>JAQPPZ010016585.1:2498530-3747795 GCA_028583015.1 Wollemia nobilis | reverse complement strand
ATTTGTATTCTCCTAAGTGTTACGTACGTAACAGTAAAAAGTTTTAATAAATTCAAATATTTAGGCTTCCATGAGAAAAATTATAAAGACTTCATTTACCTTTACTTGCTTAGTTCAAACAAAATTTGCTTGACTTTTCAATAATTCTCATCTCTAACAAAGAATAAATAAACTTTTAAACATCTATGCATAATCTCTCTTAACATCCCCAAAAGCCCCAAAAGCCATTATGTTTATCATAGTTACATTCTCTTAAGATTTCAGATAAAGTTTGATTGTCAAGCTATCGATACATTTTCCAAATTTTTCTTTCAAACATGAAATATTACATAATGCAGTTCACATTGCACCTTTACTATTCATTAAGCTTCACTATTGAAAGAGGTAATAATTTGCATGTATTCCAATCGAGGCCTTTTGCTACAGTTGAACAACCATAAGTAACTTTCTTTATAGTGTTTTAATAAATTAAAAGTTCACATAACATGGTAAATAACTCATTATTACAATTGAGTAACCCAAAGTTAAGTTTGATATTAACTTATTAATTTTATTTAATAGCCATGAGCAAAGGCATGTACAATTTCATTCACTATGGGGATGATGTAAAGGTAACTGGTATGCAATGTACATTCTAGATTCACATGAGTCAAGGATTTTCTAATATTTTAGATGACATGCATACTAATCCAAATTTTTGAAAGGTAAAACTCCTTTCCTTAATTTTATATGTTAAAAAATACTACAAATTTCAACTATGCTCTACTTTTCCACTAACCTGTAGCATTCTACTCAAAAATTACTATTCAAAAGATAAAATATGCTCAACATGGTCTACACAGTTTAAAGTTGAAATTCCAATAAAACAATGATTACTTCATCAAAACTGTATAGTCTCGGTGTGATAATTTTTACTATTTATATAAAAAACAAGTTTATATTAGGTTATTTCAAATGAGAAGGTTATTTCATTAAACAACAAGTTGGTACTAAACAATTTCAATAGTTTTCCCCAACCAAAGGTGCTTACGAACACAATATGTTTCTTTTCAAAAAGCAACCCAGATATACTGCATTACAAAAGTTTTCAAATCTCAAAGTAATTCAGTCAATACTTAGGAACTATATGAAATTGGATTATCTGCTCTATGGGCATTGTTGTAAATAATATATTTCTTGGAAAAGAATTACATATGATACTCCAGTTGCAAAAGATAATTACAGAATATAAAGGTGATGTAATGCTTCTTGTTTTTCGACTTTCATCTTCATCAACATTATGTTCCAAGGGTTCTACAAGTTTGGCTATCTCTCAGCCAAAGAAGTAATAAATATTTTTTTTAAGTTCTTCCACTGGTATAATATACTATCATGGATTTATCATTTTCTTCTTCGATAATATTTTCCAAACAACCAGAGCATAGATTTCTTTGAGATGACTATGATGGGATTAAAAATGACTCCTTATGATAATATGATACCTAGAATTAAATTTTTCTATATGTAAACATATCATACACAACCATGCAAGTCATCGAGACATTCAAAATAATATGAAACACAATCACACAATTATCTGATTGTATTCTTACTATTCCTTTCTAGACTTCTAGTCAACTATTATAATTGAAGAAATTCATTTTCTTTTATTTTTAAAATAAAATCTTGTAACTTCTTCTTGGATACAGCGTTCTTTCACATGTAACCAAATAGGCATATTTCACTAACAATCTACCCAGTTACCAGCAGACACAACAAATTAACCAAGAACTCATTTTCTTTAACAAAAAAAGAAATAAATAGACTCTATTTAACCAAACTCTTTTACTATAAACACAATGGTAACATGGAGTATTTGATCAACTGCCATAATACAAATACTATTTCTCAATAGTAAAGATGTTTCCACACAGTTAAAAAAAATTATCATTTACTAAGAAATCCATAGCAATTCTTTACAATCGTAGCAAATAGAACACCACAGGTCAAGTTCCAAGCATGCAAGTTTTTCATAAGCATTGCAACATAGAATTAATGTATTCAAACCATCAACATAACCAATTATTACGATTACAAAACTTTAGTGAGTGCACCTACAATTATTGCTTGAGACTGTATTTCCCTATCCATACTCCTTCCACACACAAACAATGCCATGATACGAACACCCAGTCATTGATTTTCAAATGTAATGTTGTTTTTATAATAGCATTAATAATGAACTTCAAAATTACCCCTAAAAATGTAAAATGTCTCCTTTTAACTATCTCCCTCACTTTTTACTCTAAAACATGGGGAAAAGAATCAGATTAATCATGATAATCACGTGCAATTATGCCATTTGCACAATTTACAATAAGCCACTAAGCCCACTCATAAATTTATGGTGTTATATATTTATATACAATACTTAATTTATTAATTAATATTATTTATTATCCTTTTTTACCAGCCCTTATATTATTTACAATTTCCAAACAAGTAGCAAACAATTCTAATTTACCAAAATGGCTCCCATGCACTTTGGCACTTTTATTGCCATCAATTAATTAGAAATTTGGCCACTCAAAAGCAAAGATCATGCATAACCCAAAATAATCATTCAAACACCCTATATGGATGCAAGTGTGAGCTTCCATGTACTATTGAGCTGAATCATCACTTTCCTCTTATCTTTCCATCAACCTTCTTATGTTCGTCGAAGGCACGTACCTGGTCCTAAATGCACAACAACCATTAGTTGTACCACATTCTATAAAAGGTAAGTTTAATTCATCTATTCATAAGTAATATATAGTCATGCTAGGAGGGTTGTTACATCCTTCCCTACTAGAAATAAACATAGTCCATACGTTTTAATGCATTTTTAAACAAGTCAAAATATATACATATGTATTCAGGAATCCATAAATACATTTGTCCACTCATAATCATTCAATAATTCAAGCATGTTTACATAATTCACACCATATAGTATTTCATATTTGCATTCAACCCTATAACCATACATTAATCAAAAAACACTAAAACATAACTCTACTCAGAAATTTAGATATACATACACATATATGTAATACATAACCATAAATCCACATAAAATTTTTAAAATATTCATGTTCACTTAATTAGAAAAGGAGACTATTGCTTCATATCAGCCATATTTTCCCATGTGGCATTTCTATCTTAGTGGTCCCATTGGACCCGACATTGGTCAATGTTTCTTCTCCTCAAGCTCTTGGTTCTGAAACCAAGTATTTAGTTGGATGAGCTTCAATTTTTAGTTGGTCTAACATTTGTAAATTGGAAATATCCCAAATGTTAGTGGGATTAACAATGTACTTCCTAAGGAGGGACACACTGAAGACATCATGAATTTTTGATAAACTTGGTGGTAGAGCATATTTATAGGCAACATGCCTTATTTTACCTATAATTTCAAATGGACCCACAAATCTAGGATCATGTTTGGAATATTTAATAGAAATTTTAGTAGGTTTCACCCTCAAGAAAGCTATTTCACCCATAGAGAATTTTCTTAGTGTTCTTTTAAGGTTTGCATAGTTATTTTGGTGATCAACAACCTCTTTAAGCTTTTGGTAAATTCCTTTTAATTTTTCTTTCATTTCTCTTACAATTTTTAGCCTATTCACTATTTGATATTCTATATTATCCCATGATAATGGAGTCTTGCACCTTATCTTATATAGGGCTTCAAATGGTGCCATACCTAGTGAAGCATGATAGCTATTATTATAAGCAAATTCCACTAGGTACAAGTAATTTTCCCATGTAGTATGTTGATCTTTACAATACATTCTCAATATGTCCTCTAGGACCTGGTTCACCTTCTTAGTATGTTCATCTATCTTAGGGTGATAAGAAGAACTAATAATAATTTTAGTACCCAAAACTTAACAAAAAGCTTGCTAGAACTCTAAATTAAAGTGATAATCCCTATCTAATATTATAACTTCTGGAAACCCATGCATTAACACTATCTCCCTAGAAAACTTACTTGTTATGGTAGGTGTATGATCCTATACATTTCTAGATATAAAATATGTAACCTTGGTTAATTTATCTACCACCACCAATATTACATCACACCTAAATCTAGTATTAGGTAATCCAACTATAAAATCCATCAACACAACCTACCATTATTGTGTAGGAATGTCATGTCGGTACAAACAGTCTGTTGGGTCATTCCAAGCACTTGGCCATAAAATCATTAATATACATTTTAATTCCTAGCTAGTAATAGACATTTATCAAACTCTCGCACGTCTTCACCGTACTAGGATGCATAGAATAAGGAGTATTGTATACCTCCTTTAAAATATTTTCTTTTAATCCACCCAAATTTTTGGACACGACCAATATATTATTATAGTACAACAAATCATCTCTATATACAAAACTTGTATCTCTTTCAAACTCTTTCTCAATTTAATCTTGACATTCCTTATAAAATTCATCACTCTATTGCATTTCCCTAACCTGATCTATCAAATCATAATTACATTGCATCATTGCATCAATATGTCCTCTCCTACTCAAGGCTTCAACTATCTTAATCTCCTTAACACTTATATATTTGATTCTAAAATCATATTCTACTAGAAACTCCATCCACCAATGTTGTTTGGAATTCAATAAGGGTTGAGTAAAAATGTAAGGGTTCAGTAAAAATGTAAGTTAAACATTGATGGTCTCTCTTGAGTTCAAAGGTTTCCCAAGCAATAGTATCTCTAAATATTAAGAACATGCACAATAACTGCCAATTCCAAATCATGAGTGTCATAGTTTACCTCATGTCTCTTAAGTTTTATTGATTTGAAAGCAATTACTGCATCTTCTTGGGTGACAAATCCTCCTAATACCTTAATAAATGCATCAGTACACATTGTAAATTTCTTGGAAAGATCAGGTAATTGAAGAATTTGTGTGGTTATCAACCTCTTATTTAGAGTTTGAAAGACTTCTTCACACTCATCTATCCAGTTAAAAGCCTTTATTTTTATTTGGATATTAGTGATTGGTTGATCAATGTTTGAGAAATATTTGATAAAATATATGTAATAGCCTACTAAACCCATAAAACTATGCACCTCAGTTACATTAGTGGATGTAGGCTAGTTAACAATAACTTTAGTTTTACTTGGGATCAACCATAATCTCTTCAATAGATATTATGTGCCCCAAGTATTGTACTTGAGGAGTATAAAATTCACACTTGGATAACTTCCCATATAGTTGGTTCCTCCTAAGGATATCAAGTACAATCCTCATGTATTTTTTGTGCTCCTCCTTGTTCCATGAATAGATAAATATATCATCAAGGAACACAAGCACAAATTGATCTAGCTACCCTCGAAATACATTGTTCATAAAATTCATAAATGTAGCTCGGATATTAGACAATCCAAAAGGCAAGATATTAAAATCATAGTGTCCATATATTTTCCTAAAAGAAGTTTTATGTGTGTCTTCTTATTGAATTATTAGCTGATGATAACCTTATCTAATGTCAATTTTTGAGAATATGGTAGCTTTTTTTAGCTGATCAAAAAAATCATCTATTCTTGATAATGAATATATGTTCTTAACGGTACCCTTATTGAGAATTTGATAGTCAATGTACATCCTTAATGTTTCATCTTTAATTTTAACAAATAGAATAGGAGCACCCCAAGGTGACACACTACTTAATAATACCCTACTCTAATAGGTCTTGCTATTGTGTGTTAAGATCCTATAACTCTATAGGGTTATTATATAAGGTGCCATAACAATTGCCACAATACCAATCAAAATTTCAATTGAAAAGTTAAATTCTCTTTGAGGAGGTAGACCTGGTAGGTCCTTTGGAAACACATATTTAAATTCACTCAGTATAGGGTACTTTTGGGAGAGGTCTAAATCAACTTTTGTTTTTTACTTCTTATTCATCTTAACCATATAAATCATTCCTCTCTTCCTTATTTTATTTTGTTTTTCTCTCTATCCCACTTCATGAATATTGTGCTCTTTCACTTATTGAGTTCTTCTTTATCTCTTTTAGATAGCTTCTGATAATTGAAATATACCTTCTAGGATTCTTGATTTGCTTCTTCCTATCGAGCTAAATCAAAACCTTTAGGAAGGTCTTTAGGGTTAAGCAAATTTACTACAGTTCTAATCTTAGGGTGAAGTCCTAAAATAAACTTTTGAACCTTATTTTATTTATTATTCTCATATTGGAGTGCATGCTTTAGTAGTTGGATGAACTTCCGATGATATATCTAGACAAATATTATTTCCTACTGTAGATTATATAACTCAACAAATTTCTCTACATAGAATTTCTTAGTTACAAATATTTTTCTAAATTACTTTTCAAAGTCTTCCCATTTAAGGTCTACAACTTCAATATCCTTTCCCCTCTTATAGGTCTTCCACTAGTTTAGGGTTTCTTCTATCAAATGTAGGACAACTAATGCAATTTTGAATTATGGTGACAAAAGCATTAGGGAAAAGTATGATTCAAGGTTATTCAGCCAATTTTCCACTACATCTCCATCATCCTTACCATTACGTTTTAAATCATGAACTTATTTAAGTCATTGGCTAACTCAAGTTGTTGGACTACTAACTTTGGTTGTTGGGCCATGTGTGCTTTTTGTTACACCATTTCTTATTTTTTTTGTTCTATATAGGTTTATAAGAGTTGAACTACATTTTCCAAACTTCCACCCTTTGTAATAGACTTATTTGTAGGAGGCTCATTTAATTACTTCATTCTTCTTTCCCTTTAAGAACCTTCTTTTCTATCCCTTTTTCATGGTCCATTTTGATGTCCTATGGTGGTCTCTTCCTACCCAGCTCTTGTAGAATTTCTCAAAGATCCACCTTGCAACATTTGCATCATTAGACCTATGGGAAAATGAAGTAAGTTAATTGATTGGTTTAGGTTTTCTAAAACAAAGAAAAATTTAGAGTCCTTCAACATAAGGATTTTTTTTGCTCTCATACCAAATATAACAACCCAATTTTACTCACCTGGTTGTACCACATAAACTTAGTTTACTATAACATAGGGAATTTTTTTTTTTAAACATGGTTTCTCTAGTGAAAAGTTTTCAAGTCTACTAATTTTAATGTCCATCCAAGACAGTTATTTTTAGTATGAAGTATATCAACCAATTTTAGGAATTTGGACTACTATAGACAATCATCCAAGTGGACAAGATTGGCCAAATCCTATAGATAGTGGAATTTTGTAGACCTAAATCTCACTTGTCATCCTATTATTCTAGCTTGAGTATCAATCTATGATTGGGATTATCCTCTAGGGCCCATAACACCTAGAGGGTGTATGCATACTCTCCCCATACCTTAGCATGATGAACCTCGATCTAATTGATTAGTATATTCAAGACTTGGTATGCAAGGGGTTATCATACATATGCCTAGTTTCTAGATGATTTTCCTCTTTCCTAGAGTAAGCTAGAGCCATGTCATTACCCTAACACTAGACTTAGTACCATTGACTATTTTTGACTCATGACAATTATTGTTGATGATACTTAGGCTTGATCATTTTTAGCCTAAGTTATATTATTGTATTGCATTTTTTATGCATTTATGTAATATGTGAAGGTATAGTATACCTCACGTATGTTTTGTATTTACTTATTTTAGGCTTTTGTTGTTAGAACTATTAGATTACATTTTTTTTCTAATAGTTCTTAGTTGTGTGCACTATGTTTGTGATCGAGCATTATCCCTATTTAGAACTTTGTTATAGGTTGTTTTAATGCTCTCACGATTTCATTTATGTTTTCTTATATATTGCATATCATGGAATAAGAAATTGAGCTTCACTTTAGGTTTTTTTATTTTTGTACCACTGGTAATCAGAGCCAAGGAAAAATACCTATTTATGATTATGTGAAATTTGGCTTCAGAGCCAGCCACATCACTTTGTGAAGCTCGTGGTGACAAAAGGCAGTCGTTTCCCTACATCCATTTTCCTTATGGAGACTTCAAAGATTAACCTAGAAGGGTAACCTCCTTTACCTCATTTCAGGTAAAAAATTCCCAATTCGATCGCTCAGATCCAACTTGTAGATAACTACGACCTTTGGAATTTTTTGACATAAAATATTTTACACCAAGGCAATTTGATTTGCCAAGGTTTCAATTTGAGTTGTAAATTTTTTATAGTTCTGTAGGTATTGCAGATCACAAGCTCCTTTGCATCTACTTCCTCTATCGTTGATATTTCCAACAGTTCATATCTGTGTTTTTGTTAATTAATATAACCTTAGTTACCCTAATGTTGAACTTTAATTTTTTAACGGCATTGCGAGGTTTCCATCTAGCGAGTTTTCAACCACCGACGTGCACAAGAAGACACGCAAATTGTTGGTGGTAATTTTTTTAAATTTTCCAAATTTTTTGTGGAATCAAGATGATTCCTTTTAAGTGGATGGGGCAGATTCCATTTTTTGGCAGCCACAAATTTTCTTCGATGGAAGTGTTGCTAAGATCAGGACCAAATTATTTTTATTTTGCACACATTCGAAGATATATTGGCACATGTGTAAGTTCACCTTTATTGATCACTGACGATTAATTTCAAATTTTTGCACACCCAAAATTATTTTTCTGAATATTACTAAGGTTCCAAAGATGCAAGCCATGACTATTTCTGCACTATTTACACACGTGGGTAAAACATTGGAAGCGTTGTTGCACACCAATTTTCTTCACGTAGTAGGTCACGTGGAGACATTGGAAGCACCAAAGCCCGTAGGTGATTGCATGAAATAAAATCTACTTTATGTGGAATTTGCATAAGTTTACTTGATTTTTAGTAGCTGCGCAAAGGAAGCAATCAAAATTCTATACATTCATCATTGATTGGAGGATGTAAAAATAAAATTACACTCATAAGGAAGCAATTTTTTTCCTACTAAGGATACATCATCACGTGGAGGAGCGCTCGATGAGATCCACACTCATCATACTTTTTTGGCATCCTAATTCTGCTACCAACAATGTTCTCCATCTACAACACATAAAATCACGGTGAAGGGGGTGCTAAAGGTTGTTGCAGCTATTTTTTTTTGGCATCATGACTTCTCATTTTTGACGGCATAAAATAAATAAAATGCTAAGGTGCCAAAGTTAAATAATCACCATTTATTATTTTTGATGCTGGAATCTTTCCCTGGCCATGCTAGAAGAGAAAAAAATTAATGAATCCATTTTTTTATCTTAGTATAACGGGAAAATAAGAGGATTGATAAGGTGCACATTGCACATTTAAACTTGATTACCTTGTGTAATCGCATGAGTGCTCACACACTCTGCAGCAGTGGATAGTTGATCCACTCATGACACTTGGTGCTTGAATGATGCATAGTTTAACTGCATTGACTTTGGTTACAAAAAGTTGACCTTTGACCTACCTATTCAGTTGACCATGCACAGTGGGCATTTGACTACCAGTTGATCCAAACAAAAACATTTTTTTATTGTAGCAACTTTGGAGATGAAATCCTTTCAAATAATTTGTATTTTTCATTATTTTTGTAAAAAATAAATATTTTTCACTCCTTAGGTCAAATTCTTTTGGCAAGTAGGGTAAAATTTTCATTCTTAAAGTGTAAATTTTATGAAAAGTGGAAAAAGGAAGTTGAATTTTAGAACTAAAATCATCCTAATTTTACATATTTCAAGAGGAAAATTTTGTGATTTGGGTCATTATTTTGCAAACCTATACTGACATATACTAGAAAAAAATGGTAAATGATCTTGCACAACAAGTAGCCAACATTGCCACTGTTGTTGGCAACTTAATGGATAGAGTAAAATATATTGCTATAGCTACCTCTCCATAAGATGTCAAAATCTACAACAATAAATTTACCAACAAAATCAAATGTGATGTGAAACCTTATGATGGATCCCACAATCCTGATGTGTTGTCTACTTGGATCTTGGATATGGAGACTTGGTTCTCATATGTCGAGCTCCAAGAAGAAGACCAATTACCTTTGGCAAGGGTAAGACTTATAGGTTTAGCACAAATGTTGGTTTTTTATGGCACAACTAAGGTCAAAAATTGGAAAGAATTAGTGGTACTTTTGAAAGAAATATTTTTTCTACCTAACTACCAAGCAGATCTAAGGATCAAATGGTATAGGTTAAAGCAAGGTTTTAATATGCCAATTTATGATTATATTTTTTAGTTCAATAAGCTTAGAGTTATTTATAGAATCACTTATTCAGATCAAGAGCTTATTGAAAAATTTGTAAGTGGTTTGCATGATCCTATAATGAGAGAGATGAAATTCATTCCATTTTTCTCATTATCATCGGTATTCAAGCATGCCATCTTAGCGGAGGAGAAATTTGGTGGTTCTTACAGGTCATGATAGTCACAGGAAAGCTCTTCCAAAGGTTCAAATCAGCACCAACAAAAGGTGAAGAACTTATCTTCCCCTAATTCTTCTACTCCTCCCCATTCATATAAATCCCATTCTTCCTCTTCTAGCTCTAAAAATTCTTCTTCTTCTACATTATCTTGTACTTATTGTAAAAATAATGGTCATACCAAAGCTAATTATTTTATACTTGGGAGAATGAAGAAGAAATCTCTTTTTGTAAAGTCAAATGAGGGCACACAAGATGGTCCCATTGTGGCTACAGGGAGAGAGGAAGAATACCCTACTTTGAAGGGTAAACTCAATAAGGTTACCCTTATGACAAATGTTTCTACTCATGGGATCATGACCATTTTTTTGTCACTAATACCCACCTTACACACAATGTTTTTGTTGATTGTATCATAGACAATGGCTTGCAAAAAAATTTATTACAATATTCATTGTAAAGAAGTTGAAGCTTCCCACAAAACCACATCCTCAACCCTAAGCAGTTGGGTGGAAGGATGTTGACTCTACTTCAGACATCACACACTTGCACCGTGTCTTTTGCCTTTGGTGATAAATTTATGGATAAGGTTAGGTGTGATGTCATAGACATGGATTGTTATGGAATGTTGGGTAAACCCTGTCAATATGATAGGAATGTTTTATACCATACTAAAAAGAATACCTACACATCGGAATTGGATAACAAACAATATCTAATGGAATGCACTAAGAACACATCTAATCTAGTACTAAGTTGTAGGTAAGCTCGCAAAGCAGTAAATCAAGCACAAGAGTTGGCACTCATATTCATAAGACCCACACAAAAAGAAGATCAAGCACAAACTTCTAAGTTCCACACAAAGAATGCTTCACTTCAAAATATTCTATAGTCACATCATATTGTGTTTAATGAACCCACCACTCTACCATCGAAGAGAGATATTAATCATAGCATCAAAATCATTCTAGGTGTATCACTTCCAAATGCACCCATGTACAGACAATCAGTGTTACATATGGATGAAATCAAACACCAAATTGAGGACTTATTGGAAAAAGGATTCATTAAGCCTAGCACTTCTCCTTGTGCTTCCCCTATCCTTTTGGTGCTAAAGAAGGATGGTTCATGGATTCTTTGTATTGATTTCCATGCATTTAAAAAATAACAATAAAAAATAGATATCCTCTCTCTTGCATTGATGACTTGCTAGATCAAGTTCAAGGGGTAATTTTTTTCTCTAAAATTAATCTTAAGAGTGGTTACCATAAAGTAAGGGTTCAAGCAAAAGATACTTGGAAAACAACATTTAAGACTAAATTTGGGCTCTTTGAGTGGTTGGTGATGCCCTTTGGTCTTACAAATGCACCTGCAACCTTCATGAGGTTGATGAATGAAGTGTTTAGGGATAGCCTAGACAACTTTGAGATCATATAGTTGGATGATATCCTTATATATTCTACTACTTGTAAGGTACACTTGTAACACTGAGATCAGGTTCTCCACACTCTTGAGAAGAACCAACTCTTTGCTAACCTTCCTAAGTGTTCATTTGCCCAAACTTCAATCTCCTATCTTGGATTCATAATAAATCAGCAAGGAATCCATGTAGATCCCACAAAGGTAGAAGCACTCCAAAATTGGCCAACTCCCTCCTCTATCATTGATCTTAGGAGTTTTCTTGGACTTGCAAATTTCTATCATAATTTCATACCTAGCTACTCTACCATTGCTCATCCCTTGCACCATATCACGAAGGCCAAAGTTAGATTTCATTGGATCAAGGAACATGACCAAGCCTTTGAGACCTTGAAACACAAACTGTGCACTACCCCTATTCTTGTCCTTCCCAACCTTTCTCATCCATTTGAGATAGAGATAGATGCCTCACAGTTTGCAATGGGAGTTATTTTGAAGCAAAATGGGCACCCTGTGGCATACCATTATGAGACCTTCTCAGCTTCCAAAAGAAACTACTCCACATATGACAAAGAGTTGTATGCATTGGTCCAAGCCATCAAATATTGGAGACATTATCTTCTTGGGAAAGAAACAATTGTCCACACAGATCACATGCCTCTCAAGTTTCTTCAGTCACAAACCAAGATTGAGGAAGCTAGACACATGAAGTGGGCCACTTACTTGCAGCAGTTCCACTTGGTCATCAAGTACAAGAAAGGAACAACTAATACAATGGTTGATTGTTTGAGTCATCCACCCATGGCTCAAGCTTTGACAACAATTGTGACTACCTCCCATATTGGATTTTAGACTTGGCCACCTCTTTATGCTCTTGATCCAGATTTTAGCAAGGTTCATCATCATCTTGTACACCCTTCATCTTCCAACCTCACTCCTTTTCAGGACTATCACATGAAGGATGGACTTTTGTACAAGTTAGACAAACTTTGTGTACCACAAGAGCATAGGATTTCTCTCCTCAAATAAGCCCACTCAAATCTTTATGGAGGTCACTTTGGAAAATAGAAAATACTCCACCACTTACAATGGTTCTTCTACTGGCCTCACATGCAGAGAGATATCCTACGATTCTTGAGACAGTGTGTCATATGTTGTCACTCCAAATCAACAAATAGGAAGTTGGGCTTGAGTGTTCCTTTGCCCATTCCTTCACGTCCTTGGGAGAGCATATCCATGGACTTGGTGAGTGGATTTTCCTTGATAGTAAGGTAACATGATAGTGTTTTTGTGGTTGTGGACCGATTCAGTAAGATGGCCAAGTTCATTCCATGCAGGAAGACTAGCACAACACCTGACTTGGCACAAATTTTCTTTGAGATAGTGTGGTGATCCTTTGGCCTACCCACTAGCATTGTTTCTGATAGAGATCCACACTTTGTGGGACACTTTTGGAGATCTTTATGGAAAATTTTAGGAGTTTCCCTTAATTTTTCCATGACTTTCCACCCTCAATCAGATGGGCAGACCGAAGTTGTGAATCGTACACTAGTGTAGAGTTTGAGGATCTACCACCACACCTCACCGACAAAGTGGGATTTGAGCCTCACTCACATAGAGCATGCATATAATAGAGTGGTTCATAGTTCCACAACACATTCACCATTTGAGGTTTATCTTGGATTTTAGCCACTTGCACCATATGAGTTACCTCTTGCCTTGCCCTCTCCCACCACTGCACACATGGAGAAGGAGCAAGATAAGGCAACCTATTTCATACAACATTTGTAGAGCCTCTAGGCTAAGGTGACATAGATCCTACAGAAGACTCAATAGCAGCAGAAGAAAGTGATGGACAGGCATCACATTCCTCATCCTTTTCAGGTTGGTGATAGATTTTGGCTTCACTTGGACAAACGATGCTTTTTAGAGAAGGCACATAGCAAGCTCAAGCCTCTTCGCTATGGGCCATACACCATCATTTAGTAGATCTCTGAGAATGCATTCTATTTGGACCTTCCTTCACATCTTGGCATCCATGATGTTGTCAATGTGGATCTTTTGAAGCCATATCAGGACTCGACTTTGGAGACTACACCTATCATCAACCATCCAGTAGATGTGGTATCTAACTTTCAACTTTCGCTTGATACAAATAGAGTTTTTGACATGAAGACTCATCAGACTCAATAGGGTTCGACCACTTCCTACCTTGTCGCCCATCACGGTCAACTTCCACACCAGGCATGCTAGATATCTCACCATCATATGGCTCATGACCTTCCAGATTTGTTGAGAGCATTGGGGTCCAATGCTTCTATGGTTGGGAGGAGTGTTGAGGATACTTAGGCTTGATCATTTTAGCCTAAGTTATATTATTGTATTGCATATTTTTATGCATTGATGTAATACGTGAAGGTATAGTATACCTCACGTAAGTTTTGCATTTACTTGTTTTAGGCTACTGTTGTTAGAACTATTAGATTGCATTTTTTTCTAATAGTTCTTAGTTGTGTGCATTATGTTTGTGATCGAGCATTATCCTTGTTTAACACTCTGTTACAAGTTGATTTAATGCTCTCATTATTGTATTAATGTTTTCTTATATATTGCATATCATGGAATAATAAATTGAGCTTCACATTGGGTTTTTTCATTTTCGTACCAATTATCCCATACCAAGTGTCATGGTTGGACTAATTATCTTAGGCATACTATTCCACTCATAGTTAGAATAGTGCATGCACCTATTACTTAATTTCTTGGGCAATGGCCTAGAGGAAGCATCCCATACCACCCCTCATTACTAGTTTTGATAAGTTCACTTGTTTCAATTTGTTCTACCAAAAAATGGTTGTTCTCAAGTCAAAGAAGTTACCAACTCGTAACCTCTCATATTGGGTGTTCTCAAGCTATTTTGCTTCTATAAATCAAATCATTATTTTTGATGAATAATTTTTAAGATGAAGTTTAAGTATCAATCTAACATTGGATGAAGGATAATATTCTCTACTCTTTATTATTCTCTAATAATGACTCATCAATAGCATATTAACCCTATAAAAGTAGAATGCCTTTGTAAGATAATGTAAATTTACTTTTTAACCAAAAAAAACATTACAAATAATTTTCAAATAGGCAGGAGTATAGTTCACCTATGCTTGTTCCTTTAAAAGGGGTTATATTTCAATATATGTATTCTCCTAAGTGCTACATATGTAGTGACTAAAAAGGTTTTAATAAAGTCAAATATTTAGTATTCTATACGAATGATTATAAAGACTTCGTTTACCCTTACTTAGCTTAAACAATTTTCGTTTAACTTTTTGATAAGTCTCATCTCTAACAAAATAATAAACGAACTTTTAAACATCTACACATAATTTCTCTTAACATCCTCAAAATCCATTGTGTTTATCATAGTTACATTCACTTAAGATTTTAGATAAAGTTTGATTGTCAAGCTATCAACACATTTTCCATATTTTCCTTTCCAAGCAATTCACATTACACAAGCAATTCACATTACACCTTTCCTATTCATTAAGATTCTCTATTGAAAGAGACAATAATTTGCACATAATCCGGTCGGGGTCTGGGTCTTCCACTACGACCAAATGACCATAAATAACTTCCTTTATAGCGTTTTACTTAATTAAAAGTTTACCTAACATGGTAAATAACCCATTCTTATAATTAAGTAACCCAAAGTCAGTTTTGAGATTGATTGATTAATTTTATTTAATAGCATGTACAGTTTCATTTGTTATGGGGATGATGGAAAGTTAACTAGTATGCAACGACATTTTAGCTTCACATGAGTCAAGGATTTTATAATAGTTTAGATGACATGAATACTAACCCAAATTGTTGCAATGTAAAACTCCTCCTTTCCTTAATTTTATATGTCAAGAAATACTACAGATTTTCAACTATGCTCTACTTTCCCACTAACCTGCACCATTCTACTCAAAACTTACTATTCGATAGATAAAATATGCTAAATATGGTCTACACAGTTCAAATTTGAAATTCCATTATAACAATAATTACTTCATCAAAATTGTATAGTGTCGGTGTGATTATTTTCACCATTTTCTATAAATAAGAAGTTTCTAACAAGATATATATTAAAATAAACCATACTCATATTAGAATAACACCATCTCAAATGATAAGGTTATTTCATTAAACAAGAAGTTGTTACTAAACAATTTCAATAGTTTTCCCCAACCAAAGGCACTTATGAATGTAACATTTTTCTTTTCGAAAAGCAACCCAAGATATATTGTGTTACAAAAGTTCCTGAATATTAAAGTATTTCAATCAATACTTAGGAACTATGTCAATTTGGATTATCCACTCTATGGGCATTGTTATAACCAATACATTTCTGGAAAAAGAATTACATATGATACTCCAGCTGTAAAAGATAATTAAAGAACATAAAGGTGATGCAATGTTTTTTTCTTTTCATCTTTCATCTTCACCAACATTACGTTCCCAAGGTTCTACAAGTTTAGCTATCTCTCAATCCAATAAGTAATAAATATTTTTGGTAGTTCTTTCACTTGTAGACTGCCATGGATTTGTCATTCTCGTCTCTGGTAATCTTTTCCAAATGATCAGAGCATAGCTTTCTTTGATATAACTATGATGGGATAAGAAACGGCTCATTAATATAATATGATGCCTAGAATTACATGTTTCTAGATGCAAACATCATACACAAGCATGCAGGTCACCGAGACATTCAAAATAATATAAAACAGTCACATAATTATTTGACTGTATTCTTACTAATATTTTCCAGATTTCTGGTCGACTATTTTAATTGAAGAAATTCATTTTCTTTTATTTTTAAAAATAAAATCTTGTATCTTCCTCCTAGATATAATTTTCTTTCACATGCAACCAAATGGGTATCTTTCACTAACAGTCTACCCAATTACCATGCAGACACAAAAAATTAACCAAGAACCCATCTTTTTTAACAAAAATAAATAAATAAATAGCTTCTATTTAACCAAACTCTTTCACTATAAACATGATGATAACATGGAGTACTTTATCAACTACCATAATATAAATACTATTTCTCAAAAGTAAAGACAATTCCACACATACTTAGAAAAAAATCATCATTTAATAAGAAAACCATATCAATTCTTTAGAATCATAACAAATAGAACCTCACAGGTCAGGTTCCAAGCATGCAAGTTTTTCATAGGTATTGCAACTTAGAATTAAAGCATTCAAACCATAAACACAACCAACTATTACAATTACAAAAATTCAGTGAGCACACCTGAAATTATCACTTGAGACTATATTTCCCTATCCAAACTCCTTCCATACACAAACAATGCCAAGATACGAACACCCAATTATTGGTTTTCAGATGCAAAGTTTTTTTTTTAAATACCAATAATGAACTTCAAAATTACCCCCCAAAATGTAAAAGATCCTCTTCTAACTATCTCCTTCACTTTTCACTCTAAAATATGGGGCAAAGGATAATTAATCATGAAAATCACATGCAATTATGCCATTTATAGGATGCACAATAAACCACTAATACCACTCATAAATGAATGATGTTATATATTTATATACAATGCTTAATTTATTAATTTATATTATGTATTATTCTTTTTTATTAGCCCTTATATTATTTACAATTTCCAAATAAGTAGCAAACAATTCTAATTTACCAAAATAGCTCCCATGAACTTTAGAACTTTCATTGCCATCAATTATTCAGAAATTTGGCCACTCAAAAGAAAAATGCACGCATAACCCAAAATAATCATTCAAATACCCTATATGGATGCAAGTTTGAGCTTCCATGTACTCATACATCACTTCCCTCTTACCTTTTCCATCGACCTTCTTCTATCCATTGAAAGCACGTACCTAGTCCTACATGCACAACAACCATCATTAGTACCACATTCTAGAAAGGTAAGTATAATTCATCTATTCATAAGTAATTCATAGTCATGCTAAGAGGGTTGTTACAACTACCCAAATTGGACATGCCCCCAAGGTTTTAACCTAGGCATCCTCTTGGTATGTGCCCAACGTCATACCAATCCACCTAGCCCTCAAGGACAAGACTTGAGATTATGATGACAAGACTTGATGGCAGGCTTCCAACTTTAAGGTAAATTTTGTTCTTATAAGTTAATTTTAAAATTATATTTTTCATTATATTCTTAAACTTACAACTCATTTTTAGAAATAATTTATTTCATTATCAACCTAAATAATTTTTTTATTTTGTATATAATTAATCATGTTATAGTTAATGAATATAAATAAACTAATAAATCTAGATTTCAAATTATTCATTCTCTTATCCTATGTCAATAATTAGTTGATTTTATGTATCAGCAAGCAAAAATCATATCCAATGGTAGTTCTAATGTTATTTTTAAAAATAAAATATATTTTGATAATAATTAATTGTTATCTTATAAACTTCAAACTATTTAATAAAATATATATAAACAAAATGTAATACCTAATATTAGTTGACTCATTTAATTTTTTGTTATTGTTATTATTATTATTTTATTAACTTTAGAGAAGGGATTTTGAAAGGGAACTTGAACATTTTTAACAAATGTGAGCGTGTCGAAAGGTCCCATAACCTTGTGCATAACCCAACTCTAGATAAAACAATAAGCTTATAGAAATAAAAAGGCTTTGAAGTCCAAAATATAACGAATCTGAAAAAATCAGTAAACTAACAACACTGAAAAAATATTTTGACAACAAAAAAATAGTCAACTTACACTATTATCTTTTCTTTCTATATTATAGCTATGCTTAAATACAATGTTATTTGATTCCCATCATATACCTCCTTATCAGTCTCTCTATATTAGATTTCTTTGAGGTTAGGTTTCCTCTTCCTGCTACCACTCCTTCATCTACTTTTTTCTTGGTACTTCTAGTTATTATTTTTCATGGAGTAGCAAATCATTTTTAACAAGGAAAGAATAAATTATTCCCTTCTTATCTTTTTATGTGATCTCATAAGTAGCCTCAATAGGAACATCCACAAATGAGGACTCATTTTCCATTTCACTAGAAGTCTAATGGTCTCTAGCTAGACTTTAAGGAACCAACATTAACTACTATTCCTTCCACTTTTCTTCTTCCTCTCCAAAGACCTCGTCTTATTCTTCTTCACTTCCTAGGGAGGTAAAACTATTCATGTCTACTCTTTGTCTTTTTGAGGAATCTCCTTCAATTTTTTTTTGCTAGTTATTTTTTTTAGCATTTCCATCTCTTTCTTTTGTTTTTGAGACACTTTTATTTTCTAGATTTTACCTTCCTTTTGCTTGGGCAGACAATTTCTAACTCTATTTAAGGATAGGGAGTTTTCATATTTGATTTTCTACTCCCAAGTTCTATATACATATTTCAACCTAGTTGAGGATGTTATGGTTCTTTCCATATTTGCATTAATACAAAGCCTATAAAAAATTAATTGAATCCTTGCTTTAGTTTTTGGGTCAAAGGAAATAAACTATCCTATAGATTTAGTAATTTCTTTTATTATGTATTCATCAAGGCATGACAATCTCCTAGGTGAATATTATTTGTCTCAGGATTGAATCTTGGCTTCCATCTCTTCGAAGATAGATCTCTTCTGCCCAAGAACCAAGGTCCTCTTAATAGGACATCAGCTATATCCTCTATGATAGTTAAGGTAAAGAGAAGAAATAATTTAGGTAGATATACTATCTCTATATGATCCTTAATATTCCATTTGCAAGCTATCATTTTTTTAATAATGTCCAAATTTGGCCAAAAATGAATAAATTTCCCAACTAAACTAAAACTTTATCTATTTTTTGATCTTTCAATTAAATTGTTTGATACATCTAGATATGGCATATCCTCATCCTTAAAAATGATAGATCTCAAAAATTTTGAGAAGGCTCATGTTAGTATATTTAACTAAATTAGACCACAAGAGTCTAACTACAACACCTAGGTTGATTGGGATGATGCTACCACTAATAACTTCTAGATCTATCTTTACATTATCTACATCATATCTAGCACCTTCACTATCTCTATATTTTCTTTTAACAAGACCACCCCACTCATCTCTAGTGCCTCTATCACCTTACTTGATTTCCTATCTCATAACCAAAGGCCCAATGGAGGAACCTAATCTTGCACTACTCATAAGAGACTCCATTTTCTAGGGTTTCATTATTAACCATTGAAGCCAAAGCCCACCACCAAATCCTAGATCCACCGTTGATAAATTTCACTTTCCTAGATCTACCACTGTTGAATATTTGATCCACTTCCTATAAAACCTAAATTCATAGTTGTTGTATCCCACCACTATCAATACCTATATCTACCACTAGTGAATCCAAATCCCACCACCATATAAGCCTAGATCCATCATTGCTAAAGCCTACTCTTTCTAGATTTATTATGATCAAATCTTAGATCTACTACCTATAAATCCTATATCTATATTTGCTAAATCCCACCACTATCAAAGCCTAGATATACCACCATCAAATCCAAAGCCCACCACCATCAAAGTCTAGATCAACCATTGCTAAAACCACTCTCCCTAGGTCTAATACCATCAAAGCTCAAATCGAATACCTCTTAAGCTTAGATCCATAATTTCTAAAGCCCATCACTATCAAAGCCCTCATTTACTTTATTATTTCTAGATCATTATATAATATTTTTGAAAAATATTAAAATATAAATATTCATCAAATGATATTATAAATATTTTAATAAGTGGTATGAGATCAACCACTTAAATACCTAAACTTTTAAATAGAAGATCAAGGATCCAATAGGTAAAGGTACATACAAAATTACCAAAAATGTTATTACAATGCTAACATGTTATATGAATTGCAATAATTATTGTTATTATGTTAAAAATAATTTATAAATGTTTAAAAGGTAAGACATGTGGGTTAAAACAACTATAATTATTTAGAGCTTAATTACAATAATCAATGGTGATCATAATTACCTTTGTTTTATGGGGTAAGGATGATATGGAAAATTGTGGTAGACATAATTATCTCTTAGTGGATGAAATGGTATGTCCCTCTTAAGCCTTGGTACATAATGGTTTTTTTGGACAATCGACTAGCTTTCCTTCCTGAGTATGGTGAAAATGAGTTGTATCATGAAAGTTTTGATGATCAATGTTCAAAGTGTTAATCATTTCAATAGGTTCTTCATCATATAGAAGGACATTATGGGTATCATACCTCCATAGTTGTGGTGATGTTTTCATGCATGGAGGAGGTACTAGCTCTCATGGATTGGTAGGTGATAGGAGTTACCAATTTCAAATATGATAATGAGGTGGGCCCAGTGGATCTAAATTCTAAGTGGTACCTTTTCTCCTCATGGATTTTTTTTGGATCTATTTTGATTCTCTGGGCCTACGTGCCTGTGTTGTTTGCCCTTACTTGGGTGTGAGGGTATTTAGTTTATTTGGACTATGTTTGGGTTATTTAGGTCTAGGGCTCTATGGCTAGTTTATTTTTGTTGTTTTTTAGTGTTTTTTTTCTCTCGAGTACCCTTCTATGGTTTGGTATTAGCTCCTCTTTGTAAAAATTTTGGAGGTCTTTTCAAAATTCCTTTCATCCACCATATATATAAAAAAAATACCTTTGTTTTATTAAAAATATAATAGAATAAAATATTATTTCAATGAGGTGGACAATAGTTCTAAACTCTCATTAATCTCCAAAAAGTAATTCATGAAGGATCTAAAGGAATAAATAATTTTCCTTGACATCATTAAAAAATCTACGAAATATGGGATGATAGATAAAAAGAATAAATTTCCACATTAAATAGAGGATATGATAGAAAATATTTAATATATTTTCTCTAAGGAGTTTTTGAATTGATTACCACTAAATAAGGCAACCTATAGGATTATACCCATGGAAAAAAAATAGATGAAGAGACAATTCTAAGAGCTATTAAATAAACTATTGATTAGAGAGGGCCTAAGCCTATATGTAGTATCATTCATACTAGTATCCAAGAATTATGGATAATGGTGTATGTGCATTGAAGCCTAAGCAATCAATAAGATTTTAATAAAATATATGTGCCCATTACCTTTTATGAATGACTTCATGGGTTTTTTAAGTGGAGAAGAGTACTTCATAATGATTGATCTAAAGAGTGGTTCTCATCAAACCATAATCAAAGGAAGATATGAATAAAATAATACATTTAAGACCAAATAAGGAGTGTATGAGTGATTGGTCATATCATTTGAGTTGGCAAATGCACCTAACACATTTATGTAATTAATAAATGAAGTCTTGAATCCTTTTCGTAGTAAGTTTATGATGGTTTATTTGGATGATGTTTTAAGTTTTAGCAAGTCCAAGGAAGAACATCTAATGCACTTGAGGTTATTTTTTTAAAAGTTTAAAATGGAGAAATATTTATTAGTGTGAAGAAATATAGTTTCATGACTACATAGTTGGTATATTTAGGGCTTTGTCATTTCTCAAAATAGTTTATGGATGGATCTATAAAAGGAAAAGGCTATTGTGGATTGACCATAACTAGGAAGTATGTTTAAGGAAATAAGATTCTATGCTTTGGCAAGATTTTATAGAAATTTCATCAAAAACATTAGCAAAATTTATGCTTCAATCATGGAAACAATGAGAAGTGATAGGTATAAGTTCAAATGAATGAGTGTAGTGGAGAGAAGATTTCAAATATTGAAAGAGAAATTCATAGAGCAACCAGTTCTAGCATTATCATAAATTAATAAGGTTCTCCAAGTAGATTGTGATGCCATGATAAAGACCATTAGATGATTTTTAAAATAGGAAGATAATCCCAATAGTTGTATTTAGTGAGAAGTTAAATGTGAAGAGAAAATATTCAATTTATGATTAAAAATTTTATGCTATTATAAAACCATGCAATAAGTGGAGGTATTACTTTTTATTAAAATAGATTGTATTATTTGTGAATTATTGCTCTTTACAATTCGTTAGTAGTCAAAGAAAAATGAACCAAAGACATGTGAAATGGGTGGCATATACTTAAAGTTACTTTTTTATTTTCTAAAAAAAATTAGACTTGGTAGTTCAAATATTGTAGCCAATATCTTAATTATAAGAAGTTTATCAATGAATGCAATGAAGATTAATATTGTAGGTTTTTATGCTATGAAAGAGATATATGGTCATGATTTATACTTCAAAGAAGCTTGGGAAACATGTAATAATACTACAATATGAAATTGAACATCATGGCTTGATTATCATATCCAAGAGAGACTATTATTCCAGGAATAATAATTATACATATTGAAAAGCTCAATAAGAGACAACTTGATAAGATAAAAACATAATCAAGAACTTGTTAGATATTTTGGAGTCAATGAAACCATGAGATAACATTATAAAATTTATTACTAACCTAGAAATATAGAAATAATAAAATTTATGCACAATTATCAAGTTAGTTATCATGGCCTTCCCAAAACATGTATTATAATTTTGCTATTTGTATATAATATTCCTCCTTCTTAAATCATTATTGGATATGGTACTATTGATGACCTATGTTTTATAGGTACAAGTACTCAAAGAATAAAATGGGAAATGATGGTTGTAACATCCCAATTTTTACCCCCTACTTTGTGTTTGCATTATATAGCTTAAGATTTGATTTCATAGAGGTGATTATGAAATATAAATGGTTAGTATGCTTTGCTAAATTAGGATATTTTGATGCTAAACATGAATTGTTAATGGTATTTAAAGTATTTATTTGGAATGTTTCTTTGTCTCCTTAGTTAGTTGAGAAATTAGTTGTTAATATTGATTTATTTGGTTAACCATGGTCTTTAACTTGTGTTAATCTTGATTAATGGACATCATTGAAAAGGTATTAAATCTAGTGCTATTTTATACCTAGATTAGTTACAAGCTAATTGTGATTAACTTGGATAATTAATTAGTTGCTTAGAAATGAAGTAAATATTAGTTGAAAATATGTTATGTGTTTGATTGTGATTGGATTCCCTTGGGTACAAAGTTAAAGATAACTCCAATTTCTAGATAGCATTTATAATGGGCTCATCTCTAACAATTTTTAATAATAAAAAAATGGTTATGGGGGGAGGGTGAGTTCCATTATAAATAGAGGTATTTGGGAAGGCATGAGAGAGAAATATTTGTGGAGTGAGATCAGGGATTATGCTCTCCAATTGAGTTGGATCAAAAACAAGAAATCTCACATTCTTTGCAAGTTGGTATTGGAAATCTAGAGGTTCCTAGGGAGTATGCTCTTCGGGATTTGCTCGGATCAAAAACTAGATGGGCCTTGTGATTTGCCATAGTTTTCTTCACCTCGTTGTTTTTCTAAAAAAAAAAGAGTCGCGTGTAAGTCAAAGTATTGGAAGACTTTTCGAAGCTTGGATCGGAGAAAGTCTGCAAAAAATTCAGGTTAGGGTGAAGATCCCAACTATAGTATGAATGATGAGTATGCTTGTTTGGTGATTGAGTTAATGAGATAGTAATAGTCATTCTTGTTGCTAAGGTTAAAGGTTTTAATGTGGTATAAATAAAATAGCTATGTGTAGGAAATTTATTGATCTACAATTTGTGAGGTTCTTCCCTTGGAAATCTTGCTTGTATTAGAAATATATAGAAAAAGTCCTTTTGAGTAAGTTGTAGGTCTCAAACTTGATAGATCACTCTCTGAGAAATTTACGTAAGCTAGCATGGCTTGTTGTTGAGCTTGTATGGGCAAAGTAGAAGTTTATGCATGTCTAGAATAGTGGCTAACGTATCCTTATATGAAATGTTTAGAAGCTTTAAAAAAAAATGACCCTTGGCTTTATTAGAGAAATATTTATCTCAAGATTTCTATAGATGAAGCCTTTCTATACTCTGGGACAATAACAAATATCTTGAGCATAGGTTTACCTTTGGTAAGAGCACTCAAGACTCATTATAGGGTCTTTGTCTCAAGTGAGGAATGATCTGGGTAGCCGAGGGTGACCAATGCGTAGATCAAATGGTCTTGCTGTGAGACGTAGGACGAATACCCCTCTACTTGCAGATGTGAAGGTCATTTTGGTTTACATTTTGAGTATTGTGTTTTGAATGTGAAACTTGAGGTTATGTAGCATCGTTTGTCATCTAGAAGATGTGTCATGAAAAACATAGACATCCTTGAGCCCTCAAAATGGAGTTATAGTCCGACGTCTACGAAGAATATCAACGATTATTCTTGGACGTCATCCTCCAAAGGTGAAATGATGTGTTCACTGGGCGTACATCGAAGCCCATGGTCCTCTTCGATGTGCGTAAGAGCCCTCCAATAAGCCTTAGGTCATCAAATTATCTACGTGATGCAGATCACGTTTGGTGAGAAGCATAGACATTGCTCTATGAAAGCTCGAGATGGTGTTTGATTTTTGATAAATTAATTTAGGGTTATTTCCCTAATGTCTTAAAAGCATCCATAATAACCATCGATGAAACCCGTCAGCTACTTAGATCGCGCCATGTGTCTCAATATGATTAGATGCTTAGGGTTTTTATTTTTGAATAACCCATACATGATGAAACATGTGTAGGGCATGATTTTCGTTTCACGAAGAGCGTGGGTCTAGGGTCCAAGACTCCTACAGGGTCCAAGGAGGTAAATACCTTGAATGACGTGCTAAGCGCTTAGCCATTAGGCTAAGGCACTAGCACCTAACGTAGGCCCTCCCTTGTGACATTTAAACGTTAGGGAGGAATTCCCTAATTATAATGTTACAATGTTACTTTCATTTAATGAAAATATGAAAAGTTAAAGCTAGACGTAGGTATGGATGGTGAAATAAAGTGTAGTGGTATTTTGGTAAATATGACAGGGTTTATGGATAAAAACCATAGATCTAGGATTTATGGTTTTGGATTAATAAGTTATCTCATGATAACAACTTTGGGTCTTAAATTTATATTGAAATAAATATAAAAGGGTCTAAATAGTAATATTAGATAATTATCCTAAAAAGACTCAGATTAAGACTTTAGCTAAAAGTTAAAGTCCAAACAAAGGAAAATTTGTATTTGAACCATATCCATCTATTGAATAGGGCTTGAAATATTTAAGGGGTTATAAATATCCCTAGCCTAGTACAATAATGTTATGACTCAAACTTGTTTGATGGAATCTAATGCTATATGTCTCAATGAAGAAGTTAAATCTATAGTGGAAACTTAGATTGACTTGTTCTAAATGGTGTAGACTATTATAGGTTTGATTATATGTGTACAAGGTAAAAATAGAATAGCCTATTCATAGAAGGTTTTGGTTGTTATGATGAATGCTCTTTGACAAACTAAGTAAGATGCTAGTATCTTAAAAAGAAAAAAAAGCTCTTGTGGTCACACTTAAGGGGTTGAATGAAAGAATGTTCTCCTTTGATATTGTGATTTTGAGTTGTGTACAAGTTTGTTTAAATGCTATTTTTGGGTGCTTTTATCTTAAAGTTTTGATAACCTAGAAGAAGAAAAGAATAGCATATTTGCAATATTGTGATTACAATGCATTGAACAAATAGAATCATGTATATGCAATCATGCATGCTAAAATGAGGAATGAAATATTATGATGGCATAATCTAATGTGGGAGAAAGGGTAACTAGGTTGCATTTCTTAGGAACTTATGGGGGTTCTCCATGGCCATGTCAATGGATGCAATTAGTATAGATTCAAGAGCATGTTTCCTGTGTGATGGGATATGGGATGAAAGGAATGGGAAAAGTTTCATTCTTAGGAAAGTATGGGATTTCCTACTCTTGAATTGAGTTGAATGCTTGTTTATTTATAAATGCTTAAGGTGTTTGTTAGAAAACTATTTTGCATTCTATGGATTATTGTTGCATGGCATTATGTGATTAGTTATGCATGTTCATAAATTGGATTATATTGATCCCGAGTAACCATTCACTTAGTATTGGTGGAACTGAGACAACTAGTACCTGAAGTACCTACTGAACCTGAAAGAGAGTTGAAGATTAGAGGAAGTTGATGTTGTATTCAACTTTATGAGACTATTGTTGTAACATAAAAATATTTCTTGCAGAATAAATAATGTAATAGCTTGTAGGAGTTTATGATTTATTGATGGAAGTATCAAAAGTGTAACTCCCAAGTATCTGATTGTATTGGATATGAACAATGTAATCTCTTTGAAGTTTTATGTTCTTGAAAAAAAAACAAGTTGTTTACATGATCTAATATGTTACTTGAATTCTCAAGTGGATGCTTTGTTTATAAATGGCTAAATTAGATCTTTACTTTCTATAAGTAAAAATGTGGAAACATAGAATGAACATAAACATATCAAAGAATACATAAATGAGAGATCTAAATAGTAGTAGTCAATGAGATATAGTGGTAGGCAACAATATGCCTATGAGAATATGTTGGATGATTCCCTTAACAAACCATATGTAGTATGGTTAGCTGGTTAAGCATTGCACCTAAAATATTACCTTATTGGAAAACAATGAGTAATCAACAAGGCACATGCTTAAGGTTAGGTTGAAAGACACCTATGGTTGAAACAAGTTTAACATGGGGTTAAACAATAAGGGAAATGTGTGTTCTAGTTGAAACAGACTAGAAATTTCTACGTTGATCATTATGGGACACTGGCCACTCCCATGCACATGGATAAACTCTGATCAAGTTGATTCTTGTGGTGAAAGCCTTGGAAACTCATGTGACTACTTGCTCAATGGAAACTATATAAATGACTCTCATAAAAATGTAAGTAAAAAAAAAATAGGGTGTAATGGTTGGTTTTTGGTTGGGTAATTTGGGGTTATTACGGTTGGTATCAAGCCTAGGTTAGATAGGCACATAACTCTCAATATTGATGACTCTAAAACAAACACATGCAAGTAAGGAAAGAGAAATGGTATGGATGTAGAAAATGAGCAAGTCTTGCCCCCCATGTTGAACCCCTGGTGAATCATATTAGAAGAGCTAGACGAACCCTCCACTAACATGGGTTTTAAATGATGTACTTGATGCTTTTTTGGGGATCATACTTGCCATTTGATGCTCTAAACCAAGACTCTTTCTTATTTTGTTATGGTGTTTACACTCAACTTAATTCATCATATATAAAGGTGAATTTTGATGAAAATTTTATAAAATTTAGTTAAACCATCAATAAACTTAAGTAACTAGATGAGAGTAAGTGCATATTAGGAAAATACTCAAGTGTAAGATTGCAAACTAACACATTTCTTAGAACTAGGGAATATGCCACCCAACATAGGAAGTGGGTTGAATATGCCTCCCTAAAGGACTTAGATAGCTAGCATTGAAAACCTTGGAGAGGGTCATGTTGGAGAAAACTCAAGGAACCCTAATGGTATGGAAAATCTCAAAAATATGGTTTAAAATATGCAGGGTGAAATTTTCACCTATCGAAAGCAGACAATGCAATAGAATAATTTGTTGGAGGTCCTTAGAGATGAGATTATAAGAAATGATAAGCCATTGGAAGTTCCTGCTGAGGTAGTAGTGGAGGAACCAAATGATCTTGATCAGGTAGCTAAGGCACGAATCAATGCTAAATTAGAAAAATACCTAAAGCATGTTAAGGTTAGAAAATTTTTAGGAAAGGAAAGTGGAGATTCTACCGAATCATGGTTGAATGAGTTAGCAATATAATTTTCCATGAGAAATTACTCTTCAACCACAAATACAATCTTCATCACCAAACTATTGATAGAAGCTGGACTGGAATGGTGGGAAACTTACTACAAGGACAAAAAGATAAATATAATCCATTACGAATGGGATGTGTTTAAAAAGTATTTTAGAAAGATATTCCTTACTAAGAAATATTATGCCAGGAAGCTAGATGAGATCACTCAACTAAGGTAAAGAGATTAATTAGTGGATGTATACTATAGGAACTTCACTAGACTTCTCAAGTATATTTTAGCCTACAAAAATGATGATAAAATGAAGGTGCATCAATTCCTTTCAGGGTTATATCATCAACTTAGGATCTCTATAAACATGTTCAAACCCATTTATTTAGAAGTTGTATATGATATGGCTTTTCAAGAAGAGTATAATCACAAAAAGAGCAACAATCCCACCCAAGGAACCAGGAAGAACTACCAAAATCCACAGAAAAAGGAAGTGGAATAATGAGCCAACTCAAAAGAATAAAGAAGGGTTTAATTTTGGTAAGAGAAACAATGGGTTAAAAAAATATTTAAGAAGAAGTTTCATTCTAAGGATAGAAACTCTACTAATGCAAAGAAGTCCAAACCCATGAATTAAGTAAAACCAACTCCTACCGATGACAAGGAAAAATCAATTCAAGGTTTGACTTAGAATTTAAAGGTTGGGCGCTATGAGTGTGGGGGTCCTCACTATGTAATAAATTATCCATGTCGTATAGGAGCTAACCAAAGGTAATCGATAAAGGACACAAGATTTATGTTGCTTTTGGAAATCATAATCTTAATGGACAGGAAACCACTATGCTTTTACAGGGTAAGGTTTTTGATAAAAATGTTAGATTTTTGTGTTAGAATAAGTAATTATTCTCTTAAGTTCTACTAGGATAGACTTACTTGAGTTTCCACTCCTTCATGAGTCAGGTGAACTCTCAGTTATAGTCTACATCAGATTTGATGAGTTGTTGTAATCCAACGACTCTCAATGATCAACTTTGTTATTTATACAAAGTTGATCCATGGAATAATCAATCAGTTCTACTCTTTCTTCATATTTTGTGTAATGCTTTGCATGTCTATTTTGGGAAATTCTAACATGGTACCAGAGTTGGATAGATTTTGCTAGCATTCTCTCTTGAAGGTTCTAGGAGCTGGTTCTTTGTATCTTTTGTTGGCTTCTCCTCTTTTTTTTGGATTTAAGTCTTCAATAAGATTTTATATATAGTTTTTTTTGCTATATTTTTTAGATATATGTATGTGGGTTATTCTGAATAATATTTGTCTCCTTCTCACGTTAAAAGGGAAAAGGAAGATTCATTGCCTTTTAGTGTAAATGATTTTTATTCAGAAAAATTGCCCATAGTTTTTTTTTCATATCTGTTATTTAAAAAAAAGGGGCTCTTTGACTAGTTCATATATATTAATTTTTTTTCCTTAAAAAAAGGAACACCTTTTTTCAAGCAAATAATTTTTTTTATGATTATTATTAAAAATTTTATTATCCTAAAAGCTTGATCGATAGGAATTTTATTTCCTATCTTTAGTGTATTCTTTTTTGTAGAAAAAAAAATCTTGTTGCGCTGCCTTTTTCGTTGCTCTCGGAGAAGCCCGATTGAGGCTCTCAAAATGTGCATCGGGCACCCAATCTTGGGCGCCAACGACACTCTTCATAACGCCTCTCAATCGATTTTGATATCTCCTTCACTGGAGATCTAAAGATGCTCTCCGTTGCATTCTCGTTTGGCGCAACTAATATTTAAGTCAACTATTGTTAAGATAACCCTTTTTTAAAATTTTGTTTGCTCTAAAGCTTCATCAACTTCAGTTGCATGATAATCATTTTCTAACATTTCATCTCATGCGCTCCTTTTTTGGCATCACTTTAATGCATCGACGAAATACGTAGGAGCCCAATTAAGCCGGAGTATCTTCAATACCGTCGATCTCTTCTCTTCTCGGTTGGTGGATTCTAATGGCTCTCACTTAGCTCCTATAAATTTTGTTCCACCTCTCTTCCTTTGGCATTCCATTCCATTTCTTTTATGTTCATAAGCTTGTTTTTTTCTCTGACAAGTTCTCTGTGCAGAAAGCTATTTCCGGTTTGCTCCTCAAGTGAAGTGTCATGGTGCTAGATAGAGGCATCTACGATTTTTTTATATATTTCATTTTGATTAACTTTCGATCAAATTATTGCAATATTAAGCCCTTTTTTTCTATTTTATGCCTCTCCTATTTTATGTTTGATCTGTAGGTTTCAAACGGATTTCATAGCCAAGGCGTTGGGTCTTCTGTCTTCTCTGCGAACCTTAACGGATTTCAAAGCGAGGTGCTAGGGTCTACAAAAATTTTTGAAGAATGAAAGACTTCATCGGAGTGTGAATCTAGGACTTCGAGGCGCTGGCTCTTCTATTTTTTTGAGAGGCGTAGGGTCTGCAAACGATAGCCTTCTTCCTTTGGCACCAGGCACGTTCTTTCAGAAGAAGTGAATGACAACCTTCTTCCTTTGGGGCAGACGTTCAATTCACGTCTTCTGTTTAAATCCCGAATGCAGGCGCCTTGTATTGGTTAATTTGTATTGGTTTTTTCTTTTGTTCCTTCATTTTCGAAGGTAAAACCTTACAAAATATCTCCTTACCTTTCTATTTTTTGTTATTCATTCTGACTCATTTCTTCACTAAAGCCTTTTACTTTTTCAAAAGGCTATCCTCTTAAAAAGTGAAGGAGTCATTTGTAATCTAATAATACAAAGGTATTTTTCGAGGGGGGTTAAGGGTGCACAATATTGCACCTTCTTTTTGTTTTATCTTTTGAGGGGGGTTTTTCTTTTTTTTGGTGTCTATCTTCTTTAAGCTCTCTTCTATTTCCTTTTATAGTGGCTTTTATATCTAAAAGGTGTATATTGTTTTTATCTCATTAAACCAATATATGTTTAAAGAAGGTACTCAATATTTTATACAAACCCTCATAAATATCAAAACAAATAATTTTTTATATAACATCTTATAAATTTTTAAGTGGCATCTATTGGTGTATAAAATATATCTTCATCAATTTTTCTGCCACTTCTTGCTTGTTACTTTCTCCTTCTTATTTCACCTTTTTTGCATTTAAGAAAGTTCTCTATATCTTAAAGCAAGACCTAAATATAAGAAGTCTATATCAATACAAGCTCTCATAAACTTCAAAAAATTATTTGATTTATAGGAATATTTTTTTACCTAAATCATTTAAAATTTATCACCTATGTTCCTAGTGTTGGACTTCTCAATAACTTACAGTTTCCCTCTCGTAAGGGTGGGTTATTAAGAATCCGATATTAAGTTCTGGATGATATAAAAAACAGCCTATGTTCCAAGTATCAATTCTCCTCTTTACTTATAGTTTCCCTCTCGTAAGGGCGAGTTATTGAGAAGAAAAGATATATAGGCCTGGCTTAACAATTGTTTCATTGGCCTTATTAATTTATCATACCTCCTCATTTACTTATAGTTTCCCTCTCGTTAGGGTAGGTATTTTGAAGAGATTGGTATTTCCAAAAGGCCATTGTTACATTAAAAATTATAAGATCCATTAATTCATTTTTCATTACCCTAATAGATTTAGCAAATCTCCTCACTTACTTATAGTTTCCCTCTCGTTAGGGTGGGTAATTGAGGAGCTTGGTATCTCTTAAGGGTTTTGTTCCATTCTTTAAAAGAACATTAAAATTGAAGTTAAGGGGGGGATTGTTGGTTTACTTCAATTTTCTTTAGCAAAATGAATACAATTGATCCACTCACCCCTCATAACTATCATACCTGGAAACCTAAAATATTAAATCTCATTTCTCAAAAAGGGCTCACACACCTGCTAGAAGAGAAGCAACCTGAATTTGAAAAAGAATATGAAATATTTGTTCATAAAGGGAAAATGTATGAAACAATGGGTATTATAAGCACTAATGTAAATGAAAGCTTATGGTTTCACATTACGGATTGTAAAAATCCTTATGAAAGTTGGGAGAAACTAAAGAACTTATTTGGAAAAGTAGATCAAATAAGGTCAATGCAATTAGAGGCAGAATTAACAACATTATCTCCTGAAGACTTTAGCAATATTGTTGACTTTCTCACCAAATTTAAAGAAGTCCTTACTCAATTTAAAGGCAGTGGCAAGGATAAAAAATATGAAGAATGCATCTATCTAATTATTTCTAAATTAAATGGTGTATTTCAAATATTCGCAACCACCTTTCTATCTACAAAAGATGCTCTTGGTGCAAGTTTCAAAATGCCCTCCTTAGAAGAATTTTGTGAGAGACTAACTAGAGAAGAAACAAAACTTGCAAAGTATGAGATCTCTTCCTCTTCCTCTAAAGCCTTAGTAGCATCCACCTCCACTAAATAAAAATTCAAAAATAAAGAAAGAAGTCCCATAACTTGTACTCACTACAAAAAGAATGGTCATTCTGCAAACAAATGCTGGAAAATATTACAACAACTAGAGGCAGCTATGAAGGATCAAAATATAGACAATAAAAAGTAGATAGGAAAATCCCTAAATGTTCAAGGGAAGACCACCAATACTTCATCTAATTACTGGGTCCTAGATTCTGGAGCAACTCATCACATGACTTCTTCAGATGAGTCATTCTCTTCTATCTCCTCAAGTTCAACATGTAGCATAGAAGTTGGTGACTCTTCCTTTATCCCAGTCAAAGGAAAGGGTGACATATCCATTTATGGTGGCTCTATCAATAATGTTCTCTATGTTCCAAACATTGCAACAAATCTCCTCTCCGTCTATCAGATTTGTACTTTTGGAAAGGGGAAAATTGTTCTCTTCTCTCCAACAGGAGTTGAGATAAGAGACTTTCAAGACCCCCACTCTCTTATAGCCAAAGGAGATATTGATCACAACACTCACCTATTTCACTTCAAAGGATTCAAAAATCTAGAAGGGGCCTCCTATTTTGTGGCTCATGGAGATCTTGAAAGCAAAATTTGGCATGAAAGGTTTGGTCATCTCAGTTATAACTACCTAAAGGAATTGAACACCCATGAAATGGTAACAAGTTTACCTCAAGTCTCTTCTATTGATGGAGTATGTCCTGGATGTGCTCTTGGAAAGCAACATCAAGATCCTTTCCACCCAAGTGGTTCTCTAAAAGCCTCATCCCCTCTAGAGTTAATCCATAGTGACTTGATGTTTTTCCCGGAGCCTTCTTTCAAAGGAGAAAAATATGCTCTAACCTTCATTGATGAATTTTCCAGAAGAACTTGGGTCTACTTCCTAAAATACAAAAGTGATGTTCTGTCCCACTTCAAAATCTTCAAAGCCTTAGTTGAAAATCAGGCCTCTTGCAACATCAAACAAATTCACACAGATAATGGGGGGAATACTGCAGTAATGAGTTCTCAATATTTCTATCAAGTCATGGCATCATTCATCAACATTATGTCTCCCATAATCCACAACAAAATGGAATTGGAGAAAGAAAAAAAAAAATTGAAGAGAAAGGAAACCATATACTCCTCTCAAGCAATATTCTTCCAAAATTTTTTTTGGGCAGAAGCTATTAACTATGCAAACTATATTCAAAACCGCACACCTCATAAAGCTCTTGACCATTTAACTCCTGAAGAAGCATGGACTGGCTCAAAATCGGATGTCTCCTTCTTCAATATTTTTGGGTGTACTACTTGGGCACACATCCCAAAGAAGAAAAGGAAGGCTCTAGATAAGAAAAGCAAAAATCTCATCTTTGTTGGTTATTGTGAGGAAATGAAAGCATACAAGCTCCTTGATCCCACAACTCATGAGGTCTTTTTTCATAGGAATGTCCAATTTGATGAAACATTCCCTTAGAAAGATCCTCAACCATCCTCTTCCTCTATTGAGCCTTCTCCTATAGTAGAACCTCAATATAATGAAGAACCAACTTTAGAGATTAATTTAGAGATTGATGATCAAGATGAGGAACCTATAACTCCAACTCAAAGTCTTTCCACTCCTTCTACTCCTTCCACTATGCCAAAATGGGCCCGCACCATTGTTAAAGAAGCTACTCCTTACATCCAAAATATTCCATCATCCATATTAACCAACTCCATAGGCACTGGTCTTGTCTGTCAGTCTATTTCCTCTGATCCTCAATCCTTCAAAGAAGCAACTGGTATTAAATAATGGGATGATGCCATGGAAAATGAATTCACTTCCTTAATAAAAAATGAAACTTGGGATTTAGTTCCCCTACCTAAAGGAAGGAAATTAGTTCATTGTAAATGGATTTACAAAACAAAATATGGGCCTAATGGAGAAATTGACAAACACAAAGCTTGCCTAGTAGCCAAAGGTTTCTCTCAAATTGAAGGAATTGATTATGCTAAAACCTTTGCACCAGTTGCCAAAATGGATTCTGTTAGACTGGTTCTTGCTCTGGCTGCTTCCCAAAAGTGGCATGTCTTTCAAATGGATGTAAAAAGTGCTTTCTTACATGGGGACTTAAAGGAAGATATATTCATGGAACAACCTGCTGGTTTCACTCAAGACTCCTCTCTTTTTTGTAGGCTAAAGAAGTCTCTCTATGGCCTCAAACAAGCTCCTAGAGCTTGGTATGAAAAAATGGACTCCTTCCTTCTTTCCTCAGGTTTTTCTCATTGTGAGTCCGATAACACAGTCTACATTTGGAGAGATGAAGGAAAAATCACCATACTTGTTCTATATGTTGATGATCTACTACTCACTTGTAGTGACTTCGCTCACATTCAGACTATAAAAGACTCCTTCTCTGGAAAATTTGATATGGTTGATCTGGGTCTAGCTCATTACTTCCTTGGGATCCAAATAAATCAAATAGATGCAGGAATTTCATTGTGTCAACAAAAATACACTCTAGATCTTCTTCAAAGGTTTAAAATGACATATTGTAAACCTTCTCCTACACCTTTTCAGTCTGGAGTCAATCTAAGTACTTCCTGCACATCCCCTCTATGTGATGCAACTCTATACCATCAGCTTGTAGGGAGTCTATTATACCTTACTCATACTCGTCCAGATATCTCATATGTTGTTGGCTTAATATCCAGATTCTCACATCAACCTCATTTCAGTCACTGGCAAGCAACAAAAATAATCCTCCGCTACTTGCAAGGAACTACTCACTTTGGGCTCTTATATGAGGGAAAATCCATGGATATCATTGGCTACATAGATTCATATTGGGTAGGTTCAATAGAAGACAAATGTTCAACTTCTGGCTATGTCTTTTGTCTTGGTTCTTCACCAATTGCTTGGTTATGCAAAAAACAAGCAGTGGCCTTATCATCTACAGAGGCAAAATATAGGGTAGCAGTTTTAGCAAGTCAGGAAGCTCTTTGGCTTCATCAAATTCTAAGAGAATTTGGTTTTTCCCATGACAAACCTATTACTCTTTGGTGTGACAATCAGAGCATAATTCATATTGCACGTAATCCAGTTGAGCATCAACACACCAAGCACATTGAGATACACATGCACTTCATTCGACAACATATTTAGAATGGGGACATATACTTGGACTATATTCCAACTAAAAATCAAGTTGCAGACATCTTCACCAAGTCATTTCCTTCTCCGCGTTACATACAGTTGCGAGAGAAACTTGGAGTATTACAACTACATTGAAACAGAGGTCTTTTCACCTCTCCTTTTATTATTGTATTCTTTGGAGGATGGTTTTTTCCCATGTGGTTTTTTTATCATCTCTCCCTTATATATTATACATGAGTACCTCATCAGGCCATGTTGTCGGGACTCATTTTTTTTGTTATTAAGGACAATCTTCGCCATCCGAAGACATGCCTCTTTATTTCATAGCAGATGGTTTTTCCCATGTGGTTTTTTCACCATCTCTCATATATATTGTAAATGAGTACCTCATCAGGCCATGTTGTTGGGACTCACCTTTTTTGTATTAAGAGGACAATCTTCGCAAACCGAAGACATGCCTCTTCCTTTTTTTCTTTTTGATAGATGGTTTTTCCCATGGGGTTTTTACCATCTCTTCAAAAAAGAAACCATTGTACATGAGTACCTCATCAGGCTCTATTTTTAGGACTCATTTACACAATACACCCCTAGTATCACTTAAGGGGGGTGTTAGAATAAGTAATTATTCTCTTAAGTTCTACTAGGATAGACTTACTTGAGTTTCCACTCCTTCATGAGTCAGGTGAACTCTCAGTTATAGTCTACATCATATTTGATGAGTTGTTGTAATCCAACGGCTCTCAATGATCAACTTTGTTATTTATACAAAGTTGATCCATGGAATAATCAATCAGTTCTACTCTTTCTTCATATTTTATGTGTTGAGCAAGGTGCAGCAATAGTATTGTCATTGTTGTCAACACAGTCAGATAGATCTATTGATGCAGTGGACAGGAAGTTCAAAAGCTATTCAGATGCAGAAGACAGGAGTTCAAAGGTTATTCAGAGTATGTACAATGATTTTCCAAGAAGACCGAAGTGGCCCATATGCAAAAGATCAAAGAAAAAAGACAAGTAAGAAAAGTGTCACGATATCGCGACATATACAAAAGTAAGAAAAACTATCACGATTTCGCGACATGTTGGAAGAGAGAGAAAAGTAGGAAAACTGTCACGATTTCGCGACATGTTGGAAGAGAGAGAAAAAGTAGGAAAACTGTCACGATTTCGTGACATGTTGGAAGAGAGAAAAAGTAGAAAAATTGTCACGATTTCGCGACATGTTGGAAGAGAGAGAAAGTGCAAGAAAAACTATCACGATTTCGTGACATGTTGGAAGAGAGAAAGGCAAGTGGAAAAGTGTCACGATTTCACGACATGTTGGAAGAGAAAGAGAAAGCAAGAAAAAGTGTCACGATTTCGTGACAAGTTCGAAGAAAGAGAACAAGTAAGAAAAGTGTCACGATTTCGTGACATGTCACATTTTCGTGACTAAAATAGGAGAGAGAAAGTAAGTTTGAAAAGTGTCGCGATATCGCGACATGTCACATTTTTGTGACAAAAGAAAGAGAGGAAGCGTACGGAAGTAGAACTGTCATGATTTCATGACAAAAGTAGAAAGCAAGACTTCAGAAGTAGAAGTGTCATGATTTCATGACAAAAGCAAAGAAGTAAAGTATGAAAGCAGAAGTGTCATGATTTCATGACAAAAGCAAAGAAGAAGACTTCGAAGGCAGAAGTGTCATGATTTCATGACAAAAGCAAAGAAGCTAAGTATGGAAGTAGAAGTGTCATGATTTCATGACAAAAGCTAAGTTGAAGACTACGGAGGTAGAAGTGTCACGATATCGTGACAAAAGCAAAGTCAAAGTCTATGGAAGCAGAAGTGTCACGATATCGTGACAAAAGCAAAGATGAAGTATACGGAGGCAAAAATGTCATGATATCATGACAAAAGAAAAGACGAAGTCTGTAGGCAAAAATGTCATGATATCATGACAAAAGAATAGAGAAAGCGTACGAAGGTGAAAGTGTCATGATATCGTGACATGTATTTTCATGGCAACAACAACAAAAGAAGCTACAAAGGCAGAAATGTCATGATTTCGTGATAGGTCGTAAATGCGCAAGTCAAGAAGGAGAACCCGACTGAAATGAGAAGTATGACAGTGGACCGACATCACTACGACATTTACAGGGGTAGTTACAGAGTGATTTCATACTGCTAAAATACGAAGAGTGATCAAAAGTCAGTATGGCGGTTACAGGGTCTGTCCAGAATGAAATCATCAAGCGATGGATAAACCGAACATCTTCTTGAGTTGAAGTCGATGAAGACCGATGACAACCGACTAAAATTAGGGTTTACAGTTGTTATGAAAGCCGACTAAGATTAGGATTTACAGCCGACTAAGATTAGGGTTTTCATCATAAAAAATATTGTTATAAAAGGAGGGTTGTTTGGAGAATTGAGGAGATGGTGGAATGTGTGTGAAATACGGTCATTGTGCGTAGAGAGCAAGTCGTGTCGAATCATGCTAAGTGCAAAATTTGCAAAGAGAGCAGAGTGTACAAAAGGGAGAAGACGATCGTGAAGTTTGACTGTAATGAAGTAGAGTGTGCGAAGTGATTTACGAGAGAGAGAGAGTGAGAAGGAGAAGGTTGAAGATGAAGAAGACCAGTAAGGTCTTGTAAAAGCAAAGGTATCTTACTGTCAAACTTATAGATTCAAATTGAAGTCTAAGGTTGGTAGCTTGGAATCGGGGTTGGTGCTCCTTTTGTTGGTGTAGATAAATAGGGGTTGGTGCTCCTTCTAGTGGGTGTAGATAAATCAGGGTTGGTGCTCCTTTCTATTGGTGCAGATAAATCAGGGGTTGGTGCTCCTTTCTGTTGGTGTAGATAAATCAGGGGTTGGTGCTCCTTTCTATTGGTGTAGATAAATAAGGGGTTGGTGCTCCTTATAGTGGGTGCTGGTAAATTGATTGTAAAGTTGGTGCTTTGCAAAGGCTAGATTTGGATGGTAGTCCAAGAAGTCAATTTTTGAGGAGTAGCCACATTGGTGAACCTCGTTAAATCTTGTGTTGTGTGATGCTCTTTTGTTATACTTGTTGTATCTAGTAATAAGTTTTAATTGCTATGGTATTAAGAGCTATAAATTCAAGTTTAAAGAGCTACACCGATTCACCCCCCCTCTCAGTGTCATTGTAAGACTAACAATTGGTATCAGAGCTAAGTTCTTGTACAAGCTTAACCGGCTAGGGTGATCTTGGAAGTAACACAATGGCAGGTGGTGAAGGCTTCTCATCAAACAAAGCACCATTGTTTGATGGATCTAATTACGCATTCTAGAGAATCAGGATGCAGACATATCTCTGTGCTTTGGGATACGACATCTGGGATTCAGTAGTTAGTGGATACACAATACCCATCACTCCTCCAAAAGAGGTATAAATGAAGATAAGAAAAGAAAGAAAATTTAAAAGGAACTTCAAGAAGAAAAGTTTCATCTCAGGAATGCATCGAAGACAACTCGGTGAGGATTCTGAAGAGGAAACAGGTGAAGCTCTTTTCATGGCATTTGAAGAAGTAAAATTAGAAAAGGAAGAAGGAGTGAACTCTAAGTATGTGGTGAAAACCCTGAGGCTCAAGTAGATCTAGAAGGTGAGTTGATCTCTACACTTGAAGAGTGGAAAATAGAGAGGAAAAAGAATAAGAAAATTTCAAAAAATCTTGAGGATGCAAATGAAATCATAACCAGTCTGAAAGTACAGATAAAAGAATACAAGAAAATATCTGAAGATCTCGAAGTACAAATTACCATGAAAATAGATTATTGCTACAAACTAGAAGAAGAGAATGTTGGTTTACGGATGCAGATAGAAGAGATGAATCACAAAATTAGTTGCTATCACAAACGCGAAGAAAGTTCTATGAAGTTGGATAAGATTATAAATGACCAAAGGCCTGCAGGCATCAAATTTGGTCTGGGTTTCATCGAAGGAGAATCATCAAATGGATCAAAGGCTAGAAATGTAGAATCCATAAAGAATGAAGATAAGAAATAGGTTGATCAAGGAAAAATGTCTCATGCAAAAGAAAGCAATAATGCCAGGCACGAAAGGAGAATTGACAATGATGGATTCACCAATGTCACACATCAAAGAAGAAGAAGACCTATGGCTCCTACGACAACATGGCAAAGACCATCACCCAGGTTCAATTATCCCTTTTCTGGTTTCTGTTTTAAATGCAATGGCTATGGACATAAAATCTCAGACTGCAAATATAATGTAAGACCAAGGAATTTCACCAAGAGAAATGCTTTTTCTCCTTTGATGAATTATACAAGAGAATGTTATAACTGTCATAATTTTGGGCACATTGCAAGAAATCGTAGAAGTACATTTGCATCAAATCAGTTTTAGGGAAGAAAATTTCAACCAAATAGGATGAGACAAAATAGAAAACTTCCTAAAAAACATGCACAAGCTATTGATAAGGGAAAGGCAAAACAAGAGCCCAAAACTACTATCAAAATGGAGTGGAAAGAAAAAGAGCGACTTAAGGAAGAAAAGGAATCCTTAATCGTACAAACAACATTTAAAGCACAGAATAAATATGTACCATGGATACTTGATAGTGGATGCTCCAGTCATATGACAGGTGACAAACAAAAATTTGAGAAGTTACAAAAATATGAAGGTGGTTCAATAAAGTTTGGAAATAATGATGGAGCTAAGATAGTTGGCAAAGGTTCAGTTAAAATTAGTGACAGAAAAATTAAGTCGAAGAAGTCTTGTTTGTGGATGGTTTGAAACATAACTTGTTGAGCGTAAGATTTGTGATAAAGGTCATGAAGTAGTTTTTAAGAAGCAGGGTTGTGAAGTCAGAAAAACAAATAAGTGGAAAATTGATAGCAACTGGATCAAGGACATCAGGCAACCTGTACACGCTCTCAAAGACTTCAAAAGGAGCTTGTTTTATTGGACAGGAAGAAGAAAATTGGTTGTGGCACAAGAGACTCGGTCATATCAGTTTTGATAATCTAGTAAAAATCAACTCAAAAAGGGCAGTGAGAGATATTCCCACCATCAACAAACCTGCAAACAACATTTGTGCTTCATGCCAAAAGGGGAAGCAAACTAGAGTCACATTCAAAACAAAAGAGTACTACACAAGCAAACCTTTGGAACTAATACACACTGATTTATGTGGACCCATGAGAACACAAAGCATAAATGGTGACAAATATTTTATGTTGTGCATTGATGACTATTCCAGAATGACATGGATATTTTTCTTGAAGCATAAATCAGAAGCTTTTGAAATGTTCAAGACTTTCAAAAACCAAGTTGAGAATGAAACAGGAAAGAGGATCAAATGTTTAAGATCAGATAGAGGAGGAGAATTCATTTCAGAGGAGTTTACAGAGTACTATGAAAAATACGGTATTAGGAGACAGTTTTCAGCAGCCAGGACACCTCAGCAGAATGGAGTGGTAGAAAGAAAGAATAGGACAGTGCAGGAAATGGCACGGACTATGTTGGCTGAAAGCAGAGTAGCAGATAGATTTTGGAAAGAAGCAGTCCATACTATGGTGTATATCCAAAATAGGTACATGCTGAGAACACATGAAAGCAAAACTCCTTATGAGTTGTGGTTCGGTAAAAGGGCAACAACAAAATACCTCAAAGTTTTTGGCAGCAAGTGCTACATCAAAAGAACTAAAGATAATCTTGGTAAGTTTGAAGATAGAGCGGATGAAGGTATTTTTGTTGGTTATTCATCAAAAAGCAAAGCTTACAAATGCTACAACAAGAGGCTAAAGAAAATTGTGGACAGTGTCGATGTTAAATTTGATGAAGGTAGAGAACGAGTAATTAGCTATGAAAAGAACTACCCAATTTATGAAGAGGTTATTGAAGGAGATGAGGAAAACGAAACGGAAAAGATACAAAAAATTGACTCGGATGATTTAAGTTGTGATTCAGAAGTGGAAGAAAATAAGAAATTCAAAACAGGCAATCTGCAAAAAAATCATCCTAGAGAGCAAATAATTGGAGACCCCAAAGTTGGTGTTCAGACAAGAAGAAGAGTAGTAAGTAACTACTCTCTATTATCCAAGCATTGAGCCCAAAAATGTTGCTGACGCAAGCAAAGATGAAAGTTGGATGAAGGCAATAAATGAAGAATTAGATCAGATCGAGAAAAATGAAACTTGGGAGTTAGTACCTAGACCTGCAAATAAAAATATAATCGGGACTAAATGGATTTTTTGAAACAAATTGAATGAAGACGGATAGGTAGTCAGAAATAAAGCAAGATTGGTATGTAAGGGTTATGCACAAGTTGAAGGCATTGACTTTGAGGAAACTTTTGCACCAAGTAGCTAGACTAGAGGCAATTAGAATGTTTCTGGCTTTAGCAATCTACAAGAATTTCAAAGTTTATCAAATGGATGTGAAATCAGCATTTTTGAATGGGAAACTTGAAGAAGAGGTTTATATTGAGCAACCGGATGGTTTCCAACTTGGTGATGATCCCAACTTGGTTTGCAAGTTGAAGAAAGCATTATATGGCTTAAAACAGGCACCCCGAGCATGGTATGCAAGGCTAGACAACTATCTCACTCAACAAGGGTTTAAGAAAGGTATGGTGGATAGTAATTTGTATGTCAAAATAGAAAATGGGCATCTTATTGTTCTTGTTGTATACGTAGATGATATCATATTTGGCAAGCAAGCAAAGATGAGTCATGTAAAGATTTAGCAAATAAGATGCAGAAAGAATTTGAAATGTCAATGATTGGTGAACTTTCGTATTTCCTCGGGTTGCAAGTTAATCAAAATAAGAAGGGCATATTTATTTCTCAAGTTAAATATGTGAAAGAGATGTTAAAAAAGTTCACAATGGAGGATTGTAAGCCACTTAGCACTCCCATGACGATAGGTTGCAAGTTGAGCAAGGATGACAAATCTCCACCTGTTGATCAAACCATGTACAGATCTATGATTGGGAGCTTACTATACTCGACAGCTACCAGACTAGATATTTTGTAGGCAATATGCATGGTAGCACGATTTCAGGCTAATCCCAAGGAGACTCATGTGACAGAAGTGAAGAGGATTCTTCGGTACCTCAAGGGTACTATGGAGTATGGGTTATGGTATCCGAAAGGTAAAGACTTCACCCTTATTTCGTATTCAGATGCAGATTGGGCAGGAGGTGTCGATGATAGAAAGAGTACCAGTGGAGGTGCATTCTATCTTGGAGACAGATTGGTCACGTGGCACAGTAAGAAACAAGAGTCAGTTTCTTTATCGACAATAGAGGCAGAATATATTGCAGCGACAACATGTTGTACGCAGGTATTGTGGATGAAACAAACCCTGAAAGATCTTGGTATTAGCTTCAGTGAGCCAATATCAGTTAAGTGTGATAACACCAGTGCCATTAACATCTCCAAGAATCCGGTTATGCATTCACGCACAAAACACATTGCTATCAGGTATCACTTTTTGAAGGAGAAAGTTGCGAAAGGTGAGGTTAAGTTGGATTTTGTTCCAACTACAGAGCAAGTAGCAGATATCTTCACAAAACCATTGCCCAAGGAAGTTTTTGAGTACCTTCGCAATAAATTGGGAGTGGTCACACTTCCCAAGAATTGACTAGCTACAGGGATCACATTCTCGTGGGGAGCATTTAAGTATTTGATTATCTTTTTGCTCATGTTCATGATTTTTGCTAAGTGTAATAAATTTTGCCTGAGAATGTTGTGCATGGACTCGTGGGGAGTCTGCAGTAGCCCTTTGGTATTATTGTCAAAGGGGGAGAAGAGTTACAGGAAATTGCACATGTGTTGCCAAAAATTCCAAAGGGGGAGATTGTTGAGCAAGGTGCAACAACAAGTATTGTCATTGTTGTCAACACAGTCAGATAGATCTGTTGATGCAATGGACAGGAAGTTCAAAAGCTATTCAGATGCAGAAGACAGGAGTTCAAAGGTTATTCAGAGTATGTACAGTGATTTTCCAAGAAGACCGAAGTGGCCCATATGCAAAAGATCAAAGAAAAAAGACAAGTAAGAAAAGTGTCGCGATATCGCGACATATACAGCAGGCAAGAAAAACTGTCATGATTTCGTGACATGTTGGAAGAGAGAGAAAAAGTAAGAAAAACTGTCATGATTTTGCGACATGTTGGAAGAGAGAGAAAAAGTAGGAAAAACTATCACGATTTCGTGACATGTTGGAAGAGAGAGAAAAAGTAGGAAAAACTGTCATGATTTCGCGACATGTTGGAAGAGAGAGAAAAAGCAAGAAAAACTGTCATGATTTCGTGACATGTTGGAAGAGAAAAAGGCAAGTGGAAAAACTGTCACGATTTCGTGACATGTTGGAAGAGAAAGAGAAAGCAGGAAAAAGTGTCACGATTTCGTGACAAGTTCGAAGAAAGAGAACAAGTAAGAAAAGTGTCACGATTTCGTGACATGTCACATTTTCGCGACTAAAATAGGAGAGAGAAAGTAAGTTTGAAAAGTGTCGTGATATCGTGACATGTCACATTTTCATGACAAAAGAAAGAGAGGAAGCATACGAAAGTAGAACTGTCATGATTTCATGACAAAAGTAGAAAGCAAGACTTCGAAAGTAGAAGTGTCATGATTTCATGACAAAAGCAAAGAAGTAAAGTACGAAAGCAGAAGTGTCATGATTTCATGACAAAAGTAGAGAAGAAGACTTCGAAGGCGAAGTGTCACGATTTCACGACAAAAGCAAAGAAGCTAAGTACGGAAGCATAAGTGTCACGATTTCATGACAAAAGCTAAGTTGAAGACTACGGAGGCAGAAGTGTCACGATATCGCGACAAAAGCAAAGTCGAAGTCTATGGAAGCAGAAGTGTCACGATATCACGACAAAAGCAAAGACGAAGTATACGGAGGCAGAAATGTCGCGATATCACGACAAAAGAAAAGACGAAGTCTACAGAGGCAAAAATGTCGTGATATCATGACAAAAGAATAGAGAAAGCGTACGGAGGTGAAAGTGTCATGATATCGCGACATGTATTTTCACGGCAACAACAACAAAAGAAGCTACAGAGGCAGAAATGTCACGATTTCATGATAGGTCGTAAATGCGCAAGTCAAGAAGGAGAACCCGACTGAAATGAGAAGTATGACAGTGGACCGACATCACTACGACATTTACAGGGGCAGTTACAGAGTGATTTCATACTGCTAAAATACGAAGAGTGATCAAAAGTCAGTATGGCGGTTACAGGGTCTATCCAAAATGAAATCATCAAGCGATGGATAAACCGAACATCTTCTTGAGTTGAAGCCGACGAAGACCGATGACAACCGACTAAAATTAGGGTTTACAGTTGTTATGAAAGCCGACTAAGATTAGGATTTTTGATGCAGGAGCATCCAGGAACAGCACAACAATCTTGCATCACCAAAAAAAAGAGAAAGAAAAACAAAAGAAACAAGCAAAAAAATTCTAAGTGTTACAATGTGTCGCGATATCGTGACACAAAATTTGTCACAATATCACGATGTATTTTGAACCACGATGAGCGCAAAATGTAGTGTCGTGATATCGTGACATAAAAGTTGTGGCGATATCGTGACAAACTCAAAGCGTAGCGAAAGCCAATCTCAAGTGTCGTGATATCGTGACATACAAGTTGTTGCGATATCGCGATGAACTCAGAGCGCAGTGGAAGCCAATCTCAAGTGTCACGATATCACAACATACAAGTTGTCGCAATATCATGATGAACTCGGAGCGTAGCAAAAACCAATCTCAAGTGTTGTGATATCGTGACATACAATTTGTCATGATATCATGACAAACTTGGAGCGCAGCAAAAGCCAATCTCAAGTGTCGCGATATCGCGACATAAAAGATGTTGCGATATCGCGACAAACTTTGAATGCAAGGAAGAGCCAACGAAAGTTTCGTGATATCGTGACATATAGGATGTCACGATATCGTGACCTATGAATTTTCCATAGAACGTTACAGCCCAACTTTGGCAGTTACCAGAAGTCGTTACAGCAGTTCCAGGGGGTCGTTGCGGTGGTTACAGGGACGGTTAAGAACGACGGTTGCAGCAAGAACATGTGAGGATAAAAAGAGATTATTTCGAAGGATTGCGTAGGCTGGAAAGATGTAGATGGAGACTACAAATGTATTTTCTTTCTATACTTTGTAATCTTTCCATGTTCTCTGAATAAAAATTAAGTTTTCTCTTGTTATTGAATTTGGCTCCCCATCAAGTGGTATCAGAGCAGTAAGATTCTGAGTGTGTGAGCAGAGCACCAAATGTGAGGCAGCTTGCACCAAGATCTGGGGTTATGGGTTCTGAGAAACAATGAAGCAGAATGCCATCACGAATAAATCATGGTGCTAGAAGGAACATGGTTCCTAAAGGAGACTTTTGAGCATTACAGAGGCAAGTGCAGGCCCTGCAGGAAGAATTGCGTAGAGGAGTAGACCCAAGAGGAGAATACCAAAGTGATGATGAAGCTTGCAGAGTTGATGATCCATATGAAGAAGAAGGAGAAGCGATGAGTTCTGTAGAAGCTCGAATGATTAAAGCTATTTCTCAAATTGGGAAAATGTCGAAGATTGATGTATCCACATATTTTGAAAATTTAAATCCAAAAGAATTAATTGACTGGATTAATGACATGGAGGAATATTTTGAATATGAGGAAGTTGAAGATCCAAATCGAATTAAATTTTCCAGAACCAAGTTGAAAGGCCATGCTGGCATATGGTGGAAAGGAGTGCAACTAGAAAGAAATTAGAGAGGAAAATAAAAGATCACCAAGTGAGATCAAATGGTTGAAAAATTGAAATGGTAGTTTATTCTAACAGATTATGAATTAGATCTACTGAGAAAAATGCAGATTTTGTGATAGTCCAGCAAATATGTTAAAGAATATACAGAAAAAAATTTTAAAATTTCTATCAGAATTGGCCATACAGAAGCAAATAAAGAGAGAGTAGCCCGTTACATTAATGGGTTGAGAACCAATGTGCAAGAAGAATTGAGTCTGGTTCGAATGAGTACCATTGAAGATGCTTACCAATTTGCTTTGAAGGTGGAAGAGAAACTGAATCAAATATTTGACAGTAAACAGAAATGAAGAGGTCGTGGTGAAAGAACTGGTGGAGGACAAGATGAGAAGAAAGAAGAAGCTAGCAGCAGTCAAGTGCAGCAGGAAGATGATGCTTGCAGTTTCCGTGGACAGAAGAACTACCCAAGAGGAAGAGGTAGAGCTGGACGCGGTTATGGAAGAGGCAGATTTCGTGGAACCTGCTTCAATTGTGGGGAAGACGGACATCGATCATTCGAGTGTCCACAACACCAAGAGGAGATGAATAAAAGACCCGAGGGTCATGCCATAGCTACTGTAGTAGATGACAGAGTTGCATCTGAGCACTCTAAAGAGGCCGAAAGAGGAGAAGCGTTGATGACAAGAAGAGCCCTGTTGAATGAGGAGAAGCAATCAGACCAGAGGAAGAGCCTGTTTTGCACAAGGTGCAAATGTTCAGGTAAAGTCTGTAATGTGATTATAGATAATGGTAGTACTGATAACTTAGTCTCTACAAAAATGGTTACTAAGTTACAGTTGGAGAGGAAAAGACACCCGCATCCATACCGGATTGCGTGGTTGCAGGAGGACCATAGCGCATTGGTCAGTGCACAGTGCTTGGTCAAGTTTAATATTGGGGGATACCAGGATGAGGTTCTGTGTGATGTTTTGCCTATGGATGCTTGCCATTTGTTGTTGGGGAGACCATGGCAATTTGACAGATGTGCGGTGCATGTTGGGCATGAGAATACGTACTCTCTGACGAAAGACAGAGTGCGTCACAAGTTGAAGCCATTGAAGGCAGTGGATGAAAAGGTGTGCAGTAGTGCTCGAATCTGTTTGGCAGATGGTCGAAATGTTTTGGACGGAATCCATCGAATGTCTCCTGTGGAGGATGTAGAGTTGAACAGCCAGGTTCCAGAGTTGTTGCAGAAGGGGTTGATTAAAAATAGTTTGAGTCCCTGTGCAGTACCTATTGTACTAACATCGAATACAATGATCGAACAATACATAAGTGAAGATCACTTCTCAATCCACCCCGGGTGTCTGATGCAGGAGCATCCAAGAACAGCACAATAAACTTGCATCATCAAAAAAAAAAGAGAAAGAAAAACAAAAGAAACAAGCAAAAAAATTCTAAGTGTTACAATGTGTCACGATATCGCGACACAAAAGTTGTCACGATATCACGACGTATTTCGAACCACGACGAGCGCAAAATGTAGTGTCATGATATCACGACATAAAATTTGTCATGATATCATGACGAACTCAGAGCGCAACGAAATCCAATCTCAAGTGTCACGATATCACGGCATACAAGTTGTCATGATATCGCGACGAACTCAGAGCGCAGTGGAAGCCAATCTCAAGTGTCATGATATCGCGACATACAAGTTGTTGCAATATCATGACAAACTCAGAGCACAACAAAAACCAATCTCAAGTGTCACGATATCGTGACATACAAGTTTTCGCGATATCGTGACGAACTCGAAGTGCAGCGGAAGCCAATCTCAAGTGTCACGATATCACGACATAAAAGATGTCATGATATCGCGACAAACTTTGAATGCAAGGAAGAGTCAATGGAAGTGTCATGATATCACGACATATAGGATGTCACGATATCGTGACCTATGACTTTTTCATAGAATGTTACAGCCTAACTTTGGCAGTTACCAGAAGTCGTTACAGCAGTTTCAGGAGATCATTGCGATGGTTACAAGGATGGGTAAAAATGATGGTTGCAGCAAGAACATGTGAGGATAAAAAGAGATTATTTCGAAGGATTGCGCAGGCTGGAAAGACGTAGATGGAGACTGCAAATGTATTTTCTTTCTGTACTTTGTAATCTTTCCATGTTCTCTGAATAAAAATTAAGTTTTCTCTTGTTGTTGAATTTGGCTCCCCATCAGTTTTCATCATAAAAAATATTGTTATAAAAGGAGGGTTGTTTGGAGAATTGAAAATATGGTGGAATGTGTGTGAAATACTATTGTTGTGAGCAGAGAGCAAGTCGTGTCGAATCATGCTAAGTGTAAAATTTGCAAAGAGACCAGAGTGCGCAAAAGGGAGAAGATGATCGTGAAGTTAGACTGTAGCAAAGTAGAGTGTGTGAAGTGATTGCGTAAGAGGAGCGCGAGAAGAGAGCGAGAGGAGAGCGAGAGGTGCATGATAGGCAAGCAAGAAGGATGTGTGTTTTGTGAATTATGGGTGATGTTGAGTAAGCAATAGACCAGTCAGGGTCTTGTAAAAGTGAAGGCATTTTTATGTCAATCTTCTAGCTTCAAAAAGTCCAAGTTGGTGCTTGGAATCAGGGGTTGGTGCTCCTTTCTGTTGGTGTAGATAAATCAGGGGTTGGTGCTCCTTCTAGTTGGTGCTGGTAAATCAAGGTTTGGTGCTCCTTCCAATTGGTGCTAGTAAATCAGAGGTTGGTGCTTCTTTCTATTGGTGCAGATAAATCAGGGGTTGGTGCTCCTTCTAGTTGGTGCTGGTAAATTAGGGGTTGGTGCTCCTTTCTTTTAGTGTAGATAAATAAGGGGTTGGTGCTCCTTACAGTGGGTACTGGTAAATTGATTATAAAGTTGGTGCTTTGCAAAGGCTAGATTTGGATGGTAGTCCAAGCAATCAATTTTTGAGGAGTAGCCACATTGGTGAACCTCGTTAAATCTTGTGTTGTGTGATACTCGTTTGTTATACTTGTTGTATCTAGTAATAAGTTTTAATTTTTACGGTATTAAGAGCTGTAAATTTAAGTTTATAGAGCTACACTGATTCACCCCCCCTCTAAGTGTCATTGTAAGACTAACATTATGTAATGTTTTGCATGTCTATTTTGGATAAATATAACATTTTGATAGACAATGGTGCTACTGATAGTTTTATCTCTAGTAGCTTGGTCAAGGATATGCCAGAGAATACAAAGTATTTGGAAAATGGGTGGAAATTTGAGTATGGGTCTGGATAGACCTACTTCATAGACCAATATTACCCCTTGGTAGAAATATCCCTACCCACAAATTATATCACTTGGAAACTCTATGTAGCTCCATTACATGCCTTCAACATAATTCTAGGGGTTGATTGGTTGAAGGACCACAAGGTCTTGATCAAATTTTAAGAGAGATGGATCGAATTCACTGATGATAAAGAGAAGAGAATTAGGTTGTACAATGAGCAAAATATGTTCAAACCCATATTAATCTCTGCTATGCAACTTAAGAAGGTTATTAGGAAAAGAGGGATGGTGTATGTGGTCAAAGTAAAGGAGGTTAAGGATGATAAAAAGGATGAAATATTTGAGAAATTTCCCATCCTTCAAGAGTTCAAGGATGTCTTTACATCTGAATTGCCATAAATTCTCCCTAAGAGAGAATTTAATTTTACTATTGATCTATTACCCGGTACATAACCTATACATAGAGCACCATATAGGATGAACCCTATAGAGATGCAAGAGCTGAAAGTGCAACTACAAGAGTTGTTGGATAAAGGGCTAATTAAGCCAAGTGTGTCTCCTTGGGGTGCACAAATTTTATTTATCAAGAAGAAGGATGGATCCTTGAGATTATGCATCGATTATAGGATGTTGAATAAAGCAACAATTAAAAATAGATATCCTTTACCATGGATAGAGGATTTGTTTGATCAACTAAAAGGGGCTACTATTTTCTCAAAGATAGACTTGAAGTCTGGTTACCATCAATTGAGAATCAAAGAAGAGGATACACATAAGACAACATTTAAAACTCGATATAGACACTATGAGTTCATAGTTTTACCATTTGGGTTAACAAATGCACCCGCTACCTTTATGAACTTAATGAATAGTGTGTTTAGAGAGTAGTTGGATAGGTTTGTCTTGGTGTTTTTAGATGATATCTTGGTCTATTCTCACAAAAAGGAGGAGCATGACAAACATCTGAGGATAGTACTAAGGGTGTTGAGGGAAAATCAGCTATATGGAAATTTGTCAAAATGTGAATTTTATGTGTCACAAGTACATTACTTGGGACATGTCATTTCTGTAGATGGAATTGCAGTTGACCCTAAGAATATTGAAGCTATTTTAGATTGGCCAACCCCTACAAATGTAATAGAGGTTTGAAGCTTTATGGGTCTATCTGGATATTATAGGAGGTTTGTGAAATATTATGCCAAAATAGCTTGTCCTATAACCAATATTCAAAGAAAAGGGAAGTCGTTCAAATGGACGGACAAATGTGAAACTACTTTCCAATTGCTAAAACAAATATTGACTACCGCTCCCATATTAAAGATTCCAGATCCTCAAGGTGACTTTTCAGTCTATATCGATGCTTCCTTAGAAGGTTTGGGTGGTGTTTTATCACAAGATAGAGTGGTGGTGGCCTATGAGTCCAGGAAACTAAAGAAGCATGAAGGAAACTACACCACACATGACTTAGAATTGGCCGTAGTCATGCATACCTTGAAATTTTGGTGGTATTATTTTCTAGGAAGACCCTTTGAACTAAGAACAGATCACCAAAGTTTGAAGTATATCTTCACTCAACCTTTGCTAAATGCACGTCAAAGGAGGTGGATTGAATTTTTAGCAGAGTATGACTTTGGGATAGAATACATAAAGGGTAAAAAGAATAAGGTGGTAGATGCACTAAGTAGAAGAAGGTATATCACTGCTTTAACTAGAAGTCATGTAGACCTGATGGACCAGGTTAAAATAGCTCAACTTTAGGATCCATATTGTAGGGAAGTGCAAGAGAAAATAAGGAAGGATCCAAAGATAGCTCAAGATTTTGGCTTCAAATATGGCTTCTTATGTTTCAAAGAGCGGGTTGTGATTCTAAAAACAAATGATTTACGTAGACTTATCATGAGAGAAGCTCATAGATCTCCTTATTCTGCTCATCCTAGAGGAGCTAAGATGAGGGAGAATATGAAGAAAACATTTTATTGGCCTGGAATGAAGAAAGATATTACTAATTTTATGGCTAAGTGTCTAGAATGTCAGAAGGTGAAAGCAGAACATAAGCATCCTACTGGTCTGCTATATCCTCACGATGTGCCCATAAAAAAATGGCAAGTGATATCTATGGACTTTATTGTGGGATTACCAAAGACTAGGTATCAACATGATGCCATAATGGTAATAGTTGACAAATTGACCAAAGTCGCACACTTCATTCCTGGTAGTACTACTGATGATGCAGTAGTTGTTGCTAACAGGTTTGCTAGGGACATCTTCATATTATATGGATTTCTAGAAATGATCATCTCAGATAGAGACTCAAGGTTTACATCAGAGTTTTGGTAAGCTCTCCATCGAGAAATTGGTACTTCACTAAACATAAGTTCTGCATATCATCCTAAGATGGATGGACAGAATAAGAGAGTCAATTAGGTGTTAGAGGACATGCTTCGCATGTACTACATGGACCAAAAGTCTCATTGGGAAGACTTCTTACATCTAGTTGAGTTTACATATAATAATGGGTACCATACCTCTCTAAAAATGGCTCCTTTTGAGGCTTTGTATGGTCATAGGTGCAAAACTCCATTATCATGGGATAATCCTGAAGATCGGGTCAATGTTGGACCAAAATATTTGAAGGAGATGGAAGAGCAACTAAAGATAATCCATCAGAGGCTCAGAGAAGCTTCGGACCACCAAAAGAAATATGCAGACTTGAGAAGGACTCCTTTGGAATTTTTTATGGGATACAAGGTGTTCCTAAGGGTCAAACCTATGAAAAGTGCAATTAAGTCCACTAAGTTGGATCCTAGATATGTAGGACCATTTACCATACTAGAAAATATTAGTCATGTTGCTTACAGACTCGACTTGCCACCTAACTTGGCAAAGATCCATAATTATTTCCATGTGTCCCTGCTTAGGAAGTACATATATGATCCTACTCATGTTGTGGATGTTTCTAAGTTGCAAATGATGGATCCAACGTACATCGAGGTCAAGCCCATGAATATTCTCGAGTTTCACACTAAACAAATGAGGAAATGGAACTAGAGCAATGCAAGGTCCAATGGGATATTTATTCTAAGAAAAATACCACCTGGGAAAAGGTGGAAGACATGAAAAAACACTTTTCGTACTTATTTGAGGATACTATGTAGTGTCTGATTTCAGTTAAGACTTTGTGATAGCATGATGGATACTTATGCAAACTAAGTAGACTGATGGATTTTATTATGTTATGCATGGATTGGCTAAATTTTGATGATGCTTGATGAAATAATGGACATTATTATGTAAAACTGAAACATGATTATGCAATATAAGTACTTTATATTTTTAGAATATGGTACTGCTGATGTTTGTTTACTACATTTCAGGTCCAGATATTCTCGTCAGGTGGGAGAGGTTGTTCTTCTCATTTGAAATAAGGAGTTGCTCAACCACCAGGAATGGGAAACTAGCAAAAGGGAAAGGATGACAAAGACAATCCAGAGGGTAAAAAAATAAGGGCAGGAAAATTTACCCTCACATCTCCATGACTACACTATTGGACCGTGATGTCCTAGACTAGTCTCCTAGTGGGATGGTGATAGTTGACTATCTTAAAAAATGCCAACCATAGGAAAAACAATAGTGTGGAAATGGGGTTTGCATGATCAGATTGCATAATAGGTTGCATGATTTGAATGTGGTTGCAAAATATTAGCTCAATGCTTGATTTATTCTTTATGATGAATGGAAATGCATTTGACTAACCTTGGGGATGAAACATAGGGGACTGTGTTTAGTCTATGGGGGGGAGTATGTAACATCCCAATTTTTACCCCCTACTTTGTGTTTGCATTATATAGCTTAAGGTTTGATTTCATAGAGGTGATTATGAAATAGAAATGGTTAGTATGCTTTGCTAAATTAGGAGAGTTTGATGCTAAACATGAATTGTTAGTGGCATTTAAAGCATTTATTTGGAATGTTTCTTTGTCTCCTCAGTTAGTTGGGAAATTAGTTGTTAAGATTGGTTTATTTGGTTAACCATGGTCTTTAACTTGTGTTAAGCTTGATTAATGGACAACATTGAAGAGGCATTAAATCTAGTGCTATTTTATCCCTAGATTAGTTACAAGCTAATTGTGATTAACTAGGCTAATTAATTAGTTTCTTAGAAATGAAGTAAATATTAGTTGAAGAGTTGGTATGTGTTTGATTGTGATTGGACCACCCTAGGCACAAAGTCAAAGATAACTCCAATTTATAGATAGCATTTATGAGAGGCTCATCTCCAACAATTTTTAATAATAAAAAATGGTTATGGGGGGAGGGTGAGTTCCATTATAAATAGAGGCATTTAGGAAGGCAAAGACATAGTGATATTTGCAGAGTGAGATCAGGGATTATGCTCTCCAACTGAGTTGGATCAAAAACCAGAAATCTCGCATTCTTCGCAAGTTTGGCATTGGAAATCTAGAGGTTCCTAGGGAGTATGCTCTTCAGGATTTGCTTGGATTAGAAACTAGATGGACCTTGTGATTTGCCATAGTTTTCTTCACCTCGTTGCTTTGCTGAGAAAAAGAGTCGCATGTAAGTCGAAGTATTGGAAGACTTTCCAGAGCTTGGATCGGAGAAAGTCTACAAAAAATTCAGGTTAGGGTGAAGATCCCAACTATAGTATGAATGATGAGTATGCTTGTTTGGTGATTGAGTTAATGATATAGTAATAGCCTTTCTTGTTGTTAAGGTTAAAGGTTTTAATGTGGTATAAAGAAAATATCTATGTGTTGGAAAGTTATTGATCTGCAATTTGTGAGGTTCTTCCCTTGGAAATCTTGCTTGTATTAGCAATATATAGAAAAAGCCCTTTTGAGTAAGTTGTAGGTCTCAAACTTGATAGATCACTTTCTGAGAAATTTACGTAAGCTAGCATGGCTTGTTGTTGAGCTTGTATGGGTAAGGTAGAAGTTTACATATGTCTAGAATAGGGGCTAATGTATCCTTATATGAAATGTTTAGAGATTTAAAAAAAAATTGACCCTTGACTTTATTAGAGAAAGAATGATCTCAAGATTTCTATAGATGAAGCCTTGCTATATTTTATGATAGTAACAGGGATCTTGAGTGTAGGTTTACCTTTGGTAAGAGTGCTCAAGACTCCTTATAGGGTCTTTGTGTCAGGTGAAGAATGATCTGGGTAGCCGATGGTGACCAATGCGTAGATCAAATGGTCTTGCTATGAGACGTAGGATGGAAACCTCTCTACTTGCAGATGTGAAGGTTTTTTTGGTTTACGTTTTGAGTATTGTATTTTGAATGTGAATCTTGAGGTTATGTAGCATCATTTTCCATCTAGAAGATGTGTCATGAAAAACGTAGACATCCTTGAGCCCTCAAAATGGAGTTATAGTCCAGCATCTATGAAGAATATCAATGATTATTCCTGAATGTCATCCTTTGAAGGTGAAACAATGTGTTCATTGGGTGTACATCAAAGCCCATGGTCCTCTTCGATGTGCATAGGAGTCCTCCAATAAGCCTTAGGTCATCAAAGTTATCTACGTGATGCAGATCACGTTTGGTGAGAAGCGTAGACGTTGCTCTACGAAAGCCCGAGATGGTGATTTGATTTTTTGATAAATTAATTTAGGGTTATTTCCCTAATGTTTTAAAACATCCATAATAACCTTTGATGAAACCCATCAGTTGCTTAGATCATGCCATGTGTCTTAATCTGGTTAGATGTTTTTAGGAGTTTGGATTTTTTTTTGAATAACCCATATGCGATGAAACATGCGTAGGGCATGATTTTCATTTCATGAAGAGCATGGGTCTAGGGTCCAAGACTCCTACGGGGTCCAAGGAGGCAATCACCTTGAATGATGTGCTAAGCACTTAGCCGTTAGGCTAAGGTGCTAGCGCCTAATGTAGGCCCTCCCTTGTGACATTTAAATGTTAGGGAGGAATTCCCTAATTATAATGTTACAATGTTACTTTTATTTAATGAAAAACTAAAAAGTTAAAGCTAGACGTAGGTATGGATGGTGAAATAAAGTGTAGTGGTATTTTGGCAAATATGATAGGGTTTATGGATAAAAACCATAGATCTAGGATTTATGGTTTTGGATTAATAAGTTATCTCATGATAACAACTTTGGGTCTTAAATTTATATTGAAATAAATATAAAAGGGTAAAAGGGTCTAAAAAGTAATATTAGATAATTATCCTAAAAAGACTCAGATTAAGACTTTAGCTAAAAGTTAAAGTCCAAACAAAGGAAAATTTGTATTTGAACCATATCCATCTATTGAATAGGGCTTGAAATATTTAAGGGGTTATAAATATCCCTAGCCTAGTACAATAATGTTATGACTCAAACTTGTTTGATGGAATCTAATGCTATATGTCTCAATGAAGAAGTTAAATCTATAGTGGAAACTTAGATTGACTTGTTCTAAATAGTGTAGACTATTATAGGTTTGATTATATGTGTACAAGGCAAAAATAGAATAGCCTATTCATAGAAGGTTTTGGTTGTTATGATGAATGCTCTTAGATAAACTAAGTAAGATGCTAGTATCTTAAAAAAAAGCTCTTAAGGATTGTGGTCACACTTAAGGGGTTGAATGAAAGAATGTTCTCCTTTGATATTGTGATTTTGAGTTGTGTACAAGTTTGTTTAAATGCTATTTTTGGGTGCTTTTATCTTAAAGTTTTGATAACCTAGAAGAAGAAAAGAATAGCATATTTGCAATGTTGTGATTACAATGCATTGAACAAATAGAATCATGTATATGCAATCATGCATGCTAAAATGAGGAATGAAATATTATGATGGCATAATCTAATGTGGGAGAAAGGGTAACTGGGTTGCATTTCTTGGGAACTTATGGGGGTTCTCCGTGGCCATGTCAATGGATGCAGTTAGTATAGATTCAAGAGCATGTTTCCTGTGTGATGGGATATGGGATGAAAGGAATGGGAAAATTTTCATTCTTAGGAAAGTATGGGATTTCCTACTCTTGAATTGAGTTGAATGCTTGTTTATTTACAAATGCTTAAGGTGTTTGTTAGAAAATTGTTTTGCATTCTATGGATTACTATTGCATGGCATTATGTGATTAGTTATGCATGTTCATAAATTGGATTGTCCTAATCCCAAGTAACCATTCACTTAGTACTGGTGGAACTGAGACAACTAGTACCTAAAGTACCTGTTGAACCTGAAAGAGAGTTGAAGATTAGAGGAAGTTGATGTTGTATTCAACTTTATGAGACTATTGTTGTAACATAAAAAGCTTTCTTGTAGAAGAAATGATGTAATAGCTTGTAGGAGTTTATGATTTATTGATGGAAGTATAAAAAATGTAACTCCCAAGTATCTGATTGTATTGGATATGAACAATGTAATCTCTTTGAAGTTTTATGTTCTTGAAAAACAAGTTGTTTACATGATCTATTATGTTACTTGAATTCTCAAGTGGATGCTTTGTTTATAAATGGCTAAATTAGATCTTTACTTTCTATAAGTAAAAATGTGGAAACATAGAATGAACATAAACATATCAAAGAATACATAAATGAGAGATCTAAAGAGTAGTAGTCAATGAGACATAGTGGTAGGCAACAATATGCCTATGAGAATCTGTTGGATGATTCCCTTAACAAACCATATGTAGTATGGTTAGTTGGTTAAGCATTGCACCTAAAATATTACCTTATTGGAAAACAATGAGTAATCAACAAGGCACACGCTTAAGGTTAGGTTGAAAGACACCTATGGTTGAAACAAGTTTAACATGGGGTTAAACAATAAGGGAAATGTACGTTCTAGTTGAAACAGACTGGAAAATTCCTGTTGATCATTATGGGACATTGGCCACTCCCATGCACATGGATAGACTCTGATCAAGTTGATTCTTGTGTGGTGCATAGCCTTGGAAACTCATGTGACTACTTGCTCAATGGAAACTATATAAATGACTCTCATAAAAATGTAAGTAAAAAAAAAAATATGGGTGTAATGGTTGGTTTTTGGTTGGGTAATTTGGGGTTATTACAATGGCGGTGTAAATTATCACTGTGGTGAGGTGTCCATTTTTTCAAGGGTTGAATAGACCTAAAAACTAAACACTCACCAATGGATCAAAAGTACATGGAAGCCCTAGTATATACATTCATTTAGTTACATTACAGATGCATGCTCTATATCATCAATAAATGCTTACTTTTAAACCCTCCAATGGCAAGGAAAGTGCCATGAGCATGGGAGCTATTCTTGTCAAGTAGATGATAGCTTTTGCTATCATCAGGTTATCTATATAAGAAGAATTAAATTGGAGGTATAGAAGTATGTGATGGTTTACTTGAATGTTTATTTATTTATTTAATTATAGTCAAATTATTTAGTTTTAAAATTTATTTATAAAATAAATTGATATGTAAAAAATAAGTTCATTAAATGGGGAGGAGTTTAATTTTTAATATAAACATGAAATTTTAGTTTATTCACAAATATTTTGTTTTGAAGTGTTAAAACACTTTTCTCCTAGGGAAGAAGAAACTTGGAAAGGAAATTATCTTTCCACCTACTGAAATGAGACCATGATGAGATGGCCAAATGCATGCACCTTAGTTGTTCTATTTCCTCATTTAAATTAGTTATTTGGGAAGCATGGGACATTTTTCTTTTTAGATACGGGGAAAAAAATCAAAAGACAAGAATGAGGATAGGAAAGAGAAAAATATCCTTTGCATACTCATTTTTTTGTGGTACCAGGTTGGCTTTTCTCATGCTGCATGAAAACTAATTTTGTTATGTGATGGATTCTATTGCATATTAGTAAATTAGATAAAATATAACATTATTTGAAAGAGTTTAAGTAGTTATTCTAGGTGAATATATCTACCTGAAACTTGTTTTGAAGTAAATACTATTTCCATTCCAAAAGAATGTTATATAAGCTATTTTTATTAAAATTATTCCTATTGTTTTCATTCATTGTGTGCAGCTTTTGTGTTAATAAATCAATTCATTTATGATTATCATTACAAATGTATAAATTAATGTTGTTTTCATTCATTGTGTGTGGCTCTCATGTTAGTAAACCAACCCATTTATGCATAATCTCATAGATGTTCAAATAGATGTTATTTGCATTTGTTGTGTGTGCCTTTCATATTAGTAAACCATCCTATTTATGCTTAATCTCACAAATATTTGAATAGATATTGTTTTCATTCATTATGTGTGCATTTCATGTTAGTAAACCAATCCATTTATGCTCAGCCTCATAGATACATGAATAGATAATGTTTTCATTTGTTGTGTGTGACATTCAACCAATATATGTTTATCCTCATAGATATATGTATAGATGTTGATTTTATTTACTGAGTATAATTCTTATGATTATAAAACATCCAAACCATGTCTTACTTTACAGTTGTGAATAATTGATATTTGTCATTGCTTATGGGTAGCATATTGGGTTATATTATTTTGTTATGTCTAAGAAAATAATTATATGGTTTTTTTAGTAGATTAATTCTTACTTGAAAAGTTGTTTGATTGTAATAGAAATATAAAGGCTCTAAGTGCTTTTCTTATAAAGCAAAACATTATTAAAATTTAAATACTTGGTAGTCATGTTTGTATTGAATTTATATAATTTTTTATATGTCTATCAAGTTTATAATGCTACTTGGAAAAAAAATATTTTATAAAATTCTACATAGCATATTTAGGGTAATGCATCTATTTTAGCATCACATACAGCCATTTTGATCCCATTGATCATTTACCCTGGAGAAGGAAAGATGTGTCACGCATACGAAAATAATTTCTTCTTCATTCATGTACGAAGCCAATGACATTAATTACCATTAAACCTATTTATCACGAGGAACACAACCTCAAAGATCTTGTATTATCTTTTTGGTCTGAAGAACTCTATGCTAAGTGTTAAACTATATTTTTTATTTAAAACCTACTATTGGGTAATTTTGGGAGACTTTATATAAGATTTCTAGTATACACTTTATATTTTTATGTGATAAAGACACCCCAATATTTTAATTTTCATGTGTGGGAATGTTAAATAATTTAGAAGATTAAAATTTCTTCATATTTTAATAACCTTATTTTGTAGAAGTTGCTACTCATTGTAATTTAAATGTTTAATGATTTAAATAAATATTCTTCTTTTCTTGGAAGTGCATCATAAAGTTTGATTAAGGCTACTGTAAGTATTGCTTTACTCTTAAAATATTCAAAAGTATTTAATTTCTCTTTTAAAAATCTTAAACAATTAGAGTTAGTAGTTTTTAATTAATTAGACTCTTAAAGTTATTTTAGACTTTCATAGCTATTATTTATGGTTAAGCTTCTATTCTCTTTTAAATAAATATTAGCCTACTTTTCCTTTTTAATTCATTATCTGCATGGTCTTAAGTCTCCTTGTGAAGTTATTTAAATATATGTTTTCTTTTAATATTGTAATCCTTCTTGTTAACATTTAAATTTTCCTTATTATAATTGAACTAGTCCCATACATTTAACCAAGTTAAACTTGATTTAATATTTCATTTTTTCTATGAAATTTAGAGCTAAAAACCTAACTTGGTAAATCGGTGAAAAATAAACTTAGGTTTAGATATGTTACCCCATTAACCTTAAAGCCCAAATTGTCATATAATGGTTGGATTGTGGGAAAAGTGATCAACCAAGAAGTCAAACACCCAATACTAGTTGTATTATGTGCATGTAATCAACTGATATTTGAGAATGGCAATATCTAACAAGATAGTTCAATACAAGTAGGTAAGGATGATTGGTATGTGATACGTCTCTAGGATATTGTACGAGTGGTATGGTGATGGTGCCTTGAGCAACTTATGAATAATTATTAACTAGCATGAAAATAGCCTAGACAAGTCTATGATAGTTGGTATGGGATAACTTATCATTATTCATAACTTGAAAAGTGATACTAGATCTAGATCCAAATAAATAGCATGGACTTAGTTGGCTCCATAGTAATAGACAATGACTAAACACTAGGTATATATGTGAAATACCCTTGCATGTTATTTTAGAATAGATGAGTAAAATTAAACTTAATATTCCATATATAAAGGAGGGGAATTATGCATCCACCCTCTAAGTATTATGGGCCTTATAGGATAACCCCAAGCCATGGATCTAGGTTCTTATAGTAAGATAGACGATAAAAAATATAGATCCACTAAATGACAACTTCTATGGGATTTGACTAGTCTCGTCCACTTGGGAGGCCATTTACAATAGTCGTAATCCAAATTGTGGTATTCTAGACATTCTAATGATTAAACATTGGGTGAACCAAATAAATCTATTTTGAAAAAAATTAGTCATTTGAATCAGTGAGTTAGATTGAGTCGTTACAACCGGTGAGTTAGAATTTGATTTTTATAGTTGGTATCAAAGCCTAGGTTGTAAGATTCTTAGGTCATAGGTCCTGAGGACTTCCATAAATGAACTCTAACCCAGACCAAGAACATTAAAACTAAAATAGCTATTTTGTAGCTAGGAAGAAATAGATGACCTTTCATCCATAGTCAAATCATCCCAGGAATAGATAATCAACTTGTATCTATAATTGAGCTACTAGAAAAGGAAGTGGAGTAAAAGTAAAATATAATGGAAACACTTATTGATAAAATAACTAGAGGGAAGAGGAACAAGAGAAAACAGATAATAATATCTACAAACAAAGGAAATAAGAATAAATATAATCTAAAAATCTTCCTTCAAAAAATAATTGAGCTAGATAATGATGTGGGTATTGGTAAAAATAAGTAAGGAAAGCCTCGAGCACCAAGAATACATTGTTTCATATATGAAGTATCATATTACACCAATAAATATCCTATAAGAATAGATCAAAAGAAAGCAGGAAAAAATCAACCTCACATGACAATTGGAAATTTATGTTTGGATGGACAAGTTATCTCTATGCTTTGAAAGGTAAATTATTTATTAAATAGTGCTAAAAATAATTTAATTTTCTTCTAGTATAATCAAGGATATATTAGAAAGACATGGATTTTTGACAAATTAGTAGAATATGGATTAGGACCAATCAACTTAGTTAACCAATATCTATTCGATACCCACATATTTCTACCTAATTGTAAAACTAAATGGCTTATGTATGTACCTCCCTTGTATTCATTTGATATTATCATTGGAATGAATTGGCTAAAAATTCCTTAAATCTCTCATTGGTTTTTAAGAAATATGGATGGAGTTCACTTAAGAACCTAACCAACGGGTAAGAGTCCACTATGATCAAGGTTATTTTCAACCTCATCTATTGTCTAGATTATAGCTTAATAAAGCAATTAATAGGTATGGTGTAGTTTATGTAGTCAAAATTAATAAAGGGGATGAAGCTAATATGGAACTTTTCAAAAAAATTCCTATGTTGGAAGAGTTTAACGATGTATTCTTGAAGATTCACCTGGTCTTCCACCATAATGTGAGTTTGATTTTTCTATAAAAATCTTACCTAGAGATGAACACATTGCAAGATCACCCTATTAGATGACTGATTGATCTACAAGAACTTAAAATACAACTTGAATATTTACTTGAAAAGAGATTTATTAAGCCAAGTGTGTCACCCTAGGGAACTCTTGTATTATTTATGAAAAAAATATGGATCCTTAAGGCTATACATTGATTATAAAATGCTTAATAAGGTGACTCTTTACCAAGAATTAATGATCTATTTGATCAGTTAAGAGGAGCTACTATCTTCTCAAAAATTAATCTCAAATCTAGATGTCATCAACTAAGGATAAAACAAGAATATACTCATAAAACTACCTTTAGGATAAGGTATGGGTATTATGAGTTCACTATCATACCATTCGGATTGATAAATACCCCAGTCACCTTAATGAATTTTATGAATAGTATCTTCTAAGGGAAGCTAGATGATTTCATACTCATATTTTTGGATGACATCCTGATTTATTCATAAACTAAGGAAGAGCATGATCAACACATGAGAATTATCCTAGAAATACTTAGGAAGAATCAACTTTATGGGAAGCTTTCTAAGTGTGAATTTTATACCCCATAAGTTCAATACTTAGGGCATATTATATTTTTTTATGGAATTATTGTTGATCCTAAGAATATTGAAGCTATAATCATTTGGCCTACACCCATCAATATATCAAAAGTACACATTTTCATGGGAATGGCAGGATATTATAGGCTTTTGTGAAGAATTTCTCAAAAAAACTTTGTCCCATTACTAATTTGTAAATAAAAGGAAAAGCATTTAAAAGGATATATCAATGTAAAGAGGCTTTCAATATATTAAAGGAAATATTAACAATTACTCCAGTTCAAAAATTTCCTGACCTCTCAAAAATGCAAGACAAGATCGATGGATGGAATTCCTAGTTGAGTATGAATTCAAAATTGAATACATTAAAGGGAATAAAGCAATATAGCATATTCCCTAAGATAAATAAGACATGTAACTGTTATGTCTAAATGCCATATATATTTATCTTATAGGGATAAATAACAATAATAGGGTGACAACTATTGTAGTAAATTCCAAGCATGGGTTGAGTTAGAACCCAAAAAGGGAAAAGACTTTGATATTAAGAATTATTTGTTGTTCTTCAAAAATAGGCTTGTTATCCTTGGATTAGAAGATTTAGAAAATATTATTTACAAGAAGCCCATTTCTACACATCCTAGAGGGGCTAAAATACGATAAAACAAGAGAAAAACTTTTATTGGCTAGGAATGAAATAAGATATCAATGATGTTATAGCAATATATCCTGAGTGTCAATTCCAAATCATAAATGGTAAGTCATCTCCATGGATTTCATTGTAGGTCTACCAAATACCAAGTTTAAACATGATACTTTCTAGTGGTGGTTGACAATTTGACTAAAGTAACACGCTTTATTTCAAGAAATGTCAAGGATAAAGCACTTGCTATTGCTAGTAAATTTTTCTAGAGAGGTTACACGACTGGTTGGATTTTATAAAGTCATTATTTTTTATTCTATTGCATGTTAGTAAACTAGATCTAATATAACATTGTTTGAAATATTTTCAATAGTTATCCTATGTGAATATTGTTAGAGTATATTATATCATTTGGGTCATGTAAATGTACCACCTTTGGTACATAACTAGAGTAGGAGTTTACTTTAGAGTAAAGTTATTTAGTTACCTCAAGTATTGTAATAAATGCAAAAGTGTCAATGTGCAAGTTGTAAATGTGCATGTAGTCCACATGCACATAAGTCTTATGTAGAGTAAGCTCCAAGGAATCTATCTTCCTATATAAAGGCCTCATAGTGAGTTTTTCAATGTAGTATTAAATATAGAGAGTGTGTGGTATAGTTTAGTAGTATGGTACAATGTAGTCCTTTCATATTTGTTTATGAAGTGTTCATGTCCTCCATTATATAAAATTACACTATTTTTATGACTCTCATTAATGGTATAATTTTGATTTACTTGTAGATTTTTATCTCATTATTTTCCTACATATTATTGTGCCATTATTTTATAGTTATCTTAGATTAGTTATCTTACATTTTGTGGTTCTACTACCTCCCATAAAAATCTAACAATGGTATCAGATAACATGGTAGATCAGATAGGAAATAAGGAGAGCCACAAGTGAGACTAAGAGAAATACAAAAATCTCATTTAAAAAATCTTTGGCTAGAGTCTTTCCACAGGGTTGCAGAAAAACTCATGAAGACTAGGACTCAACATAAATTCCACTATATTGGCAAATCATTTAGTGAAGATTTTGTCATCTCAAGATTTATATTTTCTTCCATTATAGTCCTAATACATTTTTGTAGGGAAAGGAGACTCGAAGTAAGTTAGTAAGGTTCCTACATAGAGCTAGGAAGAATATCTTCTTTGAAATCAATCCAACACCAAAAGCAACAAATAGAATAATGGAGATTTGGAGGCCTAAAGAAAAGGTCCAATTACTAGAAATTATAGACCTACATAGTATAGAAGAAGAAAATGTCATAGTGGCCTTACTTCTAATTCAAGAGACTCTAGAGAATATTCTAAAATAATATTGGAGGTTTAATAATCTTCGTTAAATGCTACATATAGCAGATTGAAGAAATCAGCCTAATGAATTTAAAGAGACCCTTAGAAGATCAAGTTACAAACTTCTAGTTATAGAAGATTGGAGGTTATTGATCTCCATTAAAACCTATAGATTATATAAGTAAAGAATTACTAATAAGGTCTTATTCCATATTCCAACAATAGTATATTTTAGAGATCTAGGAGGAAGATCTCATTATCTGTTGAGCAAGGTGCAGCAAAAGCATTGCAAAAGTATTGTCATTGTTGTCAACACAGATAGATTGATGAAGTTGATACAGTTCAGAGGTCAGTCAGATCAAGTGCAGTGAATTTCAAGGAAAACAGAGGTGACCCAGATTCAAAAATTGGCAAAAAAAGACAAGGAAGAAAATTATCGCGATATCGCGACATGTTTTCTGTCGCGATTTCACGACAAAACAGAGGAGAGAGAAATTGCAGCCGAATATGTCATGATTTCATGACAAAATAGAGGAGAGAGAAAATGCAGCCGAAAATGTCGTGATTTCGCGACAAAACAGAGGAGAGAGAAAATGCAGCCAAAAATGTCACGATTTCGCGACATATCGGAGGAGAGAGAAAGTTCATGAAAAATTGTCACGATTTCGCGACATGTTGGAGGGAAAGAAGCTAAGTCGAGAAACTGTCACGATTTCACGACATGCTGGAAGGAAAGAAGCAAAGTTGAAAAACTGTCATGATTTCGTGACAAGTTTGGAGCAAAAGTGCCAAGGACGAAAAGTGTCACGATTTCGTGACAAGTTTGAAGAAGCAACGCCTAGGATGAAAACTGTCGCGATTTCGTGACATGTTGAAGGCAAAGCAGCAAAGTTGAGTAACTGTAGCGATTTCGCTACTTGTTGCAGTTTCGCTGGCTGAAGCAAAGAAAATGCACTAAGTCAAGAAAGTGTAGCGATTTCGCTACAAGTTTGAAATACAAGGCGCAAGAGTGCAGCGATTTCGCTACAAGTTTAAAATGGAAGGCACAAAGATGTAGCGATTTCGCTACAGGTTCAAAATGCAAGGTGCAAAGATGCAGCGATTTCGCTGCAGGTTAAAATGAATGGCAACAAAGGTGTAGCGATTTTGCTACAAGTCCAAAATGCACAACGTGAAGGTGTAGCGATTTTGCTACCAGTCAAAATTGCAAAACTCAAAGATGTAGCAAGTCAAAAGCACAAGGCACAAAGTTGTAGCGATTTCGCTACTGCATGAAGCAAGGATTGTATGGAAGCCAGAAGTGTCACGATTTCGTGACAAAGATGAGGATGACGTCAACAAGGCTAAGTGTCGTTCGTATAAGGGAAGCAAAGGCTAAAAGTGTCACGATTTCATGACAAGTTGCGAGAGAAGCCTCAGGAAGCCGAAAGCATCACGATTTCACGACAAGAATGATGATGACATCAGCAAAAGCTAAAAGTGTCACGATTTCATGACAGGGTGCAAGGAAAGCTACTGGAAGCCGAAAGCGTCGTGATTTCACGACAAGAATGATGATGACGTCAGCGAAAGCTGAAAGTGTCACGATTTCGCGACAGGGTTCAAGGAAAGCTGCTGGAAGCTGGAAGCGTCGTGATTTCATGACAAGAATGATGATGACATCAATGAAAGCTGAAAGTGTCACGATTTCATGACAGGGTTCAAGGAAAGCTACTGGAAGCCGAAAGCGTCGTGATTTCACGACAACATTAAGGATGACGTCAGCAAAAGTTTGAAGCATCGCGATTTCGTGACATGAATGGTGGGAAAGCTCTCAAAGGCCAAATTGGTCGTGATTTCACGACAGCAAGGGCATGAAGGGTACGGCTACAAAAAGTGTCACGATATCACGACAGGTGACAGTTTGGCGGGTAAAAGCCGAAGGAGCATGCAAGGTGACACGTGTCGAAAAAGCATACAAAAAATCATGCAGCCAGTTACGTAAAAAGTAACTGATGTCAGAACGGCAGTTACACATTGACAGGTGTTGGACATGCACTAGAACAGCTGTATATGCTCGATTGAAAAAGCATTCAAAGTGTCATATAGGAAGATCGAAAAAGCATTCGAACAACCGTATTGCAAGGATTCGAACAACCGAATATGTAGGATTGAAAATGCATTAAAATAGACATATTTGCAGCATTCAAAGAATCAAATATGAAGGATCGAAAAGCTTTCGAAAATAAGTATGTGCAGCATTCGAACAGCCGTATTTGCAAGGATTCGAACAACCGCTTATGGAGAGGAGAAAAGAATTCGAACGGCTCGAGAATGTCATCCGACTGCATGCAGGATTGAAACGCTATAGAAGACAAAGAGTCCCGATGAGAAAAAGAAGGTTATAAAAGAATAGTCGTACAGAGAATAATGTTGCTGCTGTTAGAGAGAAATTACAGAGAAAAGAGGGTTCGAAGAAAGCCAAGAGAGAATTAAACAGAACTTTGAGTATGTGCAGAGTGTGTTTAATTGCAGACCAGTTAGGGTTGTATAAACAGTGAAGACATTTTATGTCATTTTAAATTGATCAGAATTGCTGTCCAAGTTGGTGCTTGGTACTAGGGGTTGGTGCTCCTATCTGTTGTAGCAGAAAATTAAGGGGTTGGTGCTCCTTCCAGTAGATGCTGGTAAAGTATTTGTAAAAGTGGTATTTTGCAAAGACTGGATTTGGATTGGAGTCCAAGCAGTCATTTTTGAGGAGTAGCCAAATTGGTGAACCTTGGTATATTGAGTGTTGTGGTGTGCTCTCTTGTTCAATTTGCTTTTCTAGTTTTCAAGTTCTCTTTGTTTCATATTAAATGTTGTAGATATTAAAATTAATAGCTACACTGATTCACCCCCCCCTCTCAGTGTCATTGTGTGAATATCAATTGGTATCAGAGCAAGGTTCCTTGAATAAGCTTAATCAGCTAAGGTGATCTTGGAAGAAACAATGGCAGGCGGTGAAGGATTCTCATCCAACAAAGCTCCCTTATTTGATGGAACAAATTACACTTTCTAGAAACTCAGGATGCAAACATATCTGAGTGCATTGGGATATGATATTTGGGATTCTATAGATAGTGGATACACAACACCCACTACTCCTCCAACAGATACTACTGAGAAGAAAAAATTTGAGAACAACTCCAAAGCTAAGAATGCCATAATGTGTGGGCTTGTTGACAATGAACTGATAAGAGTCATGAGCTGTAAATCAGCAAAAGACATGTGGGATAAACTGAAGAGCATCCATGAAGGAGACAACAAGATCAAGGAAGCCAAGCTACAAACTCATCGAGCATAGTTCGAAGCACTGCAAATGAATGAAGATGAGAACATAGAGGCTTATATGCTGAGAGTCAACGGAATCATTAATGCAATCAGAGGACTCGATGAAGAAATTGATGATGCAGTTGTTGTGAAAAAGGTTCTCAGAACACTGCACAAAAGATTTAACTCCAAAGTTTCTGCAATAGAAGAGGCAAAAGATCTAAACAACTTCAGCTTGGATGAGATGCATGGTTCCCTGACAGCATATGAAATGAGAATAGGACAAACCAAGTCTATAGACAGAGAAGCAGCTTTTAAAGCACACAAGAATATAAAAGTTGAACATGAATCTGAGGATGAAGAGACACTGGATGAAACAGAAGCTAATTTTGTTTGAAAACTCACAAAGGGAAAAGGAAAATATAGAGGAAAGCTACCTTTTAAGTGCTTCAATTGTGGAGGAGTCGGTCATTTTGCAGCCAAATGTCCAATGCATGAGAAAACCAAAAATGGTGAAGGTTCACACCAAGAAAAAGGTGATTGGAAGAAGAAACAAAATTTTAGAAAGAACAACTTCAAGAAGAAAAGCTTCATATCCAAGAATGTCAGCACTTCTGAAGAAAGCTCAGATGAGGATTCTGAAGAAGAAAAAGGTGAAGCTCTGTTCATGGCACTTGAAGAGGAAAGAACAGAAGAAAATCAGGAAGGTGATGAAAACTTTAAAGATGAGGCTGAAGTTTATCTGGAAGGAGAATTGGTTGCTGCACTTGAAGAGTTGAGTGCAGAAAGGAAAAAGAACAAAAAGTTTTCAAGAAAACTAGAGGATGCCACTGACATAATAAACAGTTTAAAAATACAGACAGAGGAATTCAAGAAAATGTCTGAAGTTCTTGATGAACAATTAACTATAAAGACAGTTGAATGCAACAAGCTAGAGGAAGATATTGTTAAGTTAAGGATGCAGCTAGAGGAGATGAATAGAAAATTGAGCTATTTTCATAAGTTTGAAGAAAGTACTGTAAAGCTGGATAAAATGTTAAATAACCAAAGGCCTTCCGGCATCAAATTTGGTTTAGGCTTCGATGAAGGAGAATCATCAAAGGGTTCAAAGGCCTTGAATGTAGAACCCATAAAGAAAGAAGAAAAGATCAGGGTTGACCTAGAAAAAACAAATCATGCCAAAGAAAGCAACAATGCCAGACTCAAGAAAAGTACTGACAAAGATGGATTCACAAAAGTCACACATCCAAGAAGGAAAAGATTCATGGCTCCCACTTCAAACTGGCAAAGACCTGCACCCAGGTTTAATCATTCCTTTTCTGGTTATTGTTTTAAATGCAATGCTTATGGTCATAAGATTTCAGATTGCAGGCATAATGTATCTCAAAGGAATTTCACCAGCAGAAATGTTTTTTCTCCTTTAATGAATTATGCAGTTGAATGTTATAATTGTCATAATTTTGGACATATTGCTAGAAACTGTAGAAGCACTTTTGCATCAAATAATTATCAGGGTAGAAAATCTCAACCAAGTGGGTTGAAACAAAACAAGAAATTTCCTGAAAAATAGGCACATGCTAATGAAAGGACAAAGGCAAAACAAGTAGCCAAATCTGCTATCAAACCAGAATGGAAAGAAAAGGAATCTTTGATTGTTCAGACTGCCTTTAAAGCTCAGAACAAATCTGCACCTTGGATACTTGACAGTGGTTGCTCCAGTCACATGATAGGTGACAAGCAAAAATTTGAGAAGTTACAGAATTATGAAGGTGGTTCTGTGAAATTTGGAAATAATGATGGAGCAAAGATAGTTGGAAAAGGATCAGTCAAGATCAGTGATGGAAAGATAAAATCAAAAGAAGTCTTGTTTGTGATTGGACCGAAGCACAACTTGCTGAGTGTAAGTCAAATCTGTGACAGAGGTCATGAAGTCACTTTCAAGAAGGAGGGCTGTGAAGTGAGAAAATCACACAATGGGAAACTGGTAGCTACTGGATCAAGGACTTCAGGTAATCTATATACTCTCTCAAAAATTGCAGAAGGAACATGCTTGATTGGACAGGAAGATGAAAATTGGCTATGGCACAAGAGGCTTGGTCATATTAGTTTTGACAATCTGGCAAAAATCAGTTCAAAAAGAGCAGTAAGAGATATACCAACCATTGGCAAACAAGTAAATAGCATCTGTGCTTCATGTCAAAAAGGAAAGCAAACCAGATCCACATTTAAATCAAAGGAATACTTCACCAGCAAACCATTGGAGATAATTCATACTGATTTGTGTGGACCTATGAGAACTCAAAGCATAAATGGTGACAAATACTTTATGTTGTTCATAGATGACTACTCCAGGATGACATGGGTATTATTTTTAAAGTCTAAATCAGATGCTTTTGAGTTGTTTAAGATGTTTAAAAATCAGGTGGAAAATCAAACTGGAAAGAGGATTAAATGCCTAAGATCAGACAGAGGAGGAGAGTTTATTTCAGAAGAATTTGCAGAATACTGTCAAAAATATGGGATAAGAAGACAGTTTTCAGCAGCTAGGACACCTCAATGAGAATGGTGTTGTAGAAAGGAAGAATAGAACAAGTGCAGGAAATGGCACGGACAATGTCGGTTGAGAACAAAATAGCTGACGATTTTGGAAAGAGGCAGTACATACTGTAGTTTACATTCAAAATAGGTGCATGCTAAGACCACATGAAAGCAAAACACCTTATGAGCTGTGGTTCGGCAGAAAGGCAACAGCAAGACATTTCAAAGTATTTGGCAGCAAGTGCTACATAAAACGGACTGAAGATAACCTCGGTAAATTTGAAGATAGAGCTGATGAAGGTATCTTTCTTGGTTACTCAACAAAAAGCAAAGCCTACACATGTTACAACAAGAGGCTAAAGAAAATTGTTGAGAGTGCTGATGTGAAAGTTGATGAAGGTAGAGAACAAGAAATTACTTATCAAGAAAACTACCCTATGTATGAAGAAGTCATTGAAGGTGATGATGAAAAGGAAATAGATAAGAATCAAAAAATTGATCCAGATGTTGTAAAAACTGAATCAGAAGAAGAAGAAAATAGGAAATTTAAAACAGGCAACTGGCAGAAAAATCATCCAAGTGAACAGATTATTGGGGATCCCACAGATGGTATTCAGACAAGAAGAGCAGCAGTGCGAAACTATTCTCTGTTATCTAGCATTGAACCTAAAAATGTTGTTGAAGCAAGCACTGATGAAAGTTGGTTGAAGGCAATTAATGAAGAACTAGATCAGATTGAGAAAAACAATACCTAGGAATTAGTACCTCGGCCAACAAATAAAAACATAATTGGCACCAAATGGATTTTTTGAAATAAATTAAATGAAGATGGGCAGGTGGTCAGAAATAAGGCAAGATTGGTCTGTAAAGGCTATGCTCAGGTTGAAGGCATTGATTTTGAGGAAACCTTTGCACCGGTAGCCAGACTAGAGGCAATCAGAATGTTTCTGGCATTAGCAGTTCATAAAAACTTCAAAGTATATCAAATGGATGTAAAATCAGCATTTTTGAATGGAAAACTGGAAGAAGAGGTTTACATTGAACAACCAGATGGCTTCCAACTTGGTGACAATCCAGATTTTGTTTGCAGGTTAAAGAAAGCTTTATATGGTTTGAAACAGGCACCCAGAGCATGGTATGCAAGGCTGGATAACTATCTAATTAAACAAGGGTTCAAGAAAGGTTTGGTGGACAACAATTTATATGTCAAAATAGAGAAGGGCCATCTTATTGTTCTTGTTGTTTATGTAGATGATATAATATTTGGCAGTAGCATGGATGAATATTGCAAAGACATATCAACTAAAATGAAGAAAGAATTTGAGATGTCTATGATTGGTGAACTTTCTTATTTCTTAGGACTGCAGGTCAATCAAAATGAAAAGGGCATTTTTATTTCTCAAGTTAAATATGTAAAAGAAATGCTGAAAAAGTTCACAATGGAAGATAGTAAACCAGTAAGCACTCCCATGACAACAGTGCAAGTTGAGCAAGGATGATAAATCTTCAGATGTGGATCAAACAATGTACAGGTCTATGATTGGAAGCTCGCTATATTTAACGACCACTAGACCGTATATATTACAGGCAGTATGCATGGTTGCAAGATTTCAAGCTAGTCCAAAAGAAACTCATGTGACAGCTGTAAAGAGGATCTTCAGGTACCTCAAGGGTACTATGGATTATGGGTTGTGGTACCCAAAAGGTAAAGACTTCACCTTGATTGCATATTCTGATGCAGATTGGGCAGGATGTATTGATGACAGAAAGAGTACAAGTGGAGGAGCATTTTATCTTGGAGACAGGCTGGTAGCATGGCACAACAAGAAACAAGAATCAGTATCTCTATCCACTGCAGAGGCAGAATACATTGCAGCAACAACATGCTGTACTCAGATATTATGGATGAGACAAACGTTGAAAGATCTTGGTATTCATTTCAAAGAGCCAATTTCAATTAAATGTGATAACACTAGTGCTATCAACATATCCAAGAATCCAGTTATGCATTCAAGAACCAAACATATTGCAATCCGATATCATTTCTTGAAGGATAAAGTTGCAGAAGGAGAGGTCAAATTGGATTTTGTTCCAACTACCGAGCAAGTAGCCGATATATTCACAAAACCTTTGCCAAAGGAAGTATTTGAATACCTTCGAAAGAAGTTGGGAGTAGTCACACTACCCAAGCACTGACTAGCTATGGGAAACACATTCTCAGGGGGAGCATTCAAACTTTTTAAGCCTGAGAATGTTGTGCATAGACTCAGGGGGAGTCTGCAGCAGCCCTTTGGTATTATTGGCAAAGGGGGAGAAGAAATTGAGCAAGGTTGCAGTGTGTTGCCAACAATTCCAAAGGGGGAGATTGTTGAGCAAGGTGCAGCAAAAGCATTGCAAAAGTATTGTCATTGTTGTCAACATAGACAGATTGATGCAGTTGATGCAGTTCAGAGGTCAGTCAGATCAAGTGCAGTGAATTTCAAGGAAAACAGAGGTGACCCAGATTCAAAAATTGGCAAAAAAAGACAAGGAAGAAAACTGTCGCGATATCGCGACATGTTTTCTATCGCGATATCATGACAAAACGGAGGAGAGAGAAAATGCAGCCGAATATGTCGCGATTTCGCGACAAAACAGAGGAGAGAGAAAATGCAGCCGAATATGTCACGATTTCGCGACAAAACAGAGGAGAGAGAAAATGCAGCCAAAAATGTCGCGATTTCGCGACATATCGGAGGAGAGAGAAAGTTCATGAAAAATTGTCACGATTTCGCGACATGTTGGAGGGAAAGAAGCCAAATCGAGAAACTGTCGCGATTTCGTGACATGCTGGAAGGAAAGAAGCAAAGTTGAAAAACTGTCATGATTTCGTGACAAGTTTGGAGCAAAAGTGCCAAGGACAAAAAGTGTCACGATTTCGTGACAAGTTTGAAGAAGCAACGCCTAGGATGAAAATTGTCGCGATTTCATGACATGTTGAAGGCAAAGCAGCAAAGTTGAGTAACTGTAGCGATTTCGCTACTTGTTGCAGTTTCGCTGGCTGAAGCAAAGAAAATGCACTAAGTCAAGAAAGTGTAGCGATTTCGCTACAAGTTTGAAATACAAGGCGCAAGAGGGCAACGATTTCGCTACAAGTTCGAAATGGAAGGCACAAAGATGCAACGATTTCGCTATAGGTTCAAAATGCAAGGTGCAAAGATGCAGCGATTTTGTTGCAAGTTAAAATGAATGGCAACAAAGGTGTAGCGATTTCGCTACAAGTCCAAAATGCACAATGTGAAGGTGTAGCGATTTTGCTACCAGTAAAATTTGCAAAACTCAAAGATGTAGCAAGTCAAAAGCACAAGGCACAAAGTTGTAGCGATTTCGCTACTACATGAAGCAAGGATTGTACGAAAGCCAAAAGCGTCATGATTTCGTGACAAAGATGAGGATGACGTCAGCAAAGGTCGAAAGTGTCACGATTTCACGACAAAGATAAGGATGACGTCAGCAAAGGCCGAAAGTTTCGTGATTTCATGACAAGTTGTGAGAGAAGCCTCAAGAATTCGAAAGCATCACGATTTCGCGACAAGAATGATGATGACTTTAGCGAAAGCTGAAAGTGTCACGATTTCATGACAGGGTGCAAGGAAAGCTACTGGAAGCCGAAAGCATCGTGATTTTGTGACAAGAATGATGATGACATCAGCAAAAGCTGAAAGTGTCACGATTTCATGATAGGGTGCAAGGAAAGCTGCTAGAAGCCGAAAGCGTCACGATTTCGTGACAAGAATGATGATGACGTCAGTGAAAGCTGAAAGTGTCACGATTTCGTGACAGGGTTCAAGGAAAGCTGCTGGAAGCCGGAAGCATCACGATTTCGTGACAACATTAAGGATGACGTCAGCAAAAGTTCGAAGCGTCGCGATTTCGCGACATGAACGGTGGGAAAGCTCTCAAAGGCCAAATTGGTCATGATTTTGCGACAGCAAGGGCATGAAGGGTACGACTACAAAAAGTGTCACGATATCGCGACAGGTGACAGTTTGGCAGGTAAAAGCCGAAGGAGCATGCAAGGTGACACGTGTCAAAAAAGCATACAAAAAATCATGCAGACTGTTACGTAAAAAGTAACTGATGTCAGATCGGCAGTTACACATTGACAGGTGTTGGACATGCATGGGAATAGCTGTATATGCATGATTGAAAAGCTTTCAAAGTGTCGTATAGGAAGATCGAAAAAGCATTCGAACAGCCATATTGCAAGGATTCGAATATCCGCATTGCAAGGATACGAACAGCCGAATATGCAGGTTTGAAAATGCATTAAAATAGACGTATTTGCAGCATTCGAAGAATCAAATATGAAGGATCGAAAAGCTTTCGAAAAGAAGTATGTGCAGGATTCGAACAACCGTATTTGCAAGGATTCGAACAGTCGCTTATGGAGAGGAGAAAAGAATTCGAACGGCTCGAGAATGTCATCCGACTACATGCAGGATTGAAACGCTATAGAAGACAAAGAGTCCCGATGAGAAAAAGAAGGTTATAAAAGAATAGTCGTATAGAGAATAATGTTGCTGTTGTTAGAGAGAAATTACAGAGAAAAGAGGGTTCGAAGAAAGCCAAGAGAGAATTATACAGAACTTTGAGTATGTGCAGATTGTGTTTAATTGCAGACTAGTTAGGGTTGTATAAACACTGAAGACATTTTATGTCATTTTAAATTGATCAGAATTGTTGTCCAAGTTGGTGCTTGGTACTAGGGGTTGGTGCTCCTATCTGTTGCAGCAAAAAATTAAGGGGTTGGTGCTCCTTCCAAAGATGCTTGGTAAAGTATTTGTAAAAGTGGTATTTTGCAAAGACTGGATTTGGATTGGAGTCCAAGCGAGTCATTTTTGAGGAGTAGCCAAATTGGTGAACCTCGGTATATTGAGTGTTGTGGTGTGCTCTCTTGTTCAATTTTCTTTTCTAGTTTTCAAGTTCTCTTTGTTTCATATTAAATGTTGTAGATATTAAAATTAATAGCTACACTGATTCACCCCCCCCCTCTCAGTGTCATTGTGTGAATATCAATTACTAACACTTCCATAGTAGAACATTGAAGGAAAGGTCTCATTTGGAAGACTAGAAGAGATGCGAGATAGAAGACCTTGGTGAGGTCTTAAGGAGAAACAAGGAGAAGTCTTGGAGAACCTTATTTCAAAATTTAGAGAAGGTCATTAAATAATTTCCTATGAGAATGTAGTGGAGAAATTTACCACCAAGAATAATTTCCTAATAAAGGAATAACTTAGGAAAATTATCACCATCTGACAACAAGCCTAAGGAAGAAGGGTTTCGCAAGATTTTTTTCAAATTTTGGAAGAGATTGGTGAAGACCTCTAGATTCTTAAGAAGAAGGCCTAGATTGATTTCAAAATTTTATGAGGTTGAATGATAAGGGGGCAAAATATTACTACTAAACCTGAAAGGTTTGAAGATTACCTTTGAAGGCTAGAAGGCTCATCTAGAGATAGGGGTTTGCTAAATATACAATAGAATGTTGAAGGTTTTTTGAAGGAAAACTTAGTTACGATTTGGAGAAATTACCTATTACCTATCAATTTTTTTAGTTTCAATAACATCATTTTAGTGCAAAAAATGATTGTGAGAGAGCAGCAATTAAGAAAACATTACTAAGCTAAAAAACTTCAAAAGTTACAGAGCACATCCTGAAGGTTAACCAAAGTCATCTACTATAGTTAAATGGCAACAAGTTAGAGGGTTTCAAAAGCTGAAAAAAGGTGAGTTAAAGAGCTATTTAGGACAACCAATAGTAGCTACAATTTCATTCAGTTAAGGGCAGTAATTTGGTAAATCAAATCACTAAGACATCCACCATCTTTAGAAATCTTAAAGGTAAGCAACTTGGATGCAAAAGGTTATTAGTTGAACTTTAGTTTTTTGGTTTAATAAGATTTTTTAAGCACCATATCAGTTTAAAATTTGCAATAATTGGATTCATTTTAAATTCTTGAAGAGATTCCAGAAGGTAGGTTCTTTTAAAGTTTAGTACCTACACATTAAAATAGAAGTTAGATATATTTTGACAAAAATAAAAATATCATCTTCCTATTGTTTAGTTGAAACAAAGAAGACTATATTAATCTATAATTATTACTAGTGCATGATTTAAGGTTCGTTAGAAAGAGTTATAAGGTGAGATTAATAATGCACTATACTAATTGTTTTAAGAATTTCTTAAGGTGCACTAAGTATTTTAAGTTGCAATGAAAATTGATGCATATTTCAAGTTACTTAAAGATTTTATTTACAGTAGTAATAAGTAAAAACTATTATTGCACCATATTAACATCCCTTAAATATTATATAAAGTGTACTAAGGATTTTAGTAAAATTAAAAGTTAGTGCAAGATTAACCATTCTATAGGGCATATTAGTTGCATGATTATTAGCTTGGATTCATTATTACTAAATTATCCAAGTGAAGGAGTTAGATATTAGTGTTGTATAATAATAAAGGTAACAATACATTACTCTCAAGGATTAAAGCAATTAATCACCATCAAATCTATATTTATTTTCCCTCAAGCTATACAATGAGGAGTTGCCATATTAAAGGAGAAAAATAGCATCAAAGGAGATAAGGAACTCTTAAAACATTGATGTAGAATAGAGTATCTTATTTATGTTTTAGTGATGCACCATAGCCCTCATAAAGAGGATAAAATATACAATGTCTCAAGACACTATGGCAACAAGTATCCTACATCCATAAGCGGTCAAATTATCAAAGACAAAAGGTGCAAACTTTGAGTAGAGAAGGTGAACCAATCGAAGGTACACAAGCATCACTTTTAGGTGTCTAGAGAAACCATTTACAACACCTTATATAGCACCTATGATTGCATCAACCTACAACACAAGAACCTATATAAAAGGACCTATCAATACCTACATAAATATAAAGGCAAGAGCAGCATATAGCAAGAGATATATCCAAGAAGAAAATAGAGGTGCAATACCTAGTAAGCAAGTTGAGAGAAAGTACCACATTCTACCATTGGAGCTCCATAGCCCTTGGTACCTCACAAATAGAGCCAAATTTTACCTAAGAATTGAATACAAGAAACAACAATGCATCCATTGGCAAGATATATATGATTTAATGGACGTTGAAGGAGCCTTACATGTAAGTGTGAAGGGTGCCACTTGTCACAACTAAAAAGAGCACCCAATATTCTATAATTCTCACACAAAAAGGAAATGCTCAAGGTAACATCTATTTATTGGAAATTGAAAGTGTTAGTCTCACAATGACACCGAGAGGGGGGGTGAATCAGTGTAGCTCTTTAAAACTTAAATCTTCAACTCTTAAAGCCAAAACAATGAAAACTTAAAACCAAATAAAGCAAATATAACAAGAGAGCATCACACAACACAAGATGTACCGAGGTTCACCGATTTGGCTACTCCTCAAAAATTGACTGTTTGGACTCCCATCCAAATCCAGCCTTTGCAAAGCAACAACTTTACAATCAATTTACCAACACCCACTGGAAGGAGCACCAACCCCTGATTTATCTGCACCAACATAAAGGAGCACCAACCCCTGATTTATCTACCAATTGAAAGGAGCACCAACCCTTGATTTACCAGAAGGAGCACCAACCCCTATTTATCTACACCAATAGAAAGGAGCACCAACCCCTGATTTACTAGCACCAACTGGAAGGAGCACCAACCCCTAATTTATCTACACCAATAGAAAGGAGCACCAACCCCTGATTTACCAGCACCAACTAGAAGGAGCACCAACCCATTTACAACCAAAGAAGGAGCACCAACCCACAAGCACCAACTTGGACTTCAATTTTGAAACTAGAAGATTGACATAAAAATGCCTTCACTTTTACAAGACCCTGACTGGTCTATTGCTTACTCAACATCTCTCATGCAACACACACCCTTCTCGCTCGCCTCTCGCTCGCCTCTCTGCTCCTCTCGCACTTCGCAAGATAAATTCCCCAACTAAAATTCTCCAAGCAACACTCCTTTTATAACCATCCTTTCTCTTTGTAACTCCAGTTGTAACTCCTTTCATTTCTCATACGCCACTTGTCAATTGTAACGCCTTCTTTATGTAACTCCTTTTGTATATATAGAGTAGGCATTTCATCAAACACGTTACATGCAAAGAATTGACACCATATTCTCCTACCATGACTGTTCGTCTTCTCGGTCATGACTGTTCATTTTCTCCTTGCATGACTATTCATTTTCTCTTTGCATGTCTTTCTATTTTAATGACTGTTCATTTTCTCCTTCCATGACTGTTCATTTTCTCATTCCTTGTTCGTTTTCTCCACATGGGCATGCGTCCATTTCTTTCCATGTGTAATGACCATCTTAAATGATTTAAAATCATTAAATATTCCTTATGGGTCCACGTCACTATGCAGTCTTCGTTTACCATCCTGGTCTTATACAAATGACAATGTCGTGATATCGTGACACTTTTGTTTCTCTGCCAGCTTTTTGAGTCATAAAAATGCGACATGTCATGATATCATGACACTTTTGTTACTCTCTTGCCTGCCTTTTTGAGTCATAAAAATGCGACATGTCACGATATCATGACACTTTTGTTACTCTGCCAGCTTGCCCTTTTGAGTCATGAAAATGCGACATGTCGCGATATCGCGACACTTTTGTTCTCTTACCTGTCTGCCCTTTTTGAGTCATGAAAATGCGACATGTCGTGATATCGCGACACTTTTTTCTCTCTTCCTGTCCTTTTGAGTCGCAAAAATGCGACATGTCGCGATATCGTGACACTTTTTCTTTCTCTCCTTTCTCCCTTTTGAGTCATGAAAATGCGAACATGTCGCGATATCGTGACACTTTTTCTTTCTCTCCTTCTCTTTCACAAAAATGCGAACATGTCGCGATATCGTGACACTTTTTCCTTGCTCTTTCTCTTTGCTTTGGCCCGTGAAAATACAACATGTCGCGATATCGTGACACTTTTTCTCCTTGCTCTTTCTCTTTGCTTTGGCCCATGAAAATACAACATGTCGCGATATCGCGACACTTTTTCTCCTTGCTCTTTCTCTTAGCTTTGGCCCGTGAAAATACATGTCGCGATATCGTGACACTTTTTCTCCTTGCATTTTCTCTTTCTTTTGGCCATGAAAATGCAACATGTCGCGATATCGCGACACTTTTTCTCCTTGCATTTTCTCTTCTCTTTGGCCACGAAAATGCAACATGTCGCGATATCGTGACACTTTTTCTCCTTGCATTTTCTCTTCTCTTTTGCCATGAAAATGCAACATGTCGCGATATCGCGACACTTTTTCTCCTTGCATTTTCTCTTCTCTTTTGGCCATGAAAATGCAACATGTCGCGATATCGCGACACTTTTTCCTCTTTGCTTTTTCGCTTCTCTTTTGCATATGGGCCACTTCGGTCTTCTTGGACAACCTGTAACAACTTCACCCAAACATCAAAAACATCCTCATAAGCATTTAACATCACTGTACATACTCTGAGTAACCTCTGAACTCCTGTCCACTGCATCAACCGATCTATCTGACTGTGTTGACAACAATGACAATACTGTCACTGCACCTTGCTCAACAATCTCCCCCTTTGGAATTGTTGGCAACACACGTGCAATTTCCTGTAACTCTTCTCCCCCTTTGACAACAATATCAAAGGGCTGCTACAGACTCCCCCTGAGTCCATGCACAACATTCTCAGGACAAAAATTATTACACTTAGCAAAAATCACAAACATGAGCAAAAAGATAAACAAATACACAAATGCTCCCCCTAAGAATGTGGTCCCGATAGCTAGTCAATTCTTGGGAAGCGTGACCACTCCCAATTTATTACGAAGGTACTCAAAGACTTCCTTGGGCAACGGTTTTGTGAAGATATCCGCTACTTGCTCTATTGTTGGAACAAAATCCAACTTAACCTCACCTTCCGCAACTTTCTCCTACATACAACACGCTGTCGCTGCAATATATTCTGCCTCTGTTGTGGATAAGGAGACTGACTCTTGTTTCTTACTGTGCCACGTGACCAACCTGTCTCCAAGATAGAATGCACCTCCACTGGTACTCTTTCTGTCATCTACACATCCTTGCTCAACTTGCAACCTGTCGTCATGGGAGTGCTAACTGGCTTACAATCCTCCATTGTGAACTTTTTAGCATCTCTTTCACTAAACCAAATTATCAAAACTATTATAATCCATAACTTTGAACAATGGCAGTAAGAACCATCAAAAGTACAACACTGACATATAGCAATACTACCAATGGTGACAACTCTCAATTTAATCACCACCCTTCATGGCACCTCCACAAACAACTACATGAACTGAACCACACTTTGACAACTATACGACAACTCCCCGACTACTTTCCTTTCATCCTCAGATAACCACACAAATACATAGGAGCATTAAAATAAAACTTTAAGATTGCTCCCCCTGAGGATGTGCTACCTGGAGTTGCTTAGTGCAATAGAGGAGTAGTCTCCTTCAATCCAAGGAGACACGATTTCCTCTCTTCTTTCTTTCTCCAATATTTCTTGAACTTGGGCTTGAGGTTTTCAACTGCATCCCTATTTTGAACCTTTTCGTGAACTTGAACATTTCTCTTGGGTGGTTGTCTCTTGTGCATCCTTGATGGATGATTATTTTCCTTTCTTTGATGCACATGATTTCTTCCCTGTCTGTGTTGCATTCTTTGTGTCTGATGAAATCTATTGTCTTGCCTTAGATTAGATACAAAAGTTCTTGGACAAAACCTTGCTATGTGCCCATGACCATTACATTTAAAACATTGCACATGGTGTTCAACCGAATAACAGATGTATTTCTACCACAGCATAACTCTTTGATCTATTATTCAATCCACAATAAATTGCCTTGTGACCATAATGGTTGCATCTAAAACAATAGCCATTAAAAGCATTATTATGAATAAAGTGAGAGTGATAGAACCTCTTTTGTTGTGGTTGCTTTGCTGTAGATCTCCTTTGAGATTTTCTTCCTTTTGAGGATTCAGCTTCAAGCTTTTCTTGCTTTGATCCTTCAACAGTGGACTTCTTCTTCTCTACATATTTAGAAGATGAAGGTTGTTCAGCTTCATATCCAAGACCAAGCTTACACATGGGGCTTCTTTGTTGCCTTATCATTTTATCTAGCAACTCTGTGCTCTTCTCAAATTTGAGATTTGTATTGGCCTCTTCTAGTTGTTTCCTCAATAAAACAATCTCCTCTTCTTGTTTGCAGCAAACAATCTCTTTCTCATTGATCTGTGACCAGAGAGTTTCTTCAATCCTTTTGGCCTCTTCCTCTGCTTTGATCACTAATAACTTTGTTAGATTCCTCTTCACGTTTGCTACATACATCGGCTTTATCATCCAGGTGTGACTTCAAGGCTTCTTCTATTTTCTTGGCTTTATGAATTTGTAAGAAGAGATCTTCAATATTATCCCCATATTCTTCCAACTTCTTGGACAGTCTTTTGTTCTTTTTCCTTTCTAAACCCAACTCTTCAAGTGCAGCGATCAACTCACCTTCTAGATCTACTTCAACCTCTAGGTTTTCATCACATACTTGTTCTTTTTCTATTTTTTCTTCTTTGAGTGCCATAAAAAGAGCTTCACCTGTTTCCTTTTCAGAATCCTCACTGCAGCTGTCTTCTGATGAACTGACATTCTTGGAGATGAAACTTTTCTTCTTGAAGTTGCCTTTTCTAAAATTTGGTTTTTTCTTCCAGTCACTTCTTTCTTGGTGCGATCCTTCATCACTTTTGTTCTTCTCATTAAGTGGACATTTAGCTGCAAGATGCCCAATGCCTCCACAATTGAAACATTTAAACGGTAACTTTCCTCTGTATTTTCCTTTTCCCATTTTTAGTTTTCGAACAAAGTTTGCTTCCATTTCATCTGATGTCTCTTCTTCCTCGGATTCTTGTTTTGCTTTCATATTTTTATGGGCTTTAAAAGCAGCTTCTCTGTTTGTGGGTTTAGATTTTCCTATTCTCATCTCATATGCAGTCAAAGAACCATGCATCTCATCCATACTAAAAGAATTTAGATCTTTAGCTTCTTCTATAGCTGAAACTTTAGAATCAAATCTTTGGGGAAGAGATCTTAATACCTTTTTCACGATGACAGAATCTTTGATTTCCTCGTCGAGTCCTCTAATCGCATTAATTACTTCATTAACTCTCAACATATATGCCTCTATGTTCTCATCGTCATTCATCTTTAATACTTCGAACTGAGCTCGATGTGTTTGTAACTTGGCCTCCTTGATCTTATCGTCTCCTTCATGAATGCTCCTCAGTTTGTCCCATATTTCTTTTGCCATTTTACAACTCATAATTTTTACTAGTTCACTGTCCACTAATCCGCACATGATAGCATTCTTTGCTTTTGAGTTATTCTCAAACAATTTCTTATCGACAACATCGGTTGGAGAAGTGGTGGGTATTGTGTATCCACTATCTACTGAATCCCAAATGTCGTATCCCAAAGCACAAAGATATGTCTGCATCCTGAGTCTCCAAAATGTGTAATTAGTTCCATCCAACAATGGTGCTTTGTTTGATGAGAAGCCTTCACCACCTGCCATTGTGTCACTTCCAAGATCACCCTAGCCGGTTAAGCTTGTTCAGGAACTTGGCTCTAATACCAATTGTTAGTCTCACAATGACACTAAGAGGGGGGTGAATCAGTGTAGCTCTTTAAAACTTAAATCTTCAACTCTTAAAGCCAAAACAATGAAAACTTAAAACCAAATAAAGCAAATATAACAAGAGAGCATCACACAACACAAGATGTACCGAGGTTCACCGATTTGGCTACTCCTCAAAAATTGACTGTTTGGACTCCCATCCAAATCCAGCCTTTGCAAAGCAACAACTTTACAATCAATTTACCAACACCCACTGGAAGGAGCACCAACCCCTGATTTATCTGCACCAACAGAAAGGAGCACCAACCCCTGATTTACAGGCCCCACCCAAGATTTAGCAACCAATAGAAGGAGCACCAACCCCTGATTTATACACCAATGAAAGGAGCACCAACCCTGAATTTATAACAACGAAGGAGCACCAACCCTTGATTTATCCAATAGAAAGGAGCACCAACCCCTGATTTACCAACACCAACTGGAAGGAGCACCAACCCCTGATGCCAAGCACCAACTTGGACTTCAATTTTGAAACTAGAAGATTGACATATAAATGCCTTCACTTTTACAAGACCTTGACTGGTCTATTGCTTACTCAACATCTCTCACACAACACACACCCTTCTCGCTCGCCTCTCCCTCTCGCGCTCCTCTCGCGCTCTTCACAAGATAAAATCCCCAACTAAAATTCTCCAAGCAACACTCCTTTTATAACCATCCTTTCTCTTTGTAACTCTAGTTGTAACTCCTTTCATTTCTCATACGCCACTTGTCAATTGTAACGCCTTCTTTATGTAACTCCTTTTGTATATATAGAGTAGGCATTTCGTCAAACACGTTACATGCAAATAATTGACACCATATTCTCCTACTATGACTGTTCGTCTTCTCGGTCATGACTGTTCATTTTCTCCTTGATTGTGCATTTTTTGCATGTCTTTTTTTTCTTTGCATGTCTTTTCATTTCTATTTTAATGATTGTTCATTTTCTCCTTCCATGATTGTTCATTTTCTATATGCTTTTTTTCTCACATGGGCATGCGTCCATTTCTTTCCATGTGTAACGACCATCTTAAATGATTTAAAATCATTAAATATTCCTTATGGGTCCATGTCACTATGTAGTCTTTAGTTTTACCATCCTGGTCTTCAGTCATGAAAATGTGACATGTCGTGATATCATGACACTTTTGTTTCTCTTCCTACTTTTTGAGTCGCAAAAATGCGACATGTCACGATATCGTGACACTTTTGTTACTCTGCCTCCCTTTTTGAGTCATGAAAAATGTGACATGTCGCGATATCAGTGACACTTTTGTTACTCTCCTCTGCCCTTTTGAGTCGTGAAAATGCGACATGTCACGATATCGTGACACTTTTGTTACACTGCCTTCCTGGACTTTTCAAATCATGAAAATGCGACATGTCGCGATATCGCGACACTTTTTTCTCTTCTCCTCCCTTTTGAGTCATGAAAAATGGACATGTCGCGATATCGTGACACTTTTCTTTCTCTCTCCTCGCCCTTTTGAGTCATGAAAATGCGACATGTCGCGATATCGTGACACTTTTTCTTTCTCTCTCTTCTCCTTCTTTGAGTCTCGAAAATACAATGTCGCGATATCGTGACACTTTTTTCTCCTTGCTCTTTCTCTTTGCTTTGGCCCACGAAAATACAACATGTCGCGATATCGCGACACTTTTTCTCCTTGCTCTTTCTCTTCGCTTTGGCCCGTGAAAATACATGTCGCGATATCGCGACACTTTTTCTCCTTGCTCTTTCTCTTAGCTTTGGCCCGCGAAAATACAACATGTCACGATATCACGACACTTTTTCTCCTTGCATTTTCTCTTCTCTTCTGGCCACGAAAATGCAACATGTCACGATATCGCGACACTTTTTCTCCTTGCATTTTCTCTTCTCTTCTGGCCGCGAAAATGCAACATGTCGCGATATCGCGACACTTTTTCTCCTTGCATTTTCTCTTCTTTTTGGCCATGAAAATGCAACATGTCGCGATATCGCGACACTTTTTCTCCTTGCATTTTCTCTTCTCTTTTGCCATGAAAATGCAACATGTCGCGATATCGCGACACTTTTTCCTCTTTGCTTTTTCGCTTCTCTTTTGCATATGGGCCACTTCGGTCTTCTTGGACAACCTGTAACAACTTCACCCAAACATCAAAAACATCCTCATAAGCATTTAACATCACTGTACATACTCTGAGTAACCTCTGAACTCCTGTCCACTGCATCAACCGATCTATCTGACTGTGTTGACAACAATGACAATACTGTCGCTGCACCTTGCTCAACAGAAAGACATCATTCGAGCATACTCATCAATATTTATCGATTGAAGAAGATATAGTGTTAAAAAAGTGTTATTCAAGAACATAACATCCTTCAAGACTATAAACAACACATGGGTGCAAATCCAAGGATCGTAGAAGATACATAAGTGCCCAACCAAGTTGGATAAATTAGTGAAGTTCAAAAAAATTCCAAGCGGAGTCTAAGTGAAGTCCTAATGAGGTAATAATGAAGTCCAAGGAAATTCCAAGCACAGTCTAAGTGAAGTTCCAATGAGGTAACAACAAAGCAAAGATAATTAATAACACATAGTATTCAAATTCAAAGAGCAATGAAATATTTTTATATACCCATATATTCAAGGAAGAGCATTGAATACTCAAATAGCAAGGTGGATACCAATTCATTCAAGAGGAGAAATAGCATTGAATTATCATCAACACCCAAATTTGGAATACTCACTATCATGCAATCAAGTCATTAGCTATATATTGAAGGGAGGTAAATTTATATATATTCTAGTCATTTAATTTCCTCTAACTAGGATTTATAATGTTTTAAGTATAATATTATTTATTATTTCATTAAACCATCAACCTTAGGAAGTAAGGAAGCAATTTTAGTAAAGGTTGAAGAAATTATAAAATTGCTTACATTAAGATATTTGCAAATAACCAAGTAGGAGATATAAGTTTTTCAACCTTGGTAAATTAGAATATCAATTTTCAAATGTTATTATTATTTTATAATATTCCAAATTAGTGATATATAAGGTATACAAAATCAAAATTTTAGTCAATTGGAATTTAAAAAAAATAAAACTATTGGATATTAAGGGCTATAAAAGGAAGTTCATTATTTACTTAAAGTATTTGAAATTATTTACTTACACTTGTCTCATACTCATACTAAAGGTATAAAATAAATTCAACCATATAGAACTTCAAATTAAATAATGCATAGTTATTTAGAAGAGATAAGGTGAAATAGGAGTTAATTATTGTTGTTTACGAAACATTGCAAAATCAACCCAAAAAGTGAACTATTACTTACTAAGCACTTTTCACTAGGGATATATAATTTAACCAACAAGGATCATCATGACAACAAATAAATTCATCCTTATAGAATCTCAACTACTCAAATATCCAAATTATTCCTCATGAAAAAACAAAGTGGGGGTACTTTTAATAGCTGAGAAGCTTTGGGAAGGTGTCAAAAGAATAACTACTAAAACTAATTTAGGTGATACAAATATTAAAAACTTTGAAGTGAGTGATGCAAAAGCATTAATGATAATAACTTTTGCTATCACAGATGAAATACAACCTTACATCAGTTCAATGAGAACGTATTCAAAAGCTTGGAAAACCCTAGATAAAATATTTGAAGGGAAAAATAAAGCTACTATACCAAATATTCAAACTCAATTACATTCCCTTAAAATGAATAGTAGAGAAAGTGTAGAACTATTCCTAAGGAAGGTAGCAAATATTAAAGAAAAATTATTAACCTTGGGAGAAGAGATTAAAGATAAATTTCTTATTCAAGTAACCATGAGAGCTCTTCTAGATAACTACAAACATCTAGTTACATATTTACAAGTTCTAAGTAAAGATATATCATTTAATGAGCTAGTTAATATTCTTCAAGAATATGAGGTAGAAAATATAGTGAAGGATGAAACGATAGAAATGCATTGATTCAAAAGATACTCTACAAGGTAATGTTACCTCATCCTCAAAATAAGGAAGACCATGGAATAAAAGATATTGTCATGTATGCAGGAGAAAAGGTCATAATACTAATTATGGGAAGATTCAATCCCAAAAACTAGAATAAAAAAAATTAGATAAACTATAGAGGCCAACCAAATAGGGCATTCCAACTAAGGCAATATTAAGCTCAAACTAATTATTGACAGCAATAGTTTCAATGACCATACAATTATCATCAATTAGAATATCGAGAAGAAAATCAGAAGGGACACTTAACTCAAAGGATTCGTGAAATTGAAGAACTATAATATCCTACAGATGATCATGAAGTCAAAGCTCTCTTAGTGAAGATAGCATTTTATGAAGACACTGACTACTTTCTTGAACAAAACATAGACAATATAGAAGGAGAACTTAAACTCTAGTATGATATAGAAGATCCATATACCCAAATAATGTAATATAGGGAGGTGTTAGAGTATATTACAACATTTGGATCATGTAAATGTACCACCTTTGGTACATAACTAGAGTAGAAGTTTACTTTATAGTAAATTTAGTTAGTTACTTCAAGTATTGTAATAAATGAACAAGTGTCAATGTGCAAGTTGTAAATGTGCATGTAGTCCATATGTACATAAGTCTTAGGTAGAGTAAGGGCCAAGGAATCTATATTCCTATATAAAGACCTCATAGTGAGTGTTTTTAGTATAGTAGTAAATATAGAGAGTGTGTGGTATAGTTTAGTAGTATGGTATAATATAGTCCTTTCATATATTTTCATGGAGTGTTCATGTCCTCTATTATATAGTATTGTACTATTTTAATCACTCTCATTAATGGTATATTTCTAATTTATTTGCAGATGTTCATATCACTATTTTATTGCATATTATTGTGTCATTATTTTATAGTTATCTCATATTAGTTATCTTACTTGTAATGACCCAAAAACACACAAACAAAAACATACAAAAATAGAAAGAGTTTTTTTTTCCTAAGGAGAGAGACTCATGAACCCTTCATGAACCCCTAACCCAACCTAATATTTACCTAATATTTAAATCCCCTAAGTTTTCCTGAAAGCTACATCTCATGAGATACCCTACCACAAATCCACTTTGCGTAGGCGTAACATGTGTTACTGCAAACAAGTCTATCTATCTCATCACTCTTGATGAGTTAGACTTATCACCCTCAGTCAATCGAAGGTATACACACATCACCATACCATACACAAGCCATTATGTGTAGGTATGCTATGAGTATCATGAGTTAAGCTATCCATATCATCTATCTGATGAGCTATCTTAACTCAGATGTAGTCTCTCCACAACTTAGTATTTTATCTCCCTAAGGGGTCTCAATTCCCTTAGGTCTCCTATGTTCACCCTAAGGGGTTCTCAATTCCCTTAGGTCACCTATGTTCACCCTAAGGGGTTCTTAATTCCCTTAGGTCACCTCTGAGTTCACCCTAGAACTCTACTCTTGATCTTATCATTCCAATCAAACAAGAATACACCTAGATTTTAAAACAAGCAAAGCATAGTCACTAAGCATCCAAAAAAGAAAAGAAAAGAAGGATCAATACTAAAAGAGAATATCATCAAAGAATAGAGAATCATACACATTTTAAATCCAAATATAGTATTAAAGTAAAAACACCTTCTCTACACCAATAACCAGTTATTGCATTAAATATTTGCATGGTAAGTCCATCTTACTCTAAATATTATTATCAGCATTAGGGATATCTCCCCACAATTCTAGACTACTTGAGCATAAGTAAATAAATATAAAATACAATTACCTAGTCTTTGGTTCCATTGAACTCCTCACTTCTCCTTGCTTCCCATTGGTTCTTTGAGGGTAGTAGGGGATCAGGATACTCATGGTTCAAGATAGGCATGCCTCTAAATGCATCTATTCATTTACTTTGCCAAATTGCAACTATACAAAATTTAATTAAGTTTACAACCATCTAATGCATAATGGATTTTATAAAAGACCCTTTACTTTTATTTTCACCTCTCATGTTCTCTTAGAGAGTCATCCAACATGTGCCACTTAGTTCAAGGTCTCACTTCAATCAAATCTATTCATGTTTTAAAGCATTAAAGTCCCATACCTTTAACCTCTAAAATAAGTCCTTCAATCATTCCCTAAATCAAAGCCCCATAACTTTAATTCAAAGAATAATTCTAATCATCCACTTAATTCATATAAGCTCAATCAAATCCAACCATGTTTTAAAGCATTAAAGTCCCATACCTTTAACCTCTAAAACAAGCCCATCATTCATTCCCTAAATCAAATCCCCATAACTTTAATTCAAAGAATAAATCTAACCATCCATTTAATTCATGAAAGCTTTGTCATCAATTCTATAACATAAACTTTGTCATCAATTCTATAACAAATTATGTTACCTTATGAAACACTCTAAAATAAAATCTACATCATAGACTTACTTAATCAAAGATTTACAACCTTATTGGAAGATTCATAACCTTAATTCAATATTCTTAACCTTATCCAAAGACTCACTACTTTAATTAACAAAGTAGCCTCTTCATGATCTTACTGAGCAAAGGTCTTACTTTAATTAAAGTCACATAGTTTATATATTTATTTAAAGGTCATACTTTAATTAAAAACTCCTAAGATAATTTTCAACCATCAAAGGTCTATTTTTAATTAAGGACCCATAAGGTGTTTCATAAAATCAAAGGTCTATTTTAATATTTATTCCATAAGACATCTCATAATAATAAAGGTCTACCTTAATATTTAATTTATAAGACATCATATAATATTCAAAGGTCTGCCTTAATATTTATTTTATAAGACATCTCACCTTACTATTATCCAGGACCTTAGATTACTGAAGTCATGGTGGAAGTAACATAGCTTCGGTAGGGAGGTCAACGATGGCTACCTTGGAGTTCAAGGAGAGGACAACCAACCGCTCTCCACTCTACCCAGGGTTTCATTAACTCAAATGTTTCCTCACATGCATGATGGCCTTCCTAGCCATGGCACTTCCTCACTCTTATAGTGGGAAAAACATAGCTACAACATTCCCATAATTGCTTATTGGCTCTTCTAGACATGATACTTCCTCACTCATACAGTGGGAAGTCACAATATTGCCATCAATGCTTGGTGGCTCTTCTAGACATGGCACTATACTTCCTCATGCAGTGGGAAAAAACATAGTGTTGCCATCAACGCTTGTCTTACAAGAAATAAAATACTTGGTGGCTTACAAGACACAACACTTCCTCACGTAGTGGGGAAAACACAATGTTGCCATCAATGCTTGGTGGCTTACAAGACACAACACTTCCTCATGTAGTGGGAAAAACATAATGTTGCCATCAACGCTTGGTGGCTTACAAGACACAACACTTCCTCACATAGTGGGGAAAACATAGCATTGCCATCAATGCTTGGTGGCTTACAAGACACAACACTTCCTCATGCAGTGGGAAAAACATAGCGTTGCCATCAACGCTTGGTCTATGGTGAGGCCGAACTTTCATAAAAGTAAATAGTAAAGACGCTCACAGGGAGCCCAAACCAGCCATAGATTTTTTCCTATGTTTAAATTAAAACAACTAAGCTTCAAACATTCGGAGGAACTTAACACGCTACAAGGGGGTTTTAACCAGGTTCCATACTATTTTCATGTCATAAAAATAAAGCATGCAACGGTAAGCTTAGAAACCTCCAACCTTTGTTCTCCTACATGCTAGAAACCAATAGCTCCTTCGTTAGTTCCCTCCTTTGCTCGTTGTGTGCTCCTCTATATTTTCTCCCATTTCCTCTACCTCTCTCCTCTATGTCCCCTCTCCTCTTCCTTTCATTTCTTTTTTTTCCTTCCTTACCTTATGTACCCTTGCTCCTAGGTGGCCCATATGCATCCACATCTCTTGAGATCCATGCCATCCTTGCGCCTCCTTTCCCTTCAATGTTGTCATCCCTCATCTCACCTTACTCTGATGGCACGCATTCTCCTATCCCTTATTTCCATTTTGGGAAATAATAGAGCCTCCAGGTCATTTACGTAGGTTGCACTTCATATGGAGAAAAGACATTATAATTTTTAAATGAAAGTAGCATCCCTTTCAAATAAAATATCCCTCAAGATATTTTATTTCCACTTAAAAAAATATATTCCTTTCTTTTTATTTAAAACAATTTCCTAATTGTTTTCTTTTCTTTTTTTTGAATAAAATATTTCTATCTATTATATGTTTTTTTTTTTTTTTTTTTTTTTTTTTTTTTTTTTTTTTTTTTTTTTTTTTTTTTTTTTTTTTTTTTTTTTTTTTTTTTTTTTTTTTTTTTTTTTTTTTTTTTTTTTTTTTTTTTTTTTTTTTTTTTTTTTTATTTTGAAATTCCCACGAAGGAAATGGTAAGAAAAAAGAGGGAATCTTTCCATAAACCCAATCACCCATCTCAGTCGAAAATTTTATGATAGCTACTAGGCTATCAACTAAGGCTCAAGGTGATCAATCATTGATGATTATCCCTTCTGATAATGCATACCTATATGAAGGTATCTATCCATGTTACCTTCGAGTACCTTAATCATCATTTCCCTTGATCTTAAGTACCCTCATTTCTGGTGGATGTTTCTACCTTCTCCACCTATGAGTGTACCTGATCCTGCACACTTGGCAATATGTTAGCAATAACATGCCCTTCTAAATCAACTAAACATCATATAGTTGGTTCAATTGTTCAAACTAGGTATCACCACATCATAGGTTAATACATTGTTTCTTTGTGCCAAATTGTCCGCTAGGGAGGGTCATGACATCCTCCCCCACTAGAACTAAACATCATCCTCAGTGTTTCTAGTTTCTTTAGTTTTTGATAGAAAAATAAAAATTATTACATTATATATCTTCAAACAAAAAGGAAAAATATTTTTGCATAACCTCCACTTTCTCCCAAGTGGCATTTTTCTCAGAGAACTGGTCCCACTGGACCTTACATTGTTCAAGAGTCCTATTCCACATGGACTTAGAATGAAACTCAAGAATCTTCATCGATAGTACTTCAATGGCCTTCGGATTTGCCATCTGCAAATTAGAAACATCCCACACATGTTCAGGGTCAGCAACATACTTCCTAAGCAAGGATATGTGGAAAGTGTCATGGATTTTGGATAGATTTGGTGGTAATGCAAGTCGGTATGCAACCAAACTGATCTTTTCCATGATTTCAAAGGGTCCCACAAAATGTGGATCCAACTTCATGGATTTAATAGCACTCTTCTTTGGCTTAACCCTTAAGAACACCTTATCTCCAATAGAATACTCTCTTGGAGTCCTTTTTAGATCTACATAACTCTTCTGCCTATCCGCAGCCTCCTTAAGCCTTTGCCTAATTTCCTTTAGCTGATATTCCATTACCCTAACCATTTCTAGCCCAATCACAACTCGATATTCTAGGTTATCCCAAGATAATGGTGTTCTACACTTTCACCCATACAAGGCATCGAAAGGTGCCATTCCTAGCGAGGAGTGATGTCCATTATTGTAGGTAAACTCTACTAAAGGTAGAAAATCTTCCCAGTGAGACTTGTGATCCATGTAGTACATGCGAAGCATGTCTTCTAGAACTTGGTTTACCCACTCCATTTGGCCATCAGTTTTAGGGTGGTAAGCTGAACTCATATTCAATTTCGTACCAACTGCACTATGAAGGGATTTCCAAAATTTAGAAGTGAATTTGGAGTCTCTATCTGAGATAATTACCTCAGGGAATCCATGCAATCGAAATACCTCTTTGATGAATCTGCTAGCTACTACTTGAGCATCATCCTTAGTATTCCCCGGTATGAAATGAGCAACCTTAGTCAGTTTGTCGACCACTACAAATATGGCATCATGTTGGTACCGAGTTTTGGGTAAACCCACTATAAAATCCATGGATATAACCTACCATTTTTGCATAGGTATCTCATGCAAATATAGTTTTCCTATAGGATGTTAGCATTCTGCCTTAACCTTCTAACATTTGAGGCATCGAGCAACAAAATCCATGACATCCTTCTTCATTCCTACCCAAAAGAAGGTTCTTTTCATGTTTTCTCGCATTTTGGCTCCTCCCGGATGAGCAAAATAAGGAGATCTATGGGCTTATTGCATTATCAAGTTCTTTAAATCGCCCATATTTGGTATGATGACCCTTCCCTTATAACATAGAAAGTCATCCCTCATACTAAATTCCTTATTTCCTTCAGGATCTCTGTTCATCTTAACTCAAATTTCTTGGCAGTACTCATCCCGAGATTGCTCCTATCTCACCCGATCCATAAGGTCCAAGTGAATTTTAGTTATAGTTGCTATATATTTTCTCCTACTTAAAGCATCAATGACTTTATTCTCCTTCCCTTTTATGTATTCAATCTTGAAATCATACTCAACGAGGAATTCCACCCATCTTCTCTATCTCGCATTGAGTATTGGTTGAGTGAATATATACCGTAGACTTTGATGGTCAGTATTTAACTCAAAGGGTCTTCCCACCAAGTAGTGGTGCCAAACCTTTAAAGCATGCACCACTACAGCTAATTCTAGATCATGCATAGCATAATTAACTTCATGCTTTTTGAGCTTCCTTGAAGTATATGCCACTACTGACTCTTCTTGTGAGAGCACCCCTCCTAATCCTTCTATTGATGCATCTGTGCATACTGAGAAGTCCCCTTGCAGATCGAGAACCTTTAGTATTGGTGTGGTAGTAAGATTTTGCTTTAGTAGTACAAAAGTAGCCTCACACCTTTCTGACCACTTGAATTCCTTTCCCTTCTTCTGAAGGTTAGTTATGGGTCCAACAATTTTGGAGTAATCCTTTATATAACATCTATAATAGCTCGTTAACCCCATGAAGCTTCGTACTTCAGTCACATTAGTAGGGGATGGCCAATTTAGGATAGCCTCTATCTTCTTCGGATCCACAATAATTCCTTTTTTTGATATAACATGTCCAAGATATCGTACCTCTGGAACATAGAATTCACTCTTAGCCAGATTTCCATAAAGTTGATTCTTCCTTAACAATTCTAACACGATCCTAAGATGTTTATCATGTTCTTATTTATCTCGAGAGTATATAAGGATATCATCTAGGAATACCAAGAAAAATTGGTCCAAGTGTCTTCGAAACACACTGTTCATCAAGTTCATGAAAGTACTTGGGGCATTAGTCAGTCCAAAGGGTAGAACCGTAAACTCATAATGCCCATACCTAGTCTTAAATGTCATTTTGTGAGTGTCTTCCTCATGAATCCTTAACTAGTGATACCCTGACCTCAGATCAATCTTAGTAAACACCTTGGCATCCTTTAGTTGATCAAATAAATCTTCAATCCTAGGTAAAGGATACTGATTCTTGATTGTAGCCTTATTTAGCATCCTGTAATCAATACACAATCTTAGCGAACCATCCTTATTTTTCATGAACAAAATCGATGCACCCCACGATGACACACTTGGTTTTATCAAACCTTTCTCCAATAATCCTTGCAATTGAACCTTCAGTTCTTGCATTTCAATAGGATTCATCCTATATGGGGATCTATGAATAGGTTCGACTCCCATCATAAGTTCAATTGTGAAGTCAAATTCCCATACAAGAGGTAGTCTAGGTAGGTCCTCTAGAAATACATCCTTAAAATCTTGTAGAATTGGGTGTTGCCTTAGTATTTCACCTTTCTCGTGGTCTTCCACTTCATTAAGTTTTACTACATACACTATTCCTCCTCTCTTTAGGGCCTTTTTTAGTTGCATAGCTGACAACATCCGAGGCTTAAATACCCCTTGCTTGCTATGAATTTTGAGTCTCCTCCCACCTTCTTCTACATACTCAATCCATCGGTCTTGAAAATTAATCAAGGCTTTATGAGCTTGTAGCCAATCCATCCCTAGGATCACATCAAAGGCATGAAGGGGAGCTACATATAAACAACATTCCATAATCCCATTAGATATAGTGACTTCTACCATAGGATAACACTGGTTCACCGAGTAGGTCTACCCAGAACCATACTCAACCTTCCACCCTTGAGCCAAATGTCCTGGCCTTTCCGACACAGTCCTTGCTAGACTAGACGAAATAAAACTATCAGTGGCTCCACTATCTATCAAAATGTTTACTTGCTTATTAAAAACCTTACCTTTCACAAGTAATGGGGTGGCTTGTCCCTCTAGCTTCTACTTCTCGATTGTGGCATAGATCCGATGTTCTGGTTCCTTTCCTTTTTCATTAGTTGTGCTAGTCCCTGCTTGATATGGACACTGATTATAGTAATGAGGTCCCCAACAATTGTAACACCCTTCCTTAGGTCCTTGCTATTTTTCAAGTTTTTGATTCCCTATCTTAACTGCTGGAGCTGGAGCTTGCAACTTCTATTGTTGAGGTTTGGTATTATTGGGTTTGTGATCCTTCTTACGAAATCTCTTCTTGAACTTCTTCTAATTTCCATTAGGTTTCCTCTCAGGATTTTGGGGGTTCTTAGCCTTTCGTTCTTGATCAGCCTCCCATTTAACAAACCCATCACTATTCCTCTTCTTTAGCTCCTATCGAGCTTGCTCGGATAAGGTGTCATACTTAAAATAGAAGTGTGACTCTGCCTTCTTTGCTAGGTCATACACCTTTTGCAATGACTTTGGCTCCTGCATGTCTACATCATGCTTTATCCTAGACTCCAAACCAAGAGTGAACTTGTGGACCCACATTTTCTCATTATAAATAGGTACATACTTAAACAATCTCACCAACTTCTTGTAGTACACTTCCACTATGTTGGTTCCTTGTCTTAGACTAGAAAATTCCTCAAACTTCAAGGCATAGAAATGCTCTATTAGGAATATTTTCTTAAATATTTTTATAAACTCCTCCCATGGAGTGTCAATAGGTTCTGTAGACACCAAAACAGCACCAATCTGATTATGTGACTGCAAACACTGATCGCTTTGACAAACACAGCCCCCAGGGTAGCCCTCAGAGGTTAAACAGTGGTCCTAACCACTTTTATAGCAATTTTGGAAGGTCATAAGGCAATTTGGCACCTTCGGACAACCTACTCCAAATTTGTCCCTGGGACGAATTTGGAGTAGGTTGTCCGAAGGTGCCAAATTGCCTTCTGACCTTCCAAAATTGCTGTAAAAGTGGTTAGGACCACTTTTTAACCTCTGAGGGCTGCCCTGGGGGTTGTGTTTGTCAAAGTGATCAGTGTTTGCAGTCACATAATCGGATTGGTGTTGTTTTGGTGTCTACAGATGCCCCTTTTTGGGATGCGTTGTGCATAGCATAGCGTTGAGCAAAAAATAGATAACCAAAGCACTAATGATTAGGGTTTCTTGGTAACCTAACCAAATTTTGATGCCCTAATCATGGAAAGGGCATGCATTCTTGAATCCTTGCTTCTGACGAGCTAAGGAGTTTGATTTCAAGTGTTAACCTGTTTTGGTGAGGTGTGACTTGAGCTTGGACATTGATCAGTCATGATTAGGCAAAGGGCGCAACCTTTTATCCACGGGTGAACCTTGTGTTCATGATTCATGAAATGCCAAGTGTTTGATTGATTTGATTGTTGCTTGTTTACTGCCCCAAGCAGGAGCGTAATTGTCTTTGTCAATGATTCTTTGAATGCATGTCATTTTCCTTAATTGGGTGTGTGATTGTTGATTGGTGACTAAGTGTGACTACCCCCTCAAGCGACGAATCGATGAGGGAATGACCTTCATGATAAAAGCGACGAGTCGCTTGACCCAAGATGACTTGTGCAAGGGGGCCTTTAGAGGGTTTACCGTTTAGCATGTGCAATTTTTCCAACATTTGACCTATTTTTGGTGGGTGTTGACCCTTTTTGTGATGCCATAATGGGGTGAAAGTGTCGAAAGTCCGTCTTCCCATGGAGCGGTCCGGCTAAGGTTGCCTTCTTAGGGAGTAGGAGAGTGACAATTTGAGCCCCGACATCGATTTTCTATGCCAAGAGATTAAGTGCAAGAGCACTTGTGTCCGACAATGCTTATTGCTGTTTGTTTTTGTGTTGCATTTTTTTGTTGTTTTGATTTTTTTTGTGACACCATTTGGGGATTAAATTGTCGAAAATCCGTCCTCCCGTGGAGCGGTCCGGCTATGGTAGCCTTCTTAGGGAGTAGGATAGTGACAATGTAAACCCCGACATCAATTTTGTTATGCCAAGAGGTTAAGTGCAAGAGCACTTGTGTCTGGCAATGTTTATTGCTTTTTGTTTTTGTGTTGCATTTATTTGTTGTTTTTGTTGTTTTGATTTTTTTGTTGTTTTTTAGTGGGCTTTGACCCATTTGTGATGCCATTTAGGGGTGAAATTGTCAACAATATATCTTCTCGTGGAGCGGTCCGGCTATGGTAGCCTTCTTAGGGAGTAGGATAGTGACAATGTAAACCCCGACCTCAATTTTTCTATGCCAAGAGGTTAAGTGCAAGAGCACTTGTGTCTGGCAATGTTTATTGTTTTTTGTTTTTGTTGCATATTTTTGTTGTTTTGTTGTTTTGATTTTCTTTGATCTTATGTATGATGGTTGATGAATATGGATGTATGCTTGTTGATTTATTTTGATGGATGCATATGCTATGATGAATGCAAATGTTTTTTATTTATATGTGATATGCAGATATGAAATGGATGAATGGGATTTGTGATGTTTGGCTATGGCACCATAGACTGTTTAGAACTCTGTTATTTTGTTTTTAGGCGATTGCTATGATGCATGACTTTGTATGTATACATGTGGTTTTTCTCTTTTTGTATTTTTTTATGGTATTGTAAGGATGAAAAGTAGCACAGTTGGTTTAGAAATGTAGCTAAGGTTTTCTGAGACTCAGACAGTTCTAACTCACTAGCCACGACTGTATTTTATCTCATAAGACTTTTGAACAAGGTATGAATCGGACTTGTTTTTGACCAAGCTATTTCACATCCCCGTGTGTGCAATTGAATTCATTTTTGTGGTATTTGTCGGGATACCGCCGATGCCGGATGGGCTTTCAACCGAACCTGTATTGAGGATCACCTAATTAGCTCCACTAACTCCTTTGTTGTATTCAGTTAGATTAATCTGCGATGTTATCCAGGATGCCATAAGCTAGCTCATCCACATGCAAACATTGATTTGTACACAAGTTAATGTGACAGATATATCGTCATGCGAGAAGTTTAACGCCAGTTATCGATAGGCTATCAACCAAACCGAGTGCGAGGCTTGCCTCATGACCTGTTAGAATGCTTGAGAGTTCCAGGGATTCAAGTTCAACTCCCTTCTTTTCTTCAATTGTATTGGGATACTTGCTCGTTTGTAGTGATAAGATCATTGTTTATTTTGATTTGTTTTTCTTTTGAGCAAGGGATTGGGGATATGGAGTGATGAAAATCACTATTGTTTGTGCCGTTTGATGTGTGCACTGTAGGATGTCAAATATTTGAGTTTTGACGTTTTGCAAATTTTTGATGTTTTGCAACTATTGAGAACTAGGGATTCTTAGGGAATTGGGTAGGGAGATTGCTTGTCCTTTTGCCAACTCTCAGCATTCTTGGGGTCATTCGCACAGGGGGATGAGCAAGATAACCATTTTGCTTTTGGTGACCTGGATTACTGTACAGGTTTCATCTTTCGTTCACACAACTTAGGAATTGTTTTATGTGTTTTTATTTGTGTTGGGATGTTACGTAACAAGGTGTATTTCAAGTTTAACTCTACCTTCGTAAAATTTGTTTGACTCGATACATTACATGGCTAAAGAGGAAAATGATGACTGAATCATGAAAACTCTTGATACATTAAAAGACCACTGACTCTAGTGTGGTAAAAGCAATGCATGGTGTTTTTGTTGTTTTTGTAAAGTGGAACAATGTGGGAACAAGATGGACTAGCGAGATCAATTACAGCCTATGGTGCCTTTGACCTGTACGACCACAAATATGCAATGTATGGATGCAATGCTTTAATGCAGCTATGTATTTTTGTATTTTTTTTTTTTGATGGATTGATTTTTGTGAATATGAATGAGGTGCGAGAAGAGCTCTCGATTGATGAATTTGAGTATGCCTAGAAATGAGATGCAAATTTTTGTTGTTTTTGATTATTTTTTTATTTTTGACCAAGTGATTGTGGACATCCTTGGAGCATTTTTGTGACCAAGTGATTGCGATAATCCTTGGAGCTTTTGGGTTGACCAAGTGATTGCGATGATCCTTGGAGCTTTTTGGGTTTGACCAAGTGATTGCGATAATCCTTGGAGCTTTTTGGGTTTGACCAAGTGATTGCGATAATCCTTGGAGCTTTTTGGGTTTGACCAAGTGATTGCGATAATCCTTGGAGCTTTTTGGTTTGACCAAGTGATTGCGATGATCCTTGGAGCTTTTTGGGTGACCAAGTGATTGCGATAATCCTTGGAGCTTTTTGGGTTGACCAAGTGATTGCGATAATCCTTGGAGCTTTTTGGGTTTGACCAAGTGATTGCGATAATCCTTGGAGCTTTTTGGTTTGACCAAGTGATTGCGATAATCCTTGGAGCTTTTTGGGTTTTGACCAAGTGATTGCGATAATCCTTGGAGATTTTTAGGTTTTGACCAAGTGATTGCGATAATCCTTGGAGCTTTTTGGGTGACCAAGTGATTGCGATAATCCTTGGAGCTTTTTGGGGTGACCAAGTGATTGTGATAATCCTTGGAGCTTTTTTGGGTGACCAAGTGATTGCGATAATCCTTGGAGCTTTTTGGGTGACCAAGTGATTGCGATAATCCTTGGAGCTTTTTGGGTGACCAAGTGATTGCGATAATCCTTGGAGCTTTTTGGGTTGACCAAGTGATTGCGATAATCCTTGGAGCTTTTTGGGTGACCAAGTGATTGTGATAATCCTTGGAGCTTTTTGGTGTGACCAAGTGATTGCGATAATCCTTGGAGCTTTTTGGGTGACCAAGAGATTGCGATAATCCTTGGAGATTTTTGGGTGACCAAGAGATTGTGATAATCCTTGGAGCTTTTTGGGTGACCAAGAGATTGCGATAATCCTTGGAGCTTTTTGGTTTGACCAAGTGATTGCGATAATCCTTGGAGATTTTTGGGTGACCAAGAGATTGCGATAATCCTTGGAGCTTTTTGGGTGACCAAGAGATTATGATAATCCTTGGAGCTTTTTGGGTTGACCAAGTGATTGCGATAATCCTTGGAGCTTTTTGGGTTTTGACCAAGTGATTGCGATAATCCTTGGAGCTTTTTGGGTTTGACCAAGTGATTACGATAATCCTTGGAGCTTTTTGGGTTTTGACCAAGTGATTGCGATAATCCTTGGAGCTTTTTTGGGTTTGACCAAGTGATTGCGATAATCCTTGGAGCTTTTTGGGGTTGACCAAGTGATTGTGATAATCCTTGGAGCTTTTTGGGTGACCAAGTGATTGCGATAATCCTTGGAGCTTTTTGGGTGACCAAGTGATTGCGATAATCCTTGGAGCTTTTTGGTTTGGACTATGGCTCTTCAAGGGATAGAGGTACCCCCGACTTGATGGTCTTTGTGCTCTTGATCTGGCTCTAGAGGTATGGGCATGAATGGATCGGCCCTATGCACTAATAGGAAGACGGGGTATTCCCTCGGCATTGATGTTGCTATGATGTCTCTTGGTGGAAGTTGCTCTCTGTGTGCCCAAAGTGGCGGATGTAATGCTTGGTCCCACTGTGGTGGGTTAACGCGCCACTCATGCCCTAGTATTATGTTTATTTGTTGACATGCTTCATCGATATTTATGGGATGTCGATGCTGTCGCATGTGATTATTGTGGGCTATTTTTGTTTTATCCTCACTTTCGACCAGTGAGTACAGCTCATCAGAATGCGGAGATTCTGAGACATGGAGGACTGTATCATCAGGTAGCCCTACGATCGTAGGTTGGTCTTCTTTGAAAGGAGCCTCATGTAAGTTAGGCCTTGGGAGCTCCAAAATCTTGGTCTCTACTGACTCAAAGTGCTCTAGTGCTTTGCATGTATCGGGAGATTTGAACTCCTCCTCTTTGGTTGGTTCTTGTTGAGGAACTTGGGGCCTATGGAGGGGTGGCCTGATGGCACCCCCCATGCCTTGGTAGGGCTTTTCATCCCGCTCTTCTTCTTGCTTTGATTCCTTAGAGGCTTCTTGATGACTTTCTAAGGGTGGCCCACGAACCTGAGTGGGTTCCTGAGGAAGGTGCCCATCATTGGTTATAGGATCGGCCTCCCGCTCATGTCTGGGAGGCATCGGAGGCGATGCTTGATAAGGTCGCGGAGACTCGTCTCGCACCCGGGGGTTGTGCCTCTCATAATGTTTTGTCTTATGTGTGTGAGGGGTTGGAGTCTTCTCAGGTAGTTTATAGCGCAACTTATCTGCTTTGCGCTGCATGTATAAGTCCTCTAACTCCTGACGACCTTGCTCAAGCTGCGTGATTCGAGCTTGGCGGGTGGCATGTCTGGTGACTACCGGGTCAATTTGGTCTACCCTATTTTTCTCAGGAGGTTCGAATGTTTCTCCTATGTGTTTGCCTCGATCTTGATGATCTAAAATTTCAATGGGTCGCTTCCCTCTGTCGAGGTAGGTGGCATGTACTTGAGGCTCTGGTCTTGATGGATGACTATTATATCTAGCAGGTGTGGAAACACAAGGCTCCCGCACTATTTTTTGTCCTCGAGGAATGCGATGGCTTTCCTCGTACTCCCTTTCATGTTGGCTCTCCTGCCATTTCTCTGACTGTTGTCGTTCTAGGTCAAGTTGTGTGCGTCGCATCCGACATGCGATGTGCTCGATGGATTCTAAGATAGTTGGTCTTATCGCCTCATGTCTAGAAGGCCTATGTGCCTCTCCTAGATATCTATCTCGGTCGTAGTGATCCAAGATCTCTATAGGACACATCCCTCTGTTAGGGATAGCAGCATTCCCTCGGGGCTTTGGCCTCAGTGAGTGGTCCTGATAGATAGCAGGTGCGAAGGCGTATTGCTCTCGCATTGTATATTGCTCTCGAGGAAGGTAGGGGTCTTCCTATTGCTCTCTTTCATAAGTGAAAAAGGGATGGATGGAGTTGGTTCGCCCCACCTGAGGAGCCTTGTGCTCTGTATTTTTCTTTGTAGTCCTGACAACTAGAGGGGGTGAAGGAGGGATAATGTAATCATGTGGTTCCTCCCGTCGAACCCTATGTTGACCTAGCGCTTCATCACATGGTGACTGCTCATAGCGAGCATCTAAGGGAACTCTCCTATGACTGTACCCCTCATGGAAGGGTGTGTGTTGAATGCTATGCTGAACAAGAGTGCTCCTCGAAGAGGTGTCCCTGTAGTCCCTTTCCTTTAAGGTGTGGAGGGGACTGCCTTGTGTGTTAGGTCACCAAGGTGGTATGACCAAATCCTTGGGATTGTAACGGATATGACTCGTGCCTCCTTGGACATTCCCCATAGCCTCCGCCCGTGATTGGGCTTGGCTGCGGGTGAGCACCATGACGATGTCTCTAAAAAAACCCTAAAATTGAAAATGAGTCAGATGGGGCTCAAAATTGGCGTGTGCATCCCTCTTATAGTAGATAAGACAAAAATGAAGTTTCAAGTCCTAGCTCTAAATACATTAGGAGATATTGACCTTCGAACAGCTCAAAAAGTGTAAAAAATTGGGCACACAATTCTAAAACCTAATTTAGGGGCACTAGATGATGGAATTTGTCCCCGAAAACTGACTTTTCTGGGAAAATAAAATTCTAGGGAATTGTATTTGTTTAAAATTATCCCAACTAACTCCCTGTAAAATTTCAAGTCAATCGGAGCTACGGTTGAGAAGTTATGGCCCCGACAAGATGCACTAAAATTTAGGAAAAAAAGTAAAATTTCCTAAATTTTGTTGGATGCTCCCGCATCACTTATGGGCACATTTGGGGTGCTTTTGGGTTGACCAAAGGGTTCATGGACACCTTTGGGGCATTTTGGAGTGACCAAGCGATTACGGGAATCCTTGGAGCTTTTGGAGAAAATGACAAAATGCGTAGATTTTTATCTTTTGTTTATGATGATTTTTCTTTTTGTTACACTAAGCAGAAATGAACACACACATACACAAACAGTGATTATCTCTTTTAAGGATTAATAGTGTGTCCTAAACTGGTTTAGTGCATTTTGATGTTTTGTTTTGTTTTTGAATGTTTTTGAAGAACGTTTAAATGCATAATGAAGGCTCATATAACTCCCAAAATGGTCGCCCCTTCAATATACCAACCAGGCCGATATACCAACCTCTCTATATACCCGCCCTTACGAGAGGGAGACTATAGGTACGTGAGAGCAGAAGGTACATGGTACGTAGGCGGTACGGAAGGGGGATTGTCCTGTTAATGACACCTACCATAGAAGACTTATCCTCGCGCGCATGGGAATCACCCCAGCGACACTCGGTCAGCTTTCGTCAGGATTTACGCCTAACAACAGTGACAATCGGGGAAATGGATGCAAAGCTAAGCCAAGGTGGTGATGAACCCACCGTTGGTCTTGCTCAAGGGCTGGGGTCTTACGACCAGCTCCTTGGTTTAAAATTATTGCGTGAAGTGTGTGGGATTCATTTTATTTAATGAAAATGAAACAAGCATAAATGACTTTCCCTAAGCAATGCAGGATAAAATGAAAACAATCAAAGAAACAGAAATAGAAACAAGAAATTTAACAGAGATTATAAAAATCCCTACCTCTTCTCTACCTGGACCGGTTGCTTCTAAATTTTTGCTCTGAAAATCCACAGGCAGGAATTCGTCCCTCTGTGAGACGAATTGCAGAATAGAATTCGTCCCTGCCAGAGATGAATTTGAATTCGTCTCAGGGTCAGACGAATTACAGTAAAGAATTCGTCACAGTCAGAGACGAATAGCAGTCTGCAACAAAAAAATGTACCTGTCAAGCACAAAACACAAAAATTTAATCAGTTTCTATGATTTTAAAAACTAGGGAACAGTGGTCCCACCGTGATCGCCACTGAAAGCACGAGATTTCGGGCGAAGGAAACACTAATTGCGATGCATTCAAAATCAAATACGCTTAAGTCCTAGAAATGTAGAATGCATGAAATGAAAGAGACGCATTGAAATGAGATACAAGCAAATGGAGAAAACACAGCCCTTTCATTAAATTCTCTTGATCTCTGTTACAAATACGCCTCCTCCCTTTTCAGGGGCTAGGAGCGTTAAAAGAATTTGATTACAATCGAGACTTAAGGTTCCTCTTTCCGCGTGCCCACACTTGAAATGGGCGGGCCAAGATGATGCCGCCGCTGATGTTGATGAGTCCTTAACCTCTGCTGCTCCTCCTGTGAACAAAGAAACAACAAAGATGTCAGTAGCACCTGTTGCAAATAGTAAGTGTTTGTTCTCTAAAATCGCCAAAAGATGCATGTAAACATTTGTCTAAAACAGTGAGTAAAGTGAGTCCAAATGGCCTGAAAACTTGATAGAGGACAGAAGACATCACCAGAAGGCCATTGCCATCGAGACAGTTGGCCAATCTACCTTCAACTAGAATTCATCCCTGGGCAGGATGAATTCTGACTGCAATTCGTCCCTGGGTGGGACGAATTCTTCTGTGTTGGAAAAGCCGACCTGATGCTGCTCCAATGTCGACTCCCGAGACCTCCAAAACACCTACAAACAGAGGGGTTATGTAATTGGGGCCATTTTGGGATGACCCAGATGGTCGGATTCTCCCAATTTGGCCTCTATCCTCGGGAATTCGATATCGCCACCTGCAAGTTAGTAGGACAACAAAGCGACAAAAGGCATGATAAAATCTGATCAAAATGTTATGAAATTGAAGCTATGAGTTAACCAAATAGAATAACATGATATGCAACCTGAAACAATAATCTAGAATGCTTTTAAAACAAAACTTGGAAAGTGCGGGGGTGCCCAAGTGGGCCTCCCACCGTTGGCACTTGATTTCGGAGCCAATCCACTAGGGATGGGCCCAAAACCTCTTAGGATTGGGATGTCTACAAATTGGTGGTGTAAGGTGGTCAAATGTTGGATTTGGGTTGGATCCACGCTTCCAAAAGCCACCCAATAACCTCCCTTGCAAAAGAGATTAGTGGATGTGAGAAGGTGAATCAAGAGGATGCAAATGGGTATTCAATTGGACAACACTTCATTGCTTGAAATCGCCTCCAATTTGTCCATCTTTGGGTGAGAAAAGTCCCACCTTTTATAGACCCATGGGGTCTCTTTTGAGAGGGAAGCATAAGCGCCATGTGTTGGTCATAGGTGCCATGTGGCGGTCATGTCTTCCCATGAGGGAGGAGAGTCCTCCATGACTTGGGCTTTCATAATCGCCCTTGTGACAGTCCTCTAACGGCCTATCTGTCCACCCACACACGCATGCAAGGCAGGAGTCATCAACTGACTGTCCTTGGCTGCCACTTGGCACCATTCTTCTTTTTGCTCGTTAAACCTAGAATTCGTCCTACCCAGGGACGAATTCAGAATTCGTCCCTTGGTGAGACGAATTCCAATTTGAATTCGTCCCAGGGTGGGACGAATTTGGAGTAGAGTGTCTAAAGGTGCCAAATTGCCTTCTGACCTTCCAAAATTGCTATAAAAGTGGTTAGGACCACTGTTTGACCTCTGAGGGCTGCCCTGGGGGCTGTGTTTGTCAAAGCGATCAGTGTTTGCAGTCACATAATCGGATTGGTGTTGTTTTGGTGTCTACAGATGCCCCTTATTGGGATGCGCTATGCATAGCGCAGTGTCGAGCAAAAAATAGATAACCAAAGCACTAATGATTAGGGTTTCTTGGTAACCTAACCAACTTTTGATGCCCCAAGCATGGAAAGGGCATGCATTCTTGAATCCTTGCTTCTGACAAGCTAATGAGTTTGATTTTAAGTGTTAACCTATTTTGGTGAGGTGTGACTTTAGCTTGGACATTGATCAGTCATGATTAGGCAAAGGGCGCAACTTCAAATTGGAATCTGTATCACCAAGGGACAAATTCTGAATTCGTCCCTGGGTAGGACGCATTCTAGGTTTAACAGGCAAAAATAAGAATGGCGCCAAGTGGTAGCCAAGGACATTCAGTTGATGACTCCTGCCTCGCACGCGTGTGTGGGTGGACAGATGGGATGTTAGAGGACTATCACAAGGGTAGTTATGAAAGCCCAAGTCATGGAGGACTCCCCTCCCTCATGGGAAGACATGACCGCCACATGGCACCTATGACCAACACATGGCGCTTATGCTTCCCTCTCAAAAGAGACCCCATGGGTCTATAAAAGGTGGGACTTTTCTCACCCAAAAGGACATATTGGAGGCGATTTCAAGCAACGAAGTGTTGTCCAATTGAACACCCATTTGCATCCTCTTGATTCACCTTCTCACATCCACTAATCTCTTTTGCAAGGGAGGTTATTGGGTGGATTTTGGAAGCATGGATCCAACCCAAATCCAACATTTGACCAACATACACCATCAATTTGCAGACATCCCAATCCTAAGAGGTTTTGGACCCATCCCTAGTGGATTGGCTCCGAAATCAAGTGCCAACGGTGGGAGGCCCACTTGGGCACCCCGCATTTCCCAAGTTTTGTTTTAAAAGCATTCTAGATTATTATTTCAGGTTGCATCTCATGTTATTCTGTTTGGTTAACTCATAGCTTCAGTTTCATAACATTTTGATCAGATTTTATCATGCCTTTTGTCGCTTTGTTGTCCTACTAACTTGCAGGTGGCGATATCAAATTCCCGAGGATAGAGGCCAAATTGGGAGAATCCAACCATCTGGGTCATCCCAAAATGGCCCCAATTACATAACCCCCCTGTCTGTAGGTGTTTTGGAGGTCTCGGGAGTCGACATTGGAGCGGTGTCAGTTCGGCTTTTCTAACACAGTAGAATTCATCCCACCCAGGGACGAATTGCAGTCAGAATTTGTCTTGCCCAGGGACGAATTCCAGGTGAAGGCAGATTGGCCTACTGTCTCAGTGGAAATGGCCTTCTGGTAATATCTTGTCTTCTGTTAGGTTTTCAGGTCATTTGGACTCACTTTATTCACTGTTTCAGACAAATGTTTGTATGCATCTTTTGGCGATTTTAGAGAACAAACACTTCTTACGTGTAGCAGGTGCTACTGACATCTTAGTTGTTCCTTTGTTTGTAGGAGGAGCAGTAGATTTCAAGGACTCATCAACATCAGCGACGGCATCGTCTTGGCCCGCCCATCTCAAGTGTGGGCACGTGGAAAGAGGAACCTTAAGTCTTGATTGTAATCAAATTCTTTTAACGCTCCTAGCCCCTGAAAAGGGAGGAGGCATCTTTGTAACAGAGATCAAGAGAGTTTAATGAAAGGGTTGTGTTTTCTCCATTTTCTTGTATCTCATTTCAATGCGTCTCTTTCATTTCATTCATACTATATTTTTAGGACTTAAGCGTATTTTATTTTGAATGCATCACAATTAGTGTTTCCTTCGCCCAGAATCTCGTGCTTTCAGGTTCAATCTTAGTTTCCTCATAGTGGGTTTCCCACCATTCAATAGCAGCCCCTTGCAGGTTGATCATAGCCCAAAGTGTTTGAGTTTCTTATGAGTAGTCCTTTATCATAAAATGAACCTCTACTTATCTCAGCCATGCTTCCACTGCATCCCCTTCACCCTACCCATAAAACTTGGAGATACTAATGTTTTTCATGTCCCTAGATGTCTTATTTTCTACCAGGGCTCTGGCTTACACTTGTTCCACAGTTAGTCCACTACTTGAACCAACCTTTGAGCCTCTAACTTATGAATTTTGTTTTTTAGTTGTTTCCATAAATTATCTTATCTGATCTTGCATAGCAGTGACCATTGTGGTGAGGTCTTATACCTCCCTATTGGGTCTTGTTGGTCCCCCATCCTATTTTTCTTCTTTGATATTACTTTGTCAAGTTTACCTAGGTGTAGGCATCCCTCTTTTAGTCTTAGGTGGTATATTAACCTGATTCCATCCAAGAAATAATATTATATTATAGTTTTATCTAAGTTGTATCTCTAATTCAAGCCATAATATAGAGTTCTCTTGCTAGATGCATTAACAAATCTAACTAGGATAATATCCTAGGTTAGGATGTATCACTGATACTGAATCCCATACTAAGGCATCCTACATCCACTCACCCTTAGGGTTGATTCCCATCAGATCTTAGAAAATAGGGTTTTCTAGGTCATCCCAGCTTTAGCCTTTACCTTAAGCAAGCCTTCAATGGAGACATCTAATTCCCTTCAGCACACATAGAAGCTCTATACCCTCATACCTAGTGCTTTGATACCAAATGTAACGACCCAAAAATACACAAACAAAAACATACAAAAATAGAAAGAGTTTTTTCTTTTCCTAAGGAGAGAGACTCATGAACCCTTCATGAACCTAACCCAACCTAATATTTACCTAATATTTAAATCCCCTAAGTTTTCCTGAAAGCTACATCTCATGAGATACCCTATCACAAATCCACTTTGCATAGGCGTAACATGTGTTACTGCAAACAAGTCTATCTATATCATCACTCTTAATGACGTAGACTTATCACCCTCAGTCAATCGAAGGTATACACACATCACCATACCATACACAAGCCATTATGTGTAGGTATGCTATGAGTATTATGAGTTAAGATATCCATATCATCTATCTAATGAGCTATCTTAACTCAGATGTAGTCTCTCCATAACTTAGTATTTTATCTCCCTAAGGGGTCTCAATTCCCTTAGGTCTCCTATGTTCACCCTAAGGGGTTCTCAATTCCCTTAGGTCACCTATGTTCACCCTAGGGGGTTCTTAATTCCCTTAGGTCACCTCTGAGTTCACCCTAGAACTCTACTCTTGATCTTATCATTCCAATCAAACAAGAATACACCTAGATTTTAAAACAAGCAAAGCATAGTCACTAAGCATCCAAAAAATAAAATAAGGATCAATACTAAAAGAGAATATCATCAAAGAATAGAGAATCATACACATTTTAAATCCAAATACAATATTAAAGTAAAAACACCTTCTCTACACCAATAACCAGTTATTGCATTAAATATTTGCATGGTAAGTCCATTTTACTCTAAATATTATTACTATCAGCATTAGGGATATCTCCCCATAATTCTAGACTACTTGAGCATAAGTAAATAAATATAAAATACAATTACCTAGTCTTTGGTTCCATTGAACTCCTTGCTTCTCCTTGCTTCCCATTGGTTCTTTGAGGGTAGTAGGGGATCAGGATACTCATGGTTCAAGATAGGCATGCCTCTAAATGCATCTATTCATTTACTTTGCCAAATTGCAACTATACAAAATTTAATTAAGTTTACAACCATCTAATGCATAATGGATTTTATAAAAGACCCTTTACTTTTATTTTCACCTCTCATGTTCTCTTAGAGAGTCATCCAACATGTGCCACTTAGTTCAAGGTCTCACTTCAATCAAATCTATTCATGTTTTAAAGCATTAAAGTCCCATACCTTTAACCTCTAAAACAAGTCCTTCAATCATTCCCTAAATCAAAGCCCCATAACTTTAATTCAAAGAATAATTCTAATCATCCACTTAATTCATATAAGCTCAATCAAATCCAACCATATTTTAAAGCATTAAAGTCCCATACCTTTAACCTCTAAAACAAGCCCATCATTCATTCCCTAAATCAAAGCCCCATAACTTTAATTCGAAGAATAAATCTAACCATCCATTTAATTCATGAAATATTTGTCATAAATTCTATAACATAAACTTTATCATCAATTCTATAACAAATTATGTTACCTTATGAAACACTCTAAAATAAAACCTACATCATAGACTTAATCAAATATTTACAACCTTATTGGAAGATTCATAACCTTAATTCAATATTCTTAACCTTATCCAAAGACTCACTACTTTAATTAACAAAGTAGCCTCTTCATGATCTTACTAAGCAAAGGTCTTACTTTAATTAAAGTCACATAGTTTATATCTTTATTTAAAGGTCATACTTTAATTAAAAACTCCTAAGATAATTTTCAACCATCAAAGGTCTGTTTTTAATTAAGGACCCATAAGGTGTTTCATAAAATCAAAGGTTTGTTTTAATATTTATTCCATAAGACATCTCATAATAATAAAGGTTTGCCTTAATATTTATTTTATAAAACATCATATAATATTCAAAGGTCTGCCTTAATATTTATTTTATAAGACATCTCACCTTACTATTATCCAGGACCTTAGATTACTGAAGTCATGGTGAAAGTAACATAGCTTCGGTAGGGAGGTCAACGATGGCTACCTTGGAGTTCAAGGAGAGGACAACCAGCCGCTCTCCACTCTACCCAGGGTTTCATTAACTCAAATATTTCCTTGCATGCATGATGGCCTTCCTAGTCACGGTGCTTCCTCACTCTTACAGTGGGAAAAACATAGCTACAACATTCCCATAATCGCTTATTGGCTCTTCTAGACATGGTGCTTCCTCACTCATACAGTGGGAAGTCACAGCATTGCCATCAATGCTTGGTGGCTCTTCTAGACATGGCACTATACTTCCTCATGTAGTGGGGAAAAACACAGCATTGCCATCAATGCTTGGTGGCTTACAAGACACAACACTTCCTCACATAGTGGGGAAAACATAGTGTTGCCATCAATTCTTGGTGGCTTACAAGACACAACACTTCCTCACACAGTGGGGAAAACACAACGTTGCCATCAATGCTTGGTGGCTTACAAGACACAACACTTCCTCACACAGTGGAGAAAACATAGCGTTGCCATCAACGCTTGGTGGCTTACAAGACACAACACTTCCTCACACAGTGGGACAAAACACAGCATTGCCATCAATGCTTGGTGGCTTACAAGACACAACACTTCCTCACGCAGTGGGGAAAACATAGTGTTGTCATCAATGCTTGGTGGCTTACAAGACACAACACTTCCTCACGTAGTGGGTAAAACACAGCGTTGCCATCAATGCTTGGTCTATGGTGAGGCCAAACTTTCATAAAAGTAAATAGTAAAGACACTCACAGGGAGCCCAAACCAGCCATAGATTTTTGCTTGTGTTTAAATTAAAAAAACTAAGCTTCAAACATTCGGAGGAACTTAACACGCTATAGGGGGGTTTTAACTAGGTTCCATACTATTTTCATGTCATAAAAATAAAGCATGCAATGGTAAGCTTAGAAACCTCCAACCTTTGTTCTCTTGTGTGCTAGAAACCAATAGCTCCTTCGTTAGTTCCCTCCTTTGCTCATTGTGTGCTCCTCTGTATTTTCTCCTATTTCCTCTACCTCTCTCCTCTGCATCCCCTCTCCTCTTCCTTTTGTTTCTTTTTTTCCTTCCTTACCTTACATACCCTTTCTCCTAGGTGGCCCGTCTACGTCCACATCTCTTGAGATCCGTGCCATCCTTGTGCCTCCTTTCCCTTCAATGTTGTCGTCCCTCATCTCACCTTACTCTGATGGCACACATTCTCCTATCCCTTATTTCCGTTTTGGGAAATAATAGAGCCTCCAGGTCATTTACGTAGGTTGCACTTCATATGGAGAAAAGACATTATAATTTTTAAATGAAAGTAGCATCCCTTTCAAATAAAATATCCCTCAAGATATTTTATTTCCACTTTAAAAAATATATTCCTTTCTTTTTTATTTAAAATAATTTCCTAATTGTTTTCTTTTCTTTTTTTTTAATAAAATATTTCTATCTATTATCAAATGGATTTCTTTCATTTTTTTTATTTATTTCATTTCACTAAAGTTTATTAATGAATTTGCAATATCATTAAAATAAACTTCTTCAATTACTTTTAAATGAATTTTTCATTTATCACAAAGATAAAGTTTATTAATGAGTTTAAATGAACTCACATCATCATTTAATCAAACCTCATTAATTTGTTTAAATGCACCTTCAATTTTCATTTAAACCTAATCCCTTTTTTTCTTCATAAAAATTGATGCTCACATAACATTTCAAAATAACCATTTACTTTATGCAACTACATGCATTTTTGTAGTTGTTCTACTATTGAAATTCCAACATTAAGATACCCAAGTCATAATGCAGGAAAGAGCAATCAAGTTTACAAAGCAACAAAGAGGGAATCTTTCCATCAACCCAATCACCCATCTCAACCAAAGATTTTATGATAGCTACTAGGCTATCAACTAAGGCTCAAGGCGATCAGTCATTGACAATTATCCCTTCCAATAATGCATGCCTATATGAAGGTATCTATCCATGTTACTTTATAATACCTTAATCATCATTTCACCTAATCTTAAGTACCCTCGTTTATGGTGGATGTTTTTGCCTTCTCCACCTACGAGTGTACCTTATCCTGCACACTTGGCAATATGTTAGCAATAACATGCCCTTCTAAATCAACTAAACATCATATAGTTGGTTCAATTTTTCAAACTAGGTATCACCACATCATAGGTTAATACATTGTTTCTTTGTGTCAAATTGTCCACTAGGGAGGGTCATGACACTTACATATTGTGGTTGTACTACCTCCCATAAAAAGCTTACAAAAATATCTACCTAAAACTTGTTTTGAAGAAAATATTATTTCCATTCTTGAAGAATGCTATATAGTCAATTTTTATTAATTTTATTCCTATTTTTCATTCACTATGTGGATTTCATGTTAATAAATCATCTTGTTTATGATTAGTCTTAAAAATATTAAATTGATGTTACTTTCATTCATTGTGTGTGGCTCTCATGTTAGTAAACTAGCCCATTTATGCATAACCTCATAGATGTTTGAATAGATGTTATTTCCATTTGTTGTGTGTGGCGTTCATGTTAAACCAGTATATTTATGTTTAACTTCATAGAAATTTGAATAGATATTATTTTCATTTTCTATGTGCAAATTTCATGTTAGTAAACCAACCCATTTATGCTCAACCTCACTAATATATGGATAGACATCGTTTTCATTCATTGTGTGCAGCTTTCTTATTAGAGAACCAAACCATTTATACTCATCCTCATAGATGTATGAATACATGATGTTTTCATTTGTTGTGTGTAGCATTCGACCAATACATGGTTAACCTCATAGATATCTATATAGATGTTGATTTTTAATAGAGTGTAGTTCTTATGTTTGTAAAACAACCAAACCATGATTTAATTTATAATTGTGAATAATTAATATCTATCATTGCTTACGGGTAGCATATTGGGTTATATTATTCTCTTATATCTAAGAAAAGAACTATATGGTGTTTTTAGTAGATTAATGCTACCTTGAAAAGTTTTCCGATTGTAATAGGAATATAAAAACTCTAAGTGATTTTCTTATATAGTGAAACATTATTAGAAGTGATATGATTGGTAGTTGTGCTTGTATTGATTTTATAGAATTTTTAATATATCTATTGAGTTTATAATGCTACTTTAAAATAGAATCTTGTATAAAATTCTACTTAGAATACTTAGGATAATGCATCTATTTTAGCATCACATAGAGCTATTCTAATCCCATCGATTTTTCACCCTGGAGAAGAAAGATGAGTTAGACATATGAAAAGTATTTCTTCTTCATCCATGTGCTAATCCATTGGAATTAATTGCCATTAAATCAATTTTTCATAGAGACAAAAAAGACCTTGAAATAATTGTATTATCTTATTGGTCTAAAGAAATTTGTGCTAAGTGTTCAATTGTATTTTATTTAGAACCTACTATTGGGTAATTTTGGAAGACTTAATATAAGCTTTCCAATGTACACTTTATATATATGATTCATTTTAGTTTTTATGGGATAAATATACCTCAGTGTTTTAATTTTTACATGCAACAATGTTTAATAATTTAGGAAGTTAAAATTTCTCCATATTTTAATAACCTTATTTTGTAAAAGTCATTGCTCATTTCAATTTAAATATTTTATGGTTTTATTAAATAATCTTATTTTCTTTGAAGTGTTGCATAATATTTTATTAAAGCTACTATAAGCATTGATTTACTCTTTTAAAGGATTCAAAATTATTTAGTTTCTCTTTTACAAATCTTAAAGAATTAGAGTGTTAGTAATTTTTTAATTAATGAGACTCTTAAAGTTATTTTATACTTTCATAGCTATTATTTATGGTCAAGCTTCTATTCTCTTTTAAAGAAATATTAGCCTGCTTTTTCTTTTTAGTTCAAAACCTGAAAGGTCTTAAGTCTCCTTGTGAAGTTTTTAAATACATTTTTCTTTTTATATTTAAATTCTTCTCGTTAAATTTTAAATTTTCCTTATTATCATTGAACTAGTCCCATACAATTAACCAAGTTAAACTTGATTTAATATTTCATTTTTTCTATAGAATTAAGAACTAAAAACCTACCTTGGTAAAGGGATGAAATAGAAACTTAGGTTTAGATATATTATCCTATTAATCTTGAAGCCCAAATTGTCATATAATGGTTGGATTATGGTAAAAATTATCAACAAAGAAGTCAAACACCCAATATCGATTGGATTACGTGTATGTAATTAGCTAAGATTGGATAATGGCCACCTTTAATAATATAGGTTAGGATAAGTAGGTGAGGGATGGTATGGGATGGCTCTCTAGGCCATTGTGCAAGCAATATAGTGATGGCTCCTTGAGCTACTTATGAATAGGGATAAACTAGCATGAAACCAGGCTAGACAAATGTATGATAGTTGGTATGGGACAACTTATCATTATTCATAACTTGAAAAGTGATACTAGGTCTAGAGATATAAAATGACATAGCCTTAGTTGGCTCCAGTGTAATGAACAATGACTAAACACTCTTACATATTATTTTAGAATAGATGAGTAAAATTAAACTCAAGGTTCCACATGTTAAGGGAGGGGAATTATGCATCCACCCTCTAAGTATTATGGGCCTTAGAGGATAACCCAAGCCATGGATTTAAGTTCTTATACCATGAAAGAGGATAAGAAATCCACTAAATGGCAACATCTTGAGATTTGGCCAGTCTCATCCACTTGGGAAGCCATCTAGAGTGGTCATAATCCTAAAAGTGGTATTCTATAACTCATACTGATTAAACATTGGGTAAATCAAATAAATCTAATTTCAATAAAAAAAATAGCCCTCTAAACCAGTGAGTTAGATTGGGTTGTTACAATCGGTGGGTTAGAATTGGGTTTTTACATTAGTCGACATACAAAAGGAAGGATCTAGAATAATCAATTGTATTAGCCATTAACAATACCATGAAGTACATGGAAATACATAGGTATGGGCATTATCCCTAGATTCCTTTGAACACAAAGAGCTAATGAATCATTTTTTTTGTTGTTGAAATATTTTTTAATATGGCACATTTTATACCTTGCATGAAAACAAATGATGTTGCTCATATTGCTAATTTGCCAAAATATATTTATTAGATAGAGGTAGTAAGTTTGTAGATCAATTTAAGTCTACTTTGTAAAATACATTGGGCATAAAATTGAGCTTTAGTTCAACTTATCACCCTTAAACTAATGGATAAACCAAATTTTTAAATAAAAGTTTTAGGAATTTGTTAGCATGTTTAGTTGGAAAGAAACCAAAGTTGTGGAACACTATTTTGGCACAAACTAAATTTTCATATAGTAATTTTATGAATGAAATTACAATAAAATACCATTCCAAATTAGATATGGAATCCAACCAAGAGGAGTGGATGAGTTGTGGAATACAATTGACTTATAGAGACCAAGTGCTATAATAGAAGACTTTGATGATTATATGTAATATTTAAAATAGAAAGAAAATATTGATTTGGAAAGCGAGAAAAAATAAAAGCATCATATAAATCTCAAGATAACATAATAATTTTAGGTGGGAGACTAATTTTTGGTACATTTATACAAGGAAGTATTCTCAAAAGGAACTTATAACAAGCTAAATTGGAAGAAGAATGGACCTTGTGAGGTCTTGAAGAAATTTGTAGTTAATGCATATGAAATTGAACATTAAAGGGGTTAGACATCTTGTAACCTTTTAATGTGGTATATTTTTATCCATACAATGACAACCCTGTGGGTAATACCAAATAAATTATATCTATATTTGTTTTATGGGAAAATGGTAACACAATTGTCAAAAATGAAACAAGGTGAAATTGAGGTAGTGTTAGATTCTAGATTAGACAAAAGAACAAGAAGGAAAATGTATTATGAGTACCTACTCAATTTGAATAATATTATAGCTAAAATAGTGATGTGGATGGATGCATTTGATATTGTAAATTATGACATATCAATTATTGATATTCAAAATATTCATTAGCTTTTTATCATGAATCATTTCCTCTTATATACTGAATGTGATAAGGAAGTTAACTACGATATTAATATTTATTAAAAGTCTATTAATAATATTTGGGTGAATAATTTGGGTAATTTCCAAATCTTGCATCTAAATAGAGAAGAGGAGGTAAAAATATATGACATAGTGAATTTTTAGAAATGAGAGAAAGAAAGAGAGAAAAGGAAGTGTAATCAATTATAAAATAAGAAGGTCAATAAATATAGAGACATACACGAGTACTATATCTAGAGTATAAAGGGGGAAGATATTGATGTATGATATGGAGTTGTAATGAAAATACTATGCAAACCATGTTATTGCAAGATATCTAATTCCATTTGTGTCTCATTTGTCTATCTGACTCTATGAGTATCCTTGTTGTAGACACTTTATGATGTGTGTTTGGTTGTGCATAGGATTTTATGACAAAGTCATTCATTGAACAAAAATACAAATAGTTACATTTTTTAGCACTAAACGATAGAATTCCTATCTAGTTGGGTGTTTCCATCTCAATCAATGTTGATCATTATTGTAGGTAATGTTGACATGTTGCATGTGTAATTACCATATATGGATCCATTATACAATGACATAGTGTTATGCCATACAATTTGATTGGATGTTGGAATGAAAGAGTTTTTCAAATGAGGAGCATGTGTCATTCATACCTAAGAGAAATACCATTTATGTTATTGTCATTCAACCAAGTTGACATATAAAACAACCTATCAATTAAGTAATCGCATTATTGTTCAAGGCGGTTTTTATTGTGCAAGAGGTATTTCCCATACAAATTTATATTGCCATTCAATTTTTTTACTATTCAAATTATTTTCATCGAACAAGGTACCATTGTATATGAATAAGCATAATTTAAGTGGTGCAAATCAAGTTAAGAAATTTTCATTCGGAGAAAGGAGTGTCATTCAAGTAAACAAAACCATGTCATCTAAGTGAAGACAAGAGTAAAGTTCATGTCGTTCAACTAATAATGAGGGTTGTTCAAGTGAATGAAACTATACCACTCAAATTTTCATAAATACAATAAAAATAATAACATTATTATGTAATATAAATTATAAAATTTACTATAATTAAATTGATTGAAACTTATTAACATTCTATTGGTCATTATAAAGTTTTAGGAGTATTCTAATCATGAAAATCAAGCTACATTAAAATCAAGAGGATTGTAAGGATAATATATGTTAAAAGTTCTTGGAGAGAAATTGTGAGGGCTAGAGGATACAACTATACACATTTACTTCATTTTACCATAAGAGGTATATAATCTACTATGTATTATGTTTGAGATTGGCAATAGTTCTACCCTCTAATCAAGAGTTTTGATGGATGGAAATCATTGAGTATCTAATTATAAAGGTCATATATATTTATCTTGTCATAACATAACATGAACTCGTTCACATTAGCATCAATATTTTAGATAATCTTACCTCATAATAAAAAATAGTGATTCAGTCGTTGAAAGTGATCATTCTAGTTTTATTGTTTGCATTCATATTGGTGTTTGAAGTGAACATTAGTCATAATATATACTTAATACTATTAATTAGTCATATTTTTGTTCAAATTTTACCAAGCAAGGCAACCTATAACATGACACCCCTATAAAATAAAAATTTGAAGAGTCAAGCTAAATATATATTTGAGAAAGGATTGATTAGAAAAAGCTTGGGTACACGAGTAGTACCATCCATACTAGTACCCAAGAAATATGGAGAATGGTGTGTGTGCAATAAATCCTAAGCAATAAATAACATCTCAACAAAATATAAGTTTCCATTACCATGTATGGATAACTCAATGGATTATTTTATTGGAGAAGAGTACTTCAAAATGCTTGATTTAAAGAGTGGTTATCATCAAATCTAAATAAGATAAGGATATGAGTGGAAAACTACATTTAAGATCAAAGAAGTCTTATATGATTGTTTGTCCATACTATTTGGATTCACAAATGTGCCTAGCATATTTATGTGATTCATTAATGATGTCTTTAAGCCTTTTATTAGTAATTTTGTGGTGGTTTATTTGGATGATAATTTGGTGTTTAGCAAGACCAAGGATGATAAATTATACCTTATAGGAAAACAAATGATTCTACTCATATTGCTAATTTATTATTTAAATAAGTTATAATATTGCATATATTGTTAAAATATATTTTATTAGATAGAGATACTAAGTTTGTAGGTTAATTTTAATGTACTTTGTGAAATAAATTGGCATAAAATTGAGCTTTATTTCAACTTGTCACCCATAAACTAATGGATAAACCAAGTTGTGAATAACAACCTTGGGAAAGAATACCTAGTGGTCTCTCATGTCTTCCATCACCTTGCCCCATTCCCACTACACTGTCCACCAACTTATATTTTCCATCAATATCCTAAATACTAAGGCACTGACTAAAGTCATATATTGATCCAAGCATCTTGTTAGTTACCTAACATTAATATAAATACTTGATCTTACAACATGATAATCTGCACTCTTAATCAATATCTCGAGGTATCATCTCAAGTTCATTCCCACCCTAACTATAGCACCCCTAATAGGAATTTAGAGGATCATATAGATATATTTTTATGTCATATTTGAATCTCCTATAGGGAGTTAAAATGTACTTATCTCAAAGTACCATCTCCATGCCAATGTTGTCAATAGGGCATGATCAAATAACAACTTTGCATTTCAGCTATATAAAAAAACCTCTTACCCTCAAGAAATTATTTGTTTTACATCCACAAGCTATTACACAGACCAATGACCATGGGAACCTATCTCAGGGATCTAGAACCATAAATATATCCTACACACACAAAATAATACAGATAAACCAAACATTATTCAAGCTTAAAAAAATATCTAAATTATAAATAAACCAAATAATTTCTAATTATAAACTGAATAATAATGAGTTATTGGACATCCATTCGAAATAAACTAAATTCACTTGGAGCAATAGACTATTAGGAAATAAACTCATTTATTTCATACTAGATAGAGTCCTCCTATCCAAGGATCCATCTATCTCTTTGGATATGATATGCTTTGTTCCCTCCCCAATATTACCTTTGATTGCAATACCCTCCTTTTGGAAGCTATTTAATCTACATCCTTTTTCAAAACTTCCTTTAGATTTGAATCCATGTAATATCAGCATCAATATCTTTCTCAACTAACTGTTAAATTGTGGATCCAAGGTTTCAAGGTCCCCTTATTTACCAGACCACTAAAAATCTCCTTATCATTAAGGCCAATCTTAAGCTTTGGAACAAGGATATTTTAGGTAACCTCTTCACTAGGAAGAAAAAAATTCAAAAATAGCAAACTTCTATTGAGTCTACCAATCAATCAAGGAATTCTTCCATGAATATGAGACATGAAGAAACATCTCCTAACCGAAATCAACATTTTAAGCTATAAAGCAATTTTTCAGAGGTAAAATTCTAGAGACCTTTGATTAAAGGAAGGGGCCTTAATACGAAGTATTTCTTTGCCTCAACCCTAAGGAATATAAGATATAATAAAATAAAGGAAATATCCAAGGTTGATGGTACTCTCACAAAGGACATCCTAGAAATAAGAGTTGAAGTTGTCTTGTTTTCTAAATTCCTTCTTAGGCTAGGAAAACCTAGCAACCATATCATGGTTGACAGTCTTCCCACCAAAATTCCTCTTCTCATTCTAGAAAACCTCAATGCTTTCCTCACTAGCCCATTTACTAAAGATGAGGTTAAATTTACTATTTTTCTATTAAAGAGGAAAAGGCCCCAGGACCTTATGGATTTTTTACCATTTTCTTTAAAAAAAATTATCTAATGTCATGGGTCTAGATATTATGGATGTCATTCAAGAAGTCCAACTTACCAAATTTATCCCTAGTGACAACAAATCCACTTTTTTAGCCCTCATACCCAAAACTATTAAAGCCAAATTTATCCATAAATTTAGGCAAATCAGCCTCTGTAACACCACCTAAAAAATCCTCTCTAAAGCCATGGCCAATAGAATGAAAATTATCCTCCCCCTAATAAGTGACCCTTGCCAAGGTAGTTTTTTCTAAGGGAGGCTTATATCTGATGGGACCATCATAGTCCATGAACTTATTCACTATTTTGATAAAATCAGGAAAGTTGGCCTATTTCTAAAGTTAGACATGAATAAAGCCTTTGATATAGTTTCTTGGGAGTTCATCTTCTTTATTTTTCCAAATTTTATTTTCACCATGAATATATAAACCTTATCAAAGAGTGTATCACCACGACCTAGTTTTTTTTTATTATCAATGGCTTGATAGCTAGTTAATTTAGAAGCTCTAGAGTTCCAAGGCAAGGAGACCACCTCTCACATTTCCTATTTATTATTCTTTTTGAGGCCCTTGGTATATCCTTAAATGTGGATTGTGCTTAGGAACCATCTCAAGTATTGAACCTTCCTCTACTCCCAATTGAATTATTGATCAAAACTTTATGGATGACACCATTCTTACCACCCTCTCCTCTATCCCCCAAGCCAAATTCATCAAATAAATCCTTACTTTCTATGAAGAAGTAGCTAGATAAATATTTAATTTTTGTAAGAGCATTATTTTCTTCCATAACACTCCTCTTAGCAGAAAGTTGAAAAAAACTCAAATCATTGACTATGCCATTTTTTAGCTTTCCTCCACCTACATTTGTTTACCCCTTTTCTTTGGAAAATATCATGAAAGGTTGTAGACACCCGTCCTTGAAAAATGTAAAAACAACTCTCAAGTGGAAAGGAGCCCTTATTAGCCAAGCTAAAAAATTCCAACTTGTCTAATCCACATTGCAAACCATCCCCATATTCTTCCTCTCCATTTTAATCTTTTCCTCATCCATTTGCAAAAAAAATGAACAAAACCAAAAAGCTTTCCTTTGTTCTAGTTTTGAAGATCATAAGAGACTTTTTTTGGTAGCCTATGACCAAGTATATTTCAAAAAGGAATTTGGGGGACCAAATTTAGGAAACTCAGGCAAATGAACATTGCCCTCATAGCCAAATGAGGTTAGAAATTTCTTAATAATGATAAAGCTAGATGGATCAACACCATCAAATTAAACTACCTCTAACAAGGTAATTCTCTTTTGGAAGAACTCTTCCCTTATAGTGGCTCAACTTTTTGGAATTATCTTCTCAAAACTAGATATCTTCTCTAGAAAGGGATCAGATGAAGCTAGGTAAGGGTAATAAAATTAAATTATGGTAGGATCCTTAGATCCTAGAATATTCACTCATAATGAACCCTAACTTGGTTACTTTAAAACCCATAATAGATCATATTTTTGGATAAAAATCTAGCAACTTCATTGATTTAAATTAGGCAAAGAAACATTGGAAATAGCTACTAAAGGTCAATATCAATGAGAGAGAAGTAATTGCAAGCAATGACATTTTCAAGCTCTTCAAAACCCAATTTATCTCCAATTTTGATAAATAAGATTCCCTTGTGTGAAATATGGTGATAATAACCTCTTCTTTGTCAAATCAGCATGGTTATCTCTTTTTCAAGACTACAAATTGTATTCTCTATGAAATTTTTGTCTTCCTCTTTTCATTTGGGGATTGTGGAAATAGAGAAATAATAGTGTATTTTAGGAGGAATTCAAAGACCACCTCTCTATTGGAGTAATAATATTGAATTCTTCCAATGAAAACTATTTTATTGTCCCACTCTCAAGCACCAAAGGCAATTCTGTGGAGATCCAATTGATAGCTTCTCTTGACATCCACTCTCCACCACTAGGACCTCCAACCCCATCATTATTGATAGATCAAAAGTTAAGTGGATGATCCCTTTTGCTAGTTGGATCAAACTAAAATTTTATGGAGCCTTTATGAGTAACCCAGGTCATATTGGTATAGGTGGTATTTTCCAAAATAACAAAGGCTAAATTCTATTTGCTTTTGCTAAAAACCTCAAAGTATAGGAAAGTCACTTTACTGAAGCTAGGGTTCTCTTTAAAGTCCTATAACTCTTAGAAAATATTTATTTTGGAAACATCTTCATTGACAATTGTTTGACAATGTTACCATGTTACCATCCAATATGTATATAGATAATATGTTTGATAATCTTTAAGCCTTTATTTTGAAAATTGTTTGACAATGTTACCATCCAATATGTATATAGATAAGAAAACCATGCTATTGACATCATGGGAAATTTTGGTCTACATATTATTTATCTTACCTCTTGGTAATGTAACTTCACCCAACCCTTGGTTGACTATTTTTTCCTTTATGGGATCAATTGGTTTCCACTTAGCATTTCTAGATTTTTCCCCTAATGTCTCATTCTCCAAGGTACTCTCTAGAGCTTTTCTCTCCCTATTTTTCCCAAGCTCATCATTGTGTCCACCACCCTCCCCTTCTCTTATTTTTTCTTTGATCCCCGTCATCCCCATGAACTCTTTAAGCTCACCACCTAGACCCATTCTTCTCCCTCTTTGAGGAACCTTGTCTTTTGACCATTGAATCTTACCTGTCTATGTTGTGATTGGTCATTGGTCATTTTTTAATTTACTATAATCCTCCAATTATGGGTATGAAAATATTCAACTCGATAAGCTCATGGAAGAAATTCTATATGATATGGGATTTCTCTCATTTCTCAAGAATTTTAGTGGACATGATATGGAGTTATCTAAGGAACTTGCCTATAGTTGGGTCAGTGGTAGAGTCATAGTTAAATGTCTGACCTTCATAATTAATCTTGAGCTTATCACTGAAATCCCTAGGTTTTTAAATGATGGTGAAATTATACAAATATAGATACATTCACTTGTAGATAAACTACTTATATTCAAGGATAAGGGGGATATCCTCAACAAAGAAAAAAGGCTAATTGTGATATACTTATTTTTCAAGCCTTGGGATAAGGTGATGTTATCCATTATCAATTACTTCATTGTGCACAGGTAGGCCAATACCCTTAGAAGCTTCCATTTGGTCTTTCTCCATCACATTTATGGTAATAATAGTATTAACATACAAAAGTATATTTTCACATCAATGGAAAATTATATATTCAATATGCAAAATAGGTCCTCTTCCTTCCTTGTTCATCAAGGTTTGCACTTAATCATCTACATGCATATCCTTAAGATATAAGCTCAAGTAATTGTCTCAAATATTGTTCTAAACAACCCTACAAATTATTCCTAATATTCTCCTTAGTATAGGTGTATTCATCTAGAAAATACCTTTCTTGATATGGCTATCAAGGATGAAGTAGGGCAATCTACTCAAAAGGTCAATTTTTCTCTTGTCCTCATGCCCAAGACTGAATATGATACTCCCAAGTCTAAATATGATGTCCAGAGATGATCTATTCAAGTTAAATCTAAATCCAAGAAAATAAAAACTTTCCCCACTCACATTTAGCCTAACCAAATCTTAGACGTAGTGGGAAACTCCCCATCTTTGTACCATAAATCCAAGTTAAGCACTACCCCTCTTTGAACTCTATTTAAAAAAGGTTATCACTCTGAGATATTTTTCTATGCTATCAAAGTCTTCTTTTTACATATCTTAATTTTTGATAATTAGTAGAAAGGGTCATATTCAAGGGTTGTATGATCTTCTTAGAGCCTTATCCAAAGTTATTAACATGAGCAAAACCCTTATGCATAAAGCCACAACCCTCCTCGATGAATTTAAGAAAAATTTTGGTGAAGATGATCCTAAGGAGCTAATGGACTCCCCCATGATATGGATTTTGATCAATATAGGAATGGAATCATGTCTCATTGGTGGTACCTATCATTCTTGGTCATCTTTAACTTATATCAAAGACCCCCCTATTTTTTATCTTGGGGTCTTTCTCTATTTTAGGTTTCCTTTTCTATTGTTCTTATCCCCTTTGGATTTTGTTTCTAGTTTCCTCTTCTACTACTCTTCTCTCCTTTGGGAGTTTGTCTTGTAAGATCCTCTTTAGAGATATTATTTTGTAAAGTTTCGGGGACCCTCCCAAAACTCCTTCCTATAATCAACAAAAACAAGATTAGAAATATCACAAAAAATGCTCCATAACAAGTATAAACTTGACTATTTTTTGTTGTCATCCTAAGCACCCAAATGTAAAATATCTAATTTAAAATGATCAACCCCACCCAGAAATCCTCAAAAAAATAAACCAATTATACCATTGAAAAGTACTCAAAAAAAAAAATTTACAAGTATAAACCTACTAAGATTTAAAATCATTTGGGGCATAAAAACATTATTTTCATCAATTCTTGCCATCGATGGTAAAAATGTCATACATGTGCAAAAATATTGTACAACAATAGAAATATCATTTGATGAAAAAATTTTGTATAGATGTAAATATATCATATGGCAAAACAAATATTTTCTTTATGCAGAAATATCATATGAATGTTGTGAGGACATATGAACAATACGATTAAAAAAAAACAATAAAAACCAAAGAGAAATTTGAAGCATAAGAAAAGAGGTTCTAACTTAGTGTTCATCTCTCCTTGCTTGGTAACCCACATATCATCCTTTTTTCCATATTATTTTATATCCCCATCCTTCCCTTCACTTTTTCCTTCCAAACATATTCCTCTTCCATTTCAAATTAATTAAGATGGACATTCATTCATAACCTTTTTTTTTTTTTTTTTTGAATTTACATGGTGGAATCGATAGCCGCCACGAATCCGGGCAAGCTGTCCGACTTTTTATGGCTGCCACAGTATTTTGCGCTGTCTCGCCCCAAAAGCCGCCACACAAATCTTCGCGTAGTCCGCCCCTATAACCACCATGCCACAAAAAGGAAGTGCGCTAGCTTCCAACCTCCAACCACCCCGGATACAATTGCCGGTCATTCATTCACAACCTTAGATGCCCTTTTTAATTTAATTAATTAAAAATATTAACCTTAATATACACTATATTTTTTTGTAGCTTTGGTAATTTTTAATTTTTTATGAGTTGTTAATTGCTCACCTCAGAAACTCGATGGGGTATACATAAGAATAGAATAATAAATATATTTTGGACATACTATATTTAATACATTTTTAGTAGCCTTACAAAATTGGTACCCCTTTTTCAAAAAATTAAGAGATTAATGTTAACTTTTGAAGAATTTATTTTACAACAACCACCTCAAAGACACTCAAATTTACATAGAGATTAATCACTTGACACATCACTAATTTTCCCTTTAAAAAAAATTACCAAATTGCCCTTTTATACTTGAATTCAAGGCAAAAGATGTTTGCTTCATTGTTTACAAAACTCAACCAAATCACCTGCAAATTTTATAAAATTAGTATCATTGAAAAATATCAATGAGAGATTTCCCATAAGTATAAACATGGTAAATATGCAAGTAAGTATTTGGAATGTTATAGGGTGAATATTAAACATTAGCACCCAATAGGAGTATTATACCCTCATGAGATTCTATAATAAAAATGGGATGTTGTTTTTATAAGTTTTATCATAGGGTTTCCTTTAGCTTAATCAATACATAATGTAGTACTTATAGTATTAAAAAATATTATAGAAATCACACAACTAATGACCACTAAGGATATCTATGAGGCAAAGGATATTATTCAATTACATGTGGATCAAATTTTGAGATTATATGTTCTTCCTATAAAAATTTATTTTAGATTGTGATTCACTTTTATTTTTAGGTACTAAAATAAATTTTAATATGCATTGGTAATCCCATTAAACTTTTGTACTACATACCATCCTATTATGTATGTCATGGATTAACAAAGTAAATTGGAAAACTATATACCTTTTCTAAAATTTACATTTAATAAAAATTACAATAGATCAATTGGCATGGATCCATATGAATTCTCTTATGTTCAATCTTGTAGGATTTCTTTTATTTGGGATTGGATCATCATTAGCCCTAAAATCTTACAAAATATATAGGAGCAAATAATAAAAAAATAAACAATGTTTGATGTAGGTACAAGATAGACAAAAAGATTATGTTGGTGCCCATAGGACTGAAATGGTGCATCCATATAAATTTTTATTTAAATTGAATGAAGAATTAAATTTTTCCCTTTCAATTCTCATTTCAATATTTCGAATATGATTGGAAATATAGTTTTCTAGTTATTATGTTTTCTAGCCTAAAATATAACCATTTGACTCATGATAATATATGTATATATATATAGATATATATATTTATATATATATATATATATATATATATATATATATATATATATATATATATATATATATAGATCCTTCACATGTTATATACTAGAATATTTTTTAGGTGGATAGAAATATGGACATTAATATAGAACTACATCACTACTTTATTCAAAATATAAAGCAATTGTGAGGCCATGAATTCACACAAGAGTGTGATATTTGCATCAGATGTGATAGAAACATCACAAAAGGTTTTGAATCAACTTTTTCCACAAGAGCAACATCAAATTAAATATTATACTAAACATAAAACTTTGAAGGTAAAATAATATAACTTCTCCAAAATAATAGGTAACAAGCCAATGGAACAAAATCATCATCAAGAATAATACCAGAGCTTGAAGTGCAGGATGAATACGAGTCAAATATTGAAGGAGAAAAAGTATTTCCACCAAATAAAATAATATGGGGAGGATGGGGGATGTTGATAATATTAAATTATTTGATACATTGAGTACCATTGGAAATATTTATATTAGAACTATATTTATTATTTATGTCAATAGTATGTGCCAATATGTGAAGTGTGTTTATATGTCATGTAATCTAGTGTGATTTATGAGTAAAATATGTCATATGAGTAAGTGAAGAGTTGTGTGAAATTTCATATATGAAATTAAAAGTTATATGTGAGTTTGATGTAATCATGAGAGACTTTATCATTATGTGAGATTCATTATGTAAGAAAATAATGTGAAGAGTTCTACTATAATTTTAAGAAGAGCAAATATCAAAGAGAACAAAAGTCAAGTGCATTGAAGAGTCTCATGTGAGGCTATATATTGAAGAAAAAGCTCTATGCTATGTAATGAATCAATGTGATCAATAAAGTTATTCATTTTATGTAATATTTATATTTATTGAATTATATTGATTATATGAGATTATATAGTCTTGGGAACTATAAAGTTGTGATACTTGGGCTCACTTTGCTAACAATCAAGGTGGTAAATGTGATGGCTAACTAGGTTCTTCATTGAGGAGACCTTACTTTCTATGAACATCCTCCTAGATAGTAGCCTCAACAAATTAGAGAAGATGATTTTTTCATTCTAACCATTCATGTTAGTCCTACTTGTTGCATCTAAATTTATATATCTTTGTTTTACATGGTTACTATGTTTTTAATAGATAATTATAGTAGATTAGATGTAGGGAAGAATAGTCCTACATCCTCTCTTAAAATTGGCTTAAAATCCTTCAATCCTAAAAATAAAAAAGCAAGAGATGTAATCTACTTTTTAATTAATTTAGTTTATTGCTCTTTTTACCAAAAGAAAAAAAAAAGAAATATAATTTGAAACCTTGCAATCGAGTAAATAAATATTTCAACAAATAAAATATTTTTTATTAAATATGGTACTTTCTTACCTTGTGATTTATTTGTAGTGTAACAGAAATAGGATTCCATTATGCTTGAGAGAAGATGCTACCAATTAACTCAAAGACTCCCCAAATAGACTCTCTTTAATGATACATATATTTTTAAATGAATAAACTTATTAAATTTGAGGAGCTAAGATATTCTTTATAAAATGTTAGGGACTATATTCCCCCCTCCTTAATGTATGTTCGAATAAAAAATTAAAAAGTAGATATTACATAGATTTATTTCATTTTTATTGAATAATAAATAAGATTCACCTCCTTTCAAATGCATTAAAAATATTTTGACTAGGGATATATTAGATAAACTAGAATTGAATATGTTTGATTGACAATAAAATGGGATACTTTATGCTTACAAAAGAAGGGAGAATTAGGAATTAAAGTTATTTTCAAGAATAACAAGACACTAGCATCTAAGTTACAGTGAATATTTCTAAAATCCCCTAAGAAATTGTGAGATTCAATTTTGATTGTCAAGTATATAGAGAATAAAACCTTGATTAAGCTTATCTAGTTTTTTCTTCCTAGCATAGGATCTACCGTATTAATGGGACTTAGAAAAGGAGATAATATGATCAAGAAAATATTATTCTAGATTATCCATAATGGATAGATGTCTAACCTCTAAATAGGTTCATGGGATGGTCATCCTCCTCTCATAACTCAATCCTCAACTTAGAAATTTTTGATAGATAATCTACATAGAAACAATTGGTATAAGGTAGCTAAATAATATAAGCCTCAAAGTAGTAGCTAGAAAGTATGAAGGCAATAAATCCTAATAGAGTAGTGACCAATTGAAACTCTAGAGAATAAAAGAAAAGAAATTTATAGGACCATCCATATGAGATCACTCTTGTGGTCTAAAGAGCAGGGTTATGCATAAGGGGTTGGACTCAAAATGTACTTGTAAAAAAAAGGTGAATCCTAATAAAAATCAAGGTGAATCATGGAGAATTCTAAGCAAAACAAATTGAGCATATTCATACCAAAAATTGGGGTATTTGAAGCCCTAAAATTTAAGGTCATCTATGGGGCTATTTTTGACCTATTAAATCATCTTATAACTTCACAAAAACACCACCATTGGATCAGGCTTGAAAAACGCTTTGTAATTAGTACAAATATACCTATGTTTAGATATATATTGTGGTGAATTGACCCTAAGAAAAAATTGGTCCTAAAAATTTTAGGTGAATGGGCTGACATCGAGGATCCTCATATTCACCAATTTTCAATTTTAGAAATCCTAATATTCACCCAATTTGCAAATATTCACCACTCTGCATAACCCTGTTGAAGAGGATAATACTCATGGAGGAAAAATAAAACATAAGAGTGAATATATAATTTAACCTGGATACTTAGCCCTTTTTTAGATTACCTCTAGCCCATTATGTGATATATTCATGCAATTATAGATACAAACACTTTAGGCCAAAGTAAGATTCTTCATTTGTCTTATAGCTCATAGAAGGGTGTTGATAGGGTAAAATTTGATAAAAAGAGGGATTCATGGGCCTTTTACATGTGAGACTAATTGGAAGAATGAGGAAATAATATCTCACCTTCTTATAGAATATTTCAACACAATAAAACTATGGAAACTTTTCTAGACATCAGCTAGATTGAGATATATTATATAGAATAAATTTGGAGGAAGTGGCCTAAATAAGAGGAAATAGACCAACCCACTCAATATATTTTTTGTTTAGGGATGACTCTTCTTCTATAGAATTTTTAAAAGGAGAGAAATAATTGTATCTTCAACCAAGAGTATAGAGATATTCAAATTTTTTGATAAAGAATCATAACAAATATGAGTGAGTCAACCCATTATCTATCAAAAGGAACCTAGAATCCTAAACAAAAGTGGATTTAGATAATATCCATATTACAAGTGTCTCCAATGGTGGTGACATAAAAATAGGTAACTCTAAATTATGCATAAGTAATTAGAACTAGGAATTAGAAACCTCCTTTAGAGAGATTGGGTAAGATTAATACAAATGGAGCCTCAAGAGGAAATATAGGAATAATAAGTATGGGAGGAATAAGTTGTCCCTCATATAGTGCCCCTATTTTTATCTTCACAAAAAATATAGATATCATATACAATAACCTAGCAGAGCACTATGCCATCATAAGGGTTTTATAGGAGGCTCTGAAGGTAGGGTGGAGAAAAATTAGGTAGATTCAGACTTCCAAATTATGATTAAGCACTAAGAAAAAGAATACAATTTGAAAAATACAGAGATTAATTCAAAAATATAGATGATCCAACAAAGCTTTAAGATAGTAGGGTTTATATACATCTTTACAGATTAAAACAATGTTGATGATAATATATTATTTGGTATCTTGAGTACTATTGTATATATTTAGATTAGAAGTTTGCTTACTATTTATGTTAATAATACATGTTAGGATGTAAAGTGTGTTGATGTGTCACTTAATCAAGTATGAGTTATGAGTGAAAGGTGTCATGTGAGTAAGTGAAGTATTGCATGATGTATCATGTGTGTAAGTGAGAGATATATGTGAGTGTAGTGTAATCATGAGGAACTATCATTCTATGAGGTTCATTATGTAACCAAGGAATGTGAAGAGTTATACTATGAGTTTGAGGAGAGCAAAATTCAGGTGCATTGAAGAGTATCATGTAAGGCTATATATTAAAGATAAAGCTCCATGCTATGTAATAAAACATTTTATTAATAAGTATTTTTCTTTTATGCAATATTACATTTATTGAATGAGATTGATTGTATGATATTGTATGATTCTATAAATTGTAAACCTATGATATTTGGGCTCGCTTTGCTTATAGTGGTATCAAAGCTTGATTTATCGGAGTCATTTTAATTGAAAAGAACATGAGGAGCTATTGGTGAAGGATTTGAGGAATATTTAAATGAGAAGTATACTAAATATTGATGTGAGAAACTTTTTGGTGATTGACATCCTATGAGGAATGTAGGAATTAATGTACAATATACTAAAATTAGGAGAAGAATAAAATATTTGAGCAATGGAAACTAGATTAGATATTGAAAAAAAGTACTATTTGAGAGGAGATAATAAGTTGGAATCGAAGGAATATATTAGAAGAAGGTACTTTTTGAGAGGAGATTGCAAATTAATAAAGTATTGTTTGAAAATAGAAGGAAAAATAATATTAGAAGAGTGAATTGTTTGAAAGGATATGACATATTGAAGATTGGAGGATTGTATCATGTAAAAGTGGATGGAAAACCATGATGTGTATTGCGAGTGTAAATGTAAGGAACAACAACACCTCAAATTTGTAAAAAGATAAACAAGGAGAGGATGCTTGTATAAAATAATTTTAAGTGTAAGAAGGAAGAACATGTAAGACATTGGAGGAGTGCTTGAGATAGTGGAAGAGCACCTGATAGCAGTTAGAGAGTTCCTAATTCATTGGCCTAAGATATTGAGGCAATGTTTGAGAGTAGTCAGATAGTGACTAGAACATTGAAAAAATCACTCTAAAGAGTGAATAAAAATGAAGTATTTGGTGTGGACATAACACCTCAAAATGTACAAAAAAGTTAAATTTATAAGTGCTCATTTCATAATGCCTTGGTAAGATTTTTTGATGCCTTAACATAAATAACATGAGAATACTTTATGTAGGTGAATTAAGGTATTTATTGGAGCACGTATTTTTTGTTTAATTTAATTTGAGATTAGTGATTTTAAAGATATAAGGTTTTACTTAATTTAATTTAATGAATGGAATGGATGGGAAGTATAAGGAGATTAAATATTTGAAATTTAATTTAGAGATTGATTAATATTGTGATTGAAATTTGAAAGGAGAAAATATGAAATTTATTAGGAATACATAAGAATATTATGGAATTAAATTTGAAATTTGAAAATTAGTTTAAAGAAGTAAAAATTAGAATTAATTTGAAAGTTGAATTGATTGATTAGAAATTGTAAAATAAAAGTGATGAGTGCATAGTTAACTTTTGATGAATTAAAAATGATTTATTAAGGAAGAAGGAAAAGAAGATTATCAAAAAATTATTAAATAAAGTAAAAATTGATTAAACCTTAAAAATTTTTATTTTTAAGGAAGTCAACATCAAAGGAAATTATTTTTAAAAAAATGAATACATAGGCATATTATCAGAAGAAATTTCTAAAGGACCACATTTTATGAGAAGAAATTTCTAAACACAAAAATATTATCATAGGCATATGGAAAGATATAATAAACCATGAGAAATCTAAATAAATTAGAAAATGAAAGATGATGATTCATGGTATATTGATTCTTATGGAGGTCACCATATAAGAAGAAACATTTATTGGGTTGACTTTATACAAGTGAAAACAAATGTGTGAATGAAGATAGTAGATAATAAAGTTTACCATGTATGGAGATCAAAAAAATTTATACTTTGTTTACTATGATTTTAGCATACATTAGAAAATATACTTTGTCTCTAGCATAACCAATAATCATATCCTAGTATCTCAATTGCTTGACTGAAGAAGAATTTTCAACTTCAAATATATTAATGGAAATAAGAAATATCTCATTAAAAACATAATAAAATTGAGGCCATGGGTTCCCACAAGAGTGGGATATTTGCATTAGATGTGATAGAAATATCACAAAAATTTTTAAATCAAATTTTTCCACAAGAGCAACATCAAAATAAATATTATATTGAACATAAAACTTTTATGGTAAAATAATATAACTTCTCCAAAAGAACAGGGAACAAGCCAATGGAACAAAACCATCATCAAGAATAATACCAAAGCTAGAAGTGAAGGATGAAGACGAGTCAAATATTAAAGGAGAAAAATTCTTTCCACCAAATAATATAATAAGGGGAGGAGGGAGGATTTTGATAGTATTACATTATTTGGTACATTGAGTACCATTGGAAATATTTAGATTAGGAGTGTGTTTATTATTTATGTCAATAGTATGTGCCAAGATGCCAAGTGTGTTTATGTGTCATGTAATCTTGTGTGAGTTTTATGTGTCATGTAATCTAGTGTGAGTTATGAGTAAAATGTGTCATATGAATAAGTGAAGAGTTTGTGTGAAGTCTCATATTTGTAAGTGAGAGTTATATGTGAGTGTGATGTAATCATGACCGACTTTATCATTATGTAAAATTCATAATGTAAGAAAGGAATGTGAGGAGTTCTCCTATAAGTTTGAGAAGAGCAAATATCAAAGAGAACAAAAGTCAAGTCCATTGAAGAGTCTCATGTGAGACTATGTATTGAAGACAAAGCTCTATGCTATGTAATGAATCAATGTGATCGATAAAGTTATTTATTTTCTCTAAAATTTATATTTATTGAATGAGACTGATTATATGAGATTATATGATCTTCGAAATTATAAAACTGTGATATTTGGGCTCACTTCACTAACAAACAAGGTGGTAAATGGGATAGTTAACTAGGTTATTAATTGAGGAGACCTGGCTTGCTATGGATATCCTCCTAGATAGTAGCCTCAATAGATTAAAGAAGCTAGTTTTTTCATTCTAACTATTGATGTTTGTCCTACTTGTTGCATCTAGATTTATATATCTTTACTTTACATGATTACTATTTTTTTCATAAATAATTATAGTAGATTAGATGCGAGGAAGAATAGTCTACATCCTCTCTTAAACTTGACTTAAAAACTTTTAATCCTAAAAATAAAAAATAAAAACAGGAAACGTAATCTAATTTTTAACTAATTTAGTTTATTGCTCTTTAGAAAAGAAAAATAATTTGAAACCTTGCAATTAAGTAAATAAAGAGTTTTACAAATAAAATAATTTTTTTTTATTAAATATGGCACTTTCTTACCTTGCGATTTCTTCGTAGTATAACAGAAAGGGGCTTCCATTATGCTTGACAGAAGATGCTACCAATAAACTCAGAGACTCCCCGAATAGACTGTCTTTAATGATACATATGTTTTTAAATGAAAAAACATAATAAATTTGAGGAGCTGAGATGCTGTCTATCAAATGTTAGGGACTATATTCCCCTCGCGTTAATGTATGTTCGAATAAAACATAGCAAAGTAGACATTACATAGATTATCCTTGACAGAAGATGCTACCAATAAACTCAGAGGCTCCCCGAATAGACTGTCTTTAATGATACATATATTTTTAAATGAATAAACTTATTAAATTTGAGGAGCTGAGATGCCGTCTATCAAATGTTAGGGACTATATTCCCCTCTTGTTAATGTATGTTCGAATAAAACATAGCAAAGTAGACATTACATAGATTGATTTCATGTTTATTGAAAAATAAATAAGATTCATCTCCTTTCAAATGCATTAAAAATGTTTTGACTAAGGATATATTAGATAAACTAGAATTGAATGCGTTTTCAAATGCATTAAAAATGTTTTGATTAGGGATAATATTAGATAAACTAGAATTGAGTACGTTTGATTGTCGTAGGCCATATTTAAATGCCTACCGCTAACCCACATTTGCCCAGAGCTGAGATCACCGTTAGGATAAGCTTAAACATTCTTATATATGGGATAGTTATCTTTGTGATTTTTAAATTCCTTCTGTATTCGTCTGCTCAGAAGAAGAGTCATCATCCATATTGCTCAGTGTTTTTGCCTCATTTTATTCGCAAGGTTTCTTATGCAGTTTGACCCAGTTCTTTTACTAATATTTCTTTGGATGTCTTCATTGTTTTCAATTTTACGCGACACTAGTTATGATTACTTTAAAAAATGTTTCTCTTTTTTTCTATCATTACTTTTATTTGTAATAACTGCCCATGCAAAGTTTGTCCAAATCTACAGAATCCAAATATATGAAGCACCTGTTGTTCTTCTACTTCCTGATTATGGCTCATTTCCATCTAATTTTAGTTGAGGGAGGTGAGAAAATTCGTCCTAATATTATCTTTCTTAGTTACTGCAAAAAACCAAATTATTTTCCTTATGATCGGGTGTCTTTATGGCAGCTTTAGAGGGAAAGAACAAAACAATCAATAAAGGTGTCTGCAACTCGACGGATGTCGCCACAAAGTTCGACACAGATTTCGACGAAGGAACTCACCTTGAATTCAAAAGAATTAATATTACAAATAACTGTCGAAACTGTGATGCATGTTATGCGACCTTGTCTATCAATTACTGGAAACCGATGTTACCTATGACAAAAGTCTCGACAGTGAAAAGAGAATTCCTTATTCCTGCCGGAGGAGAAAAATCTGTGGCATATGGGATACTGTTTCTCCCATCTGATGCCAATGTAACTGCAACACGCTTTATCAATTGTACGGAAGGCGGACCCCTGAATTAATCCTAACTCACTGCAGCTCTGAATAAGTGTCTCTGCATATCTGCATGTATGAATGTTTGATATGATTATTCTGGAATAAATAAATACAGGTTTGGATCCTCACCACTAAATACATGCATATGGATACGACAGTTGGTTGTGAGCGTCTCTATACACGACTGCATTTATGCAACATAAATTTGTATTAATAGAATAGTTGCATGTTTCTATCTCCCCGCCTTGTGGTAAACAGGAAAATGGAATTTTAAACAAATCTATGACAGAAAGCAGAAATAGCATTACTTTTATGCTTCATCTAAGAGAATAGACTTGCCACGGCAGGGTGATTTTCTACAGGTGGGAGAGACCTCTCTTCCAGTAGTTTCAAGAATTTTATGGAACTTTATGCAATTTGAGAATTCTTATATGGAGAAGAAAGGCCTTGCAAATTTTATAATTACAATTGATGCTTTAATTTTGGAACAAAATAGATATTTTCTTAAGTAGAGTTTTATTAGAGTTTTATACTTTCAATTTTAATTTATTATAATTATAGAACTGCATAAATATTCCAGAAAATTTATTGTAAATGTTTCAGTTGAATTATCTTACAAATTATTAAAATTATCTTTTATACAACAAATTAATTATTAAAAATATGACATTTTATGGTGTTAAAGTGTGATTATTTATAAAACTTTATTAATATAAATATGTAATTAAGAAATATTATTTAAATATATTTATTTATTATAACATTGATAATTCATGTTAAAAATAGTATTTTAATTATAATCTAATTTTAAGGGTTAAGTATTTTTCAAATTAACACAGAAAATATTTGTTCTAGCCAAAAAAAAATAATGGTATATGAAGTGACCTATAAAGATGTTAGGCATATTTCTATGCCATGTATCATGAGATTCGTATCTTAATTCTAATATATCATAGCATAATGTTTACTTTAAAAATTTAACTATTTTCATTTTTTTAAGTAAATTTAAGTAATGCATTTTGAGCTTATATTTTCTAATATAAAAATAATAATAATATCTTACGATAAAATATTAAAAATATTCATGAAAAATACTTGAAGACTAGAAAGTCATATTATTTTTAATAGTAATTCGTTTCCTTTCAATTCAAAAAAAATTGTATTCTTAGTTATTCCATATTTTTTTATATTTATATAGACATTAAAAATATTTTTTATAAAGATAAATTTAAATAAATAATTATTAATTTTATTGTATAATCAAAACAAACAAGATAAAAATTATAAGAAAAGTTATATATTATTAAGGTGTAAGATTAATAAGTTTTGTATTCATTTCTAATTAGTAGCAATTCTGTCTGGTTGATATTCATATTTAAATAGTTCAACCTATGTGATATTCTAAAAATGTCAATTTTAACTATATTTTATATACACTTTTTCTAGATTGAGTTATAAAAGCTAAAAAAATTATTTTGAATTGAAAGGAAACGAATTACTATTAAAAAATATATATGATCTTTTCATAAAAAATAATATCTTATGATAAAATATTAAAAATATTCCTAAAAAATACCCGAGGACTAGAAGCACAACATTCTTTTATAAGAAAAGAAAAAGAAACAATAAAATATAGCCAACTAATTAAAACTTTATGCATATATATATATATATTGAAAGATATTTCAAAATATCTTTCTAAACCAATGGAACATGATCATGCCGTTCATTTGATTGCAAATAAGCATGGCTACATGTGTATAGCCCAATCACAACCATATACTCAGTTTTGATGGTGAAGGTGGAAAGGAACAATCAAAAAATATATATATCTAAATATTCAGTTTTGATGGTGAAGGTGGAAAGGAACGATCCAAAAAAAATATGTCTAGATATTTTTTATACAACCCTATCCCATGGGAATCAACTTATCTTTCCGGAATTACATATTTTGTTGGGGTACACGCATCTTTATAATTTGTATAAGTCTTTGTATGCAAGTGACCAAGTGATAGCTATCAAATTAATATATTCACTCGTCTTGCCCAACCCTTTTATTACAACATAAGGAAAATCATTCTTTTCCCATTTATTTAGAAATGCCATTAGCTTTATCAACATTTATGTTGATAATTTCTTCTATAATCGAGGTACAAAAATTGGAGGTCTTAAGTGTAGACCAATTGGTTCATCCAAACCTCATAAGGGGGCGGAGGTCCAAGGTTCAAATATCGGGTCTCGTTGGACTGAACGCTTGTCCTTTTCTTGGTGTTTTTAGCGGCATAAAAGGTTTAAAATGATTGTGGCATGGTGGTTATAAGGGCGGACTACGCGAAGATCTGTGTGGCGGCTTTTAGGGTGGACAGCGCAGAATACTATGGCGGCCATAAAAAACTAGACAACTTGCCCGGATTCGTGGCGGCTATCGATTCCACCATGTAAATTCAAAAAATAAAAAATTTAAAAAAAATAAATAAATAATAATCGAGGTACAACTACTCCACGTATTAACGAGTGATAAATAGTAAACTATAATTACATCATAGAATTCACCTCATATTATTATGCTTATTTTAGAATATTAAATCTTAATTAATTAACCGTAACAATTTCATATAGTAAGCACAATCATAATGTGAAAATTTTTCACAAAACATCACAATTTATGATAAGAGAGAAACCCAGTAGAAAAAAACCCAGTATTAAACCCTGTTCTTTATTTAACTTCATAATGCAATCTATAGAAAATATTGGTGGGAGTGGCCTAAATAAGAGGAAATAGACCAACCCACTCAATAAATTTTTTAGTTAGGGATGACTCTTCTTCTATAGAATTTGTGAAAGAAAATAAATAATTGTATCTTCAACCAAGAGTATAGAGATATTTACATTGTTTAACAAAGAATCATAACAAATATGAGGGAATCAACCCATTATCTATCAAAAGAGACCTAGAATCCTAACTAAAAGTGTATTTAGATAATATCTAAATTACAATTATCTCCAATGGTTGTGACATAAAAAAAGGTAACCTCAAATCATGCACAAGTAATCAGAACTAGGAATTAGAAACCTCCTCCAGAGAGATTGGATAAGATTAATACAAATGGAGTCTCAAGGAGAAATCTAGGAACAATATGTATGAGGAGAATAAGTTGCCCCTTATATGGTGCCCCTATTTTTATCTTCATATAAAGTTTAGATATAATATCCAATAACCTAGCAGAGGGTTATGCCCTCTTATGGGTTTATAGGAGGCTTTGAAGGTAGGGTGGAGAAAAATTTAGGTAGATTCAGACTTCCAAATTATGATTAACCACTACGCAAAAGAATAAAAATTGAAAATACAAATAATACTTCAAAAAATATGGATGACCCAATAAAAATTTAAGATAGTGGGTTTTATATACATCTTTAAATATTAAAACAATATTGGTGATATAACATTATTTGGTACCTTGAGTACTATTGTATATATTTAGATTAGGAGTGTGTTTACTATTTAAGTTAATAGTATATGCTAGGATGTAACATGTGTTTATATGTCATTTAATCAAGTATAAGTTATGAATGGAAGGTATCATGTGAGTAAGTGAAGTGTTGTATGATGTGTCTGGTTGAGTGTATATTTTTCCCAATTGCAAAATACCACCACATGTAGAGTATTGAATAGAAAACTCTCTCTTGAAAAGAAACCAAATGACAAACATTCAACTTCTCCAAGGTTCTGGTAAAATATCTAAAGATTGTAATACTGCCATAAATAATTCAATAATGTGTGTGACCATAAACAAGGGGGCTTTGCTGGTTCTAAAAAATGCTTAGTGATTGAAATATCTAACTAAAAAGCCAGTGTAAAATAAAATCAGTTTTTTTTTGGGTTTTTTAAATTGATGCTACCCTGAATCTCTATTAGTAAAGTATTTTATCTTCACGTAAAAGGTTTCAAATGATAAAATGTGGAATTATCCACCTCATTTTAATGTTCGTGCCTTTAAGATGAAGTAAGTCTTAGATAGTTGGGTTCATTTTATCTTTCTTATGTTGATGCCACTATCCTAATATTAGTTAGTAGAAGTTAGTGTGTTGGCAATGTTAGCAAAATTAGCATTCATTTCTTATCTTAATTTAATGTGAAATAGCATGTTAGTATCCCTCCTAAACCATGTGTTTTATCTGAAAGCTTAGATTAATGAATTTTGGAGGTGCAAAAATTCTAGAAAATGACCAGAATGGAAATAACTTGAAAGCTTAACAATTTTGGAAATGGACCAGATTAGAAATGAAACTAAAAAGAAATTAGCAAAAATTCGGAAAAGGACCGGAATGGAAATAAAAGAAACTAAAATTCGGATGGACCAGAATGAAATGATTGAATGCTTGAAATAAAATGAACTTAACAAAAATGAATGAATAAACAATGCAAATTTGGTTAGCTGAAAAAGTCAAATTATGAATTAGTTTAGCAAGCTCCTCCCTATAAAATCCCAAGTTATGAGGTAATCATAAAACAACCTGAATTAATGGACCTACAACATAAGCACAATACCATTAAATCAAGTGCAAGACTCAAAGGAAATAATAGAGAAACTGCATTATCTTGACCTTCGCCTATTGCAACTCATTTCATGGCATAAGACAATGGCTAGAAGTCACTAAAATGCAGAAATGATAAGACACTAAAAATGTTAGCTTTATGATTAGAAACCCTTCTTTTGATTTTACTCACAAAATTTTACTACCCTCTCAAAATCTGAAAAATGCTCTTTCTTATTGCTTTTCGGAATGTTACATCATTTCCAGCCCCCCTAAATAGGTAGGATAGCAAGGTATAAATAATTATTATAAGTCCTTTCGCTTCAACTTCTTTCACAATTAAAATAATAAATGTATATAATAAAATAATCCATCATCATTTTCTATGATTTAATACAATAAAATAACACTTCTAAACATTATTTTAAACAATAATAAAACTAAAAACATAATCTTACGTAACTCCTTATGTCTCCCCTTTCTCTTATCACATAGGCATTTCACCCAAGAACACCCCTTTGCACCCATAAAAATGAATAATAAAAAAACATTTAACTATACCTTATAACCCCTATGATTTTAGGTCTCCTTTAAAACATTGAATATAATCAAACAACATTCAAATTAAAATATGGCAGGCCAATATCATTCAGTGATATTTTCATTGTGGTCTTCAAAACCAAGGACCGATGGTATCTCTTCGAAGCCATACCAAACATGCCCAAGGATTGGGATGACATCCCCATCCTGGGCATTTTGGTTTCCATATAACCAAATGAGGCCATCACACCATCGATGCAGCCATGGCATTGTCAACACCATGTCGTGGTGCTACGATCGACATAGCGATGGTGCTATCAAAACAATGTCGCCATGGTGTTACGTTCGATCACAGCCATGGCTTTGTCAACACCATGTCAAGGGTCTACCATCGATGCAGCCATGGCACTATCAACCCTTCGCCATGGTGTTGCCATTGAACGCATCCATGGCATTGTCAACACCACGTCAAGGGGCTACCATCGATGCAACCATGGTGCTATCAACCCTTCGCCATGGTTGTCGAGCTCCTTGCTCTCGCACTCATGCTACGCAATACCAACGAAAAAATTTCCATACTCTTGAGGTATACCTTTATCTCCATCGATTAGGGTTATAGGTTGCCCTAATAATGTTTCTTTGTTGGCTTTTTTTACAGCATGTCTCTAGTTTCAATCGTTTCACTGTCAAATCCAGTGCCTTATGTGTTGTTCTCTTGAAACCCTAACATTATCTTTGGAGCACTTCCTCTTTTGCCAGCGTTACGTAGCCTCGAACATTTTGGAATAGCCACCCTTGCCTTCTATCATTTTGAATAGTCACTATCGCCTTCTCCTACAATCAAACGTAACATGGTCAAACATATTATTATCACATCCTTTGTAAAGTATATTATAATAATATTATTATATACAATATAATAATATTATTATAATAATAACATTTTAGAATAAAATAATCATAATAATATTATTATAATAATAATATTTTAGAACATTATGATATAATCATAATAATATTATTATAATAACATTTTAGAACATCATAATAATATTACTATTATATACATAATATAATTAATGAATTATATTAGGTAGACAATAGCATATTATTTTCTATCACAATTTCTGTGTGCCTTTTGTATCCTCTTCTTGTTTTAGGTAATGTTTTGGTCAGGCTTTGCTTTATTAAACACATTTCATAACCTTAGATAGTATGAAGAACATTAAACTCTATTTATAAAAATGGATTTTAATTAATCTAAGCATTAATGCCTAGATTAATCATTAAATATCAAATAACTAAAGCAATTAAAATCATTAACATAAATGGTCAAACATCACTATTCTTACAAGCCAAAGAAAACCAAAAACCTTTAATACCAAAACATGACAAGTGGGTCCCCAAGAATCTTGGAGTGGTTGTGGAAACTCCACAACAAAATGGCGACTCTGCTGGGAAATGTCCTGAGCATTTCGGTGAGAACCCAAAAAGAAAATTTGAAAACACACTCCAAACCAGGAAGCAGCAAGCATCAATAAATACATAAATAATTTCAATAGACTCATAAGAACAGCAAAATATTAGAATCATGTAATATTAACTCTGTGTGTGAAGTACTCCACACCTTATTATTTGTAACTTTTTCGTATTGCATCACCAATTTTACTTGACTAGAATTATCGCAATGAATATGGAGAGCTTTGAGGGTAAAAATTTTATAGCATGGGCAGCACATTCTATGGTGGCTTGCGCAAACACCTCAAAAATGTCTAACCATCTTAGAATCAAATGTGTGTGTGATGAATTCATTGACCAAATCTAGAGCTTGGTTATGAGTCATCATCATCAAGGGTCAGTGTGTGCAAGTGGACCTTAGAGCTTTGGGGAATCGAATTCTCAACCAAGGTGTGATGAGAATATAACCCTATCCTTTACTGCTCTCATATTTGACCAAAATAATTAAACCGATTATGGATGAGGTCATCAAACTAATCTATCCTCATGGTAGACATAAATCTCAACCTTGCGGGAGTCATGTCACCAGGCATGAGTGTACTCCACTGCCATTCAAGCATCTATAGCCCCGGTGGAGGTTAACCCCATAGTCCAGTCTTCTTTTCTTGAATTTGCTCTATATTTTTTTTCCTTAAAGAATTTTGGGGATGACTACCCATCCTTCTGAGGGATAAGTAGTACGATCCTTACAATTCAATTTAGAGTTTTAGGGAATCGTATTCTCAACAAAGGTATGATGAGAATTTAACCCTATCGTTACTACTCTGGTTTGTAAAGCATGCTAGTGGTGATAACCATTGTTTTATGAGCATAAATATTGTAGTGGTAAAAACCACTATTCATGGACTATGTGTAGGGCGGGATAAACCATAATTATCTTTTCGCCTCACATCCCCATCCAAGTATGGTTTCATATTATTTTACCCAAGATGTTGGACATGGATAGAAATGTGATAGACCCACGGCAACTTCGGTAATAGTTTTAAAACCTAATATCTTCTTAGTGTTCTTTATGCCTTTGATCCCAAGATAATTGGACTTCACTTTCAGTGTTTGGGTTTAGCATATGGAGGTGGATTGTTCGTGATGTTTATGTTATAATAATTTTCCCTTGAGACATGGGTGGATGATATGCAAAAATCAAAGACTTCATGCTTCATGCGCTACAAATAATATTTACATTTTCAAGCCTTTTTGTCATATGATTTCAATGTTTCACATCCTTTTATTCTTGGTTGACATTCGTATACACATAGGATGACCTCTTAATCTTACAATCAAATCCAAAATTGGATAACCTTGACACACTAAAAACTCTTGAAATCAAAGAAAATAAAATAAACAGGAAATAAAACTGACAATACAAACAATCAAGCAAGTTGATTAGTGTACATATAATACAATGACTCTACCCTTAGGCCTGAAAATAATGCTTTAAATGAAGGCCATTGATGGGTAAGGCCAAATCCTTTCCATCCAATGTTTTTAATCCGAAACTATTTTCACCTAGGACTTCGGATATTAGATAAGGTCCCGACCACAAGCAATCAAATTTTTCATGTTCTCCTCTTTTCTCATGCCTTTTATCCCACAACAAAACTAAATCTGAAGCTTTGAAGGCCTTAATTTTGGACCGTTTATCAAACCACCTTTTGATTATATCTTGATGTTTGCTGAAGTGAAGCATGGCTTCCTCCCTCTTCTCATCAAGATGCATTAATTGTGTTAATCTGGTTTCAATTTTATTATTAGTCCCAATATAGTATTTTATAAAATGTAAAGTTTGCAATTTCAGATTAGGATCTTACCCATAGACTAAGTGATAAGGAGATGTCTCAATTGACTCCTTGCTTCTGGTCCTATCTGCCCAAAGGGAAAATTTTAACTTACTATGCCAATCTCTAGGGTTCTTTTCAAGTAATTTTTTTATTATGCATAATACATTTTTATTTGATGATTCTGCCAAACCATTACCTTGGGGGTAATAATTGGAAGAGAATTTTAGACTCACCTTATTGTCGTACGCCCAATTTGTAAATTCTAAAGAGGAAAAGGCAGAACTGTTGTCACTTACTATGGAGTTAGGCATTCCAAAATGAGTGACTATGTTTTCCTCTAGAAATCTAATCACAACCTCGGAGGTGGTATTCTTAGTAGGTAAAGCCTCTGTCCACCTTGTGTAGTAATCAATAATGGTGAATTATGGGAATTTGATGAGTTAGGATTTATCACCCCAACAAAGTCTAATCCCCATTGTGCAAATGGTCTCGTCTCTACCACTAACTGCAATGACATTGTTGCATTTTGCTCTTTGTTGGCTGCCACTTGGCATATGTGACATTTTCTTACATGTGTATGTGTGTCTTTAAACAAGTGGAGCCAGTAATATCCAGCTCTAAGAATCTGGTGTGTTGTCGCATTGGCTGACCCGTGTCTAGTTCCATACTTACCATGGAAGTCTTTGAGTACTTGGGTTGCTTCCTCTTGAGTAATGCAATGAATAAAAATTCCTTCATGATTCTTCTTGTACAACACACCAAATTTAATCAAAAATCTAGCTTATTTTAAACGTAGTGCCCTGCGTTGAGTGGAATTCAAATGATAAGGACACTTACCATGCAACAAAAAATATACAATATCTACGTACCATTCCTCTATAGTGATATCATTAACCTCATAGTTTTGGCACGTTATTGAAGGGTCAATTTCTACGATGGCCTTGACCAAACCTTGTCCACACACTATCTTCATGGGCTTTATCTCTAAGTCAAATTCTTGAAGGGTAGAAATTCATTTCCCCCTTATTTCATCTAGCTCACTCTGTAAGAACATGGACTTTACTGTAGGGTCATGAACTATAGCAAAAACTTTACTATGAACAATGTAATGCCTGAATTTTTTTACAGTTTTAAACAAGGTATACATTTGCTTGTCTAAGACAGAATACCTCAACTTTGCGTACTTCAAAGGAGAACTCAGAAAGGCTATAGTATTTTCAATGTTGTCTTCACTTTTCTAAGTTAACACACTTGCAAAAGAATTATCTGAATCAAATGTATAAACATAAAACGGTTTAGCATAGTCTAGACTAAATAAGAATAGGGGCTTTGGAAATAGGATCCTTGATGCTTGTGAAGGCATCCCTTTTCTCACTGGTCCACTTTATCGAAACATCCTTTTTTAGCATATCATTTAGGGGCTTGGCAATCTCGAAAAAACCTTAATTGAATTTTCTCACAAAGTTAATCTTATCGAAAAGGACCTAAGCTCATTTTTGTTATTGGGATGAGGAATATCCCAAATAGCGGCTATTCACTTTGGGTCTATAGCAATCCCATATTTAGAAATGACATGCCCTAAAAACTTATCCTCTATTACCCCAAAAGATGCACTTTTTTGGATTTAGAGAAATTCCATGTTCCCTGCACCTTTGGAGTACTTTCCTCAAGTCTTTAACATGATCTTCCCTCTTCTTGGAGAAGATAGGGATATCATCCACATATACAATAATGCACTTACCAATGAGACCTTTGAGTGCAAAACCCATGGCTCTTTGGAAAGTGGCTCCATCATTCAACAAACCAAACGGCATCCTTCGATAGGCAAATGTTCCCCACTTTGTGGTGAAGGTCGTCTTCATCCTATAATTTGTATGTATAATAATTTCATTATATCCTGATTATCCATCCAAAAATGACATCATTTTAGACCCATTTACCCTTTGGAATATCTCATCAATGGTGGGTAATGGGTAATTGTCTTTTTGGCAAGCTTTGTTAAAATTTCTAAAGTCTATGCACAATCGAATTTCTCCACTCTTTTTCCTAAAAGGGACAAGATTAGCCACCCATGTGGAATGCCTAATAGGGAAGATGATTTTTGCTTCCAGCAGCCTCTTCACTTCCTTCTCTATCAAGGGCTCTAGGATTGGGTTAACCATTCTTTACCTCTATCTAAAAGGCTTGGAATCAGGCTTCAGAGGAATAGTATGCATGATTACATTTTGGTCATATATTTTTAGCTCTTCATAGCTCCAAGCTATGCAATCAATGTACTCCTCTAAAACCTAAGCTATTGACTCCTTCTCTCATTGTGTGCATGCCTTTGCAATGAACACTTCACGTGGATCTACTGCACTCCCAAAATTGACTGAATTGCATGATTCCTTGGGGGATGGTATTTTTCTTTCCTTTTTATTTTGATATCAAATATCAAATAACTTTTCAAGAGAGGCCCTATCACTTGGCATCTCGTTCCATACTCTGGTTGTTCCTACTTCTACTTACCTCCTCTCTTCTTCATCTATAACCTGATTTTCAAATATACCAAAATTAGTAACAAAACTAAAAATATGTCTATCACTATCAAAGACCTATAAATTTGTGACATTTTTTGGTATGGAGGGGCAAGGCACTAACTCTATGAAAAAAATTTACATTTTTTATGGTCAGTAGGCAAAAGCATGCTGGCATCTACGGCTAACAAATCAGCTATTTTATTATTTTTTCTTGATATGAGGGAAATATTGAAAGCATCAAACTCATTAATTAATTCCCTCACTCTGGTTTTATAGAGGTTCAACCTCTTGCATCTACAGGTATACTGCTCCTTGACATGTTTGACTACTAACTCTGAGTCTCCCAATGCCTTAAGGCACTTTACCTTTTCTCTTAGGACTAACTAAAGTCCAACAATTAGGGCTTCATACTCCACCACATTATTTGTGCCCAAGAACTGTAGTATGTAGGCAGCAATCAAAGGCTTACTACCAGGACATGTGAGCTCTACCCCAGCTCTTGCACCTTGTTTTTATTTGGACCCATCAAACATTAGGGTCCACACCCTCTTGTTTTCTTCTGACACCCTCTTGTTTTTATAGAGGTTCAACCTCTTGTCTCTATAATTATACTACTCCTTGACCTATTTGACTACTAACTCTGAGTCTCCCGATGCCTTAAGGCACTTTACCTTTCCTCTTAGGACTAACTAAAGTCCAAAAATTAGGGCTTCATACTCCGCCACATTATTGGTGGCTGGGAACTGTAGTCTATAGGCAGTAATCAAAGGCTTACTACCAGGATATGTGAGCTCTACCCCAGCTCCTGCACCTTGTTTTTATTTGGACCCATCAACCATTAGGGCCCACACCCTCTTGTTTTCTTTCTACGTACCATGGTAAATATTATCATTTTGGGACCCTTCGGCTATGTCTTCTATGTCAAAATTGTAAACCCCTAATTATGTTTTAGTAAACTGAATCTCATTGGGTTTATTATACTATGTAATCATTTCCCTAAATCTAGGCTCTCTATCTACCCGAATTTGGTTTACAAATCCTCTCCATGGTAACCACATATGGGAGGAATTAATCACCACATAACCATTGAGATTTTTGCTCCAATATCTGCCCAAAACCATGCCATACTTGGCAGTAATATTTAGCACTAGGATATCCGTGTAATGTTGGACCCTAGGCTCTAATTTGATCTAAACTAGGACATATTTTACAACACCTACTACATCCACCATAGATATGTCTGATTTAACCACCTTATTATTCAAATGAATAGGCTTAAGTCCTAGCTTTTGGCTTATATCAAGAGGCATGATGTTGGTTGAGGCACCAGAATCAATCAAATAGTTGTGTAAATTCTTACCTACGACCCTAACAGTTATGATAAAATGGGGTACCTTTGGTTTCTCTTTCCTCATAGCAAGTTGGGGTTCTATAGATTTAACCTCATGAATTTGACTCGGGGAATTCAATCTCTTCCCCCCGATTTTATCCTACCCCAACAATTGAGAGACCTCATACATTGATATATTTGCCTTGATCCTTTTCATGTATTCTTCCAAGTTATAAGTGGATGTTCCAAGATTTGACACTTTTGGCATTGTCCTAGGTGCTTCCAAAAATAGAGGTGGTGTATTCACATCACCTTTTGTATCAGGAGGAACTAAAGGGTTGTTTGGGGGAGTAGAGGATGTTTTGGGATCCTTAGAACTCCTAGTAAAATACTTGTGATTGGATTTCCTAAAACGTCTAGCGGACTAAGCTTCTAAGTCTTCATCCTCTTCCTCTCCGAACACATTAATATATTCCTCCATCTCATCATTTTTTAAATAATTAATAACTTCAGGCACCAAAGTGTCTGACTTTCTATGGCAACAGTGATGTATTTCCTCATCACATGACTCTAACTCATCACAATACCCTAACACATCATTCTAATTGGCTACCAGATTGGGTACATGCCCATTGTTAGGTTGTGTATTGTACGGTCATGTTCTCCTATGGTCATGGTTTTTAATGGGCATGGGATTTTGGGCAACTTGTTTTTTTAACCGAATGATGTCATTACCCTATTTGATAGTTATTCTCTTGAGCTCTTCTAGCTCAGAATTGGCACCTTATGGATGGGACATGATAGCCCTAGATCCACTGACATTTCTAACATTAGTAACCTCTAGATTAGGCACTAAGGTTTGACTCTGGGTGTTTTGGGTCCACCATGGACCTTTGGCATACAGAGGTGCAACCATGGGATATGCATTTGATTCCTAAGTACTACTCACCTTAAATCCTGGCAAGGTTATCTGATTAGCAGCTATCATTTGCAGAGTGGGTGGAATGGCAGCATTAGGGTATGTCAAAAAATATGGAAGCGTGGGAGCGAATGGGTATGACTAATGATATGGCAAAGCATTAATCATGGGCATCTGAGGTGTCATAGCTTGATTCATCATGGCAAATTTATTTTAAGGGCCATATTGCCCTAACACAAGAAATTGAGGCATAGTACCACCTTGTGGTATCATTTTCTACTCAATAGTCATGGCTTCAACATAGGCTAAGGCCAACGTTGTAACTTGAGGATTTTTCCTGGTAAACATGGTTGTCATCGGGTCTAAGGCTATGAGGTATAATTACAATGCCACAATAGCATCTATTCCAAAATTAAGAGTCACGTTTATGTAAAGCTTTTGGAATCTGACATTAAATGTTCTGATAGGTTCATTAGGATACCTCTTGCATGATACGAATTGGTTATACATGATGGTAGGATCTAGCAATGACCTAAATTGATTAATAAAGGCAGCTTCAAACTGGGCCCAAGATGTAATGGACCCTATAGGAAGATTCCTATACCCTTCATGAGCCATTTGGTCAAAGCTATTAGGGAAGAGTTGACAAGTGATGTCTTCATGACTGAATCCCTGCCTAATCATATGGTCCTTGTAAATTTTAACATGCCCTTCAACTGAAACGGGACCATCAGGGACAAACTTAGGGATAGACCTCTCAAGGTGCCTAGGTATGTCATGGACATCCCCAGGTATACTTAACGAAGAACTTTGGGTATCAAACCAGGGAATTGGTTATTGTTGTTGCTGTTGTTGGGCCATATTAACCAAATATAATGACCCTACTAAAGCATTTGATACACTCAGGATGACAGATATGGGTACACTTGATGTAGCTCTTACGGTGGAACTAATGGGTACACACCCACTAAAGGTATTTAGATTTAGAGGTCTGAGAGCTAGCCTTTCCAAATCTTGGCAAAGCGTCTCTAAACCTAATGTATCAGAAGGCTCATATGGGATTTTAATCCCCTGCATTTTGTATCTCGATTTCCTAGGTTTGGGAGAAATACTTTGAAAAATGGTTTCCTTAGTGGTTTTAGACCTAGTGGCAATATGTCTAGGCGGGTCCAGCCTAAGAAACTTAAATCTATTCTACTAAGGTTTCTCACAAACTAGTCAAGAGTAACATGTTGCACCTGCAAACACAATATTGTTGAACCAAAACTGACCATGTTAGCATTAGCAAAAAAAACTAAATCACAAAGCATAAAATAAGGCCCTCCTTCTAGCGCCAAAGATTTTGAGTGTATATTTTTTCCAATTGCAAAATAACACCACATGTAGAGTATTGAATAGAAAATTCTCTCTTGAAAAGAAACCAAATGACAAACATTCAACTTCTCCAAGGTTCTGGTAAAATATCTAAATATTGTAATAGTCCTAGACATAATTCAATAATGTATGTGACCATAAACAAGGGGGCTTTGCTGGTTCCAAACAATGCTTAATGATTGAAAGATCTAACTGAAAAGCCAGTGTAAAATAAAAGCAGTTATTTTTAGGGTTTTTTAAATTGATGCTACCCTGAATCCCTATTAGTAAAGTATTTTATCTCCACTTAAAAGGTTTCAAATGATAAAATGTGGAATTTTCCACCTCATTTTAATGTTCATGCCTTTAATATGAAGTAAGTTTTATATAGTTGGGTTAATTTTATCCTCCTTATGTTGATCCCACTACCCTAATAGTAGTTAGTAGAAGTTAGCGTGTTAGCAATGTTAGCAAAATTAGATTTCATTTTTTATCTTAATTTAATGTGAAATAGCAAACCATGTGTTTTATCTGAAAGCTTAGATTAATGAATTTTGGAGGTGCAAAAATTTTGGAAAATGACCAGAATGGAAATAACTTGAAAGCTTAACAATTCTGGAAATGGACCAGAATAGAAATGAAACTAAAAGGAAATTAGCAAAAATTCTAGAAAAGGACCAGAATGGAAATAAAAGAAATTGAAATTCTGGATGGACCAGAATGAAATGATTGAATGCTTGAAATAAAATGAGCTTAACAAAAATGAATGAATAAACAATGTAGATTTGGTTAGCTGAAAAAGTCAAATACTAAATTAGTTTAGCAATCTCCTCCCTACAAAATCCAAGTTATGAGTTAATCATAAAACAACCTGAATTAATGGACCTACAACATAAGCACAATACCATTAAATCAAGTGCAAGACTCAAAGGAAATAATAGAGAAACTACATCATCTTGACCTTCGCCTATTGCAACCCATTTCATGGCATAAGACAATGGCTAGAAGTCACTAAAATGCAGAAATGATAAGACACTAAAAACGTTAGCTTTATGATTAGAAACCCTCCTTTTGATTTTGCTCACAAAAGTTTGCTACCCTCTCAAAATCTGAAAAATGCTCTTTCTTATTGCTTTTTGGAATGTTACATCATTTCCAGCCCCCCCTAAATAGGTAGGATAGCAAGGTATAAATAATGCTTAGAAGTCCTTTCGCTTCAACTTATTTCACAATTAAAATAATAAATGGATATAATAAAATAATCCATCATCATTTTATGTGATTTAATACAATAAAATAACACTTCTATACATTGTTTTAAACAATAATAAAACCAAAAATATAATATTACGTAACTCCTTATGTCTCCCCTTTCTCTTATCACATAGGCATTTTACCCAAGAACACCCCTTTGCACCCATAAAAATGAATAATAATAAAAATATTTAACTATACCTTATAACCCCTACGATTTTAGGCCTCCTTTAAAACATTGAATATAATCAAACAAAATTCACATTAAAATAAGGCAGGCCAATCTCATTTAGAGATATTTTCATTGTGGTCTTCGAAACCAAGGCCCGATGGTATCTCTTCGAAGACATACCAAATGTGCCTAAGGATTGGGATGATGTCCCCCATACTGGGCACTTTGGTTTCCATATAACCCAATGAGGCCATCATGACATCAACACAACCATGGCACTGTCAACACCACATCATGGTACTACAATCGATGTAGCCATGGCACTATTAAAACAACGTCGCCATGGTGTTGCGTTCAATCGCATCCATGGCACTGTCAACACTACGTTAGTGGGCTGCCATCGATGTAGTTATGGCATTGTCAACCCTTCACCATGGTGCTGCCATCGATCGCAGCCATGGTGTTTTCAACACTACATCAGGGGGCTACCATCGGTGTAGCCATGGCATTTTCAAACCTTATCCATGGCTATTGAGCTCCTTGCTCTCACACTCATTTTGTGCAATACCAATTAAAAACTTTCCATGCTCTCGAGTTAGACCTTTATCTCCATCAATTAGGGTTATGGGTTGCCCTAATAATGTTTCTTTGTTGGCTTGTTTGACGGTATGCCTCTGGTTTCAACCGTTTCACTATCAAATTCGACATCTTATGTGTTGTCCTCTTGAAACCCTAATGTTATCTTTGGAACACTTCCTCTTTTTCCAGCATTATGTAGCCTCAAACGTTTTGGAATAGCCACCCTTGCCTTCAATCATTTTGAATAGCCACCATCGCCTTCTCTTGCAATCAAACATAACATGGTCAAACATATTATTATCACATCCTTTGTAAAGTATATTATAATAATATTATTATATACAATATAATAATATTATTATAATAATAACATTTTAGAATAAAATAATCATAATAATATTTTAGAACATTATGATATAATCATAATAATATTATTATAATAACATTTTAGAAAATCATAATAATATTACTATTATATACATAATATAATTAATGAAATTCTATTAGGTAGATAATAGCATATTATTTTCTATCACAATTTCTTTGTACCTTTTGTATCCTCTTCTTGTTTTAGGTAATGTTTTGGTCAGGACTTACTTTATTAAACACATTCCATCACCTTAGATAGTATGAAGAACATTAAACTCTATTTATCAAAATGGATTTTTATTAATCTAGCATTAATGCCTAGATTAATCATTAAATATCAAATAACTAAAGCAATTAAAATCATTAACATAAATGGTCAAACATCACTATTCTTACAAGCCAAAGAAAACCAAAAACCTTTAATACCAAAACATGACAAGTGGGTCCCCAAGAAGCTTGGGGTGGTTGTGGAAACTCCACAACAGTGTCATATATGTAAATGAGAGATATATGTGAGTGTGGTGTAATCATGAGAAACTATCATTATGTGAGGTTCATTATGTAATAAAGAAATTTGAAGAGCTCTCCTATGAGTTTGAGGAGAGCAAAAGTCAGTGCATTGAAGAGTATCATGTAAGGCTATATATTAAAGATAAATTTCCATGTTATGTAGCAAATCATTTTATCAATAAAGTGTTTTATTTTATGCAATATTGTATTTATTGAATGATATTGATTGCATGATATTGTATGCTTGTAGGAATTGTAAACCTATGATATTTGGGCTCTCTTTTTTTATAGTGGTATCAAAGCTTCATTGATCAAAGTCATTTTAGTTGAAGAGAGCATGATTTGCGATTGGTTAAGGATTTGAGGAAGATTTAGATAAGAAGCATATTGAAGATTGATGTGAGAAGAATTTTGGTGATTAATATCCTAAGAGGGATGTAGGAATTGATGTACAATAGACTAAAATTTGAAGAATATAATATTTGAGCAAGGAAATTAGATTAGATATTGAAGAAAAGTATTGTTTGAGAGGAGAAAATAGATTAAAATTAGAAGGAAGGTATTAGAAGAAAGTATTTTTGAGAGAAGATTGCAAATTAGGAAAGTATTGTTTGAAAGCAAAAGGAAAATTGAGGCTAGAAGAGTGAATTGTTTAAAATTATTTGACATATTGAAGATTAAATGAATGTATCATTTGAAAGTGAATGGAAAACCATGATGAGTATTGTGAGTGTAGATGTAAGGAACAACAACACCTCAAATTTATAAAAATATAAAGGAGGGGATGCTTGTATAAAATGATTGTAAGTGTAAGAACATAGAGTGTGTAAGACATTGGAGGAGTGCTTGAGATAGTTGAAGAGCACTTGATAGCAGTTAGAGAGTTCCTAATACATTGGCCTTATATATTGAGACAATGTTTGAGAGTAGTTAGAGAGTGCCTAGAACATTGAAAAAATAATTATAGAGAGTGAACAAACATGAAGTAATTGGTGTGGAGATAAAACCTCATAATCTAAAAAAGAGATAAATTTAGAAGTGCTCATTTCATAATGCTTTGGGAAGATTTTTTGGATGCCTTAACACATAGAACACGATAGTACTTTATGTGGATAAATTAAGATATTTACTGGGGCACATCTTTTTTTTTTAATTTAATTTGAGATTAGTGATTTGAAATATATAAGGTTTTGCTTAATTTAATTGAATGAATGGAATGGATAGGAGGTATAAGGGAATTAAATATTTGAAATTTAATTTGGATATTGATTAATATTGTGATTGAAATTTGAAAGGATAAAATATGAAATTGATTAGGGAGACATAAGAATATTACGGAATTAAATTTGAAATTAGAAAATTAATTTAAAGAAGGAAAATTTGGAATTGATTTGAAAGTTGAAATGATTGATTAAAAAATGGAAAATAAAAGTGATGAGTGCATAGTTAAATTTTGATGAATTAAAATTGATTGATTAAGAAAGAAGGAAAATAATATTATTAAAAAATTATGAAATAAAGTAAAAAATGATTAAAGCTTAAAATTTGGAGTTATGAGGAGTTCAACATCAAAGGAAGTTAATTTTTTGAAAAATGAATACATCATGAATATTATATAACTTTAAAGGACCGCATTTTATGAGAAGAAATTTTCAAACACAAAAATATTATCATAGCCATATGAAAATATATAATAAACCATGAGAAATCTAAATAAATTAAAAAATGAAAGATGATGATGATTCATGGTATATTGATTCTTGTGGAGGTCATCATATGAGAAGAAACCTTAATTGAGTTGACTTTATACAATTGAAAACATATGTATGAACGAATATAGTAGATAATAAATTTTACCATGTATGGGGATCAATAATTTTTATACTTTGTTTAACATATTTTGAGTGTACATTAGAAAATATACTTTACCTTTGGAATAACCAATAATCATATCCTAGTATCTCAATTGCTTGATAGAGGAAGAATTGTCGAGTTCAAATATATTAATGTAAATACAAAATATCTCATTAAAAAACATAATAAAATGGAGGTCAAAAATTCACATAAGAGTGGGATATTTGCATTAGATGTGATAGGAATATCACCAAAAATTTTAAATCAACTTTTTCCACAAGAGTAACATCAAAATAAATATTATACTAAACATAAAAAATTTATGGTAAAATAACATAACTTCTCCAAAATAACAGGGAACAAGCCAATGGAACAAAACCATCATCAAGAATAATACCAAAGCTAGCAGTGAAGGATGAAGATGAGTCAAATATTGAAGGTAAAATGTCTTTCCACCAAATAATATAAAATGGGGAAGAGGGGGGATGTTGGTAGTATTAAATTATTTAGTACATTGAGTACCATTGTAAATATTTATATTAGGAGTGTGTTTATTATTTATGTCAATAGTATGTGTCAAGATATGAAGTGTGTTTATGTGTCATGTAAACTAATGAGTTATGAGTGAAAGATGTCATGTGAGTAAGTGAAGAGTTGTGTGAGGTGTCATATGTGTAAGTGAGAGTTATGTGTGAGTGTGATGTAATCATGAGAGACTTTATCATTATGTGAGACTCATTATATAATAAAATAATATGAAGATTTCTCTTATAAGTTTGAGAAGAGCAAATATCAAAGAGAAAAAAATTCAAGTGCATTGAAGAGTCTCATGTGAGGCTATGTATTGAAGATAAAACTCTATGTTGTGTAATGAATCAATGTGACTAATAAAGTTATTTATTTTGTGTAATACTTATATTTAATGAATGAGATTGATTATATGATATTATATGATCTTGGAAATTATAAAGATGTGATATATGGGCTGACTTTGCTAACAAGAAAGATGGTAGATGTGACGGCTAACTAGGTTCTTCATTGAGGAGACATCACTTACTATGGATATCCTCCTAGATAGTAGCCTCAATTGATTAAAGAAGCTTGTTTTTCATTCTAGTCATTGATGTTGGTCCTACTTGTTGTACCTAGATTTATATATATTTCCTTTACATGTTCACTATTTTTTTTCATAGATAGTTATAGTAGATTAGATATGAGGAAGAATAGTCCTACATCACCTCTTAAAACTTGGCTTAAAAGCCTTCAATCCTTTAAAAAAAAGGCAAAAAATGTAATCTAATTTTTAGCTAATTTAATTTATTGTTTTTTTACAAAAATAAAAAATAAATAAATAAGTAATTTGAAACCTTGCAATCAAGTAAATAAAGAATTCAACAAATAAAATATTTTTTTATTAAATATGGCACTTTCTTACCTTACTATTTCTTCGTAGTGTAATAGAAATAGGCTTCCATTATGTTTGACAGAAGATTCTACCCATTAACTCAGAGACTCTGAATAGACTCTCTTTAATGATACATATATTATCTAATGAATAAACTTGTTCAATTTGAGGAGCTGAGATGATGTCTATCAAATTTTAGGGACTATATTCCCCTTGGGTTAATGTATGTTCGAATAAAACATAGCAAAGTAGACATTGCATTGATTTATTTCATGTTTATTGAAAAAAAAAAATTCACCTCCATTCAAATGCATTAAAAATATTTTGACTAGGGATATATTAGATAAACTAGAATTGAGTACATTTTCTAATGCATTAAAAATGGTTTTACTAGATATATGAAGGATATAAAATCATCGTAGATGAATATCGCTCATCATAGATACGATTCTAAGAATCACATTCCTAGCGGAGTGATCCTGGGAGTACAGTGAAACAAGAATTAAATCTACGAGTTTTGATTTAACCAAAGCTGAAGATCTCTCAAGTGACTATCGATATTGGTCCTCACTCATTGGCTAGAGTGAGAATAGGAATCGCTCTCTAGTCAAGCGATTCTGGTCTTCCCTCATTGGCTGGAGCGATTCTAGGAATCGCTCACTAGCTTGAGTGAGGCTCAAAGTCGCTCGCTAGATAGAGCGATTCTCGAAGTCACTCACAAACTACAACGAGACTTGGTGTTGCTCAATGACAAAGCGAGAAAGAGTTTTGAGCGAGGAGGAGCATATGGAATGATTTCAATTTATAAGTCCCAAATTTTGACTTTGCTAAAAGGTAATTCTTGGCTTGGAATCACTGCGACCAAGAGGGAAACTTATGGTTCGCTCATCTAAGCAATGATGTTGGGTTTCACTTAAGAAAAATAGTGATCACTATCTTTTGGTTTGTTATCCAACGAGAAAGGGAGGGCTATGTAAATAAAACTACTAATTGACAAGATAGCAAATAACTTAAACACAAAATAGCAGAGGGGATTGATACACAGATAAATTTGACAAACCCTTCAGAACACTCGAAAACTAGTAGAAGTTTTATTTATCTAAAATAGACAGATTACAGTGCTCCTCTACTGAGGGTTTACAATCATCTACAAATTCAACTGCAGGATAAATAGTAAGACAACAAACTCTCAAGACTGCTGCTTGGATCTGCCACATGTCTGCTACTGCTCTACTATGCAAAATATGCATCAAATCAAAAAAATCCAACTACACTGGTATTTATAGTTGGGATTAGAGGATAGGGGCAGGAAAAACTCAGCTACCCGTACGTGCAAAATAACTACGACTGGATGTACAACAGTACAATATGACTAGCATAAAATTTGGTTTAATTATCTAACACCCTCCTTTAAACTATATTTCACAAATACTTTGATGCCCAATTTTTCCCTAAGCCTGTTGAATTCCTCCTCCAAATATTTTGAGAATATGTCAGCTACCTGCTCCTTGGACCTGCAAAATAGTAGCTAAATTTTTCCAAACTTCACCAACTCTCTGATGACGTGACATCAGATGTCAATGTGCTTTGTCCACCCATGAAACACTAGATCCTTCAATAGTGCTATGGCAGAATTGTTGTCACAAAATATGGTTGTTGTCCCTTATGGTGGATGATTCAGCTCACCCAAAATCCTTCGCAACTATACTTCCTGGTATGTGGTTGACATGGCGGCAACACAGTAGGCCTCAGCATGGGACAACGCAACTATCGGTTGCTTCTTGGACGACCATGAAACTGCTTCCAAACCAAGGTTGAAAGCATAGTCGAAAGTGCTCTTCCAATCATCAATGTTGTCTTCCCAATCACTGTCTATGTAGCCCACCAGTTCCAGCTAGTTTCGTTTTGCATAAAATATTACATGGTTCCTAGTCCCATTGACATAGCACAAAATATATTTGCCTACTTGCCAATGCGTGTCCTTTGAAGTCTCCATAAATCTGCCAATCAAGTTGACTACAAATATCAAATTGGGTCGAGTTGCAGTTAGATACATGAGACTACCAACTAGCCACTTGTATAGAGTTGGATCAACATTTCTTCTGGAATCCAACTTGCTCAGCTTCAGATCTATAGTAACAGGTGTGATGGCAGGTTTTCTATCCTCCATATTGAACTAATTTAGGACATCCTTCGCATATTTTACCTTAGAAATAAATATGTCATCTGCTTATTGGTCAACTTCAATGCCAATAAAGTACTTCATCAGCCCTAAATCTGTCATCTCAAACTCATTTTTCATGGTTGTTCTGAACTGGTCAAACAGTACATCATTGTTTCTAGTATATATTAGATCATCCACATACAAGTAGATAATTATCATTTCCCCTGTAGCATTTATCTTCAGATACAAGGTGTGTTCATAGGGGTATTCAACAAACCCATTCTCCTTAAAGTAGCCATAAATATGGTTGTACAAGGCCTTGGGTGCTTGCTTCAACCCATACAGGGCCTTCTTCAATTTTAAGACCTTGCCCTCATGTCCTTGCAGCTTGTAACCTTGTGGTTGGTCTATGTAGACCTCTTCCAACACACTGTAGAGGAAGGTGGACTTGACATCCATATGGTAAACACTCTAGCCATTCTGATTTTCCAGTGCGAGGATCATCTTGACTGTGTCAAATCAGGCTACAAGCACATACACTTCATGGTAGTCAATCCCTAACTTCTTGTAGCGTTTTACCACCATTCTAGCCTTATGTCGATCAACTTATCCTTAGGCATTGAACTTCATTTTGTAAACCCATTTAACCCCAATGGTCTTCTTACCTTCTAGGAGATCTACCAATTGCCATATCTCGTTCTTCTATATAGCCTCTATCTCTTCATCCATCGCCTTCACCTATTTGCGATTCTAACTTGCTTCTTCAAATGAAATTGGATCAACCTTAGAAAATAAGGTAAAGTTAGAGTGTTCTTCATTTTCTTGATTTTGAGTTACCTCATAAATGTCTTGCAAGCTTCTCATCTTCATGGCTATCCTCAAGTTGGAAATCTTGCTTGCAAGTGGGGGTGACCAGGGCGGTAAGGCAGTGTTACTGCTGGCACCACTATTACTGCTTGAGGCTACAAATGGTTGCACATAGGTTTTCTCCAAGTCAACAGATTCAATGATAGCTAGCTCAGGCTGGCCAGTCTTTGACTTCCAGTTCCAAGCTTCATCCTACAGGAACTTCACATCTCGGTTGATGACAAGCTTCTTCATCATAATATTATACAGCCTATACGCCTTCGCTTATTCACTATACCCTATAAAGATACACTTCTCCGCATTGTCATCCAGATTTTGCCTCTTTTCTTCTAGAACATGTGCATATGTTATGCACTCAAAAACTCTCAAATGGTCCACACTCGGCTTCTAATTTCTCCAGGCCTCCTGAGGAATCTTTTCCTTCACGCTCTTGGTGGGACATCTTTTCAGTAGATAGACTGCACAGGTTATAGCTTCTGATCAAAAATAATGTGGTAATGCTTTCACCTTCAACATATTGTGTACCATCTCCATAATGGTTTTGTCCTTCCTCTCAGCTACACCATTCTACAATGGTGCATACCTGGCAGTAAGCTACTTTCCAATTCTATTTGCCTTGCAAAAATTATGGAATTCGTTGGATTTGTATTCACCTCCACCATTTATCCTGAGAGTCTTCACCTGGTAACCACTCTATTTCTCAACCAGAGCTTTGAACTCCTTGAATTTAGAAAATGGTTCTGAATTCTGCTTGATGGGACAAACCTATGCATTTCGGCTAAAGTCATCAATGAAGGTTAGGAAGTATTTGTTATCAAAAAATGTGCTGGTCTACATCAGACCATAGATGTCTGAGTGTACTAGCTCCAATGGTTGTGAGGCTCTCCAAGACTGTCTTGCAGGGAATGCATCTTTGTGCTTCAAACTAGGCACATAGTACAAGCTATCCAATGCTCAGTAGGTTGTGCTTCAAACCAGGCACATAGTACACATTAGTAATTTTTTTCCTTTCACTATGTGTGGTGTGGATAAGGATTTTTCCTTTTCCTTTGATAGGAACCTTACTGTTGTTCCCTATTTTTACTTTAGACTAGACGATTTCATCTAGTTGTGAGAACATCTCCATATTCCTAGTCATGTGGTTGTTGCACCCACTATCAAGATACCAGACATTCTTCTGGCTCTCCTCCTCAATACATGCATATCTACATTCAACATTTCCAAAATCATTTATGTAGCCCTCAAATGTGGATGACATTGCCCATCCGACTGGCCCTGCGATCAATTTTGACCTATCGCCTAAAGTGGTCTTGGAAGAGATAAGTGCACCGGATATGAAGCCCTTAGGATCTATTGATGTTGATGTTCATCGCAAGTCCAAACATTTACATTGCAAAAATGAGGAAGGTGAGATTCCCTCTCTTCCTTCTGCCCCCTTGAATTTGGAAGTCTTGCCGAGGGATCATTCTCGGAAAAATATGTAGAGGAAATCTACGCTCTGTTGATTCAAAGGAGGTTAAACATAATGTTTTTTCGGGATTTAAAACTTATCGATATCAATCAACGCAAGATGTGGTGCTCCCTAAAATTGACCCTAGATTTGTCTGAAGAGGTGTCGCTTTTAACGACTGTTGTGGCTCAGGGCTTAGATAAGATGGTGTAGAACTATCTCAGTTCTTCCTCTTCTTGTGCCTTGAGGTGTGGGTTTTTGTAGTTCTGTTTGGTTGCCTCTGGTCTATCTTCCGAGGTCTTGTTCTGTCTCTTTCACCTTTGTGGCTTTCTTTGTAGTGGTTGTGGGATCCTATTAAAACCCTCTCTTTTTAATCTTACCAAAAAAAATTATTAAAAATATGACATTTTTATGGTGTTACAGTGTGATTATTTATAAAACTTTATTAATATAAATATGTAATTAAGAAATATTATTTCAATTTATTTATTTATTGTAACATTGATAATTCATATCATTCATGTGTTAAAAATAGTATTTTAATTATATTATGATTTTAAGGGTTAAGTGTTTTTCAAATTAACACAGAGAATATTTTTTCTTATATTCTGATTTTAAGGGTTAAGTGTTTTTCAAATTAATATAGATTTTTTTTTTTAGCCATGAAAATAATGGTATACATGAAGTGACCTATAAATATGTTAGTCATATTTCTATGCCATGTATCATGATATTTGTATCTTAATTCTAATATATCATAGCATAATGTTTACATCAAAAATTTAAATATATTGAATTTTTTTTTAATTTATGTAATGTATTTCGAGCTCATAGGAATTTGTATCCTTAGTTATTCCATGTTTTTTTTTTTTTATATAAATATTAAAAATATTTTATAAATATAAATTTAGATAGACAATTATTATTTTTATTGTATAACCAAAACAAACAAGATAAATTATGTAGATGTTTTTTGTAGAAATCTTTTAGTAGAAATTAGGTTAGTGTGAGAAAACCCTAGTAGTTGGGAATTTGCCTTCATCCTTGTAATGGTTATCGCTCAGACGGCAGCTTCAACTTATGCTAAAGTTGTCGGAGTAAGGAATGGCGCCAGGGAAGAGACCTCGCAAGTTCATGCCGAAAGTTTTCCATGAGGTAACAATGTCAATCCTGTTGTTGAAATTCCTATTATTGAGTTTGATAATGCATGTAAGTGGTTATAAGAGCATACCCTGATAGGATATTTTTTGGGTCATATCACGAATGTTACTCTGTTCTGATCTTGGATTCATTAGTATTGGAAACCTTATGGTATTAATATAGAGAATATCCAAAAGTTGTCAAAAGGGTTTTTTCTTTTTTGCTTTACTGATGCTCAGCATGCGCAAGAAAGTTTTAGTTGGCGTCCCTGGTATGTTTGAAACTCTTTTCTTGTATTTCAACAATGGTCTAGAGATTTCTCTGTCAATGATGAGGCTTCTCTGGAAGTGCCTATTTGGGCTGAGTTCCTTGGTCTTCCGATGACCTTTTGGCAATTCTAGCAAAGTATTGATTCCACCCTTGGAAAAGTGGTCTGCTTAGAACCAAATAAATTCTATAATGTCTATCCTAAAAGGCATGTGTGTGTCAAATTTGATCTTTCCAAGGACCTTACTGAGTCCATTGACCTAAAGATTGGTGACAATATTTTTACGCAATATGTTGTGTACATTATTCTTCCCAAAACCTGCTACCGTTTTCAATCCATGAAGTACAAAATTAAATATTGTCTACTTATGGTTGATAAATAAAAATTGTGCAATATTGTTGTTCCTCCCTCTACTTCAATAGCTCTAGCTCCAAGAGCCAAAAATCATCCATATGAATGGACTACCATAATAAATAGGAAAAATCATCAACCTAAGTAGTCGGTGTTGCAAGGAGGTTCTAGTTCCAACCCTCCAGTGCAACAACCCTCGGTACCATGCATGCTAGCCCTTCCAACTCCCACTACTCCGGTGTAGTCATCTCCCTCAGCACCAATAGGGTCCTCTTTTATACTTGATTCAGATGGATTTTCACCACCTCTAGTATCTTCTTCTTTTGATGGTTTTACTTCTTCCATTCTTAAGCAACCGTTACCTGATAATGTATCATTCTCCAGGTCCCACCGTTCGTGTAGTACAGCTCATGATGGGTTACATCAAGAAAAGAGACATCAAACTAACTTTCTTATGGAAAATCATGAATGATTTCTTATCAATTCAATCACTTCCCTAGGAGAGTTGGGAGATACTAAATTCCTAAGGGAATGAACCTCGATCGTACTCAATGATTTTCTTGTCCTAGAATGTAAGAGGATTGATGGATCCAATCCAAAAATATCAGTTCCACAAAGAGATTCAGAATGTTGCTCACTTGCATGGTAGTTTGTATTTTCTATGTTTGCAAGAATTTAAAATTGTTGACTTCATTTTGGGTAGTACTTATATCTTTTTATGGCTAGAAAGTAAGTTTTTGTGTTCCCATCATAATCTGAGAAGAGGAGGAGTTGTCACTTTCATTTCTCCTATGTGGCATTCTCATATTATCACATGGGGTGTGGATCCCTCAAATCATGTAGTTTGGATTCTTTTTGAAGTTGGTGGTATCTCTTTTGGCTTGATTAATGTGTATGCTTCTAATAATGCATCAAAAATATGAACTTTATGGTTATGGCTTACTCTTTCCTTACCTAAAGTGGTTTGGGTGGTGTGTGGTGACTTCAATATAGTGGAGAAGAAAGTAATTGATAAACTTGGTTTGCTCCCTATACGTTGGAATATTGGAGAGCAAGAAGCATGGTTTTTTCAAGAATAAGCTTGGACTGAGAGACCCTAATTCCTTCTTTATACCCTCTAATTTTCTTGAGTTGATATGGTATACGTGGTCCAAATTTCAAGCTAGAAATATCCGTATTTTGAATTGGCTTGATAGAGCTATGCTATCTGAATATTCTTATTTTTATTTCCATCACTTGTTGGCTTCTTTACCCTTTGTTTCAACTATTCCTGATACCACCCTTTCTTATCATGCTCCCATTGTGTTTTCAATTTCTTATTCTTTGCCTTTGCCTTATCAATTCAAGTCTCAGTTCTATCTGAATATTTCTTTTTTGAAACATTAAACTATGTCTGCTCATATTTGCAAGATTTGAAATCTAGTTTCAAGACCAGTTGTAATTCATGATATAATTTCTTGGTGGAATGAATCTATCTCCAGAACAATTGTTCTTCTCAGGAATTAAGGAGTTGAAGTTACCAAGTGGAGACGAATCTCTAATGTAGCCCTTAAAGCTGAACTAGCTCGAGCTTCTGTCAGACTAGAAGCAAGCCCTCTAAGCTCTATTCTTCAAGCCCAAGTTGCAAGTCTTAGGCATGAGCTTAAACAAATTGAGCTTTATGAAGCAAGGGGAGCTCAACTTCATGCTCGGCTTCATTGGATGAAAATTGGTTATAGGGTTTCAAAATATTTTATTTTATAAAATAAAACCCTTGAAACAAGCCATTTAGTTCAATGTTATTTAGGATTTAGGGGTTCATTGGACATCACTTCTTGATATTATTAAAGTTTTTGTCAAGCATTATCATAATTTTTTTGCTTCTCAGGAGTTAACTCATGAATGACAGGCTACAATTCAATATTTTTGTGCAGTTGTTCCTAAGAAGCTTTCAGCTCTTCAAAAGGAATCTTGTGAATGCCCTTTATCATTGGATGATCTTGTTGAAGCCCTGTCCAAGATGGATAATGATAAAGCTCCAATATTAGATGGATTTCCTTGTGAATTTTATAAGGAGTATTGGGATATGGTTGACCCAAATTTATTGTATGTTTATTAGGAAGCAGTGGCTTCTGGCTCTTTAGGTTCTATAATTAATAAGGGCAATATTAAATTCATTCCTAAGTAGGGGGATCCAAAAGTGCTCACCAATTTGAGGCCTATTACTTTACTCAATGTGAGTTGCAAAATTATTGCTAAGGTTTTGGTCTTACACCTTAAACCTCTGTTACCACTTATTATCCGCCCTACGAAAATTGGGTTTGTATAGAGTAGATACATTTTGGATAATGTAATTGTTGTTTTGGAGGGCATGGAATGGGCTAGAGCCACTCAACAAAATACTATTTTCATCAAGATTGATTTTGAGAAATCCTATGATAGGATTGAATGGAATTTCATCTTTACCATGCTTCGAGATCTTGGTTTTGGGCCACATTTTTTGAGCTTGGTTAGTATGCTTTTTTTAGATGCTTCAATTGTGCTTACTTTGAACAATTATCATTTTGAATCAATTGGATTGTTCAGATCTGTCAGACATGGATGTCCTTTGGATCTCTTTTCATATTAGCAGTTGAAGCTTTTGGATACCTTCTTGCTAACCAAGTGAGTCAAGGCAATATTAAGGGTATTTCTTTACCAGGAGAATATTCTCAACTCATAAATGGACATTTTGCAGATGATTCTTTTTTTAACACTTCATGAGGATGAGTGCTCTGTCAAACAAGTACTAGATTGCCTGGATATTTTTTGCAAAGCATCAGGATCTAGCATTCAATGGAGGAATACCTCATGTTATAGGCAATCCTATTTGGACCTTCCAAGCTAGATTGAAAGCTTCCAATGGCATTGGATCTAAACAGGGGAGATGTTTAAATTCTTTAGCATCCCATTTGCATTCTAGAGTTCCCCTGTTGTCTTGTGGAATTATGTTTTATAAAAAGTAGAGAAAAAAATTCCTTTTGGATCACTAAAAAACTTACTCTAGCTAGTAAGTTTTAGGTGTGTTCCAAAATCATTGCTACTACTCATGTGTATTATTCATCATGTTGGGTCCCTTCTCAAGCCTGCTATAAAAAATTGGAAAATATTTTAAGGGATTTTCTTTGGGCTAACTCATCATATAAACAAGGGTTTCATCAAGTTGCTTGGGAGATTTGTTGTCTTCCCAAAAAATCATAGTTATCAGACTACATGATTGTCAAAGACAAGGTTTTGCTTTATCTGCTAAATGGATTCTTCAAGACTTAAGTGGTTCTGAAGCTTGGAAATTTCTAATTCGACACTACATTTCAACTGATTTTCCTCTTGGCAGGAAGGATTGGAAAGGCATGAATTTTTAATCCCTCCTGGTTGCTCCTATCCCAGTAAAAATTCAAGGATATTTTGTCATTCAAGGTATATGGAGGACTTGGGAGAAAATTAAGCCCTGGTTGTGTTGGCAATGGGATGGGCATCGAAAAGGTGCTTCTATTTCCACTTATAATATTTGGTGGTCACCTTTTATTACTTTTCAAGGTTCCCCTATTGCTTTTATGTAATGGATTCATGCTCAGTGGTTCTTTAGGAAAGGGATTTCAACAGTGGTAGATTTTTTTTCAAGATATTCTAGGGATTGGATCCCATGGGATGATTTCAGTATATTTTTTGGTCTGTGGCTAGATGATAATAATACTTATGACACCATTTTGGATTGTATCTTTTTTTCTCTTTGGCCCATGATTTGTAGATATTCTCAAAATCCTTGGTGGTCTGACTAGGGATGGTTTAAGAAAACCTCGCTTCTTACTTACAAACCTAAGTTAGGGTATGCTTGGCTTACTCCCAATGTCCCTATAGTTCAAAGACTCAATGAGCAATGGGATATTCTTTCCACTTAGACTCGTTAGAGTATAAGATTTAAAATAGCTTGGGCTAGATTTATTGAACCCAAATAGGATTTCTTTTCCTGGAGCTTATTATCTTATGGTCTTCCTCTTGGACAAAGATTAAAATATCTTGGAATAGATAATCCTTCCTATCATTTTTTTGGTGCTCCAAAGGATTCCTTTCATCTTTTTTGTCAGTGCAAGAAAGCTTGAATGGCCTGGGATTGGCTTGAGTCCTTATATTGGCCTCATATGGCCAGTTCATTCACTTGGCATCATTCTTTGCTTGGCGTCCCATCATATTTTTCCTTACCCTTATTGGAAGTGTGAAACATTCTTCACATCAGTGTGTTCTTTCATATTAGAAAGCTCATAACAAATTTTTCTTTTCTCAACAGCATAGTTCAAATGAATTTTTAATTGTTGATAAGTGCACAATTTATTCTGATTTTTGGCTCCATATTTCAGTTCAAGTGGAGAAATTTCATATGGAAGTGGAGCATCTTCATGCTCTTATGCAGCACTGTGGTAATACCCCATGTACAACCATTCAAATGTCTTCTACAGAGCCTTCTTGGTCTCGTAATTTTTCTCGATCGTGCTCTCATCGATGACTTCCCTCCCGATCTATAAAAATATATTGGTCTTAATTATCTCTTGTTCTCCAACCCCAAGGCAACATTGGAAATAATACATCTCATCATGGTAGTGGATGGGAGTTTTTCTAGGTGGAGCCATACCTAGTTGTTGGTTGAGTAGATCTCATTCCCATGTGACCAGTCGCTCCAGCTAATGTGGTGGGTTGGGGTGTATCTTATGGTATTAATGGATCTGATACAGGTGATAATGTTTGCATGGCTAGGGAGTATGGATGGTTCATTTCCATTCCTTCTAATATTGGTTGGTAGCATATGAAGGGTGAGGGACATTCACCTTGTCAGCATACCCCCTATGATTGACATGATTTAATGCATGATTTTTGGTGATGTGGTTGGTGACGGGTTTAACCCTATTTTTATTATTTTGAGTAATTGCTTCCTAACTCAAACTGAGTTAGTGTGACTACCTATTGGGGTGTGCCTATCCACATTTTTTTGTTGTAAACACTTGTATTTTTAAATTAATTAAAAGTTAGGCCTTTACATTCAAAAAAAACAAACAAGATAAAAATTATAAGAAAATTTTTTATATTATTATCTTGTAAGATTAAAAAAAATTATATTCATTTCTAATTAGTAGAAATTATTTCATGTTTTCTAGTTGATATTCATGTCTAAATAGTTAAACCTATGTTATAAGCTAAAAATATCAATTGTAACTATATTTTATATTCATTTTTTCTAGATTGAGTTATAAAAGCTACAAAAATTATTTTTAATTGGAAGGAAATGAATTACTATTAAAAAAATCTGATCTTCTCCTATAAAAATAGTCTCTTCTCATAAGATACTAAAAATATTCATGAAAAATACCCAAGGACTAGAAGCACAACACTCTTTTATAATAAGTTAAGAAAAGAGAAAAAAATAAAAGATGGCCAAATTATTAAAACTTTATGCACATATATTCAAATATATTTCAAAATATAATTCTAAACTAAGCATGATCATACCATTCATTTTATTTTAAGTAAGCATGGCTACATGTGTATAGCCCAATCACAATCCTATACTCAGTTTTTATGGTGAAAGTGGAAAGGACCAGTCAAAAAAACATATCTAGTTTTTTTTATTTAAAATATATTTTTGGTTGCTACTACATATATTCTTTTATTATGTAAAATGGTATGAGCATCAATTATGCTATGTACCATGAATTTATTTTCTAATTAAATCAACATTGGCAGGTAAACTAATTAAGATACCAATCTTAGTGGTTTACCTCTTAAGAGAATTGCCTAGTTGATGCCTTCATCTCACATATAATCATGAAGATATTTACACTACATTAAATAAATATGCAATAATATTACATTTGGTAAGAAAATGTCAAATAATCATAATCTACATCATTGTAAAACAATGGTGCCATGTATATTATTTAAACATATAATATCAAAGTAACTTAATATCTCTTGGTATCTTGGATGTACAATTACTTCATAAAAATCATGTTAACCATCACTAATACATGTACTGACATAAAAGATATTTTTTATTTTCATCCTATCCAAAAGATATGTAGACATAAATATCAGCCATATAAAATGATCTCTACTAAAAACATAAAAACTATATACTAGACGCAAAAGACCCTTTCACTAGCCTAAGATTTATATCATATTATCTAGATAGCAGCATACATTCACATGACAACTATATGAATATGGAGGACATAAATATAATATGTAGAAAGCAACCTCCTATATAATTTATAAGTACGAGAAACAAGATTCTAAATTACTTGATGTAACTTAATAACCAATTTATATATTAATCATTATTATAAGTTAGATAATTTCAAATATATATGAACAATAATATAAAAGAATGAAGTAGAATACAAAATATACATTAAAAATTTCAAAAAAATAAAAGAAAATAGCAAAGTAAGTAATATTGTTTATCTCTATAATATGATTATATCCAATAACTAAGTAATTGTATAATAATATAAAATCATCAAAATATTATCCTATAAAGATACAATAAAATATAATATAATGACCTAGCAACTAAGGATATAATACATTAGAAACATATCTATAATAAGGAGTTTTCAAACAATTCAACTATTTATCCCCTTGATATCAATATATAAGAAATGGATAGATTTTTCATGTATATTATATTAAAAAAATTTATGAAAAAATATTGAAATGAATCATCATGCATGTAAATCAGTAATGATCCTATATGTACACACACAAACACATTGTAAGAAATATTATAAATTTTTGTACTCATGAGGAAATAATTGTATAGCTCACTACTATGCTAGAGGATTTGATGGAATTAAGTAAAATATTTGATCAATATTAATTCCTATATAATTATTAGTGAATACCAATTGCATATAGATGATTGTTTTGAAAAGGATAACAAATTAATTATTTAATTGAATAGATAAATTTAGTAGGCTATCTTCCATTAATGAATATATCATAAAGTTCACAAGTTTTTTCTCTTACATGTGATTTATACATACACACTCACATAATACTTTAAACCCTATTTCTCTTAATTTCATATAGTTTCTATTGCATCAGTACCAACTATTTTCTTAAATAAGGAAATAGTTGTATAGAATGTAATATAATAAAATATTTTAACATTTATGAGTTCAATAATATGTTATGGGATAATAATATTATAATAAACTATGCTTAATAACGATTGGTCTATTTATGGTAATATCAAGGATCATCTACCTGTCCTTAGTGAATGTATGAGTAGGCATAGGAATGCACAAATCTTTCTAAATCCAGGAAAGTGTTTTCTAATGGTACCTTATGGGAAACTTTTAGGATATATAGTGTGCAATTTGGGGTTGAAGACTGATCCTAATAAAATTCATGTTAAATTACACATGGAGGAGCCATATGATGTGAGATCATTAAAAACCTTCCTTGGATACATGGGATACTATCAAAGGTTTATCACAAACTATGCATACGTATTCTACCCACTCTTTGACTAACAAGAATATTCCTTTCAGATAGATGGAAGAGCACCAAGGAGCTTTTGAAGAGTTGAAAGCTAAACTTGTTAGTAGTCCCATTTTGGTATTTCCTAATTGAAATAAGGAATTTCATTTCCATATTTATACCTCAAACTTTGTGATTGGATGTTCATTAGCACAAGAGGGATAGTATATGCTAGATCAACCTATATTTTTTGCAAGTCGCCTATTGTCATGGGTGGAGTGGAGTTATTGTACAACAGAGTGAGAAGCTTTAGGGATGGTATATGCTATAAAAAAACTAGGTATTACCTATTGGCAAAACCTTTTGCTTTCTAAGTAGATCATCAGGCCTTGTTGTACTTGATAAATAAGCCAGTCATACAAGAATGGGTCAACAGGTGGCTCGTCACTTTACAAGAATTCATATTTTGAGTAGTAGTTTGACCCGATAAGAAGCATGTGATTGCAGACCAGTTATCTCAAATATGATGAGGAGAGCCTATAGGGATGAAGATTCTAGATGAATATCCTGATGCTCAGTTAGTAAAAGTTAATTGGACAATACTTATCCATAAGTTAGTTGCCATAATATCTGACGGTAATAAAAAATAAAAATGTAATCATAAAGTCAACACCTTTTCAGTTGATAGCAGGATTGTTGTACAAAATGGGTATTGATGGTAGCCTACGAAGATGTGTGATGGACGAGGAATTTAAATTAAAATTGAGAGAAGTTCATGAAGGGTTATCATGAGGACACGTGGGGCCTGATACCATTGCTTAGAAAGTACTCTTAGCAAGATTATGGTAGCCCACACTGTATAATGCATAGGAATACATACAAACATGTGATACTTGCCAAAGAGCAGGGAAACCAGTACAATAAGATTTTATGCCCTTACACCCATAACAACCCCAGGATTTATTTGAGAGATGGGAGTTGGACTTTGTTAGACCATTAAAAACTACCCGTAGGTGAAAATTTTGATACATTGTGGTAGCTATTGAATACCTAACAAAATGGGTCAAAGCAAGAGCACTACTAGATAACACAATAAAGAGTATAGCTTGATTCTTGTATGAGCAAGTAATTACAAGATTCGGTATTCCACTACAAATAACAAGTGATTGATAAGGTCACTTTGTGAATGATATTATGAGGATTTTGCATTCCTTTTCTAGTCCATATTACCCTAGAGCCAATGGGTAAGCAAAGGTGACTAACAAATTCCTAGTGTCAATCTTGTGCAAAACTTGTGGGATGGTAGGAGAAGATTGGGAGTAAATGTACCATCTATTCTTTGGGTATATCAGACTAACTTTAAACCAATGATAGATCATACACTATTTAAGCTAATGTATGGTTAGGAGAAAGTAGTGCTAGTGGAGTTCTTGGTACCAAGTTTACAGGTAGTTGTGGAGCATCGCTTAGGTGACCAAGAAAGTCTAGAGGAAAAACTAATGACACTAATCAAGTTGGATGAAATAAGATTCATGGCATAGTGGGTGATCAAAAGAGAAAGAAGTTGTGGCATGATATGCACCTTCAAAAGTTAGAACTTAAGCAAGGTGACTTAGTTCTAAAATTTAATGGGAAACAGAAAATTAAGCCAAGGAAGTTAAAAAACGTGTGGCTTGGTCCCTTTCGAGTTGTAGAAGTGATGGATAATTGGGTAGTCAAACTACAAAATTTGAATAGAACTGAAGTGCCAGATACTGTGAATGGTTCAAATTTAAATCCATATAAAGTAGAGTTTTTGTTTATTTCTTTAGAAGAAATTAAAAGAAGATGAAGGGATTAAGCTCAGTTCGACGAACTATAGGGAATATTTCAAGGTTCATTACAGGAATACCTTGACATGGGAATTTCATGACTATTTGCAGAAGGGGAGGAGGTAAGGCCAATCACCAAACAATAAGAATTGGTACCTCAAATCGATGAGAAAAGAATAATGTGAGTACATGTAAGGTTTGCATATGGGACTGAATGTATTGAAGAAGAATACATAGAAGTGATTCCTCCAAATGAGATAAGGAACCCATAATAATAGGGAACTATGTTCCCACATTTGGAGTATAGAGAATTACCTCAACCAATATAATATCAATGAATGATATGACTAGGAGTATGGTATGAAGAAAGAATAGATACCTTTGATATGGAAGCTCCAAGAAGGAATGAAAGTGAAACCTGTTATAATCACAATGACACTGAGAGGGGGGGTGAATCAGTGTGTTCTTTAAAAACTTAAAAGCAATTTAGACTTTTAAATAAACTGCAGCAGATTAAAATAGAAATAATAAAAGTACTAAGAGCATCACACATAACACGACATTTTAACGAGGTTCACCGATGTGGCTACTCCTCAAAAATATTGCTTGGACTACCATCCAAATCCAGTCAAATGCAAAGCTACAACTTTACATAATCATTCACCAGCACCAGCTGGTAAGAGGCACCAACCTCTAAATTTTATCTGCTACAACAGAATGGAGCACCAACTCCAATTTTTCCAGCTCCAACTGGAAAGAGGCACCAACCCCTTTTACCAAGCTACAACTTGGAGATAGTAATAAAAATTGCAGAATTAAACTGTCACCTCAATTTGCACGATCTGCTATTTTTCTTGCGTTCTGCTGCTTGTCGGCATTCGGCTGCTGCTGTGAAAAATGATTCGCACTTTTTCAACCACTCCTCTATATCTCTCCGCGTTCTCTATTGCAACTTCACAGAAATATTACTTCTACAGCCGGCACACTGTCATTTCACACTCGGAACATGACTTCTGCATACCGCGTTCTTATCTTCTCTTTGCACCACTCACTCTGCTGCACCTTCCATGAAATCTCACTTCTACCATCTACGTATTTTTGCCTCGGACTTTAAACACGCCGTCTGCATATCGCTCTCTTTGTTCTCGATCAGTCGATACGCACTCACTCACTATCTCATCGCTGCGATCTCTTTTCTTTAACTCCAAAGAACTATCACCGACTTACACTCTGTTGCACACGAACTTCATTCGCATATATCGCATCACGCCCACTCTTCAACCTTGCAACGAGTCCCGCCTTTTTATAGAAGAGAATATCCCATCAAAACATTCTCAAACACGTCAGCTGCAACCCTAATTAGGTCAACATGAAACCCTAGATTTTTTTGGTTGCTTAACCTTGCTTTGTCCACAGGAAACCCTAATTGATCCGTTGCAAAACCCTAGCAACGTCGGCTTTGAAAACAAGCCGGTGAACAGCTTTAATTTAATTTTAAAATATTAATTTAAATTTTAAATAAATAAATAAAATTTAAATTGGATATTTAAAATTAAATATCTTCATCATCGGAGCACCTTTTTCAACAAAACGAAGAGCTAACTTGGGTTTTAAGAAAAACCCATTTCAAAAGCTAGCTGACCATGGATTTAAACAAAACCTATAATTTAGTCTGCCTTGGTTTTCACAAAAACCCTTCCGCTCTTTGACATCAATGACAACATCAACACTTGAGCAAGGGCAATGTACCCAAGGTACCCAAAATTGCCAACAATCTCCCCCTTTGTCATTGATGGCAACCCTTTACTAAAAACACATCTTCAAGAGCCAAAACTGAAATCAATCTCTTTGAAGTTTTGCTCCCCCTGACTTGAAGCTTTCCTCTTCACTTGAAGCTCTCCCCCTTACTCATATCTCTCCCCCTTTGTCATCAATGGCAAAGGGCCACCTTTGGGGCTCGGAACTAAGAATGAGCCTCTTAGCTTAGTCCCTCCCCCACCTCCTGATGAGGTGATTAATTCTGGGGTGGGAGTAAAACTCCCATTAGGCACTGATCAACATCAACGTCTATAACTTCCTTGTCGGGTCTTCTCTTGAACTCTTTGACCATATTCTTGTTCCTGTCATTGTTCTGATCCTTGGACCTGATCATGCCACTTGTTCTGTTCCTATATCCTGGAATTTCAACTCTGCACTATGTCGACCAGTGTGACTTTTATTGTTGCACTTATAACAAGTAATAGTGTTGTTTCTTTTAGGCATACCTGTTCTTTGAATCCACATGTTCTGACTAAGCCAGTTCTGACTAAACTTGTTTTGACCAAGCCTGTTAGTGTGATGTTCTTTTGTTTTAAATGAAACTCTAGTCTGTTTACCCTTCGACATGAAGCACACATACTATTTGCAGGTTTTTTAATGATTGGAATATCTCTCATTGCTTGTTTAGCGCTAATTCTTACCAGATTATCAAAACTTATGTGTCCAAGCCTCTTATGCCACAACCGGTTCTCTTCTTCTTGTCCCATGAAGCACATACCTTCCGAAAACTCTGAGAGTGTGTACAGATTGCCAGACGTCCTTGAGCCGGTTGCTATTAATTTCCTGGTTGTTTATTTTTCTGACTTCACAACCATGCTTCTTGAAAACTACTTCATGTCCTTTGTCACAGATTTGACTCACACTCAATAGATTATGTTTCAAACCATCCACATATAAAACTTCCTCTGACTTGATCTTTCCTTCACTAATTTTGACCGTTCCTTTACCTATTATTTTGGCTCCGTCATTGTTGCCGAATTTTATAGAACCACCCTCATACTTTTGTAGATTTTTGAATTTTTGTTTGTCACTGTCATATGACTTGAGCAACCACTATCAAGAATCCAAGGAACATGTTTATTACGAGCTCTAAAAGCTGTCTGCACTATTAAAGAATCTTGTTCTTTCCTGAGATGTTCTTTTTGTTTCCATTCTGTTTTAAGCTGTGGTATTGGGTTCTAGCTGTGACTTCCCCTTTTTAGAATTTTGCACATATCCTTCAGTATAAATTCTATTTTGTTTTGCTCTATACGGTTGAAATCTGCTTTCATGAGGTTGATATGAAACAGAGACATACTACGACAATTTTTGGCAATATGACCAAAGTTGTGACACTTAAAACACTCTACTGCATAACTCATTAAAGGAGCAAACGCATTTCTACTAGTGAAACTTCTTGGACCTACGTTGTATTTGCAGTCAACAATTTTATGCCCATAAACATTACACTTGAAACAAAAACCATAGAAATAATGATTAAACCTGAAAGATGGTCTTGGCCAGGTTGTTGCTGGAGCCTTGGATCTTCTATTCTTTTGATGTGTGACCTTAGTAAAGCCATCATTGTCAGCTGCTATTTCAGGTCTGGCATTATATCTTTCTTTTGCCTGATTCTTGTCTTTGTTCTTTTCACTTTCAACATTGCTTGCTTTTGGTCTGGTTGATTATTCTCCTTCAGAAAATCCGAGACCAAATTTGATACTGTGGATCTTTGATCGCTCGAGAATTTTGTCCAATTTCATCGAGCTTTCTTCACGTTTTACATGACGAGTTGATTTTTCGATCCAGCTCTTGTATCTGTATTCGAAGACTCACATTTTCTTCTTCCAATTTGCTTTGCAGTGGTCTATCTTCATGGATACCTGTATTTCCAGATCTTCAGACATTTTCTTGTATTCTTTAGTCTGTATTTTTAAACTGGCAATAATGTTGTTTGCATCCTTAAGTTTCCTTGACAATTTTTCATTCTTCTTTTTCTCCGATTCCCATTCCGTAAGGCGAGACACTAGCTCACCCTCTAAATCAACTTCAGCCTCAACTTCTTCAACTTCAGAGTTCATTCCTTCTGCCATTTATGGTTCAATTTTCTCAACCATAGGAACTGAAACTGGCTGGGATGCCTTTTTGGATGAGGATCTATTCTTCTTAGCCATTGTGTACTAATCCAAGATCAACCTTGACTGATTTAGCCAAAATTGGGAACCTTGCTCTGATACCAATTGTTATAATCACAATGACACTGAGAGGGGGTGAATCAGTGTGTTCTTTAAAAACTTAAAAGCAATTTAGACTTTTAAATAAACTACAGCAGATTAAAACAGAAATAATAAAAGTACTAAGAGCATCACACATAACACGGCATTTTAACGAGGTTCACCGATGTGGCTACTCCTCAAAAAGACTGCTTGGACTACCATCCAAATCCAGTCAAATGCAAAGCTACAACTTTACATAATCATTCACCAGCACCAAGCGGTAGAGGCACCAACCTCTAAATTTTATCTGCTACAACGGAATGGAGCACCAACTCCAATTTTTCCAGCTCCAACTGGAAAGAGGCACCAACCCCTTTTACCAAGCTACAACTTGGAGATAGTAATAAAAATTGCAGAATTAAACTGTCACCTCAATTTGCACGATCTGCTATTTTTCTTGCGTTCTGTTGCTTGTCGGCATTCGGCTTGCTGTGAAAAATGATTCGCACTTTTTCAACCACTCCTCTATATCTCTCCGCGTTCTCTGCTGCAACTTCACAGAAATATTACTTCTACAGCCCGACTGCTTGTCATTTCACACTCGGAACACGACTTACGCATACCGCGTTCTTATCTTCTCTTTGCACCACTCACTCTGCTGCACCTTCCATGAAATCTCACTTCTACCATCTGCGTATTTTTGCCTCGGACTTTAAACACGTCGTCTGCATATCGCTCTCTTTGTTCTCGATCAGTCGATACGCACTCACTCACTATCTCATCGTTGCGATCTCTTTTCTTTAACTCCAAAGAACTATCACCGACTTACACTCTGCTACACATGAACTTCATTCGCATATATCGCATCACGCCCACTCTTCAACCTTGCAACAGTCCCACCTTTTTATAGAAGAGAATATCCCATCAAAACATTCTCAAACACGTCGGCTGCAACCCTAATTAGGTCAACATGAAACCCTAGAATTTTTGGTTGCTTAACCTTGCTTTGTCGGGGAAACCCTAATTGATCCGTTGCAAAACCCTAGCAACGTCGGCTTTGAAAACAAGCCGGTGAACAGATTTAATTTAATTTTAAAATATTAATTTAAATTTTAAATAAATAAATAAAATTTAAACTGGATATTTAAAATTAAATATCTTCATCATCGGAGCACCTTTTTCAACAAAACGAAGAGCTAACTTGGGTTTTAAGAAAAACCCATTTCAAAGCTACTGACCATGGATTTAAACAAAACCTATAATTTAGTCTGCCTTGGTTTTCACAAAAACCCTTCCGCTCTTTGACATCAATGACAACATCAACACTTGAGCAAGGGCAATGTACCCAAGGTACCCAAAATTGCCAACAAAACCATTTATGAAGAGCTCATAAAACTTAATACGTTAGCTTAGATAGTATTATTGTAGCAAAGGATATGACACCGTATCTAACAGTTACAAGAGGAGTATGAAACATTGTAAGGTCATACTACAAGACTCCATGAAAAAATTGTCCAATATCTGGATGAGATGATGCAAAGGTTGGATGAGCAAAGGATAGTTAGGATACAGGAATTAGAATTCAAAGGAGAAAATATGAGGTGACACCACAAGTAAGTGGTACACACCATGAGGATGCAAGTACTAGTAGGGGAGAAAGACCATAGATAGCACCATATGTCATACCCAATTACCCACCAATGATAGAAGAATATGTGGAGATAGTTTGGCAAGACATTTAAGAAGATATTACATCACCTTAACCACAAGGTAATGTACACGAGAACTCAAGAAAATCCAATGATAGAGAGTTGCCTTGGTTAGTAAAATATGATAGTTTAGATAGCAATTGTTATGACTTCTTAAGGTAACCACAGATACCTCATGATCATCCTGACCCTGAGATCTATGCAATAGCCTATCAACAGTTGATGTGACAAAGAAGAGAAGTGTGAAGACTTCAAAGGTTAATAAATTTTCTAGAAAAATGGTTAGAACAAAGGGATGATGATCATAATGATTCTAGTTCTGAGTCAAAATTTTTGAAACCATATAGAGAAATGATGGCAACCTTATCTCCACAATGGTGCTTCGAGTAAATATGATGGATATGCTAGCTATTATGTGCAAATCATCGAATGCAAACACTCTAATAGTTTTCACCCAGAATACAAAGAAATTAAGGTTACTTAACCAATATAGAATTGGTGGATATAACTTCTGGTACTCAAGAAAGGGGAGGATTGAACCAATAAGGATCCCTAAGATAACAACAAGGTCATAGAGGAGGAGTACATCCACTGAATATTGGGAGGGTTAGTTGGGATGTCCCACCTAGAGGAGATAGAGGATAAGGGAGGATTTGATTCCCTAATACTATATGGTTGAGAGATACAACATTGGCATGTTTGAACTAGACCAAAAATCTGCAAGGTATCCCCTGGTTGAGAGGGTATTGTAGGCCCAAAATGGCCACATGAAAAAAAAATTGAAATATTTTCTAAGGCAAATAAGGATGTTCCATCCTACACGAGATCCAATGTATTTTACAGTGACATAGATCAGGATATCCTATCCCACGGTCAAAGTGATCAAAGTTCATGGTATATGTTTGATTAAGTCTAAAAGCTTAGTGATTTGTAGAATGTTCTAGTCCACACGACATTTGACATGGTTCCAGCTTGTAGTCAAAGCAATCAAAATTTGCACTTGGATACTTTTGAACCATGATATAGTGCATATTTTTATAGCATGTACTAGATAAAGGCTATTTCAAGCTTGTTCTACCTCGTGAGAGTTCAAGTGTATTTTGCAGCAATACAGCGCACATGCTCCAGCATACGATAAAAATGGTCAAACATTGCAAAAGTGAATATTAAAGTTATGGGCTAGCACAATATTTTATATGGAATAAGTCTTATGTTATAGCCTACACAGTCTAGATAAATGTTCTACCCAATGGTCAGCCATAGTCAAACTTGGAGGCACAAGTTTCAAGGTGTAGGTTATAACACATTATAGGTCATGTTCTACATCGTAGATGTAAATCAAATCTAAAGTAGATTTAATAATAGGAGTAGCAGTCTAGCGAAATGTTCCATCTCATGCACCTTGTAGTATATTTTTATGCTCGAGTCTCATATGTTCCAGCCCACATTCAAAGTGGTCAAAGGATATGATAAGTTATTAATAATAGCAGGCTACATCATGTTCCATGTTGTGGAGCTATTAAAGAATTTCAAGATTTAATATTGGTCATTTATGAGTAGATAAATGGCTAGATTATTCTGACTATATCTCGAGCACATAAAAATAGAGCCTGTGTGACATGAACTAGTTGAATCAAAGAGAGCTAGTAGACAAAGTATCAATGAGGCCAAGAACTAATAAACTATAGTTGTGTATCAATTAGTTGCAAATCTACAATAGATAATGTATACAAGAATGAAAGACAACCTAGATCATGATTTCGATAGCTTAGAGCTAAAACACCATGCAAAACCATCAAGTTGCAAGGGTAAAGCTACAAAGGAGTGCAAGATCATGTAGTTTCTTCTATTCTCAAACATAAATCAGAGGCTACCACCTCAGCATCTGGCTGATCTAGCATTTCATTTTTCTTGTAATATTCTATTCTTTCAATTTATTTTCAAGCATGTAAAAACTATAAAAGGAGGTCAAATCCTCATTTTGAAGGGTTGGCTCTAGAGTGTTTGTATGCCCTATTGTGTAATACTTGTATGAAAATTAATAGAAGGAACATTACTTGAATGTTTACCTCAAACTGGTGTTTTTTATAATTTTAGAGAGATTGAAATTGTGGATTGCTTTTTAGCTACTTCTGCTATGGTTAGTCTATTCTATTGATATTGGGTTGCTAGCTTAGAGCAATTGAAATCTTTGCATAATTGAATCTATGCTTGCAAGAAGTTTTTTTTGTTAAATATTGATACTAATCTTATTCTAATAATTTAGATTATTAGTATCTTGATAATGAAAAAGCTTTCTTAAATTATATCTATGTTCTTTCTGCAATGATGAAGATCACTTGTTTTAAATGTTGTTAATCTCAAGTGTGGGACATTAAAAATTATTTTTGCAAGATGGGTTTTTCTTGTGGATGCCTATGTTGTTAGCTCTATCCATCCACTGTTTGATTACTATTTCTTAACACTAACTCATTTCTATCCCTATCTCGTAAACATTTAACTGAGCTTAAATGAGTCAACATCTTATTAGTTGATAAGAAAAACCAGCCTACTCTGGAGGTTGGATTAGATCAATCATTAATCCATCCAATGTTGCAGTCTAAATTATGATTAGCAGGTGCATGCCAAGAATTGGAAGATAACAATTGCAATATTGAGCTCTTTCTTGATGGTAATTTGGATCCCAATAATTTTTGGCATGCTTGGTAGGACCTGTTGACAAGAACACTAGTTAACCCACTCTCTCTAACTTTATCTTTTCTTAAAGGAATCAAGATTTTATGAATTGTCTTGACCTTATTAAGTTGTGATCAGTAAATTCACCTGGTGACTCCCTCCATTCAAGAATATTGAAAAGCCTTTTTTATAGCTCATAGTTTTCATGAATACTAGTACAAAGAATAATTTAAAGTCTTTTATCTATTATGAGCTCCCTTTGAGAGGATATACTATCTTAAGAAATTTGAACCCAAATTTCCAATCATATGAAACTCCTCCAAAAATTCAACCTGAGGTGCCTCTAAGACCACCTCCAGCAAGAGTAGCAGCTAGAAATATGGTTAATAATATAGCCAATAATGCCAATGTGGCCCCAAATATGCCCCTGTAGAAGTATCCTAGTTGGAATACAACTGGCCCATGAGGCTTGCTCATATGTGTGATATTTTCCAAGTTGTATCCAAATCCATCCCTACCTATGATGGATCAGGAAAAACTACTTACGAGCATTACCAAGATATTCTAAATCTAGAAGCAATTCATAATATAAAGAATGAAGATATCATTGTCAGAATCTTGGCCCTATCCTTTAGAGAAAAAATATTACACTAGTTTAGGACTTTGGAGGACAATAGCATTACTTCATGGACTGAGTTAGATGAACCTTGTAGAGGAATTAAATGAGTCTATTAATCCCTTCTTCCTTCTAAATTAGTTTACATCCATGCAAAAACATTAGCAAGAATCAGTTTTAGACTTTAATCTGAGATTTAGTAGAACCTGGAAGAGAATTCCACCTAACACTAGGCCAGCTACAACCCTTGCTTTTATGTACTATATCATATCCCTTGGATCAGAATTGAGTTTACAAACTCAATAGACAAGGATATATACCTTTCCCTAGGTTTATAATGTAGTCATCTAGGCTGAGAATATTCTTATCAATGTAGGGAGGTTACCCCCAAAGACTGTGATGCCTTACTGCTCTAAAATTTCTAATATCCAAGGTCAAGAAAATATGTCTTCTTACATGGACCCCCTTCGTATGTCATCACCAGCTCCCAATATGACTCTAATTCCCCTCCCAAAATCATCATCTGCTTCAATTTCTTTCCCTCCTCTTCCATTTCAAGCACCTCAAAAATATTTTGTGCATATTGATATTGAAAACACTTTAAAAACTCTTAGTAACAAAATGAATTCAATGGAGAAGAGAGAGATAGAGAGATCACAACAAAGAAGGTTTTCATATGTTAATAGAGATAAAAAACCTGGTACTAACAATAGTGTTGGAATTAGATTTAGTGTGATTCAATAAGATCCAAAATATTCCTCTAAAACTAACCTTGTGAATGTATATTGTGTGTAATTATCCCCATGACTGGGAGTCATGTATTATGTATCAGCATCATGTGCAACAAGCCATGGAAAAGGCAGATAGAAATTAGAAAGGTAGATTCAATATGCTCTGGCAACCAGACCAGATCATGGTTGAGCAAAATCCTGATGAAGATGGACCTAGTGCTCTCATGACAATATCTGGAAAGAATAATATATTGCAGGTTGATCTACATAATATGGGGAAATTTCAAGTCTCTCCTTAGAATAATAAAAATCCTCCTCTACTAAATAATTGACCAAATTCCTATTCCTCAAGCCACTAAAAAAAGGACATGGTATTGAAAGGCCAAGAAAAGGAGATCAATTTTCCTTGGAGGTTTGACAAATAAAATGACAAAGAGAGGATGAGATCCAAAAGTGAAGCATAATAAAAGCTTTGATTTTCCTCTATAACTAAGAGGTAAAGGATTGAACCCACACAAAAATACAAGAGAAAATATGGTGAGCCAAAGAGAAATCTCGAGAATCCCACTTCAACGAAATCAGAATATAACATTGTAGAAGAGATGAAAAGAATTCCCTCCAAGAATAGCCTCTATGATACCCTCTTTATTCCTGGTCAAATAGATCTGCTAAAAGCTTCTTTGAGTAATAATTCTCAAGAAAAATAGGCCACTACCATCCTCACTATGTCTTCTAGAAAAGATAATATGTATCTTGTTGTTTTAAACAATAAACCCCCCATTCTATATTTCTTTACGAATGGAGGGTTGGATAGTTCACAATTGTATGATTGACTCAAGGGCCTCCACCATGATTATACCCATGGTAGTTTTTTGAGGATATGAGTATGGAGTATACCAAATCCTATTCTGGAGTTTTGCATTTGGATGGGACACTAGTAAAGATAGTTGGAGTAATAAAATATGTACTAATAAGATTGCATAGAGCCCCAAAAGTGACCATCATGCAAGATATTTTGGTGGTAGACCTAGAGCCCTCTTTTGTTCTATGTCTTTCTAGATAGTTCACTACCAAATTGGGAGGATGTATGTACTTGGATTACTCAAGTATGGTGACTCCCTTCAAGGAAAATAGAATAAGGATCACAGCCGAGAAGACTATGTCTTATCACATTGAGAATATTGAAGAATACATGTGTAACCTCACACCTCTAGATGATTTTGAAATAGTGGAAAGTTTTGAATAACTAGAGGTTAAATATGAGTTGTCGTTCAGAGAGGATTATAGCCAATTTGGAATAAAAATGGGCACATACAGAATTTCCTTAGAAGCTGAGAAAAAAATCACTGCTATATCCAATTATTCTTTGAGATAAATAGAGACTTGGACCATGCACTTTGATGGTGCAAGATGTAAAAATGAGGTTGGTGCTAGTGTATTTTTGTAGTCCCCATTAGAAGGTGTAAAGAGTTTTGTATACAAGTTGACATGGTCCTATACCAATAATGTTGTATAGTATGAGGCTTTATGCTTAGGGCTAATGCAAGCTAAGAGCATGGGTATCAAGATACTAAATATATATGGAAACTCTAATCTAATAGTAAATCAGGTAAGAGAGATATGCAGCAGTAAGCACCATTACCTAAAGGTATACAAAAATAGGGTGTAGGATTTGATGGAATCCTTTGATTCCCTCAATATCCATTTTGTTCCTAGAAGACAAAATGTGTTGGCTAACTCTTTGGTAGTTAAGAGATCTAAATTTAACCCTTATACATATATAGGATTTACTAAAGATAAAAGTATCAAAATGGTTTTCAGGATTGCAGTCCCAAACAGATAGGTTTTCTAGTAGGTCTTTGAGAGTGATGAATAGATCATCAACTTCCTGGTAAGAGAGGCTTGTTTATCTACTTGTTGAGTTGTATTTTCACCCGATTGTGAAAACACACTCTCCAATAGGATTTGTGTTCCAAATCCCCTCTTGCAAAGAAATTAAACAAGTAACTTCTCCAAGGTCTCCGCTATGTTAGCATTTTACACAAATAATATTGTTTAATTTGAATGCTTGGAATGCCTTAGTGATTGCAAGTAATTGTAAACAAGGGGCACATCTGGTTTATTTTATTTGACACTTCAATGATTGTTCGTTTGATCTGAATGAATTCGATGTGAATCAATAATAATGATAAAACTATTTTGTTTTCAGATTTTGGTAGATTTTCAATTGTTTATTTGAATGACTATAATAAAAATAAAATTAAATTTCCTGTGAAATAAAAATGCAGAAAAATAAAGAAGTGAAAATAAAATGCAAAGAGAATGGAGCTAAAATACATTCATAATGTTGCCATCCTATTCGAAAAAACTGAAGATATGAGGTTTTTTGCATACAACCTAACCTATTGAACTTGCAAACATGCACAATTCAGATAAGCTAAGTGCTGGTTTCTAGGGTTTTAACTACGATTTCAAGATTTAGACATTCGTTTGAAGCAACCAAGACAAAATTGCATTAAACTCCATCTATAAGCCTAAAACCGAAAGGGGAAAGATAAACATTCAATATTGCATGCAGAGAATAACTCCTTCTTTCTTGCCAATGAGATGCAAATCTCTGTAATTTTTGTATTAAAAATATGTCAGTTTACAACAACAGAAGCTTCCAGTTTATCAAAACCAAAACAAATGAAGGAAAACGCTCCTAAGCAGGCCCAGAATGGCCTATCACCTTCAGCTCTGCAACTTTGCCTGCAACGATTTTCGACCCCTATGCCTGTCTTTGCTTCTACTTTTAAACTTTCTGTTACGGCCCTCTGCTTCACTCTATGACACTTCGTTTCATCTCCCAAGTCACTTCGTTTCATCTTCCCGCCTCTTTGTTGTTTTGGCTTTTTGCTTGGGTTTGAAATGTTTGGTCTCCCCAGCAAACTGCAACTGACGATCCTGAAATATTATCATAGCCCCTCTATCTCTATGACACATGTTCAACACTTCCCTACATATTCTGTAACGGCCCACCATGAATCACGACATTTTTATATCTATAGCTTTGCTCCTCTACGTGTATCGCGAAAACAAGACATGTCGTGATATCACGACGTTTTTATGTCCACAGCCTTGTTTGCCTTCATACACCATGAAAATGAGACATGTCACGAAATTGCAATGTTTTTCTCCTTCGCTATGTTTTGTTGTACTTAGCCGCAAAAACATGACATGTCACGAAATCGTGACACTTTTTCATTCTATACCATCTCGCTACTTTTTGTCGTAAAATTGTGACGCTTTTCTCTTTTGGGCTGTGCAGATGCAACTTGTCACGAAATCATAACATTTTTCTATTTCAGGCTCTCGCTGTACTTAGAAGCGAAAACACGACATGTCGTGAAATCATGACACTTTTCCTCTATGTTCATTTTGGTTGCTCTCGGTCACAAAAATGTGACATGTCACGATATCGCGACAGATTTCCCTTGCTTAGCTTATAGGTCGCCGAAATCACAAAAATGAGACATGTCACAATTTCACAACATTTTTCTATCTTCACTTTTGTTGTCGTTGATAGATCGCAAAAATACAACCTGTCGCAATTTCACGACCATTTCTTTCCTTTATTTCTTCCTCACTTCCTGCCTTGAAAACTTGACATGTCGTGATATCATGACGTTTTTTCTCCTTGCCCTGTTTTGACTGCTTTGACCATGATTTCATGACATGTCACGATATTGTGACAATTCTAGCACTTTATCTTCTCTCTCCTCTATGAACCGCAATTTCATGACATGTCGCGATATCGTGACATTTTTCACTTTGTCTTTCTCTCTCCTCTATGAACCATGATTTCATGACATGTGATATCGTGACATTTTCGATCAACACTTCTTCCTGCCTATTTTGACCATGATTTCATGGCAAGTCGCGAAAACATGACATGTCACAAAATCGCGACAATTTCTATACTTGGTTGTTTTACTCATTAAACATCACAAAAACACAACATGTCACGATATCGTGACAACTTTGAGTCTTCAACTTAGTTCTTTGTCCTGCATCATGAAAATGAGACATGTCGCGATATTGCGACATTTTTGGCATCTTGTTCTATTTGACTGCTTTGATCACGATTTCACAATACATTGCAAAATCGTGACATTTTCTCATCATGCTGCATTCTGTTGCTCTTGGCCGCGAAAACACATGTCACGAAATTGTGACATATTTTCATTCATAGCCGTGATGGAGCAACATGTCGCGGTATCGCGACAACTTTTCATTTCTATCCACGACGAAGTAACATGTCGCGATATCGCGACAACTTTTCATTTTCGACCGCGACGGAGTAACATGTTGCGATATCGTGACAACTTTTCATTTTTGGCTGCGATGGAGCAACATGTCATGATATCGTGCCAAATTTTTCATTTCTACTTTCTTCTTTGCTCCTTTATATCTGGGCCACTGCAATCTTCTTAGAAAGTGTGCAAAAACAAAGGGGGTCCCCAATTTTGGGGTGTGTTGTGGAGCAGCCACAACAAATGGCGACTCTGCTAGGAAATGCTCTTGGGCATTTCAGTGAGAACTTAACCTAAAAAAAAATACATACTTGAATATAGGCGTTAGCACATAAAACATAAACAAATGCCGATAGATCAAAAATATATGAAAAATTAGAATCATTAAGTATCATCTCGGTGTGTGCAATGTGTTCCATTTTCTATCGTTTAAAATTGATCAACATTCCATTATCAGTTTTACATGAATGCATATGTGAGATTGTGAATGATTTGTGTAACCTGATAAATATGCTTAGAGATTTTGCTTTTATAAAAGCTTAGACCTTCTAGTATCATACACAAACATTTAATATTATCAAACCCTCTTAGGATCAACTATAAGTATAATGAATTGCTTTATTAGATCCCAAAGTTGGTTATGAGTCACTACTATTTTGAACCCATGTGCAAGTGAAAGTGAAATTAGAGCTTTGGGGAATTGGATCATCAACCTAAGTTCAATGAGGATTTAACCCTATCCTTACTACTCTAATTTTAGGCTTTAATCTTTATGGAAGTGGTAAAAACCACTGTTTTAAGGATCATGTTGTATAATAGGATAGACATGAAATACTTCTTTCGCCTGACCTTTTCTTCCAAGCAAGGTTTTGATCATTTTGCTCAACATCCTTTTTAATGTGTATAAAATGTGCTTGGTTCTAGATATCTGGGGTCTCAGTTCCCAACCTTAGGATTTTTTTCTTATTTATGTTATAGCATAACCCTAAGAGGATTTGACACACTTTAATGATTTGTATCTGAAATGCATATGCAACTAAGATGGCATGTATATGCAAAGTGAGATGTAATATGAATGGATTGTCCTTTGAATTGCAGATGGAGTATTGCCATAAAAAATATAAAATTGACTACTTCATGCATCACAAGTTTCAAACGATATTATTAAACTATTTGTGTTTCTTGCGGAGCTTTCTACAACATAATTCCAATGTTCCATATTTCCCTGATCTAAAGCATAAGTTAGCATCTCAAGACAACTTTTTCATCTTTTTTTTTTTTTTGTATATAGACAAACAAAACATGTCAAATAAACACACAACTTAAATAATAAAAAGAAACAAAAACTTGAAAATTCATACCAAAACAGAAAGATATAATTCCAATCTCCTACGACTTAAGGGCTAAAATAGTTCTTTAAAACATGCCCATTAACTGGTAACGTCAGATCCTTCCTGTCTAAAGTTCTTAATTTGAAGGTATTTTTCCCTAGGATTTTCGAAATCTGATAAGGGCCTAACCAAAGACAATCAAATTTTGGGTGATTTCCCTTCTCTTCATGTCTTTTATCCCATAGTAAGACCAAGTCTGCTATCCTGAAAGATTTAATTTTGGCTCTTTTGTCAAACCATTTTTTAACAACCTCTTGGTGTTTATTTATGTGAATCATGGCTTCCTCCCTTTTTTTGTCAAGGTGTAGTAAATGACTTAATCTGGCTTCAATTGGGTTATCTTTCCCCAAGTATTCTTGCATGAAATGCAGGGTTTGCAGCTTCAAGTTTGCAAGAAATATCGGGTCTTGTCCATAGACCAAATGACAGGGGGTATTCCCTATTGATTCTTTTACTCTGGTCTTATCTGCCCAAAGAGCAAACTTTAACTAGCTATGCCAATCTCGAGGGTTCTTTTCCAGTAATTTCTTAATGATATACAACAAATTTTTGTTTGAGGATTTGGCCAAACCATTTCCTTGAGGGTAATAATTAGATACAAATTTTAAACTCACTTTATTGTCGTATGCCCAATCTACAAATTGCGTGGAAACAAAAGCTTTACCATTATCACTAATGATAGAATCGGGCATTCTGAATCTTGTTATGATGTGATCCTCAAGGAATTTTATTACAACGTCTATAGTGGCATGTTTTGTAGGAACTGCTTCCATCCGCCTTGTACAATAATTTGTAGTTGTTAGTATGAATTTATGGGAATCTAAAGAATTTGGGTTAATATCCCCAATGAAATCTAATCCCCATTGTGCAAATGGTCTCATCTCAACTACAGGTTGTAATGGCATGGCTGCATTTCTTTATTTGTTGGCAACTACTTGACAAATGTGGCAAGATCTCACATGGGCATGTGCATCTTTAAAAATGTGAGGCCAATAATATCCTGCTCTCAATATTTGATGCGTTGTGGCATTTTCCGCACCGTGGCCAGTTCCATATTTCCCATGAAATTCTTACAGAACCTTGGCAGCTTCTACTTTATTCAGGCATCTCAAGTAGATTCCCTCATTATTTTTCCTATACATAACACCAGATCTAATCAGATAATTAACATATTTAAGTCTTAAAGCCCTTCTTTGAGTGGAATTCAAATTGGATGGACACTTACCGTTTAATAGAAAATGCACAATGTCAACATACCAGTCATCCTTAGAAATGTATTTTGCATTTGAATATTGGCATGTCATTTGCGGATTATTCTCAGCGATCGCCTTCACAAGTCCTTGTCCTTGAACTAGTTTCATGGGTTGGATTTCAAGATCAAATTCTTGGATAGTATAAATCCATTTACCTCTTTTCTCGCCTAGCTCGTTCTGTAAAAACATAGTTTTGATAGCAAGGTCAGGCACAATGGCAAAAACTCTACTGTGCATAATGTAATGTCAGAATTTTTTACTGTTTTAAAGAGTGCATACATCTGCTTATCGAGGATAGAATATCTCAATTAAGCATCTTTCAAAGGAGCACTTAAAAATGCTATGGGATTTTCTACACTATCCTCACATTTTTGGGTCAAGACACTCGCAAAAGAGTGTTCCGATGCGAAAGCATAAATATAGAAAGGTTTAGCATAGTTTGGACTTATGAGGGCAGGGGCTATGGAAATGGCATCCTTAATGTTTTGAAAGGCCACCCTACTTTCCTCGTTCCATCTGACATCTACATCCTTCTTGAGCATCTTGTTCAATGGTTTGGCTATCTCGGCGAAGCTTGAAATAAACTTCCTCACAAAATTAATTTGTCCGAAGAAAGATCTCAAATCCTTTTTACTACCCAAGAGAGGCAAGTTTTGGATAGCTTCTATCCTTTCTGGGTCAATGGATATACCTTCTTTTGAAATGATGTGACCAAGTAGTCTTCCTTCTGTTACTCCAAAGATGCATTTTTTGGGATTTAAAGAAATTCCATGCTCTCTGCATCTTTGAAGAACCTTTTTCAAATCCTTGACATGGTCTTCTCTTTTCTTTGAAAATACTGGAATATCATCCACATACACAATGATACACTTGCCTATAATCCCTTTGAATGCATAGTCCATGGCACGTTGAAATGTTGCACCAGCATTTAACAGTCCAAACGGCATTCTTCTATAGGAAAATGTCCCTCATTTGGTTGTGAAGGCTGTTTTCATTCTGTCATTGGGATGAATACGAATTTGGTTATATCCAGAATATCCATCAAGAAAATACATCATTTCATATCCATTCACTGTTTGTAAAATTTCATCAATGGATGGCAATGGATAGTTATCCTTTTGAGAGGCCTTGTTAAGATTTCAAAAATCTATACATAGCCTAATCTCTCCACTCTTCTTTCTTACTGGAATGAGATTAGCAACCCAGGTTGAGTGCCTAATAGGAAAAATAATCTTTTCTTCCAATAATCTCTTGACCTCCTTTTCTATTAAGGGCTCCAATAGCGGGTTAACAACTCGTTGTCTTTGTCTGAAAGGCTTGGAGTCTGACTTTAGAGGGATGGTATGTGTAATGACGTTCTGGTTGTATGTTTTCAATTCATTATAATTCCAAGCAATGCAATCCACGTAGTGTTTTAGTGCATGTATTATATTTTCTCTTTCTTCAGCTATACATGCCTTTGCGATGTACACTTCCCGTGGATTGTCTACACTCCCTAGATTAATTAGATCACATGCATCTTTGGGGAGTGGAACCTTTTTTCTTTTTTGGCCTTGTATCCCATATCGAACATTTTCTCCAATGAAACTATGTCTTTAGGTATTTTGTTGGATTGACATGTAGTTTCACATTCGTTTTCTGCTTCTTCTTGCCATCTTTGCTCCTCATCAATCACCTGGTTTTTAGAAATACCTGAGTTCGTGACAAATTTGAATATGTTTCTGTCATTTTCAAAAACTTAGAAATTCTTGACATTATCAGGTATCGATGGACAAGGAACTAATTCGATGGAGAACTTTTTACACCTTTTTATATCAACTGGATTTAACATGCCTACGGTGACTACAAGAGAATTTGCTATGCGATTTCCTTTTCTAGAAATAAGGGCTATATTGAAAGCGTCGAATTCCTCAATGAGGTCCATTACCCTAGTTCTATAAAGGCTCAGTCTCTTATCACGGCATGTATATTGTCCTTTAACTGTTTGACTACCAGTTCAGAATCTCCCAATACTTTCAAGCATTTAACCTTTTTGCTCAACGCCAGTTGTAAACCAAATATCAGTGCTTCATATTCTGCCATGTTGTTCGTGCAAGGAAATTGCAATCTATAGGTAGCTAATAATGGTTTACTTCCTGGGCAAGTGAGCTCGACTCCGGCTCCTACTCCCTATTTGGATTTAGATCCATCAAACCTGAGCAACCATATGAAATTATTTCCCTCAAGAGGGCTACCATGAAATATTTCTCTTTTAGGCTCTTCGGTAGCTTCTTCAACATCAAATGCATAAACCCCCAACTCTGGTTCCAAAAAATGAACTTCATTTGGCTTATTAAATTTTTTTATGATTATTTTAAGCCTCGGTTCATTTTCTACTCTGATTTGATTTGTGATTCCTTTCCAGGGTAGCCACATATGTGAGCAATCGGTTGAAAAATAGTCATTCAAAGTTTTCATCCAATCCCTTACAAGTAGCATTCCATATCTACTTGGGATATTAACAACCAAAATTTCGACCACTTGTTGGACCTTGGGTTCAGAATTTAGTTGAATTTTGACATCATATAGGGTCCCTACCACATTTACCTCAGATCGGTCCAATTGCAAAACCTTGCATTTGGATGAAACATGTTGTAGATCTAGCATTCGACATATCTCTAAAGGCATGAGATTGCTTGTGGCACCTATTTCCACCAAACAATTATGCAAATTCTTACCAGCAATCCTCAGAGTTAATAATAAAAGCGAGACATCCCGTCTCTCCTTTCGTAAAATCAAATGAGACTCAACTTCCTTTCCCTTCCATACTTGATTAGGTGAGTTCAGAGCCTTTATCAATGCTTCTTTTTGTCCAGGCAACCTGGCCGCTTCTAAGAACGAAAGGCTTGATTTGGACTTCTTTAGATCCTCCACTATGTCATAGTTTGATTTTTCAAGTTTGATCGTCTTCTACGTGTCATTAGACATTTCTCTTCTAAGTGGAGGAAGAGGATTATTATCTGCCTTAGTATCCGGAGGGAGGATAGAGTTATTTGGTGGTGTTGATGATGTTTTAGGGGCTTTAGATTTACTTCTCAAATGATATCCGTGATTCCCCTTTCTAAACTCTCAAAAATCTTGCACCTCCTATTCCAAAATTTCATCTTCTTCTTCATCACTCTCACCTTCTTGATGGTATAAAGTTTCCACCACCATAATGTTATCATATTGATGTTGGGGTGGACCCTCATTTGGCACAAGTTCCAGGTCATCTACTTGGGCTTGGATACAATGAGTGTATCTAGCGATTTCAGGACAATTCCTCTCATTGTGCTCTTTTGTATTGTGCAATCTGCACCCCTTTTCCCATGCAAAATTGAAAAGATTCAAAAGGGAACTGGATTGATCGGGTCCTGTGAAGTATCTAGTTGATTGGCAATAGGGGCAGGTACTCCTCCATTGTTTGGCTTTGTGTTCCAATGTCTCCCTCTATTGTTAAAATTTTGATTTGAGTGAGGGGCATGGGACTCATACTTTTGTTTTTGAACCATGTCATTACTCATTTTATGAACTATCTTCTTGAGCTCTTCAACATCCAAATAAATCTCTTTCGGTGGAGCTACATTATTGTTAGTTCCTGTTGGGTTTGCATAATTCGTGGGATCTTGATTTAACATTTGAGTCAAATTTTGAGGAATTTGATTCATATATGGATTTACACTTTGGATCAGAGTTGGATTTGGGAAAGGAACTATAGCCTGAGAATTAACCTGGCTGGTTCCTTGCATAGTCGATTGACTATTTTGCAAAAATGCGGGAACGGGTGGAATGGATGTGATCGGTTGGATTGGAATGGGTGCATAGGCAGGTGCTAGTGGATATGGTTGTTGATATGGGAAAGCATTCATGTTTGGCATTTGCGGTGCCATGATCTAATTTACCATGGGAGCTTGACCATATGGAGCATATTGTCCCATCATAGGCATCTGGGGAAACCCATAGCCCTGTGGTGTCATTTGTTGCTCGATGGTCATAGCTTTGTTGTAAGCTAAGGTGAGCATGGTGACTTGAGGATTTCACCTGGAAAACATCGATGTCATCGGATCCAATGCCCCAACATAGATTTGTAAAGCTACTGTGGGGTCTATGGCAAAATGTCGAACTGCTCTATTATAACATTTTTGGAATCTCTAATTAAAGGTTCTGATTGGCTCACCTTGGCTCCTTTTGCAAGTAATGAATTGATTGTAGATGGTTGTGGGATCCAAAGGTGACCTAAACTGATTGACAAAGGCATTCTCCATTTGTGTCCATGAAGTGATCGAGCCAGTAGGTAGGCAAATATACCATTCATAGGCCACTAGGTCTAGGCTCATGGGAAAAATTCTGCAAGCCACATCTTCATGTTGAACTTGCAATCTTATCAGAACATCCCTATAGGCCTGGATATGCTCCTCTGCGGTACTTGGGCCATCTGGTTTATATTTGGGCAAGAATATTTCTATGTTCTTAGGGATTTCATGGATATCCCCCGCAATATTCAAAGGAATATTATTAGCTCCGTACCAAGGAGCTATCGGAGGTTGGGCCATCTGATTTAAGATTGATGAGGATAACCCTACAAGCATGATGGAAATGGTACTGACAATAGGTACACTGGTGGCAATTGATACCACCAGTGTAGGTCCACTTGGTGCTTCTGAAACAAAGAGGTCTTTTGTGACAAGGTTGTCTGATGGGTTCACAACTTGCTTGGTTTTATTTCTTGGAGTCTTACAAGTGAGTGTAAGGTCATGAAATATGGTTTCCCCAGTTGTTCTGGACCTAGTTGCGATTCGACGCGATGGGTCCAGCTTGCCTAACGAAACTCCTGGTACCTCCAAGAGAATCTGCAACACAACAAAAAACGCTACAGTTATAACCGTTACTGAGATTGAAAGAATAACATTAAATCAAAACACATTATTTTTGTATGAACAATCAAACAGTGTTAGAATGATGTATATGAATTCCTTAACAAAATCGAATACAGTAAACCAGTTCAAGCCCTCCTTCTAACGCCAATCTGTTGAGTTGTATTTTCACCCGATTGTGAAAACACACTCTCCAATAGGATTTGCATTCCAAATCCCCTCTTGCAAAGAAATTAAACAAGTAACTTCTCCAAGGTCTCCACTATGTTAGCATTTTTCACAAATAATATTGATTAATTTGAATGCTTGGAATACCTTAGTGATTGCAAGTAACTATAAACAAGGGGTACAATTGGTTTATTTTATTTGACACTTCAATGATTGTTCGTTTGATCCGAATGAATTCGATGTGAATAAATATTAATGATAAAACTATTTTGTTTTCAGATTTTGGTAGATTTTCAATTGTTTATTTGAATGACTGTAATAAAAATTAAATTAAATTTCCTGTGAAATAAAAATGCAAAAAAATAAAGAAGTGAAAATAAAATGCAAAGAGAATGGAGCTAAAAAACATTCAGAATGCTGCCATCCTATTCGACAAAACCAAAGATATGAGGTTTTCTGCACACAACCTAACCTATTGAACCTGCAAACATGCACAATTCAGATAAGCTAAGTGTTGGTTTCTAGGGTTTTAACTACGATTTCAAGATTTAGACATTCGCATGAAGAAACCAAGACAAACTTGCATTAAACTCCATCTATAAGCCTAAAATCGGAAAGGGGAAAGATAAACATTCAATATTGCATGCAGAGAATAACTCCTTCTTTCTTGCCAATGAGATGCAACTCTCTATAATTTTTGTATTAAAAATATGTCAGTTTACAACAACAAAAGCTTCCATTTTATCAAAACCAGAACAAATGAAGGAAAACGCTCCTAAGCAGGCCCAGAATGGCCTATCACCTTTAGCTCTGCAACTCTGCCTGCAGCGATTTCTGACCCCTATGCCTGTCTTCACTTCTACTTTAAAACTTTCTGTTACAGCCCTCTACTTCGCTTTGTGATGCTTCGTTTCATCTCCCAGGTCTCTTTGTTTCATCTTCCCACCTCTTTGATGTTTTGTCTTTTTGCTCGGGTTTGAAATGTTGGGTCTCCCCAAAAAATTGTAACTGACAATCCTAAAATATTATCATAGCCCCTTTGTCTCTATGACACATGTTCAACACTTCCTTGCATATTCTGTAATGGCCCACCATGAATCGTGATATTTTTATATATGTAGCTTTGCTCCTTTACCTATATCGCAAAAACAAGACATGTCGCGATATCACGAGGTTTTTATGTCCACATCCTTGTTCGCCATCATACATCATGAAAATGAGACATGTCACGAAATCACGACGTTTTTCTCCTTCACTGTGTTTTGTTGTACTTAGCTGCAAAAATGCGACATGTCACAAAATCGTGACACTTTTTCATTTCGTACCATCTCGCTACTTTCTGTTGTGAAATCATGACGCTTTTCTCTTTCGGGTTGTGCAGATGCAACTTGTCGTGAAATCATGACATTTTTCTATTTCGGGTTGTCTCGTTGTACTTAGAAGCGAAAATGCGACATGTCACGAAATCGTGACACTTTTCCTCTATGTTCATTTTGGTTGCTCTTGGTCACAAAAATGCAACATGTCATGATATCGTGACAGATTTCCCTTGCTTAGCTTATAGGTCACCGAAATCATGAAAATGAGACATGTCACGATTTCACGATATTTTTCTATCTTCACCTCTGTTGCCGTCGATAGATCACGAAAACGCAACCTATCGTGATTTCGTGACCATTTCTTTCCTTTATTCCTTCCTCACTTTCCTGCCTCAAAAACCTGACACGTCGCGATATCGCGACGTTTTTTCTCCTTGCCCTATTTTGACTGCTTTGACCATGATTTCATGACATGTGATATCGTGATAATTCTAGCACCTTATCTTCTCTCTCCTCTATGAACCGCGATTTCATGACATGTCGCGATATCGCAACGTTTTTCACTTTGTCTTTCTCTCTCCTCTATGAACCGCGATTTCATGACATGTCGCGATATCGTGACATTTTCGATCAACACTTCTTCCTGCCTGCTTTGACCGTGATTTCATGACAAGTCACGAAAACATGACATGTCACGAAATCGTGACAATTTTTGTACTTGGCTGTTTTACCCATCAAACATCGTGAAAACACAACATGTCGTGATATCGTGACAACTTTGAGTCTTCAACTTAGTTCTTTGTCCTGCATCGCGAAAATGAGACATGTCACGATATCGCGACATTTCTAGCATCTTGTTCTGTTTGACCGTGATTTCACAATACGTCGTGAAATCACGACATTTTCTCATCATGTTGCATTATGTTTCTCTTGGCCGCAAAAATGCAACATGTCATGAAATCATGACATATTTTCATTCCTGGCCGCAATGGAGCAACATGTCACGATATCGCGATAACTTTTCATTTCTAGCCGTGACGGAGTAACATGTCGCGATATCGCGACAACTTTTCATTTTTGGCCGCGACAGAGTAACATGTCATGATATCGCGATAACTTTTCATTTTTGGCCACGACGAAGCAACATGTCGCGATATCACGACAACTTTTTCATTTTTGCTTTCTTCTTTGCTCCTTTATATCTGGGCCACTGCAATCTTCTTAGAAAGTGTGCAAAAACAAAGGGGGTCCCCAATTTTGGGGTGTGTTGTGGAGCAGCCACAACACCACTTTTCAAGAGGAATTTCTAGATGATATTGACCAACAAGATGTTATCCAACTAAAAAATAATCATATCCAAAGAGGCTTGGTCACACTTGAAATCCTATTTGATAATGAATATAGAAAAAATCAAAGCTATGGAGATCAATGAAAAATCTATAAAGAGATTGATATTGAGAAGGAAAAGAAGCTCAAAGTTGGTATCCATTATTATCCATAAGAGGTAGAGGATATTAAAGTCTTGTGCCTAAAATACCAAGACATTGTGGCCTGGTCATATGAAGATCTTAAGGTATATGACAAAAGGGTGATTCAAAATACAATTGAGCTAGAACCATATGCAAAGCCTTTTAGATAGAAGCAGAGGCCTATGAATTTGAGGATTTAATCCATAATGAGAGAAGAGCTACTCAAACTGCTAAAGGCTAAAATTATATATCCAATTAAGCACTTCACATGTGAGGAAGAAGAATGGAGACATCCACCTATGTGTATATTTTAGGAATCTCAACTAGGCATCATTGAAGGATCACTACCCTCTCCCTTAGATTGACCAGATTCTATAGATTGTTGTAGGAGCATAGAGGTTCTCACTGTTAGATGGCTTCTCTAGTTATAATCAAATTTGGTTGAAATATAAGGATCAATTCAAGAAAATATTTACTACCAAATGGGGTACTTTTGCTTATCAGAGGATGCCTTTTGGTCTGTCCAATGTAGGGGCTACATTCCAGAGAGCTATAAATTATACCTTTGGAGAGCTGATTAATAAATTCATTCTAATCTACTTGGATGATATAATTATATTCTCTCATAAGAAACAAGATCACCTGACACATTGAAGCAAGTATTTGAGAAATACAAATAATTCGGTATCTCTCTTAACCCAAATAAGTCATTCTTTGTAGTTCACAAAGGGAAATTGTTGGGTTATGTGGTCTCTAAATAAGGAATGTCTATTGATCCAAATGGAGTTAAATCAATTCTTACCCTTCCCTTACCCATGAAAGATAAAGCTTTGCAATCCTTCTTTAGGCCGATCAATTTTGTTAGGAAGTTCATCTCATATTTTACTCAAGGTGAAACCCATCTCAGAGTTGTTAAAGAAAAATGTAGATTTTAAGTGGATCGCAATAAGAAAATAAGCTTTTGAGATCATTAAACAATACATTGCCACTACTCTAGTTCTGGTGAATCCTGATTTTAGTAAGAATTTCATTTTGCATGCTTATGGAGATGAAGAGATATATGCATCTATGCTTACTTAGAAGAATGATAATGAATAAGAACATCCCATATTTTTTTGGAACAAAAATTTCCATGAGTATCATATCAAATACAACTTCATTGAAATATAAGTCTTTGTAGTGATGAATTCAAATAAAAATTCAAGCAATACTTGGCTCAAAGTAAAACCCTGGCATATGTAGTTCACCTAAATGTAAAAAGTTTCATTTTACAAGGTGAGGTGGGAGACAAAAGAGCAATATGGATTACCAAGATCCAGGAGTATGACATGGAAATCCATCCTACCAAGATGGTCAGAGGTAGAGCATTGTGTCAAGGGTTGATAGAAAGGGTGGTCATAGAACAAATATTAGCTTGTCAACCAATAATAGAAAACTAAACCGAAGAGCCTCAATTAGGATATTCAGACTAGGTTGATCATATGACCAGATATTTACAGACAAGGATTTATCCTCAATATCTTAACCCACCATAAAGTATGATATATAGGCATAGAGCCTTAAAGTATGTCTTACTACTAAAAGGACTATATAGGAAAAATCTATGTGGAGTCCTCCTAAGATGCTTGAAGGAAGATCAAAAGAAAAATATCATTAAATAATTCCATGGGGCATTATCTGGAGGACATTTTTCAGGAAGGGTCACAACTTTAAAAATCATTAAGGCGGGCTATTATTGGCCTACTATTTTCACGGATACCTTCAAAGTAACAAGAGCCTGCGATGAATATCAGAGGTATGTGGGAAGAATAAAAAATGCATCATTTCCCCTCAAGCCTGTCCAATTAGAAGAGTCATTTCAACAATGGGATTTAGGTTTCATTGGGAAAATTAACCCAAATTCCTCAACAGGACATAGATACATTTTTATTACGACAAATTACCTTGCCATATGAGTAGAAGTCATTCCCACAAAGAAATCAAATTTGGAAGTGGTAATTGAATTCATGACAATCTTGAATGCAATATTTGGCATCCTTGAAGCTATAGTAAGTGATAATGGTCCAGCCTTCATAGGAGCTAAATACATTGAATTTACTAGCAAGTATGGTATCACCATAAAGAATTCTTCCAATTACTATCCTCAAGGGAATGGATTAGCAGATTCAACTAATAAGAATCTATTGAGAATTTGAAAGATATCATTAGAGGATAACAAAAGGATTTGGAACCTATTGTTAGAGTAGGCTCTATGGGCAGATAGGATCACCACCAAGAATTCTATCAAAATATCTCCCTATGCTTTGGTGTATGGCAAAGAAGCAGTCTTACCTATTCACTTGGAAATACCAGCTCTTAAGCTGGTAGACTCAAAAGAAGAATCTGATCAGGGTCCTATTGAGACTATATTAACATATCTACTCCAATTAGAAGACAAGAGGACTCAAGCATATGATGATTTCCAAATGCATTCATATGATATTAAGGGATGGTTTGATAAGAAAGCCATATTTAGAAAATTTAAAGTAGGGGACTCTATATTGAAGTGGAAGGTGGAGAGAACCAAGCCAAGACATCATCAAAAGTTTGACTCTTTCTGGGATGGCCCTTTCAAAGTAGTTGAGGTTAAAGAAAGCAACTCTTTCTAGCTTGAATATTTAGACGAAAACATTCAGTCTATCATGGTTAATGGATTTCATCTCAAACTCTACTTTGATTAAGAATAAATATTTTGTGTAACATATGTATATATTTGTATTATACTTTTTTATCTGTTCTAAAATGGTTTTGTACAAAAATAAATAAATATATATATATATATATAAGAAATAAAAAAGCTACAAGGCATTTCATGGTTCACATTAAGCGGTTAACTAAGGTAAGATTGTAAAAAAAGAGATAAGGGTGGCAGCAGGATACAACATATGCTCCATGCTGCACTCAATATGCTAAAAGTGGTTGTGGACTACAATATATGCTCCACACCACTCTTGAAAGGAAAAGGTATATAAAAGCACCATAATTTAAAATATATTCTATACCATGACCAATCAACAACAACATCATATCCCCCACTGCCAAGTCACCCATCTTTTGATTTGAGAAGTGTGCAATGGTTAGTTGTCCAATGTCCACATTAATGGTGGAAGGCATGCATGCAGGAGGATTTAAATCTAGAATATTTATTGATATCCATTTTACAAGTAGCATTTCACTTATCAATGAGAGCATAGCAAAGTAGTAAGGCATCATTTGCAAGAACAAAAGTGAGTGAAAATCTAGTGAATTTTTGTAAAAATGGCCTCCAAAATAGCTCAAGAAGTTGTAAAATTAGAAAAATTTGAACTGGAAATCTATTTAAACCAAATAAGAGCATTAGTGGATACTGTAATGACATAGATAAGAAGGACCAAGCTTAGAATAAATATTGACTATAGGTACCTCGAAGGGTTGTCAATTTCTTTCCAAGGTATGATTGTTGTAAATTCCCTCCAATAATTTTACATCTATGATTCAGTTCATCATTGTCCATAATTAGTTTCCAAAATTGTAAGATATTATGACTGAGGAACCAAAGCCATTAATATAGTTAAGGGGAAAACCCTATTCAGTATCATAGCTAAATCTTGTCATGATTTATTTGCTATTGGAATAGAACCCTCTGTAAAACCTAAATCCTTTGATATATCAGAGCAAGCCAGATATTATTCCTTGCAATTACATGTTTAATATGAATATCCTGAACCTCAATTTAAGAAGTGGATTTTTAGTCAATTAAAAATTTTAAATATCGAGGATCCTTTACCCAAAGCCTCGATTGTTATTGAACAGTTTACTTACCCTGAGCTTTTCTCCATGTTGATCTACTTAGAGGGTTTGAATTCTGATCGGTATGTGAGATACTAGCAGATGGCCATTGTGTATTACATTTCGAATGAGAAGATGTATGAACCCAAAAGCAGAAGAAGAGGGTATCAAGTTAATTTATTTTGACTAGCCTACCTTTCTCTCCAAACGAATGCATGAGCAACTGGTTAGGATGAAGATATATTTAAAGAACCCTTTCTTCTGGCACTATTCGAATTTGGTATGGATGTTTTATGTTGTCGTAAGGCACATGATGCCCTGGATTATAGTAAAGAACAATAATGATAAAGGAGATCCTATCCCTGTTTATTATTGGACCAGTCATTTGAGTAGCACAAAATCCTACTACAGGTTCAACTTGGAATTTCTAGGGTTGGCCTTGAAAATCATGTATGGTAAATGCCCTAGGTTGCCATCTTTGGCTAAATAATTTTTACGAGTAGAAGACGCCAAAGAAGAGGACTGGCATATTCTTACAGAAGGCACTATCATCAAACTCTATGGTTTTACTAGTAAATAATTTTTGCTACCTCATTTTGTAACTAGTAGGCTATTGGTCCTAGAGTACTTATGGTAAACAGACTTTATCAATGTAAATTTTGGCTCTGGCAAAGGGAGAAAAAAAAAATTGACGTACTCTCGTAATATGGATGATATAACAATAACCAGAAGGGGTCAAGGTGAGCAAATTACCCAATATTTGGAGATGTTAGGACTGTTATACATACCACAAAGATGGAGGTATGATCTCAATGACAAGTTATCAAAGAGGAACATTGCCCTAAATAATAAAAAAACTCTCAAGTTTGAAAATACTTCAAGGCCTCGTTTTGAAGAGGGCAAGAATAATAAATAAAATGCTCCATTGGAGTGGAATATCACTAAAATGGAACAATTTCCCCTATGGAAAGACTTTTATGAATACATAGTTGATTTTAAACCTACAAAGGACAAATATCATTGTTTGAAAGAGTCTAATATTAAGGAAATTAAGAGGAAAAAAGGATGGGACGAAGGTAAAATTGTATATTGGTGGAATATGAGAGTGAAAAAAAGTACAAAAAAGGCTAGAGTGGGTTGACAGGATGACAATAATTTTTTTGAGTTGTATGAAAAACATATTAAGATCTGAAATGCCAAATATGCTAAGAATTTGGTATTAAGCTACATGAGAGCTAAAAATAAAAATAAAATGAGAAAGTTTAAGCAACATCAAAATCTCTTTCCCCACCTTCCCAGGATTAAATTTAGGAAGTAGAGACCATTGCTCCATTAACGGTTGAAGAAGCCCCAAAATCATTTGAACCTTCATAGGAGCAATTAAAGAATTATTTTATAGGGGCCCAAATTATGAGAAAATGCATTATTCTGGTGATAAGGTAGTAAATATGGAAATTATACAGACAATAAACAATCCTAAATGCCTAGCCCTAGGCAGAGAACCTCATTTGACTGAGATAAATTGTAAAGAGAAAGATGATAGTTTCGTATTCACTCCTGTGAGTTTCACCACTGTAGCTACAGCTAATCCAACTTCGACCATCAAACTTGCATTGTAGAAATAACAATCTGAGGAGGATACAAAGTGTGATAAGCCTGTGGTGTTTAAATTTTTCAATAAAATGGCAAAATATTCAGTAGAGGAAGCTCAAAAATAGGTCTACAGGAAACTAAAAATGGATCAAGGATAGAGTGTTGAACAGTCCCTGTTACAGTTGTAGAGCTATCAGTATAGCAAGAACAACACCAAAGTGTGGAGGAGATTCTCGATCATCCTAATTCTGTAGTTAAAGGTATTATTTCTATCCCTTCTTATCCTTCTCCTTCCCCAAACGAATCCCCTTCCCATTTTCAAGAAAATTTGGAACAAAAGGTACCCTCTCCCCCTCATGACTCACCACCTAATTCATCAGCTACAACAAAAGGTTAAACCAATCCACCTTCTCCACATTCATATAAAATACCAGTCACATCATCCCTTGATATTTCATATTTTCCCTCAAAGTTATTACCTTTAGTAACATCATAAGGGTAAAATATTTCATCCCTTCCAACCCATTCCATGATTTCAACTTCCATCCCTATGTCTTTTCCAATTACAACTTCTACAATCAATACATATTTAACTATCATCACCACTATCCCATTCTCATTAGCTTTCGAGTCTATCCTCCCTTATCTTATAGCTTCCCCTCCCATTTCAAGTAATTCTACATTAGCTTCTTTACAGAAATGAAAGGAGGTTTCACAAAATATTCAATATTTTTAGTTTGAGAAACTTTCTAAGCCTTCAAATAATATGGCTACAAAGAGGAATACAATGATGGTTGATCCAGTGACAATGCAAAGGACTAATAGATCCATCACCCCTCTAGTGAGAAAACCTGAAGAAGATATGATTGTACAATATTATAATCTGGAAGAGTATACATAATATATTGAGCAATTATAGGTGGAGGATGAGTTGTTCATAGCAAAATCTCACTTTGAAACTTTCTATGTCAAGATCGACATCTATAAGAAGCAGGTTGGAAATTTGGAAGAAAATATAGAAAATCTGGAGAAGACAATCGACAATTAGAAGAAGGTGAAAACGTTCATAAGAAATGAAGTCAAAAGCTGGAATAATAGGTGTCAAGGGGCTATTAAGCTTAAGGAAAAATTTGAAGAGCAGAAGAAAGGGAATTAATACCAAGCTAAAGAAATACACGATTTGAAACATCAACTTCAGATTGAGAAATCCAAAGTCTCAAGCTTCTCAAAAGGAGTAAATAAGTTTAAGAAATATTTATGATCTAAAATCCTTGAGAAGTGTTTAGGAATCCATCTTGTAATCAACTACATGGATGATGCCAGCCATTTATTGCAAAATACCAAGGAAGACCTGGAAAACTTCATGGAGGAACTACAACCTATGGTGATACCAGCAAAGCATATACACAAGCTATCTAAGTGGTCTGCAGCATGTTCTATTCTGTGCGACATCCAACATGGTTCCAACCCACAATCAAAGTAGTCAAAATTTGCACTTGGATACTTTTGAACCACGGCAGAGTACATATTGTTATAACCTACACAAGCTAAAGGCTATTTCAAGCTTGTTCTACCCCACAATAGTTCAAGTGTATTTTGTAGTGGCATAGTGCACATGCTCCAGTCCATAGTAAAAATGGTCAAACATTGCAAAAGTGAATAATAAAGTCATAGGCCAATGCAAGATTTTATATGGCAAAAGTATTATATTATATCTCGTGTGGGTAGAGCAATGCTCTACCCCACAATCATCCACAGTCAAACTTGGAGGCACAAGTTTCAAGGTGTAGGCTATAACACATTGTCGATCATGTTCTGTGTTGTAGACATGAATCAACTCTAAAGAATATTGAATAATAGGAGTTACATTCTAGTGCAATGTTCCATCCTGCGCACCTTGTAGTATATTTTCATGCTCGAGTCTCATGTGATCCAACTCGCGATCAAAGTGGTCAAAGGATGTGATAAACTATTAAGAAGGGCGGATTATGTCATGTTCCATGTCATAGATCTATTAAATAATTTCAATATTTAATCTTGGTCATTCATGAGTAGATCAATGGTTGGATCATTCTGACTATATCTCGGGCACATAAAAATAGAGCCTTTACGACATGAACTGTTTGAAGCAAAAAGAGCTGGTAGACGAAGTGTCAACAAGGATAAGAACCAATAAAATGTAGTTGTATATCAATTTTTTGTAGATCTATGGTAGATAATTTCTACAAGAATGAAAGATAGCCTAGATCACAGTCTCAATAGCTTGGATCCAAAATTCTGTCAAGAACCAACAAGTTGCAGGGGTCGAGCTGCAAAGGAGTGCAAGATCGTGCAATTTCTTTCATTCTCAAACATAAATTAGAGGCTGCCACCTCAACATCTAGTTGATCTGGCATTTCATTTTCCTTGTAATATTCCATTTCTTTCAATTTCTTTTCAAGCATGTAAAAACTATAAAAGGAGGTCGAACCCTCATTTTGAAGGGTCAACTCTAGAGTGTTTGCTTGCCCTGTTGTGTAATACTTGTTTGTAAATCAATAGAAGGAACATTACTTGAATGTTTACCTCAGACTGATGTCTTCTATAATTTTGTAGATATTCAAGTTGTAGATTGTTTTGCTGCTATTACTGCTATGGTTGGTCTATTCTACTGATATTGGATTGCTAGATTAGAGTAATTGAAATTTTTTTATAATTGAATTTGTGCTTGCAAGAATTTTTTTTCTGTTAAATATTGATATTGATCTTATTCTGCTAATTTGTATTATTATTATCTTGATATTGAAATATCTTTCTTGAAGTATATATTTTTTTTGTTTGAAATGATGAAGATCACTTGTTTCAAATGTTGTTAATCTCAAGTGTGGGATAGATGGGTTTTCTTGTAGATGCACATGTTGTTAGCTCTATCCATCCACTGTTTTATTACTATTTCTTAACCCTGACTCATTTCTATCCCTATATCTTAAACATTTAATTGATCTTAAATGAGTCAACACCTTATTATTTGACAGGGAATACTAGCCTACTCTAGGCGTTGGATTAGAGAAATATTTAATCCATCCAATGTTGTGGTCTAAACTATGATTAGAAGATGCATACCTAATTATATAATTGGAAGATAACAGTCACAGTATCGAGCTCTTGCTTGATGGCAATTTAGATCCCAACAAGTATGTACCAAATCTTACTCGAGGACACCCAATTGGATGACCTCCATTGATCCAATAAGGACCAAGAATAATTGAAGCTAGAAGAGAAGTGCTTCAGGGTAGATAAATCCCATTTAATGTTTGAAGAGGTCCTATGTCGAGAGGACTGTATCATGGAAGACATATGCAAGGAAGAGGACTTGCCAGTAGGGGAAGAGTATGCTTTATAGATGAAAGAAGTTAAGGATGACAAAGGATTCGTTCACCAAGTTTGGAAGCTGATTTGATCCAAGGAGATAGGTGGAGGAGTCACTCAAATGATAGTAGACCAGTAAGAGCACCCCTACCTCATGATCAATCACTAGAACAATGAAATGAAGTATTGCCAATAGGAATTCTTGTAATTTATCATTATACGATTCCAAATTGTACACATGGTAAAAAGAAGATTGTAAATGATATGACCAAACATATAGGAAGGGATTGTTCAAATGATCGGTTGGCACTTAATGACATGATTACTCGCAATGTAGAAGTGGGACCCCCAACTGACGATTCTATGAAGGGGATCATACAAGTGAATGTTACTGTACAATTTTTGTGATATTAAGTTTCTAGTATATTAAAAAAAAAAATAAATATAGAAAAATATCTTAATTGTGAAAATCCTTCAGGATGAAATTAAGATGGAAGGTGGTTGAAAACCATAAATGGTGGCCCCTTATAAGAAAATAAAAATAGAAAACTATCTTAATTGTGAGAATCCCTTGAGATGTAATTAAGACAGAGGGTAGTTGAAAGCCGAAAACAGAGGCCCCTTCTAGAAATAAATAAATAAATAAAATAAAATAAAATAATTAAAGGCAAAGAAAAGGACAAAAGTGAGAAAAATATAAAATCACATGCACAAGAACAAGTTGTCAATCATTTGTACAAGAGGAAAAAATTACATGCAAATGAGGCTAAGGTGGTGAAATTTCATGTAGGAAGACATTAGGGTTTCAAAAATAAATAAAAAGCAGGTGCCATACAACTTTTTGACAAATCGTACACATGCAATTTGAAATTCGAAGGATTCGAGAGCAAAAAGGGTGCAACCAAAAAATTTTCTTCTATATGGGTATTTGAATTCAATATTTTGCTGTAATTTTTCATGACCCATGGCATATTTGCACCACAAAACCTTTTTATTTCAAAAAAGTAAACTAGATTGGAGAAAAAGTTGCCAAAGATAGGGTTTTACTCCATAAAAAGCTGATTTTTTATAGAATCGTGTTGTAAGTGGAGAAAATCTATTTTAAAAATGAGGTTTTTCAAGAGGGAGGCACCCAAGGAAACCCTTATTGTATAAAAAGTAGGGCTAGGGTTTGATTTTCCAAAAATAGTGAAGTGCAAGAATTGCAAGGAAGCAAAACAGTAAACCCTAGTACAGGATATCAACCATAAAACCATGAAAATTATTTTTGTGACTTTGCATGTGTGAAAAAGCATGAAAGTATGGCCATACAATGTTGCCATACTACCAAAAAAATTATCTTGGAGAAAAATTGCACCGGTTGAAGGAGAAATTGCACAACTGCATCAAAATTGCACCAGAAAGGAAGATTGCACACTTTCGGTAAATGGGTTTCCTAGAAATCATACCAATTTGATAAAAATGAGGTTTTTTAGCCAAGTAAAGTTTTCTAGGACCGTTTTTATGATTTGGAGGTGTGATTATATGATTTTGGGGTAGATTGTACAATTTTAAGGCTTTTGGAGACTCGATTTATGCATTTTGGAGGTGATTGTACGGAATGTTTTTGCAATGTACATATTTTGATGAGATTGTACAGAAGGGAGATGCCCTTGTATTATTTTGGGACTTCTTGTATGATTTTTAGATTGAGATTGTATGATTTGGAATCCCATTTGTACGATTTAATGTATTTGCATGGAATCAGGTGCATTTGAACGACTTTAGGTGGAGTTGTATGAATTGGATAGTAATTGTATGATTTCAAAACATACATGTATGATTTGTTGAGGCATTATATGATTTTTGATAGTCTTGTAACATTTTGGAAGCAATTGTATGGATTTTAGAGTGATTTTTTGTGGAGTTATCTTGAATTACCAAGTTAACCAGAGAGTGTACATACAAGGTTTCCACTTGATGATGGAAGCAGCATGAGCTCCAGGCTAGAGTTCCAAGCTCATTTTTATTTCATTACAGCAACTAGGGTGGAAATATCACCAGGACCACTACACTAGAGAGACTCATGACCTAGACGATCTCACTTAGTTTACCCCATTCAAGACCAAGGATGTTGATTTCAGTCACACAAGAGGTATGGTAATCATCCTTGGAGAGGGAGAGGGTATAGTCCATGGAGAGATCAAATATATTGGCATGGTGGTAGAGGTAGTGCATCACTAAAATTTATGAGGGAGGATATGGAGCCACCTAGGGTACATTTAAAGGAACTTCACAATGAATTTCATTGAGAGAAGACCCTAGAGGAGCAAGAAGAACTACTCAGTGAAGCAAAAGAAGAGCAAGTGGATATCAAGGATATCACTTTTGGATAGCCAACAGTAGAATTTTATAGGAAATTGTGAGAAAGGAGTGAGGTAAAACATCCATTAAATCTTACACTGAGGAAGGCCATAGTAAGCACCATCGCACAAATCCTGCCATAAGATAAAGTATTCTTCAATATATACTTGTAAATTCTTCAGTTCTACAAATCTGCTATGAATCGCACTGTTGTGAGAGTGGGTAAGAGGTATATCAAAATTTAAATTTTGGTAGAAGTATTTTGAATAATATTTGGATTACTCAAGGAAGGATCCCTGATTGTGAAGAAGATGGTAGATCCAATTAAGGCTCACATGTTTATCACGATACTCAAATTTGTGAAGTCACTTGTGGTAGCCAAGATTTCTAGTTTTGAAACTCTTGGGATTAAACAGATCTAGTTGAATATTGATGAATTAGCATGTGCAATGAATATTGCCATGGCTTGCTTGTCTCAATAATCACAAGCTTCTAAAATATTGATCTAGATGGCATAGTATGTGGAAGGTGTCTACAATGGTGTGAAGTATGATTGGGAAACCTATTTAGAAGAACAGATGTAGAAGTTACTAACAACCAGGAGAAAGACTTTCACCATGAATTTTCATGCCATTACTCTTCTATTAGACGTAGTATCTATAATGGGCATTCCCTTTCCTGGTAGGACTCAACCTCAATATTTATCGCCAAATCAACCTACCATACTGTGATGGGCAAAGATATGTCTCTATCAAAGGAAACTCTAGATAAATTGATGAAGGGCACAATACAACCAATACCTTCGATGCAGGAAGAGATTGAGACTACATCTGATGAATATGTTCATCCTAGGAGTAAAATAAGAAGATAGTGGGAACTTACCTTAGAATAAAAAGAATAGTACCAACAACTGTAGGAGCAGCCAACCTCTTTTAAAGAGGAGGAGAGAGTAGAATGGTAATTCAGTCTTGTAAATATTCAAACATGCAGGCAATGGGAGAAATAGAGGAATCTCGTACAAGAAAAGCAACCTGAGTCGGTACCAGAGGAAGGGTACTCAGACTTGAAAAGGTTGGATTTATTAAATCTTAATATAACTGGTATGGAAGAAGTAGGAGGAACAATGGGATCTCTGACATTGCTTCAGAACACTAATTTTAATTTTTTGGATTCATCTAGATATTTGGAAGGAAAATAATGGTACCACTAGCCTTGAAAGAAAAAGTAGTGGTGGTAGTTCCACCTGAGGAACCCAATGGAACAAAGAAAATAAATATTGTATTACGAGGTGGTAATAATCAATAGGAGCAGGCAAGCACACATCCACCACAAGAAGATTTTACCCCAAATCAAATAGTTGCAGCACAAATGGGAGTCCAATCGAACCCATAGGAGGAAGGGTTGGCAAAAATGTAATAGGAGGACTTACCTAATACACAAGAGTAAGTTCAAGCACCAGTGATAAAGTAGTAGTATATATAGGAGATCATTAATGTTGAGGATATTAGATCACCTAAACAAGGAAATACAAACAATATAGTAGCACACATCCCACTACAAGAGGAGAAATATTTGGTGTGATCAAATAAGTTGGAGGAAGTTCAAATCTACATGAAGAGGAAGAAGGATAGACCCCACCACAATATAATACTATAGAGCTTCGTACAATATTTTTAGTTGAAGTACCTTGCTTTGTTATTTTTAGGGATAAGGGTGAAAATACTTATGAATAGGTAGAGCACTTCTTCTGATAGGCTAGGAAAATGTTTTCCAGCGCAAGGTTGCAATTCTATATTTGTGGCATTAGATAGTTGAAATAGTAGAGGGACCAAACCTTCACTAAATTGGATAAAATTGTGAAGTGGGTGTGCAATTAATATCATACCAGGTAGATAGCGCACATTCATGCACAACACCCATTGTTGTTACCCAGTGGAGAGGTAACTATGATGTTGAGAAGATATGATTTACCAAAGGGAGTGAAGATCAATTACCATGAGTTTCCATGAGTGTATTTGGATAAGACAACCTATCAAACTTGTCCATTGAATACAATGGGTACAGAGTTTCAAAGAGTACCTTTGAAATTGGCCTTCACCCTAAGAAAATTGAATTTCCTGATATACTGGATCGAGTGGCTCAGCTTGGGTCTTGAAAAAATTTATCAAGCTAAGGAAGCACATCGGGAAGAATTGGAAGCTAATAAAAAGTAAATGGCCACAATGGAAGAAGAATTAGTATGCAACAAAACAAAGGTCGAGGAAATATTGAAGAAGGTAAAAATAAAATAGGCTAACATCAAGCAAGCTTATGAGGATAAGCTACACTCACAAGAGGAGGAAAAGCAACTTATGATCCATCAAGTGGAAGAGTGCACAAAGCAGTTGGAAGCTCAATTGGTAGCACAAAATGAACAATTGGCCAAACAAGCAAATCAGTTGAAGGTAGCAGAAGAATGACTACAGGAGAGGAACCATAAAATTGAGGAGATGGCAAAGGATACCAAGTGCTACAATGAGATCATCATGGATCATAAGGCTCGGCTAAGGATGAGTGTATGGCAGCTTATGAAGTTGATATTCATTAGAACCTATAGATCATTACAGATAAGAAGGAGGAGTTATCCATAGTAGTCAAAACATAATCCATGTTGACAAAGAAGTTAGGCAAGGGAGCATCTAAGAACGACAAGGAGCTAGTTGTACTTTTGGCTACTACAGAAGAGAAATCCAATGAGTATGGGTTAAAAGCCCTGGAATTCAGTCAATATGTAGCTTGATTGAAGGATAAGCATATTTCTTTGCATATGTAGCTTAATTATTACCACCAAGAATCATCATCCAAGACCAATAAGACTGAGTCGGTGAGGACACCACCTGATTTAAAGGGGAGGGAAGATGTAGGCAGAAAATCCACCTCCCAAAAGAAGAAATGATTTTTGGATTTGCACAATTTTTCTTAGTTTTGTAAATTTTTGATTAAAATGTACAAGTATCAAAATGTACAAGTAGGTGTAAAACGTACAAGGTTTGCAAATGTACAATATGAAATGTCAATGAAATTGGGTGAAATATGCATTTGGGATAAATTTGATAAAATCAAATTAGACTTTGTAAAATCTTGTAATGAATTGTTTTGAGATAATTCAGGATGGTAGTTGTAATTAATGTGATGTCTCAAGAACCACTAATAATGTCCTGGTCATGCATTATATATCTTCCCCAATTCAATTTTTTAGGTTGTTCATTCATTCATGGAGTTATTTATTATTCAGCGTAGAATTGCATATTGTTCATTGTTGATGTCCATTGTTGTTGAGTCCATTGTTGTGATCAATGATGATGGATGTATTGTACAGGAATGTTCATAATATGAATATAACAACAAATCTCTTTGATTCCATGTCCCTATGAATTCCATTGTACGTTTTGGTTATTGCAAGTTGTGTGATTGGTGTTGAATGCATAACTTGTTATGTTAATTTAATGGAATTGCATTAGAAATAACTCTGATTATCCCATGAACCTAGTGTGAATATATAAAATGATTTATGGCCACACAAATATGTTTCCAAGAAGTTGTATGATTTTTGGAATTATCCTTGATGAATATAATTCATTACCAGTGAATTAGGGTTTGCATGTTGGAAGGAAAGCAAGTAATTGCCATAGGAAAGTATTCCAAAACTTGTCTTGAAGATAATGGTTGTGCAGGTTGGTAAATCTAAGTGCAAGTTGCAGCAAGGGTTTGTACAAACCATACACAGGTCATACCAAATCGTACAAGTGGTCATTTACCCAATTTGGTAATAAAACTGCAAGCCAAAACCTGCCAAATAAGGAAATTTTGGTGTTTAAGAGAAATCAATTACAAAACCAACCTATTTGAGTTGCAAAACCTATTCCAGTGGATTGGCTAAGTGGAAAATCATACAATTTGTAGTGTTGTATTATTTTTATCATACAACTATACGATTTGCAATCTATACAAGTTGTTTTGCAAGATTGACAAGTTGCACAAGACAAACCATACAAGTTGTACGATTTGGGTAAATTGCTTTTGAGACTTTGGGTATCATTTCTAGACCTCTAAATCACCACCTCCTTTTGGAATACCACACCCCTATGCTACATATTTTTGAGGATTTCATTGTATTGTGTGTGCTTAATATTATTGGTGTGGGGTAGTTAGACTTATTGAAAGTTTTAAAATTTCCATGGTGATCATTAGAAATATTTCTCTACTAATCAAGATAATATCATGGATTCCTTAAAAAGGCTTAGTTCAAAAATGTTTACATCCACTTGTATATCTTCTCTTAAGCCACCAATAAAACAACTCTTGAAAAAATAATCATTCAATCCTTACGTACAACCTACCAAAATGTCAAATTTCTTTAGATAATTGTTAATTGGCCCTATTTAACATAATTTTGTCAAGATTTATATGAAATATTCATAATACATTGCTCCATAATATTGTAATAACTTTTCAATAAATTATTATCATGTAGATGTACCATATTGAACTTCATGTCTAAAAAATCATCTTGCTAGAGCATCATCTAGATAAAAAGAAGCAATTGGGACTTTTTGATTATCATTGACTTGATGTATACTAAAGAACTAAATTAATTTCTATATCCAACAAGTTGTATCTCCATCATCAAATCTAGGAAAAAAGAGTTTGGGGACTAGAATTGACTAGTTGGTTGGGTTCCTTGGAGTTGATTTTAAACCTCCACTAGATGAACTATATATAAGAAACAATGGGTGTATTTATTTATTTTCATTTACCTGACCTCTCCTTCAATCTTCTTGTGCATGCCTAATAATTGCAAGCTCAATTTATTCATTTATTCTATAATATTTGAAATCCATTTTAGGTGAGGTTCCATACTCTCTAATTTGATATGTAATAGATATTCTTGGTGTTGGGACTATTGGGTCTACTCCATTTGTTCCTTTAGTGCTTGTATATCCTATTGGAGTGGCTATTGTTTAGTGCCTAGTGTCATAGTCATTAAAAAGGGTGTTTATTGATTTTATTTAGATGATGTGCTAGAAACATTATGGTCACATATTTCAAAAACTCTTTAAACTATAAATTCTATATACTAGACAATTCTCACATAATCCTTTCTATTGCCTACAAACTATTTGACTAAGCTTAAAATATGTCTAATCAATGGTGGTGTTAATTGGCTTTTGTAGCTTTTTTATATACCTTATGATTTCTGAGAGTATTTCTTAGTCAGTATTTCATAGCTCCAAATAAAGAGAATATATGATTCCTTAAGTTGTAACACCTAATTCCTTAAGTATGTGAGAGTGATCTCTTTGAGTGTTATTTTTAGTGTACTAGATAGAATAGGTAGTCGATTGACTCACTAATGAGGGTATTAAGAACCATGATGGGTTTGTGATATACCCAAGGGCATGTGGATTTGAAACCATTACATGGGTTTGCTTGAGGCCTAGGTATTGGAGTTGCAACTCCTTACTTCACACACTATTGTGAGGGGTAACTATGCTTAGCCAAAAATGGTAGATCTCCATTATTTTAAACCGCCTAGACACATTTCTACCCTAGACTCTTTTAATAATTCAAAAATAAAATATCTCAATGGAAGATTCAATTGCTAAGAGTTATCCTAAAAAATATAATCTTGGAATCTTACAAGCCAAGAAAGTGCTTTGAGAAAACTTGCAATGCACTTATAACTAAAATAAAGCAAATATAGAATTGAAAAGTAGATTAAGTAAAAGTATGGTAGATATAACAACTCAACTCAAATAATACCAACAAAATGATATTCATACTAGAGAGATCAGTAGATTAGATAAATATCACAAATTATCGCAATGTTCTGTTAGAATTTCCCAAAATAGACATGCAAAGCATTACACAAAATATGAAGAAAGAGTAGAACTGATTGATTATTCCATGGATCAACTTTGTATAAATAACAAAGTTGATCATTGAGAGTCGTTGGATTACAACAACTCATCAAATATGATGTAGACTATAACTGAGAGTTCACCTGACTCATGAAGGAGTGGAAACTCAAGTAAGTCTATCCTAGTAGAACTTAAGAGAATAATTACTTATTCTAACACCCCCCTTAAGTGATACTAGGGGTGTATTGTGCAAATGAGTCCCGAAAATAGAGCCTGATGAGGTACTCATGTACAATGGTTTCTTTTCTGAAGAGATGGTAAAAACCCCATGGGAAAAACCATCTATCAAAAAAAAAAAAAGGAAGAGGCATGTCTTCGGTTTGCGAATATTGTCCTCTTAATACAAAAAAAGGTGAGTCCCGACAACATGGCCTGATGAGGTACTCATTTACAATATATATGAGAGATGGTGAAAAAACCACATGGGAAAAACCATCTGCTATGAAATAAAGAGGCATGTCTTCGGATGACGAAGATTGTCCTTAATAACAAAAAAATGAGTCCCGACAACATGGCCTGATGAGGTACTCATGTATAATATATAAGGGAGAGATGATAAAAAAACCACATGGGAAAAAACCATCCTCCAAAGAATACAATAATAAAAGGAGAGGTGAAAAGACCTCTGTTTCAATGTAGTTGTAATACTCCAAGTTTCTCTCGCAACTGTATGTAACGCGGAGAAGGAAATGACTTGGTGAAGATGTCTGCAACTTGATTTTCAGTTGGAATATAGTCCAAGTATATGTCCCCATTCTGAATATGTTGTCGAATGAAGTGCATGTGTATCTCAATGTGCTTGGTGCGTTGATGCTCAACTGGATTACGTGCAATATGAATTGTGCTCTGATTGTCACACCAAAGAGTAATAGGTTTGTCATGGGAAAAACCAAATTCTCTTAGAATCTGATGAAGCCAAAGAGCTTCCTGACTTGCTAAAACTGTTGCCATGTATTCTACCTCTGTAGATGATAAGGCCACTGCTTGTTGTTTTTTGCATAACCAAGCAATTGGTGAAGAACCAAGACAAAAGACATAGCCAGAAGTTGAACATCTGTCTTCTACTGAACCTGCCCAATATGAATCCATGTAGCCAATGATATCCATGGATTTTCCCTCATATAAGAGCCCAAAGTGAGTAGTTCCTTGCAAGTAGCGGAGGATTCTTTTTGCTGCTTGCCAGTGATTGAAATGAGGTTGATGTGAGAATCTGGATATTAAGCCAACAACATATGAGATATCTGGATGAGTATGAGTAAGGTATAATAGACTCCCTACAAGCTGATGGTATAGAGTTGCATCACATAGAGGGGATGTGCAGGAAGTACTTAGATTGACTCCAGACTGAAAAGGTGTAGGAGAAGGTTTGCAATCTATCATTTTAAACCTTTGAAGAAGATCTAGAGTGTATTTTTGTTGACACAATGAAATTCCTGCATCTGTTTGATTTATTTGGATCCCAAGGAAGTAATGAGCTAGACCCAGATCAGCCATATCAAATTTTCCAGAGAGGGAGTCTTTTATAGTCTGAATGTGAGCGAAGTCACTACCAGTGAGTAGTAGATCATCAACATATAGAACAAGTATGGTGATTTTTCCTTCATCTCTCCAAATGTAGACTGTGTTATCAGACTCACAATGAGAAAAACTTGAGGAAAGAAGGAAGGAGTCCATTTTTTCATACCAAGCTCTAGGAGCTTGTTTGAGGCCATAGAGAGACTTCTTTAGCCTACAAACAAGAGAGGAGTCTTGAGTGAAACCAGCAGGTTGTTCCATGAATATCTCTTCCTTTAAGTCCCCATGTAAGAAAGCACTTTTTACATCCATTTGAAAGACATGCCACTTTTGGGAAGCAGCCAGAGCAAGAACCAGTCTAACAGAATCCATTTTGGCAACTGGTGCAAAGGTTTCAACATAATCAATTCCTTCAATTTGAGAGAAACCTTTGGCTACTAGGCGAGCTTTGTGTTTGTCAATTTCTCCATTAGGCCCATATTTTGTTCTATAAATCCATTTACAATGAACTAATTTCCTTCCTTTAGGTAGGGGAACTAAATCCCAAGTTTCATTTTTTATTAAGGAAGTGAATTCATTTTCCATGGCATCATCCCATTCTTTAATACCAGTTGCTTCTTTGAAGGATTGAGGATCAGAGGAAATAGACTGACAGACAAGACCAGTGCCTATGGAGTTGGTTAATCTGGATGATGGAAGATTTTGGATGTAAGGAGTAGCTTCTTTAACAATGGTGCGGGCCCATTTTGGCATAGTGGAAGGAGTAGAAGGAGTGGAAAGACTTTGAGTTGGAGTTATAGGTTCCTCATCTTGATCATCAATCTCTAAATTAATCTCTAAAGTTGGTTCTTCATTATATTGAGGTTCTACTATAGGAGAAGGCTCAATAGAGGAAGAGGATGGTTGAGGATATTTCTGAGGGAATGTTTCATCAAATTGGACATTCCTATGAAAAAATACCTCATGAGTTGTGGGATCAAGGAGCCTGTATGCTTTCATTTCCTCACAATAACCAACAAATATGAGCTTTTTGCTTTTCTTATCTAGAGCCTTCCTTTTCTTCTTTGGGATGTGCGCCCAAGCAGTACACCCAAAAATATTGAAGAAGGAGACATCCATTTTTGAGCCAGTCCATGCTTCTTCAGGAGTTAAATGGTCAAGAGCTTTATGAGGTGTGCGGTTTTGAATATAGTTTGCACAGTTAATAGCTTCTACCCAAAAAACTTTTGGAAGATCTCTTGAATGGAGCATACAGTTTGCCATTTCCTTCAATGTTCATTTTTTCCTCTCTGCAATACCATTTTTCTATGGATTATGGGAGATAAAATGTTGATGAATGATGCCATGACTTGATAGAAATATTGAGAACTCATTACTACAGTATTCCCCCCATTATCTATGCGAATTTTCTTGATGTTGCAAGAGGCCTGATTTTCAACTAAGGCTTTGAAGATTTTGAAGTGGGATAGAACATCACTTTTGTATTTTAGGAAGTAGACCCAAGTTCTTCTGGAAAATTCATCAATGAAGGTTAGAGCATATTTTTCTCCTTTGAAATAAGGCTCTGGGAAAAACATCAAGTCACTATGGATTAACTCTAGAGGGGATGAGGCTTTTAGAGAACCACTTGGGTGGAAAGGATCTTGATGTTGCTTTCCAAGAGCACATCCAAGACATACTCCATCAATAGAAGAGACTTGAGGTAAACCTGTTACCATTTCATGGGTGTTCAATTCCTTTAGGTAGTTATAATTGAGATGACCAAACCTTTCATGCCAAATTTTGCTTTCAAGATCTCCATGAGCCACAAAATAGGAGGCCCCTTCTAGATTTTTGAATCCTTTGAAGTGAAATAGGTGAGTGTTGTGATCAATATCTCCTTTGGCTATAAGAGAGTGGGGGTCTTGAAAGTCTCTTATCTCAACTCCTGTTGGAGAGAAGAGAACAATTTTCCCCTTTCCAGAAGTACAAATATGATAGATGGAGAGGAGATTTGTTGCAATGTTTGGAACATAGAGAACATTATTGATAGAGCCACCATCAATGGATATGTCACCCTTTCCTTTGACTGGGATAAAGGAAGAGTCACCAACTTCTATGCTACATGTTGAACTTGAGGAGATAGAAGAGAATGACTCATCTGAAGCAATCATGTGATGAGTTGCTCCAGAATCTAGGACCCAATAATTAGATGAAGTATTGGTGGTCTTCCCTTGAAAATTTAGGGCTTTTCCTATCTACTTTTTATTATCTATATTTTGATCCTTCATAGCTGCCTCTAGTTGTTGTAATATTTTCCAACATTTGTTTGTAGAATGACCATTCTTTTTGTAGTGAGTACAAGTTATGGGACTTCTTTCTTTCTTTTTGAATTTTTCTTTAGTGGAGGTGGATGCTACTAAGGCTTTAGAGGAAGAGGAAGAGATCTCATACTTTGCAAGTTTTGTTTCTTCTCTAGTTAGTCTCTCACAAAATTCTTCTAAGGAGGGCATTTTGAAACTTGCACCAAGAGCATATTTTGTAGATAGAAAGGTGGTTGCGAATATTTGAAATACACCATTTAATTTAGAAATAATTAGATAGATGCATTCTTCATATTTTTTATCCTTGCCACTACCTTTAAATTGAGTAAGGACTTCTTTAAATTTGGTGAGAAAGTCAACAATATTGCTAAAGTCTTCAGGAGATAATGTTGTTAATTCTACCTCTAATTGCATTGACCTTATTTGATCTACTTTTCCAAATAAGTTCTTTAGTTTCTCCCAAATTTCATAAGGAGTTTTACAATCCGTAATGTGAAACCATAAGCTTTCATTTACATTAGTGCTTATAATACCCATTGTTTCATACATTTTCCCTTTATGAACAAATATTTCATATTCTTTTTCAAATTTAGGTTGCTTCTCTTCTAGCAGGTGTGTGAGCCCTTTTTGAGAAATGAGATTTAATATTTTAGGTTTCCAGGTATGATAGTTATGAGGGGTGAGTGGATCAATTGTATTCATTTTTCTAAATAAAATTGAAGTAAACCAACAATCCCCCCTTAACTTCAATTTTAATGTTCTTTTAAAGAATGGAACAAAACCCTTAAGAGATACCAAGCTCCTCAATTACCCGCCCTAATGAGAGGGAAACTATAAGTAAGTGAGGAGATTTGCTAAATCTATTAGGGTAATGAAAAATGAATTAATGGATCTTATAATTTTTAATGTAACAATGGCCTTTTGGAAATACCAATCTCTTCAAAATACCCGCCCTAACGAGAGGGAAACTATAAGTAAATGAGGAGGTATGATAAATTAATAAGGCCAATGAAACAATTGTTAAGCTAGGCCTATATATCTTTTCTTCTCAATAACTCGCCCTTACGAGAGGGAAACTATAAGTAAAGAGGAGAATTGATACTTGGAACATAGGTTATTTTTTATATCATCCAGAACTTAATATCAGATTCTTAATAACCCGCCCTTACGAGAGGGAAACTGTAAGTTATTGAGAAGTCCAACACTAGGAACATAGGTGATAAATTTTAAATGATTTAGGTAAAAAAATATTCCTATAAATAAATTTTTTTTGAAGTTTATGAGAGCTTGTATTGATATAGACTTCTTATATTTAGGTCTTGCTTTAAGATATAGAGAACTTTCTTAAATGCAAAAAAGGTGAAATAAGAAGGAGAAAGTAACAAGCAAGAAGAGGCAAAAAAATTGATGAAGATATATTTTATACACCAATAGATGCCACTTAAAAATTTATAAGATGTTATATAAAAAATTATTTGTTTTGATATTTATGAGGGTTTGTATAAAATATTGAGTACCTTATTTAAACATATATTGGTTTAATGAGATAAAAATAATATACACCTTTTAGATATAAAAGCCACTATAAAAGGAAATAGAAGAGAGCTTAAAGAAGATAGACACCAAAAAAAAAAAGAAGGTGCAATATTGTGCACCCTTAACCCCCCCTCGAAAAAGACCTTTGTATTATTAGGTTACAAATGACTCCTTCACTTTTTAAGAGGATAGCCTTTTGAAAAAGTAAAAGGCTTTAGTGAAGAAATGAGTCAGAATGAATAACAAAAAATAGAAAGGTAAGGAGATATTTTGTAAGGTTTTACCTTCGAAAATGAAGGAACAAAAGAAAAAACCAATACAAATTAACCAATACAAGGTGCCTGCGTTCGGGATTTAAATAGAAGATGTGAATTGAACGTCTGCCCCAAAGGAAGAAGGTTGTCGTTCGCTTCTTCTGAAAGAATGCGCCTGGTGCCAAAGGAAGAAGGTTGTCATTTGCAGACCCTATGCCTCTCAGAAAAATAGAAGAGCCAGTGCCTCGAAGTCCTAGATTCACACTCCAATGAAGTCTTTCATTCTTCAAAAACTTTTGCAGATTGTAGCACCATGCATTGAAATCTATTAAGGTTCATAGAGAAGACAGAAGACCTAGCGCCTTGGATATGAAATCCGTTTGAAACCTATAGATCAAACATAAAATAGGAGAGGCGTAAAATAGAAAAAAGGCTTAATATTACAATAATTTGATCGAAATTTAATCAAAATGAAATATATAAAAAAATCGTAGATGCCTCTATCTAGCACCATGACACTTCGCTTGAGGAGCAAACCAGAAATAGCTTTCTGCATAGAGAACTTGTTAGAGAAAAAATAAGCTTATGAACATAAAAGAAATGGAATGGAATGCCAAAGGAAGAGAGGTGGAACAAAATTTATAGGAGCTAAGTGAGAGCCGTTAGAATCTACCAATCGAGAAGAGAAGAGATCGATGGTATTGAAGATACTCTAGCTTAATTGGGCTCCTACGTATTTCATCGATGCATTAAAGTGATGCCAAAAAAGGAGCGCATGAGATGAAACGTTAGAAAATGATTATCATGCAACTGAAGTTGATGAAGCTTTAGAGCAAACAAAATTTTAAAAAAGGGTTATCTTAACAATAGTTGACTTAAATATTAGTTGCACCAAACGAGAATGCAATGGAGAGCATCTTTAGATCTCTAGTGAAGGAGATATCAAAATCGATTGAGAGGCGTTATGAAGAGTGTCATTGGCACCCAAGATTGGGTGCCCGATGCATGTTTTGAGAGCCTCAATCGGGCTTCTCCGAGAGCAACAAAAAAGGTAGCACAACAAGATTTTTTTCTGCAAAAAATAATACACTAAATATAGGAAATAAAATTCCTATCGATCAAGCTTTTAGGATAATAAATTTTTTAATAATAATCATAAAAAAAAATTATTTGCTTGAAAAAAGGTGTTCCTTTTTTTTAAGGAAAAAAATTAATATATATGAACTAGTCAAAGAGCCCTTTTTTTTTAAATAACAGATATGAAAAAAAACTATGGGCAATTTTTCTGAATAAAAATAATTTACACTAAAAGGCAATGAATCTTCCTTTTCCCTTTTAATGTGAGAAGGAGACAAATATTATTCAGAATAACCCACATACATATATCTAAAAAATATAGCAAAAAAAACTATATATAAAATATTATTGAAGACTTAAATCCAAAAAAAAGAGGAGAAGCCAACAAAAGATACAAAGAACCAGCTCCTAGAACCTTCAAGAGAGAATGCTAGCAAAATCTATCCAGCTCTGGGACCATGTTAGAATTTCCCAAAATAGACATGCAAAGCATTACACAAAATATGAAGAAAGAGTAGAACTGATTGATTATTCCATGGATCAACTTTGTATAAATAACAAAGTTGATCATTGAGAGTCGTTGGATTACAACAACTCATCAAATCTGATGTAGACTATAACTGAGAGTTCACCCGACTCATGAAGGAGTGGAAACTCAAGTAAGTCTATCCTAGTAGAACTTAAGAGAATAATTACTTATTCTAACATGTTCATTGTGCCACTTCGATGGGGCAACCTCATGGAGCAACACCACTACAAAATAATATTCACGATACCCTAATGCGGTATCACAATACAAATATATAGTAATACTAAATGCTAGGGTTAGCCACAAGCCAACTACTTACCTATAACTAATGTTAGGGTTGCCACAAGTCAACTACCCTCACACACATAATGCCAACATTAACTAATTAATATTATAACTAAGTAACTAATAGGGTTAGAGTGGATCTCTAACATTACACTTGCTAGTGAAAATGCCTCAAAAGTGAGCCATTTATATTTTTGTTATGATAATGATATGAATTATGGAAAACATTTACGCTCAATTATTAACCTAGATTATTAGAATTGCTTGTATGCTAAAGGTAATAGAGCCAGTAGATCACTTATAAGACTTTGAAGACTCGATAGAATTCTTAGAATGGAGAAAAGGAGGTAGGGTGGGTCATTATAAGCTATATAGTGCATATAAGTAGATATAAGGAAATAAAAGGATTAGTGATAATTTATTGTAGGTATTTTTCCAATGCTTGATTATAGTGACAAGCATTTATTTTAAATCATGTTAGGAATAAGAAAAAGTTCCAAATGTAGCACATGCATAGACTCGCTTGGGTATTTTGGAACACAATGATGACAAATATTTGTAATCCAATACTATGAATTATTTTCAATAGATATGAATAAGATTTGTACATTTAAGTGGGTTATATGTGCATGAGGAAAATTATTATAAGAATGATTTTGAAGATCCATAAATAAATGAATTTGTAGATGATGTTGGCATTACTTTAAGAGCAAAGAGCTTGCAAAGTTAATTTTAAGTGTGTAATATTTATAATATTTAATGGAGCCATGATCAATCTCTTACCTTATGGACAATAATAATTAGCTTGTTTGAGGGCATGACAATGTAATTTCAAAAGTTGCTATGAAATATTTTTCGTATCCTATAGTGAATAGTTTGATTTACAACCTACAAGAATCAAATCGGATATTTTTCTCAATATAGGAAATGATGGAAAAAAATAAATTCCTTCACGAAAAGTGAAGGTCCTATAAATTTTTAAGATGTTCAAATCTTGTGAATTTTAGGCTTTTAATACCTTGTCAGCAAGAAGTATCTTGATAATGCCATTGTCCAAATGAGCCTTTGAAAACAAGTTGGAGGAAGAAGTGTATACATAAAAAAGAAACACCATTGCAATAAAAATGACACATTTTATTAAATTTAGGAAAGTGGTCCCTTGGGATACAAATTGACCCTTTGAGGGTGCATTTTACAATAAGATGTCCACAAGGGGGAAATCCCTTTTACAAATCAACATATGGTGTCTTTCATTCTTCTTCATGCTACAACAATGTGGGAGGTGGGTTTGTCATGACCACCGTGATGACCTTGAGCTTGTTGAACCTGGAACCTACACACATGTAAATAGACAAGGGTTTAGTAGCACTTGTCACAATGAATATGATAAATGCAATGACTAATGTAAATGGAAATAGAAAACAAGTATATTGCTTACATGAATGATGATTTTTTATAGCATAATATTAGCATTCCCTCTCTCCTCCCTTTCTTGGTCATGTGATGGCACCTTTATAGGCCTTTGAGGGTTTTGGAGTGAAGGATAGGTGGCAAGCCAGGGCTGCCAATTGGTAGGAACTGGGTAGCCACCTATCCTGGGCAGTTGCAGTGAGTCACTAGAAGTGTCTCACTTAACTAGGGAGATGTGGCATGTGGGTAGGTGCAAGTGGAGTGAAGTGTGGAGTGAGGTGTGAGATGTGGCAAGGGGTGATGGTGATGTGGCCAGGACACATGTCAAGTGGGGAGATAGGGTATCTTATGCTAATTTTCCAGATTTAATAAATTTGGAAAATATAAATTAATATACAGATTAATTTTTTTGCATATTAATTTATATTTTCCAGATTTAATAAATTTGGAAAATATAAATTAATATGCAAATTAAATTTTCTGCATATTAATTTATATTTTCCAAATTTAATAAATTTGAAAAATATAAATTAATATACAGAAAAATACACCTAAGTTTAGACTTAGGTATTTATTTTATTATGCAAAATTGTGATGTGCAATGCAAATGCCTAGTTTTTGGTGTCTATAGATGCCCTTTTTTGTACTGTGTTGTGTAAAACACAATGCGATGCAAAAACAAAAGACATCTGGCTTATTTGGATGGAGAAATGGACTCATATCTTCTCGATGCAAAGAATGAATGACTTAAAAATTTTAATTTTAGCTTACCCCCTCAATTGGTGAATGGGTAAAGAATGAAACCCATGAGCCAATTGAGCAAATGTGGATGATGAAATGAGGTGGTTGATTGAATGATGTGGATGTGATGCAAATGTATGTCATTTTGATCAACTTGATGCCCCAAGTTTGGGATTGTTTGTGTTTTTGCAAATTTGCTTTTGGTTCATTGTTGGCAATTGTTGTGGTAAAACCATCAACCACGTTTGTGAGCTCGTGAGTCCCACTACTATTAATAGTCACTCCTGTGCATTGGAGCCAATGCATTAAGACCTTGATACTCGAGTGATTTTTTATTAATAATGGATTTGATTTGATTATTTTCTGCTTTTGACCCAATGGAAGGGGTTTAAGGATAACCTCTTGAAAATTTTATTTCAACACATTCAAGTTCAAATATTGAGGGATCTAGCCAATTTAATGCCATAGTGATTTGATTTTGAATGAGTGTCCTTATGGTGAGCTATCCAGGATTGCTAGTCGCTGTAATCGCTAGGTGTATAGGGTAATTTACTAGATACAAGGCTCACTTAATGATGTGATTATGATGATGATGATGATTGTGAAAATGCATGATGTGATGGATGCAAATGTTAGAAATCAAGATCAAGTTGGATACCCCAAGTTTGGGGTGGACCTGTGTTGTCGCAAATTTACCTTTTGGTTTGATTGACATGCAATATGATGAAGTAAAGGAACCAATCACCCTGGGAGCTTGTTGTCCTAGTGATTTTTAGCAATTCCTTAATGCAGATGATGAAGTATAATTTTTCCATGTTTTGTAACCCCACAGAGTAGGCATCAATGACAACCTTGGGTAAATCTGCTTCAATGCAAGTCACTCAAAAATTGAAGGCCCAACCTGATTTAAGTTCAAACGTGATGATGTGAAATAATTTTGAATAAGTATCCTTATGGTAATTTATCCATCCTACCGGATTGCATGGACAACCAATCACTGCAACCGCCAGGTGTCTAGAGTAAATCACTAGATAGAAGGTTCACTCAAGATGATGACAATGTGAGATGATTATTTGGAGGGTTTTGCAATATTTTTTTAGTGACTTTCATTTGAAGGGGAGTTGTGTAATATGGTCACAAATAACAATCAACTTGTATTACCCAATCATGGAAAATATGCTCATTTTAATGAGCGTAATTTGCATGATTGAGTGTTTTGAGTGTTGAATTTGATTATGAAATTAGAATTTGTTGATTTTTTCTATCCCTTTAAGCGATGAGATTGAGAAGATATGAAATGATGAAAGCAATGAAATAGATAATAATGGTTGGAATGAAATATATATTATACATGAGCACCTTTGGAACATTTTGGATTTATTTGACCAAAGGGGTTGTGCCTTTGGGGATTTTTGAATTGTGTTAATGATGATTGTCCTTATGGTAATCTACTCCTCATATCGGATTGTATGGATAGCTAGTCACTACAACCGCTAGGGGACTAGAGTAAATCACTAGATACAATGATCACTTAAGGATAAATAGAAGAAGGAAATGCACATCTCTATCCCATGGAGCAGTCCATCTACATGGCTTTCTTAGGGAGTTGAGATTATAGCGCTTCAATTATTTTGAAAGCCTTGTTGAGATTGAATTTGACCAGAGGATTTGGGTTACCTTTGAAGCATTTTTGGATTGATTTAACCAAAGGGGTAGGTGCATTTGGATCCTTTTGAATTGAATTGACCAAAGGAGTTTTTGTTCCTTTGAAGCCTTTTTTTAATTGAATTGAATGTGACCAAAGGGGTTGATTCCTTTGGAGCTTTTTGAATTGAATGTGACCAAAGGAGTTTGATTCCTTTGGAGCTTTTTGAATTGGATGTGACCAAAGGAGTTTGGTTCCTTTGGAGCCTTTTGAGTTTAATGTGACCAAAGGAGTTTGATTCCTTTGGAGCTTTTTGAACTGAAATTGACCAAAGGATTTTGGTTCCTCTTGATCCTTTTGAGCTAATGTAATGATGAATGCCCTTATGGTAATCTACTCATTTTATTAGATTACATGGATAACCAATCGTTGCAACTGCCAGGTGTCTAGAGTAGATCATTGGATACGATGTTTGCTTGAATCGAATTGATGAATGCAAGAAACTAAATGAAACTAAATGTATTGTGTTTGTGAATGCGAGGTAGAGGGTGCAACCTTTGAAAAAGGGTGCAACCTTTTGAACCTAACAGATTATTTGAAATATGAATATTTAATGTGACTTTTGGGGTAGGTGTGAGATCTTGAACACCCCCAAGTTGCTTTATTTATTTTTTGATGTGATTGATGGGGAAGGTGTGAAACATTGAATCTCGCTAGTTGGTGTTGATGATGTGATTGTTTGTGATTGCTAAAATTTTACCAAAGGGGTTAGAATCCTTTGGAGCCTTTTGAATTTACTGTGACCAAAGGAGTTAGGTTCCTTTGGAGCCTTTTGCTTAATTTGACCAAAGGTGTAGGTGCCTTTGGAGCCTTTTGAACTAATTTGACCAAAGGGGTGTGTTTCCTTTGGAGCATTTTGAAATGAAATTTGACCAAAGGGGTTAGGTTCCTTTGGAGCCTTTTGAATTGAATGTGATTGGAAAATTTGATTTTTTTTTTTTTGACTTACTCCCCCAAGTGAAAAATGGGTGAAGTATGAAAACAAATGAAACCCTTGAGTTAATTGACCTCATTGCATGAGTGATAATCCAACAAGTGTCCTTATTGTAATATACTCATCCTATAGGATTTCATGGATAACTAGTCGCTACAACCGCTAGGTGACTAGACTATATCACTAGATACGAGGTTCTATTTGTTAGAAAAAACTTCAAGATTTATCACCTGGAAGAGGAAGCACAGTAACAAAAATATAGAACATGGAAACAGTAACACAAGTGACACTGAGATTTACGTGGAAACTCGCAATGTGTAGGAAAAACCATGGGGTAATGGCAACTTCTCTCTTTATTATATTTAGCAAAATTTACATCCACGTCTTTCAACGTTTTCAACAATCTCTCTATCATATGCAAGGATTCAAGTCCCTTTTATAGAGTAGAAGGAAGACTCCAAACTGTTTATTTCCTCTTCCAACGGAAACCTCCAAAATATTATTCATTTCCACTCCCAAGACTATTCGTCTTTCGTATTCCTATCGTCTACCTAGACGTCTACTCCTATGATGTCTACTTGGCTTGACGTTAGTTTGGACGTCTACCAACCTAGACATACGGTTGCCCAGACATCAGGCCCAGATGTCTACCAGCCTAGACATCTGGAAGCCCAGAAGTTAGGCCCAAATGTCTGCCAGCCTAGACGTCTGGCAGCCCAAACATCAAGCCCAAAAATTTTGCAGTCCAGATGTCAAGCCTAAACATCTGCCAACCTATACGTCTGGCATCCCAGATGTCTACCAGCCTATATGTTTGGCAGCCTAGACGTCTACCAGCATATATTTCTGGCAGCCCAAGCATCTGGCCTAGATGTCTAGTAGGTCAAACGTCTGGCATGTTGCCTAGACGTCTGACCTAGACATCTAGTTGACCTACTTGTTGTATATTGTATTCATACCTAATATTCTCCTACTTGAAGTCAGTATTTAGGAATTATTCTGCTCAAAAAATTTCATCCAGTGCTAATTGCCCAATGCTGCCCTTGTTACTTTTTCAGCAAGCCTAGAGAAGTTTTGCACCATTCAAACTTATCTACCTTGATCGGCTTTGTAAGTGTATCTGCAAGATTCACTTCGGTATTGATTTTTTGCAACAGGATCCTACCTTCTTCCACCATATTTTTGATAAAGTGGTACTTGACATCAATTTTTTTTGTGTGATCATGGAATGTTGGATTCTTCACTAGCTAAATAGCACTCTGGCTATCACAATGCAGCATAATTTTCTCTTGCATTACCTTGAAGTCACCCAACAATCACTCTAGCCAAATTGCATCTTTGTTGGTATGAGTTGTTGTAATGTATTCTGCTTCAGTGGTTGATAAAGCCACAACATATTGCAACTTAGAAGCCCAACTCATCGCTCCTCCAACAAGAGTGAAGGTATATCCTGTAGTGGATTTTCTCCCATCTCTATCTCCACCATAATCAGAATCCACAAAACCTATAACTTGCAAATCTGCCAATCCAAAGTAAATGGCAACATCTGAAGTGGCTCTTAAATATCTGAATATTCACTTCACCACATTTCAATGCTCCTTACTAGGATTTTCCATGTACCAGCTGACTACTCCCACTGCTTGGGCAATATTCAGTCTGGTGCTCATCATGGCATACATGAGGCTCCCTAATGCTGATGAATATGGTACACGAGACATGCTTGTCTTCTCTCCTTCCATTCTAGGATACTGGCTAGAAGACAATTTTAAGTGTGGAATAAGTGGGGTACTAACTGGTTTAGCATTCTGCATATTGAAGCGCTGCAAAATATTTTCCATTTATGACTTTTAACTTAACCAGATATTTCTTCCTTTTCTGTCGTTGTGTATCTTCATCCCTAAAATTTGGTTTGTTGCTCCTAAATCCTTCATTTCAAATGTCCTAGCCAACTGAGCCTTAAGATCAATAATTGTCTTCATGTTTAGGCCTGCAACCAACATATCATCAACATAAAACAACAAAATAATAAAACCGCCATCGTCAAACCTCTTATAGTATGCACAATGGTCAGCTTCACTCCTGCTGAAACCTTGGCTCTTCATGAAGGTGTCAAATTTTTTGTACCACATCCTTGGTGCCTATTTCAACATGTACAGTGATTTCTTTAGTCTGCAAACCAAATACTCTTTGTCTACTTCTTCATAGCCCTCAGGCTAATCCATATATATCTCTTCCTTGAGATCACCATGCAATAAAGTAGTCTTTACATCAAGCTACTCTAGTTCAGAATCCTGTGCAGCTACAAGTGCAAGTAGAACTCTAATAGTAGTCATCTTCACAACTGGAGAGAAAATTGCATTAAAGTAAACACCTGACTTTTGCACATAGCCCTTTTCCACCAAGCGAGCTTTATAATGTTCCAACAACTCATCGTTGTTTTTCTTCACTTTGTACACCCACTTGTTTCCAATAGTCTTTCTTCCAGGTGGGATATCCACAAGTTCCCAAGTTTTATTCTTTTGAAGTGCCTTTATTTCCTCCTCCATGGATTTCCTCCACTTTCCTGCATTTTCAAACTTTCTAGCTTCTTGAAATGAACTAGGTTCACCATCATCAGTTAACAAAGCAAAATAGGATTGATACACATGAGAATACCTTTTCGAACACTTTTATGGACGTGTAGATCTTCTAACCCAATGATCTATCGATATTATCTCTTGGCCTTGTGACCATTGTGGCTGCTCTACTTATTGTTCTACTTGTTCTACATGTTGATCAAAAACTTCAGCATGTTCAGCTTTACTAAATTATACTTCAACAGGTACAACATTAGGATTTTGTTGTACCTCCTTCCTTTGCATGGATTTTTCATCAACAATTACATCCTGACTAATAATTACCTTGTGGGCAGTAGGATCCCATAATCTATACCCCTTCACTATATCTCCATAACCGAAAAAAACACATTTTCTTGACTTTGGGTCAAGCTTGGACCTTTTTTCTTTGGGTACATGGGCAAACGCGTCACAACCAAAGGTGCGAAAATGAGAGTAATCAACTGGCTTACAACACCAAACCTCCTCCAAAATCTGACCATCCAACGTAGCTGTAGGTGACCTATTAATAATATAAACAGTTGTATTAATAGCCTTTGCCCATAATTTTTTCTCCAACATGGTTGCGGTAAGCATGCTTCTTGCATGTTCCATGATTGTGTGATTCATCTGCTCAACCACACCATTTTGTTATGGAGTGTATGGTACAGTCTTCTGGTGCTTAATACATTCCTGCATACAAAATTTATCAAATTCCTTAGAGCAATATTCACCCCCATTATCTAACTTGAGACACAAATTTGACTTGCCCAAACTCTTTTCTACCCGTGCTTTGAACTCCTTAAATTTCTGCAAATTTTATGACTTCTTCATAAAATAAACCCACACTCTCCTAGAATAATCATCTATAAAAGTCAGAAAATAGATGGCGTCATTCAAGGACTGAGTGGGGACTGGTCCAAATATATTCGAATGTATAAGTTGTAGAAAATCAGAACTCTTACCAGGACTTGCAGTAAACTGAACCCTCTTCTGTTTACCAAAAATATAGTGCTCACATTAGTCTAAATTGCAAGACTTAATCCCAGAAAGCATACCTCTATCATGCAGAATTTTTAGGTCTTTTCACTCATATGGCCTAGGCGTTGATGCCATGGCATTACTACATCCTAAACAAATGTTGTTGCTACTGCATGGTTTGTCATCGTATCACTACATAAACAATATAAAGTCCCATAATATTCTCCCTTTGCTACTACAAGAGCTCCCTTGGTAATCTTGTAGTAGTTGTTACACAAGGTGACAAAATACCCTAGCTTATCCATAATTTTGATTGAGAGCAAATTCTTCCTCAAATCGAGCACATGTCGCACATCACATAACATCATTTCTCTACCATCGTCCAACCTGATCCTTATATCCCCTCTTCCCACAATTTCTAAAGGATGATCATCACCCAAATAGACCTTTCCACCACAGTATGGCTAATATTTTTCAAACCAGTATCTATGGGGAGACATGTGGAAGGATGCACCTAAGTCCGAAACCCAGGTATATAAAATTGATTTGTTGTTATTGATACAGAAGGTTTCACATGTTGTCGTATCTCCTGAATCTGCTGCACTGGCTTCAGCTGATGGCTGATTTTGCTTTTCACCATTCTTTAATTGCCAACAGTCCTTCTTGGAGTGTCATGGCTTCCCACAATGACACAACTTCCCCTTCTACTTATGTCCTTTAGAATTAGATCTGGACTACTTTCTACCTTGTTTACTCCCCTCGAACGATCGACCTCTCACAGATAGGGCTTCATTGGTTGAGGGTTCCAGAGATGTTTTTTGCCTCAACTTTTTTGCCAACAAAGCAGCTACCACATCATCAAATTTGAGAGTTCCTGATGATGAATTACTGATGATCATCACCATATGATCCCAAGTGTCTAGGAGAGAACAAAGTAGGGTGATAGCTCTATGTTCATCCTCCATATACATATTAATTGAAACCATTTTACTAATCAGAGTATTAAAATTGTTCAAATGATCTACCACGGATGAACTTTCCTTCATCCTCAAGCTATAAAGCCATTTTTTTAGAAAAACCTTGTTAGTTGCTAATTTTGTTTCATACAAATTTTCAAGCTTTTGCCAAAGTGCTTCTACGGTCTTCTCTTCAGCTACATTGAACAAATTGGAGTCCGCTAGGCAGAGATGGATTGTAGAAACCGCCTTCTTTTCAAGCATTATCCACTCCTCATATTTCATGTTGCTTGGTTTACTCGCAACCCCTTTCAAGGCTTAAGCTTGGTCATTCTGAACTAGCAAATCCTCCACCTTCATCTTCCATAGATCCAAGTTCCTGCCATCAAATTTCTCAATCTTGAACTTGGTTACACCTTTTGTCATTGTTGCAGCTCCCACTCGCACAAAATCTTAGCTTTGATACCATATGTTAGAAAAAACTTCAAGATTTATCACATGCAAGAGGAAGCACAATAACAAAAATATAGAACACGAAAACAGTAACACAAGTGACACAGATATTTACGTGGAAACCTGTAATATGCAGGAAAAACCACGGGGCAATGGCAACTTCTCTCTTTATTATATTCAAAAAAATTTACATCCACGTCTTTCAACGTTTTCAACAACCTCTATCATATGCAAGGGGTCAAGTCCCTTTTATAGAGTAGAAGGAAGACTCCAAACTGTTTGTTTCCTCTTCCAACGAAAACCTCCAAAAGACTATTCATTTCTACTCCCAAGCTTGTTCGTCTTTCGTATTCCTATCGTCTACCTAGATGTCTGCTCCTATGACATCTACTTGGCTTAATGTTAGGCTAGAAGTCTACCAGCCTAGACGTCTGGCTGCCCAGATTTCAGGTCCAGATGTTTTCCAACCTAGATGTCTGGTAGCCCAGATGTCAGGTCCAAACGTCTAGCAGCCCAAACGTCAGGCCCAAATGGTTGCCAGCCTAGACGTCTGCCAGCCCAAATGTCAGGCCCAAACGTTTGGCAGCCTAGACATCTGGCAACCCAAACGTCTGGCCTAGATGTCTAGTAGGTCAGACGTCTGGCTTGTTGCCTAGATGTCTAACCTAGACGTCTAGCAGGTCAGACATCTAGCTAACCTACTTGTTGTATACTATCTTCATACCTAACACTCTTGAGGATGTTTTGACCAAAGGGGTTTGGTTCCTTTGGAGCCTTTGAAATCATTTGACCAAAGGGGTGTGTTTCAAAGGAGTTTGGTTCCTTTGGAGCGTTTTGGATTGAGAGTAACCAAAGGAGTTTGGTTCCTTTGGAGCCTTTTGTTTTTTTTTTCTTGCTTTTTGGTTTTAAACCGTGCACCGTGTGGTTATGTCTATCAAGATCCACGCGGTCCGAGGTCGGTAGAGCTAACCGCGGAGTGTGTGGTCAGCCTAGGTAATTACGGGATCTATGATCAAGCTAGCTAACCATGGGGTCGGCAGTTGGGTGCACCCGGGGAACCACCGTGAGTGTGTTTCTAGTCGTAAAGGTTGGCTATAAATAGTCGACCTGGCATTATTTTTCATTTCATTCTTAATATTGACTATCAGTTGAGTGGAGTAGTGAGAGTGATGGAGGTGAGCGGTGAGGCAAGTGGAGCGGATGGCGGGCTGGAGACCGATGTAGCAGCTGGAGCGAAAGGTGGAGTGTGGTACGCGAAGGTAGGTTTCCGAGGCCCTTTGTTTGTTTATTGCATGTGTTTTATTTTGTTTATTTTCTTATTTTTTTTGTTGTTGTTTTCTCTTTCTTTTTCTTTTTTCGTGGTTTGTTTGATGTTGTTTTTTTTGTTTTTCACAACCACTAAGAGGGGCTTGAAAAAATTTTGTGTTTTTAATTTTTGGTTTTTCGCAACCACTAAGAGGGGTTGGAAAAATTGTTTGTGTTTTTTTAAATTTTTGTTTTTCGCAACCACTAAGAGTGGCAGGAAAAATTGTTTGCGTTTGTTTTAATGTTTTGTTTTTCGCAACCACTAAGAGGGGTTGGATATTTTTTTTTATTTTATTTGTGTTAATTGTTTTGTTTTTCGTAACCACTAAGAGGGGCTAGAATTTTTTTTTTTGGATGCACGAAAAATGAAGTGTATTGTTTTTTTTTTTTTTAGATGCAGATATATGAAAAATGAATGTGTGTGTGTTTTTTTTAAGGTGTATGAAAAATGAATGTGTGTGTGTGTGTGTTTTGTTTTTATTTGTTTAGATGCAGATATATGAAAAATGAATGTGTGTTTTTTTTTTAGGTGTATGAAAAATGAATGTGTAATTTTTTTTAGATGCATGAAAAATGAATGTTTTTGCATGTTTTGTTTTTTTTTATATGCAGATATATGAAAAATGAATGTTTGTGTTTTTTTTATTTAGATGTATGAAAAATGAATGTGTGTGTTTTTGTGTTTTTCTTTTTTTTTTTTTTAGATGCTTGAAAAATGAATGTGTTTTTTTTTATTTAGATGCATGAAAAATGAATGTATTTTTTTTTGTTTTTCTTAGATGCACAAAAAATGAAGTGTATTTTTTTGTTTACTGAGTCGGAATTTTCTTGTGGTGGCAGGTGAAGTTTAATTCAGCCCAACATAGATGGTCGTGTGCCCTTTTCGATGTGCGAAAGGCACTTACTATTGATGACTAGAAATTTCTGGATGATGTTGGCTTGGGTGGATGTGGGCGGGTGAAGACCGTCAGGGCATATGAGGATTACTTGTCTACACGTGTAGAGGGGTGGGACCCTGACAAGGGGTTTTTTTAGCTCTCGACAAGGGAGCTTACTACTATTACCCTAGAAGATGTGTTTTGCATCTTCCATGTTCCTATGGAGGGGATACCGATCCGGGTAGGCCACAGCAAGGAGGAGGTCCTGAGGCCCATTTACGACGAGGATTGGGACGTGGATTGTAGTAAGGGAGGGTTTCCTTACCTTGATTTGTTTCAAGGATAGATGCTAGGGACACTACGGACCTTTTTGATGTTCATTTAGGGAAACATGTTGTTGCCTAATAGTATGGGTTCAAGGTTCCCTTAGAACCAGGTATCGCTTGTGCTCAGATTGATCACTGAGCCACAGGTTTATGCGTGGGCTCCTGTTTTACTTTGCTAGTTGTACATTGAGCTCTATAAGGTGAAGAGGTGAGAGTGGAAGGGGCTCAGTTGTAATTTGCTTCTTCAGTGTTGGGCATGGGAGAACATTTACGTGGCTCATCCATATGGTTTACCATATCAGTAGGATCAAGCATTGCCTTGTTTTCTACGTTGGAGAGCTAGCGAGAAGACTTCTTCGAGTCATACTAATCATACAGGTCAGGAATATCGGGTTATATTGGATGCATTGATAGGTATTGATATATGTTGGTGATCTTGGTGGGGGGTTGCTTGGGAGGATGATGCAGCGTAGCTTCAACGAATGAGGCGAACCAGGTGGATAATAGGGAGTCATGTATGAGAGATGGTGTTCATCCAGTTATCTCGGGTGATGAGGTAGTTTGGGCTGGTGTAGGGAGTTCCAGATGCTCCCAGGATGTATAGGTGATGGGGCGACAAGCTCAATCTTCTAGTTGCTCCTCATTTTTGGACAATGGATGATGTGAGTGATGATGTGGCAATCAATGTTCCTAATGCAGATGATGCAAGGATGATTACGAAGTATGATGCTTGGTTTGCAGCACAACCTCCATGGATATCGATCCAGGCAGTGGATGAAGGTTCTAGTGAGGAGGCGCCTCGATAGGCAAAACATCGTTGAGGTAGCAAAGGTAGGAGGGTAGTCAGATCTGACACACCTCCCATAGATATTGGGGTTGGAGATGATGGATATGGAGGATATGGGGGAGATGGAGGAGATGACCCTCCTCCACACCATAGCAAAGAGTGGGGGTTCTCCAGGCAAAGCAAGATAGCTTGTGTGAGGTCGTGAATTTCATGATGCAGATATCATGAGGCTATAGGGCAAGGTGGATAGGTTGTGTGGTGAGGTGGATGGGCTACGAAGCGAGTTGGATGGGCTACAAAGTGGATCGAGCAGTGGTAGGGATTCAGGTGTTGTAAATATCATGAGGCTTCAGGTTGTGGTTGTGAAGCTTTGGGTTGAGGTAGTCGAGCGAGCCCAGTGCCAGGACATAGATTTGGTTACTACCCGGAGGCAAGCTACCTATATCGCTAGCCTGCAAGACAAGCTGAACGAGTGTTGTATTCCTCTTCTTGTACCTCCTTCATCATCAGTTTTGGGCTTTAGGAGGTGAAGTGAGTCTAGACCTAGCGGTTCGAGGTCTCATAGGTCATCTGGTTCATATGCTTCCTTTGGATCATCAGCACATGGGCCTCGCAAGGGTCATGAGGGTGCTAGCTAGTAGCGCCTTATCACTTCCTTTTGTAGTTTTATGTCTTTGTGCATGAGCCTTAGTGCTCTAATGTATACAGCCTATGGGTATTTTGTACTGATGTGACTCATATATATATAGACATGGCTTATGATTATTTTATTGTGTGCTTGCATTTATTTTATGTATGTATGCATATGGAATGATGTGATGTATGATGAATGTTTATTGATATTGTGTTCTAACGCTCATTTGATATTTATTAGACTCTTGCTTGATCAACAGTACCTTGTTATTTAATCAGGGGTATAGATAGGTGGTATTGACATGGATTTATGATATGTGGTGATGAAAATATTATGGTGTTATTGGGTGGATGATCTATGGCGTTCTTACAAAGAATCAGCCATCCTAATGACTCCAAACAAAACCCATTTAGGTATTTCATAGATCTTCATGATTCTAAGGTTGTCCTAGTGTTTTTAAATCTCTTCAAGGACCAACTATGTGTGCAATATTTGTTCATTTCTCATTATGAGCTAGGTCAAACTAATCAATTGTAACTTATGCCAATAAGCTAGCTCATCTGAGGCCATAGGTCTGTACAAAATAAGATCGCTAATGTGACAAACATGGCACCACACATAAGGATGCCTCATTGCCAAGCGGGATTCATTCAGCCCATTGTTGTGATGAGGATCACCCCATGGTTTTCGAGACACTAAGAGTTCCAAGGATTCAATATCATTTCCCTTCTTTTATTGCATTGGATTTTGGAGATTGCTCATTTTTACGATAGAGCAATTGGATTTTTTTTTGCTTTTTGGATACTTGCTCATTTGAGGAAGAGCAAGGGGATTTTATTGCTTTGGGGCACTTTTTGGGATACTTGCTCATTTTGAGAGAGAGCAAGGGAATTTTTATTGCTTTTGTAATTTTTTGGGATACTTGCTCACTTTGAGGAGGAGCAAAGGATTTTTTTTTTTTTGAAGGGTGAACGGGAGCTTGTTCTTTTCTCAAATCTATAGCATTCTAGACCATGCGCATAATTGGATGAGCAGGGGAAATCTTTCACTTATGGCAATAGCGACTCATGACTTCATCGTTCCTATATTCACAATGTTCTTATGTATTTTGATGTGCGTTGTCCAAGATGAAACTTGATTTGCTAGGAATAACTTATTACATCTAAGGATTGTTCAATTTTCAATGAAGGTTTTTCGAAACACTAGGAGTGATTGAGTGATTGAAACCACCTAGGAATTCCTCAAACTAGAGACTACCAAAGAAATGAAGTGCTATGGGATTTTATTACAACTATTGTTTTTGACATGGTTTTGGATGGCGAGACCATAGGTGCCCCTAATTAAGGCAACAAAACTCGGTAAATGAACAATTATCTAACCTAAGTGGATGAAAATTAATATGGTAAGCAACATGAATGGATGCAAATGATACGAATGTGCAAATGCAATGGAAGAGGAATGTGTGAATGCAAGGAAAGTGGGATTGTGAATGCGATGTATTAAAATTACAATGTGTATGAACGTGTTTTTGTGTTATATATATATATATATATATATTCAAACTGAAATGTGACCAAAGGGGTTTGGTTCCTTTGGAGCCTTTTGAATTGCATGTGACCAAAGGAGTTTTGGTTCCTTTGGAGCCTTTTGAATGAAAATTTACTAAAGGAGTGCCTCCCTTGGAACATTTTGAGATGAGTTTTGACCAAAGGGGTTAATTTCCTTTGGGGCCTTTTGGATTGAATGTGACCAAAGGAGTTTGGTTCCTTTGGAGCCTTTTGAATTGAATGTGACCAAAGGAGTTTGGTTCCTTTGGAGCCTTTTGAATTGAATGTGACCAAAGGAGTTTTGGTTCCTTTGGAGATATTTTTTTTAGGGGGAAAGGTGTGATACCTTAATCACCCCCATTTTGTTTTGTGCCTGGTGAGCATGGAGAAGGTGCGATACTTTTAGTATCCCCATAATTTTGTGTGCTTGGTGAGCATGGGGAAGGTGCGATACCCTAAGTATCCCCGCAATAGTTTGTGCTTGGTGAGCATGGGGAAGGTGTAATACCTTGATTATTCCCACAATGTTTTGTGTCTGGTGAGCATCGGGAAGATGGGATACCTTGAGTATCCCCATAATATTTTGTTTGGTGAGCGTAGGGAAGGTGTGATACCTTGAGTATCCCCACAATGGTTATGTTGACTACCAGGGTTTTGATTGGATTCGATTATTGGAATTTCAATGGAAAAGACCCCCTTGTCGATAAGATCTTTGACTGCATTTTTAAAGGATTTACAATCATTGATGTCATGGCCCACTTGTCGATGATAGAGACAATAACAATTTTCCCTATATGACCTAGACTTATGTATTTTGGTGTCTGCAGGACGTATGTCAGGTATAACGATTATTTTTACATCCTACAACTTTTGAAAGATGATTGACATGGGCTCGGATAGAGGGGTCTAGGTATGGGGTTGACGATTTAGATGAGTTTGGCCATGTGGACGAGATTGATAAGGTTGTTGAGTTGGGTGATGTTGATGAGGTTGATGAGGTGGGTGATGTTGATGAGGTTGATGATGACTCAACTGTAGCTCAATGTTTGTGAGGCGATTCAATTTTTTTTGTAAAATGAGCATAGTGTGTTGGTGAAGAGGTGGTTGTTGATGAGGAGATGGTGGAATGATAGCATGTTGACCTGAAGGGTTAGCATACACTTGATGATATGGATTAGTGGCCATGGTGGTTGGGAGGTGCATCACCCAAGATGGATCCTGAGTGAAGAAGGTATGAGATTGGGATGTAGGTGGTTGGTTTTGGTTAACTCCTTATGACTGCTATAGCTTATCAATATTAACGTCTTGATTAGCATTATCTAGGATTATCTGGTGTAACTGCAAGAAGGCTCGCTACATGAAAATCGCATATGAGGAGGGTATGGTTGTGTAGGTGGTGGATGACTGGCCTAGTTGCGTGGCAATTGTGCTGGTAGATGAAAGCAGAAGATAAGTGGCAAAAGGTATTATTGCTGAACTGGGGAGGGTGTAGTGTAAAGGACCTATGGATGTAGTGGAGGGAATGGATGTGGGGATCTATGAAGCAACACTGGTATGTGCTCCAAAGAAGGGATTGGTACTACTAAGGCCTTGATCGGGCCAGGTGAAAGGGTGTTGGTGAGATGATGATGGATGATGATTGGTTATGGTTGTAGCGATTTATTCGAAAGATGGATTGTTGGAGGTCTGATTGGCTTGTTACGGATATGTGAATATGGTTTCTTAATGCAATGGGGTAGTGGTACGAGGTGGAATGGTGAGTGGTGGTAGCGATGGAAAGGCCATGCTAGCGGTACCCAGGTAAAGCCTAACGATGTCCAAGTCTACATATGTGACCCGACCACCTGATGGCGTAAGTGACTCACTCCTAGGGATCTCAAGAATAGCGGCATGAGTAGCTCTCTGTATGATGTCTATATCTGAGGTAGGGATCCCACTAGAGGGCCCAGCATTCAGGTTATATGATATAGTAGGGTCTACACTAACTTGCCCTACCATCGAAGTGTTAGGGGCTTGACAAGACTAAGACGGGTTCATGGGAGAGGGCAACTGACTCTAGGCTAAAGCTAACTTCTTGGCTTGACTTTTTTTTGTTACCATACGCTATGGTTCAAATGAGAAGGAAATGTGAATGGATGTGTGTAATGAAAACAACATGTAAAGCAAATAAACAAACAAGTTTGTTCTAGATTTTTGCAAAGTTTGATTTTTTTTTTAATTTTGATCTCTTTTTTTTTTTTTTTTTTTTTTTGAAAGTTTTTGAAAAGAAGAAAAATTGTGTGCAAAATGTTTGCCCTAAAATGAATCTAGGATTTCATCTGTATACTCGCAGCGACTAAGCCTGGTGATGAAGTCCAAACAGCCATACCCACTGAAATATGGAGATGAAACCCATATCCGGTCAGGGAGCACAGGTCCTACCGATCCTCACCCAACACCCCGTGGGCAGCGATACACCCTTCGAAGAGGAGTGTGTGATATTTTCCACGGTTAGGACAGTTCTTGGAGTCGGCTTTGGCCACGGATGAGTAATAATAATGTTGGTGGTTGGTGATGAAATCCAACCTGGCGATGATGAAATCCAGCCGTTTCCAACGTTTAGTGAGTGTGTGAGGCTTGTTTAACTTATTTTGTGATGCAAAGCTAGGATGCACTTCCATTTATTGCCTAAATGCAGCAGACAAAAGCATATAGCAGAATATGTCCTACTAAATCAACTAAAATGTGGATGAATTTTTGTAACTTTACCTCTTTTTGTTTTTTCAAAAAAAAAAATTAAATGCACCTAACTTACGACCTAAATGCATGCAATATCAAATAGGGACAGACCTCTATCTGACCTATTGAACTCTATGAAACAATAGAAAAAAGAGAAAGCAAAATGTCTGATGTACACACCTACGATCCTTTCATTGCTCCTTTTTGACTGTGTAACTGTCAAATCCGTGGTTTTGTGGTAACTCAACCACTGTCTGTGCAGTTCTTATTAGGTTTGTAACCATGCGGTCTGCAGTTCCTCAAGCACAGATCTACAAACGCTAACTGCATTGTTTTGTGATTGTGTAATTGCATGCTCTACGGTTGGCCGAGCACTGGTATGTAATCGTCGCCTGCGCGGTTGTCAAGTTTTGCAACCGCACAGTTCGTGGTTTCTCAAAGATAGGTTTGGGCTGCGGGAATGTCCTAGACAGTCGAGTCTTTATGTTCTTGATTCCTACGCGACCGAATTCCAAAAACCTACGAACACACAAAGCATATATCAGCAATTAAAACAAGGCAAATCAAATGGAACCTTTAGGGGGTCCCACTGTGATCACTATTTTTGTATGCAAAATAAAAAACGACATCCAACAATGAAATAGAGAACAAGCGATGTGCGATCAAAATAATAAACTTTGTATTAATGCTTTGAATGGGGCCTTGATCCCCTTTTTACAATGTTATTCCCCATGCAGACAAGGGCATGATTACAACATTATCTTGCTCATATTACGGCCGAAAGAGGGGTAGGGTGTGCCCCTTTTCGCCAAGCACAAATGATTGGGGTGTCTTCAATCTTCTTGTGCAACAACGAGAGAGGTGAGTGTGCTTGTGTATCCTGAGATCGAACCACTCCAGCTTCAGCAGCCACTCCAGATTCTTATTTCCTGCACACAAGTAAATAAGCAAGGGTTTAGTATCATCTATAGATAAGATTGGAAGCCAAAATGCAAGTAAAAACCCTTGGATAAGTACACAGAAAATACATATGAATAGATTAAATTGCCTTGTTGAAAAAAAATAGAATAAACGCTTACGGATCAGATCGAGTTTCAGGTTTTCGGATCTACTTTGCGTAATTGCGAGGTGCGCAGTTGAGATTGGGTAACCACGGATGTGATGGTTTGGAAACCACGGAGCGAGCGGTTGACTCTACATAACCGTGGACGACACGGTTGGGGCCGAAAGACGGAATCTCTCAAAAGATGCACTCCAAGGCTTCAAATCTTAGATCTTCCCAAGGCGTGTGCAATCTCCTGGTATGATTTTGGCAGTGTGATAATGTATTTCTTCGACCTCTCTTGTTTGATGATGCAATGTTTATGTTATAAGCAAGCTTAGGGCCTTGGATGGAGTCAGAGTGAGTCACTCAAGGTGCTTCACTTAACTAGGGGATGTGTGAGTGGAACTGAGGTGAGTTGGCTTGATGAGTGAGTGCAACTGAGGTGAGTTGGCTTGATGAGTGAGTGCAACTGAGGTGAGTTGGCTTGATGAGTGAGTGCAACTGGGGTGATATTCCCAATGCATGAGTGCATATGCAGTGAAGTGGAGTGTAATGTGAAGGATACCCCATGTGAAGGGACAAAATGTGTGAGATGTGGCATGATGATGGATAGTTATGACTAGAATACATGTCTCATGAGGAGACAAGGCATCCTACATGAGTTTCCCATATTTAATAATAATCTAGAAAATGTGATTATGTGCAAGATTTTATATGTCTAAGTTTGTACTTAGGCACATATATCTTATTATGCAATGTTGTGTGGTGGGATGCAAGTGGTGTTGTGTGAGTGCCTAGGATTTTGTGTCTACAAGAAGACTTGTTTGGTAGAAGCATGACCTCAAATAAGGAATTCACAACAGATACAAATGATAAGTAACATGGTGTCTAAAAAATGTGTCAAGCATTGTTTGTGTTCCAATATGGTAGTCAATGAACGCTCATAGAACTAACCACTAATAAATAAGTATAATCATTAAAGAAGGTCTAATACCTTTGGGTATTACCTCAAATTTCAATAAGGATGCATCCTTTGCCAAGCAAAATATTATATCTTATGATTATATGATTACCCATAACAAGCAACTAATAAGCAGATGGTGTTAAATTGAGTCCAATTCTTAGGCTAGAATTGGTGGGAACAAAGCAACAATGATGCACAATGAAGAAAAACTATTTAGCACTGCTATCTTTAAAGGATATGTGATATGGCAAAGCAATAAGAGTAGATACATATGTAGAATGATGGAGGCAAGAAGAAAGTGTCAATGGCATAAAATGAACAGTTGTTACAATTAAACTAAAATAAGATTCGTGCTTCAAAATATGAAGACCAAAGCATGTAAACTTATTACATGTATGACATATTACATTATACATATAATAATTATAATAAGAATGATGCAGTCTACGTGATTTGAATCTTACTTTTGTTAACTATTAAAATAGTGTTTTGTTAACTATGATTGTAACTATCTCTTCTAACACAAAAAAATGAAAACGAATAGCATACCAAATTATGACATATTTTCTTAAGACTTTTGTAAAAAAATGGGAATCTTTATTTTATCATGTTCTTATTTTCCTTAAGTCTTTAAATGTATAAAAATTTATATATATATAGCTGATAGTTTATTATGTAAGACCTCTCCTCTCTAATAAATAAGCGCCCTCTTCTTGGGAAGAGATATAACCCTAAACAGCATGCAGAATAGATTAGAAATTCAACTCTCTCTCAGAAGCTATCACAGAGTATAACAACACACAGTTCTCAATAAAATTTATCCTTCGTTTATATCTTTCAACACAAAAACACAGCAAAAGAAATGGCAAAACATTGACCATAATAACAAAGTGTTTGTACATATAAGATCAATCGTATCAGCAAATTCTAACACAGCAATAGGGAAGTCCTATATTTGACAATTCATTGAAATCTTCAAGCCCTGAGAAATAATAATATGGTTATTCTAAAAACTGTCATGCGCACTCTTTGAAACGAAGCCAGAACTGCAAATCAAACCAAAAATCCCTCATATTCTAAATCTCCGTTAATTGGATTTGGGCTTAATCATAACCCCATCCAGAAAAAAGTCTGTTTTCCACCGCCCAGATGCAATCTCTTTCATGGTGAACTCTATGTATTTGGGCGCATCAGAATGCGAATATTCTTGTGTCATAAATTCCCCCGCAACTACTTCCAACCATCCATGCTCTCTGTGAATCAAGGGAGCGATCTTCATATTTGGATTGATACTCGCATCTTCCCTCTCCTTCAAAAGCCGGCCGGTATTCACCTCATCTCCCTCGGGTGTTGTAATACTAAATTTCACCGGCAATGCATTCCACCCCAAAGGGCGGACCCCAAATTTAATGAAAAATGACAAAGTATACTCTGTATTCGGAGATAAACGCCGACAGTCGAATTGCCCTCCAATTTCCAGCCATACAACCCTTCTTAATTGAGCCACTTCCTCGAATCTGAACAAATAAGGGTTTCCTTAAAATAGAATCTGAACAAATAAGGGTTTCTTTAAAATACGATGAAATTTAAGACTATAAAATACAAAGGAAAACAAAAAAAAAAAAAGTCATGCCGAAGATATTAACCTAGAGGATAACGACTCATCGCGAGAACGCCAGCACCAGTATTCCGGGTTAACAGCCCATTTTATTGACAATTCTCTCGCAGATAACATGTAGCAGATTTTAGCGGTGGAACGGTCCAGCCAAAATATCTGACCATTCTGACAGCGTTAGAAAAATGAAATTGGAGGAAAGAGAAGAGTAAGAGTAAATTAATGGAAGGACGAATGTATTAACCTTTGTTCCGCCACGGAGTAGCATGGATTCGCAGAAACGGAGATAGAGGTCCTTCTTAGAGGAGAAGGCACTGACAGAGACGGCCTGCGAGAGGACTTCATTGTAAGAGCGAGGAAGCCAATTGTCCCAAAGAGAATCAGAGTGTGCCGCTGATCTGAACAGTTTGGAGACGGCTGAGAGCCTGCATGCATCTATCGGGGTTGTAAATGACAAAATGATGGATATGCAACTTTCTGGCAGGTCCTGCATATTTGTAGTTTCCTGTGAACTTGGCTCCATTTCGCTGTGACAGGAAAGATCAATGAGAGCACGGGTAGAAGTGGTTTGTGTCTCCGAACAGAGTTGTAGGTCAACGGGTGCCGTTAACGTTAAGTAACGGAATTCAAGGAAACGCCTCAGTTTGGGTTTATTTTTTAATGCTATTCATTTGGAAAGTTTAAATTTTTAGATGTTTAATAAAGGTAAAGATAGTAGTTTGATTTGAGTGGGTTGAGTGAACTTTAGTTTGATGAAGGTGGTACCAACCCTGAGCTAGTGGGGGTCTCCATCACTTCCAGCTGCTTTTATTGAGAAGAGGCAGGGGTTATAGAGTAATTTGATCTGTGTTCTAGGTAAAAACCTGGACAAAAATGTCTAACCCAATATCTAATTGTTAAATATAAAAAATGTTACCAATTTTCTATTAAAAAATCTTTTTACTATAAATCTTAGTTTTTTTCAATCAAACGAGGCAAACGGACCCAATACTCTCTTTTCAAGCATTGGAGTAGTTAACTGCTAGCCTATTGAATTATGGGTATGCCATCCCAAAACCACTCTGGATACCACTGCTAGATCACTGGTCTTCTAGGTACGTCGTCCCAAAACCAGGTAGACCACCAGCTAGACCACTGGGCTTCTAGAAATGCCAAAATCATTGTATTGTTTTTGTTGGATTTGATTTTTTTGTTTTTATCTTTTAATAGTATAAAATATTAGAAGATTTTAAAATTTTAAATTAAAGTTAAATTTTAAAAGGAAAAAAGTTTTAGTTATATTTAAATAATTAAAATTTGGTCAAATATATATAAAAATATACAATTATTATTTATAAAGTTAATCATATATAATTTATAATTATGTGTACTTCAAAATTTGATTTATTTTACATTCATTAAAAAAGCAAAACTGAGTCGTATTTTAAGTCTTGTGGAAAAAAAAATTTAAAATAAATTTTTAACCTTTTTAAAAAAATTTGATTTATCTTTGCAATACTTTTAAAGACATTGGATTTTTTTTGGTTGCATAGGGAGCTTCCATTGTACAAGGAATGCAACCCACCAACAAAGACATTGGAGTTTTGAATAAAAATGACAGAGGTATATATAAATAAAATCTCACTCATACACATCGTGTTTCATGGTGGTTTGAATTTGGGTTTTGGAAAGAAAGTCCAAAGCCCTAACCACATGGATGTCCTATAATTTATTTGAATATTTCAATAACTTTAGTCTTGAATAAAATATATTGGACAAGTAACTTCTTCTCCACCTTAAAAATTATTTTATTTTTACACTCTTTTTAAAGAGATTTTGAAATTGTAAAAGTAATATACAATATTTCAATAAAAAAAGTTTAATTGAATAATAATATATATGAAATAAATAACATGTCCTACAAAAATTATTTTAGTTAAAAACTATTTTTATTTTAGCTAAAATCTATTTTGTTGACTTTAGAATTCTAATAAAATATTTAAGGTTAAATTCTAACCAAGGGTAATGGTGAACATTATAATAATAAGGGAGTTTGACTAAATAAAGGTAAAATTGTACACTATATTGAGAGTTTGATTTAATTAACAATATATAACATCCTACATAATAAAATTGCATACACCTTAAAAATTACTTTAACTTCACAATTTTTTTAAAGAAATATTTAAGGTGATTTCATTTCTTTCACTTTAAAAGATGGTAAAGATGAAAAAATATTTTTAAAAATTAAAAAATAATTTTTTTTGTACTAAACAATGTGTGATAAAAATAGTAAAAGTTTATGGGAGCATGAAAACCAGTAAAAAGAGGATGTTGTTATGAGACATATTCACTGCTTGGCAACCCCCCTTATCTTTAGGTTGAGAAAAATCAATACAAATGTAGCAGCCAAGAATAATACCGGAGTAGCAGGCATTGGTTTCTTTAGAAGAGACTACAAGGGGAAAGTTTTTTCATGGAAATTGGAAGGTTTAGGAGTAGCAACAAATAATGAAGCAAAAGCTTTGGTAATTAGATAGGGCTATTTCAATGCTTGGGAGAATAGAGTTCGAAAGATCGTAGTGGCGTCCAACTCTCAAATTTTGATGGGGTTGCTAGATGAGATTAGGAATTTCAGATGTAGATCAAGAACATGGTAGATCAAGAACATAATGAGTCATATTAAAGCCATTTGGCAGCAGTTTGAGGATGCCATTTCAATTTATGTAGGCATAAGAAAGAATGTAGTGGTTAATGTTTGGCTAAAAAGGAAAGTGAGCATCTTGCTAGATACCCGTTAAAATATGATTAGAACGAAAATACTATAGATTAGATGAAGGTGAACAAACAAACTTTATTATTAGCCAATAGTGATTTAGGCAATGAAGTGTGTGAGACCAGAGTAGATGTTTATGACGATTAGCCTTTGGTATGACGCGACGATGCTACTTGTAGTGTTTTTAGTCTCAATTTGGGATATCCTCCAAAGTCACGAATCCTCTGGAATAGTATTATTAAAAATTGTAATCACGAATCCCGAGCAACCGGTGGTCCCCTTCACACTAGGTCAACAATAACGAGGTAAAATAGATTTGGTGGGAGCAACCCCTTTGGTTTGAACCCTACGCTTGTCGGTTCCTAAAAATAATGTGGTTCAACTCTCCTTTGTAACCAAAAAAAAATTATAATCATTATAGAATTTTTTGCTTTCTAAATCGCACTAAAAACTTTATAGTACAAAGAGATTAAAATTAATTTTATTAAAATTCTAAAATTAGCCAAAGTTGATAGGTCAATTATTATAACTTTGAATCTAACATTTTAATACAATTTTCATCTTTAAAAAAAAAAACCTAAATTCATGATTCGAATTCTAGGAAAACGTTGAAAGAAATACATTTTTCCTTGTCTATATTTTTAAAATTGAATAGTTTACCTTTATTGAAAAACAATTCACTTTAGTCCTAGGAGAGAGGGCAATGATTTTGGTTCTTTCGGGAGGTCCAAAGTTCAAATTGCATTGGTGTGTATGTTTGTGTTAAATAAGCTTAGCTTTTCCTCTTATGCCCAAAGTTTCAATTGTAGTGGTGTGTATGTGTGTCAAATTCCATATTAATAAACTTAGCTCTTCCTCTTATGAAAAGTTATAAGAAGACCAACCTTAAACTTGTTGATCATAAAATTTCTCACACTAACCAATTAAAATAAAAACAAAACATCCATTTTATAAAATAAATTAAACTTTTTATTTTTTAAAATTATTTTACAAACAATAATATGATTTTCTTTTTATATCCTATAAACTATTTTAAGTGGTAATTATTAAATTGTCTATCCGTGGCTTCAAAGCCCAAAGGTAAAGCCACCTACTTATCACCATTATTCCCCTGCTCGATATTGTTTCGTTGTCATTGTCTCACCAAAGGAAAATGGAAAAAAAAAAAACAAAACGAAACAAACGATGGGTTACCCCTACGACACACATTTGAAGGATGTTTATTACTGTATATTGATTTCTGAGTTTCGTATGCATTAAGCATATCAACGAATTTAACGTTGTTCGCATTATTATATTTGGTTGTTTGTTGCGTTGATGAAACTTATTTTAAAATTATTTATTTATTTATTAAATAATTATATCCTTAATATTTTTAAGTTTCTTTTATTAAGTGGTCTGAGAATTGAGATGGATATTCTACTTTAGGTGAATTTTCCTATTCTAACTATAATTAAAATCAATTTTAGCCTAGTGAAATTTATTAAGTTCAGCTTGAAAAAGACTTTCAATTGGATTCTTGATGGGCATAGGGCCTAATATGTATGCATTGTAGATGCTTCAAAAGTTGTTAACCTCTTATAATTAACGATGCTAATAATTTTTTTGTTTTTATTGTAGAGGATACTGTAATGTTTGGGCTGACTTTTTTTTCGAGATGTCCAAGGTCCAAATGTGGCGTGGGCAAGTGTGTGAGGGGGTGGGTGTGTTAAATTTTTTATTCATAAGTATAGCACTCAACATTACAGGGTCGTGGTTGGGAGGAGAGTGCTCAAAGGGACTGGGTGTGTGGTGGTTACGTGTTAAATTTCCTATTTAAGTATAGCTCTCAACTTTGCAGGGGTCATGGTTGGGAGGAGAGTGCTTAGCCCTATGCGTGGATCTTAGGGGTTTTTCACACTAACCAAATAAAAAAAAATTGTTTTTAAATGATTGTTATAATGAACAAATTTAATAATTTAATTTTATATATATTCTAGTAGGATAAATATAGAGCTTTGGAAAGGTTTATTTCTTTTTATAAAACAAAATAAAGTTATTTAAATATTATAAAAATTATTTATAAATTATTATTATATTTCTTATAAAACTAAAAAGTTTTTTAAAATAAAAAGATTACTACTTGTCATCATAGATTACTATAGATAGTTATATATCAAGACTTAAATTATTTTTGTATTTTTTCAGTTGAATTAGGTTGTCCCAATGTGCTAACTAATCTGCCATATTGTTACCCTCTTTATAAATATGCAAAAATTCAAAAAAAATTAGAGCTTTTAACATTTGTAGCATGTCCTCAATAATACTTGACATTTGTTAGCTTATCCTAGTGATGGGGGACGGGAAGATCGCACACGCAAAACACTCATGCAATTCCAGAAAATCTCTTGCATTAATCTGAAAAATACATAGCCCACAGGCTTTACAACAGCTAGCGCTCGGCTTAGCTTTCAACTTCTACACTTCTACGTGCGTTCTCCAATCCACCACCCTATCTATTACATTAAACTGGGTTTTTATAGAGGCCTCGACCCTCTGAAACAACTTACGCATTTAATCGGGGCACCAACCCGATTTATTACAAAGACTGGGTTTTTATAGAGGCCTCGACCCTCTGAAACATCAACACAAAAATCGAAGCACCAACCCGATTAAAGGCTCCTCTCCGCACGGCCCCTGTAATCGCCGCTTCCTGTCAGTTCACTCTGACCGCCGCTCCCTGTCAGATTACCCTGCGCAATCCATCCTTTTCGTTTCCTGCGCTTCTGGGTAATTGCCCACCTTAACTGCACCTTGGTGCCACGTGTCATTCTGGAACGGTCCTTAAAAATACCGCCTACCGCGGTTTCCCGCCATCTCTTCCTTCTTCGTCTTCTTCCTTTCCCGTCACGATATCGCGACGTTTTAGCTTCCCTGCGCTCCTTTCTCCTTTTGGTCGCGATATCGCGACCATTCCGCCCTCGAGCCGTTTGATTTGTTTTATGTCACGATATCGCGACAACCTTCTGCCTTTGTCCTGGTTTCCACTTTGACGTCGCGATTTCGTGACATCGCGATTTCGTGACCAGTTCCACCTTCTGCCTCGGCCTCACCTCGACGTCGCAATTTCGCTACCATTTTCCTCCTCCGCCGAGTCTTCACTCCGACGTCGCGATATCGCGACCAACTCCTGCCTTGTCAAAGGCTAAAAACTTAGAAAAAAATTTGTTGGCGCAAGATTGCGCTGCTGCCACCGGATGCTCCTGCATCAGACAACCGGGGTTGATGGAGAAGTGATCCTCACTTCTGCACTGTCTGGTTGCTGCCTCCTGCAACATCTCCAAACATTCCTCTGCCTCTGCAGACTGCTCCAACCCCTTCTCCTGGTCCACATAACTTCTGTCTTCCTCTAGACAGATTCTCCCACTGCTGCATACTTCTTCTGCAGCCTGCTTGCACTCCTCTTCTTGGCCGCTTAGATTTCCGCCTTCTTCCAGGCAGATCCTGGCACTGCTGCACTCTTCTTTGTATGCGGCCTTCTTCAGCTTCAACTTCTGATGCACTCCAGCATCTTTCTTTTTCTGTCTTTCTTCACGCCTTCTGTGCCGCTCTTCTTGCTCCCGCAATTTTATGCTAAGCCATTCCTCTCGCAGAGCTTTAAATTGCCTCTGCAAAGCCACGAACTCTTTCTCTGTCACCATATCTTCCTCCCCGCCACGGCTTCTTCGTGGAGGCATCTTTCCTTGTTTTTCTTACAAAGCTTGACCGATCCTGGTGTAGCTGCCTCCCTATCGACGATCTGCTAACACGCTCTGGGATCTTAACTCTCTCTCTCTCTCAGAACCCTACCACAGATCCTGGCGCAAACTGCCTCACGACCGGCGATCTGTTTACACACTCAGAATCACTAGCTCTGATACCACTGATGGGGGACGGGAAGATCGCACACGCAAAACACTCATGCAACTCCAGAAAATCTCTTGCATTAATCTGAAAAATATATAGCCCGCAGGCTTTACAACAGCTAGCGCTCGGCCTAGCTTTCAACTTCTACACTTCTGCGTGCGTTCTCCAATCCACCACCCTATCTATTACATTAAACTAGGTTTTTATAGAGGCCCCGACCCTCTGAAACAACTTACACATTTAATCGGGGCACCAACCCGATTTATTACAAAGACTGGGTTTTTATAAAGGCCCCGACCCTCTAAAACATCAACACAAAAATCGGAGCACCAACCTGATTAAAGGCTCTTCTTCGCACGGCCCCTGTAATCGTCGCTTCCTGTCAATTCACTCTGACCGCCGCTCCCTGACAGATTACCCTGCGCAAACCATCCTTTTCGTTTCCTGCGCTTCTGGGTAATCGCCCACCTTAACTGCACCTTGGTGCCACGTGTCATTCTGGAACGATCCCTGAAAATACCGCCTGCCGCGGTTTTCCGCCATCTCTTCCTTCTTCTTCGTCTTCTTCCTTTCCCGTCGCGATATCGCGACGTTTTAGCTTCCCTGTGCTGCTTTCTCCTTTTGGTCGCGATATTGCGACGTCGCAATATCGCGACCATTCCGCCCTCGAGCCGTTTGATTTGTTTTATGTCGCAATATCGCGACAACCTTCTGCCTTTGTCCTGGTTTCCACTTTGACGTCGCGATTTCACGACGTTGCGAAATCGCGACGTTGCGAAATCGCGACGTCGCGATTTCGCAACCAGTTCCACCTTCTGCCTCGGCCTCACCTCGATGTCGCGATTTCGAGACGTCGCGATTTCGCTACCATTTTCCTCCTCCGCCGAGTCTTCACTCCAACGTCGCGAAATCGCACCGTCGCGATTTCGCTACCATTTTCCTCCTCCGTCGAGTCTTCACTCCGACGTCGCGAAATCGCACCGTCACGATTTCGCTACCATTTTCCTCCTCCGTCGAGTCTTCACTCCGACGTCGCGAAATCACGACGTCGCGAAATCACGCTGTCGCGATTTCGCTACCAACTCCTACCTTTGCCCTGATTCCACCTTTACGCCGCGATTTTGCAACGTCTCGAATTCGCGATGTCGCGATTTCACTACCGACTCCTGCCTTTGCCCTGACTTCTTTTTGATGTCGCGATTTCGCGACGTCGCGATATCGCGACAAACTCCCGCCTCTGCCCTCGACTTCAACTTTATGTCGCGATTTCGCGACGTCGCGATATCGCGACCTCCCTGCTTCACGGCCTTCTCTTCAATTTTATGTCGCGATTTCGCGACATCGTGATATCGCGACCAACTCCTGCCTTGTCAAAGGCTAAAAACTTAGAAAAAAATTTGTCGACGCAAGATTGCGCTGCTGCCATCGGATGCTCCTGCATCACCTAGCTTTCTCTTTCAATAAATTAATAATATTTAGAGTCTCCATCTACCACCAACTTCTTCACTCTTGTGTCTATGGCTAGCTTTACTCCAACAATGGTTGCTCTAGCCTCAACTTGGTTGTTGGTCATAGTGTTTAGATATTCACTAACTACCCCCACCATAACATCGTTGTTGTTTTTGATAACTCTCATTCCTCTTCAGGAGGATGCTAACTAACTTGGCCTCTCAAATCTATTAGGAAAATATCCTCTTTTTCTAAAGGTTTAAAATTCCACTTCATGACCATATTTGCCTTCTCATCAAAATTAGGTTTCTCCTTTAGCTTCATAATCGAAAAATTATCTAGAATGGTTTCTTTAATGGTTTGAGTATTTTGGTTGTAGGTCTTTTCTCTTCTCTAAATAGCCTTCTATTTCTCTCTAACCCAAACATAGTGAAATAGAATGAGATCCCAAATCATGTTTAATTTGCTACTCCTTAATGGCCTTTCCCATTGTTATAGCCAATATAACATATTATCTAGCAAGACCAAACTTATTCCCATTTTTAGAATTACATAATTAAGAACCTTTAATGAGTATTTATATTCTAACATAATGTGTTTTGCAAATTCTTCATTAACCTCACATAAGTAACATCTATTAGGGAAATAGAAACCTTTTTTTTCAGTTTGTCCACTATTAAAATTTATTTTGAGATGCTAACCAAAGAAAAATAATTATGTTTAAAATAATTTTCTTACCCCATAATTTCTTCCATGGAAATCTTCCACTCAATTCTTCCAAGAGTAAAACATAGGCTGATTTGACACAAAAAAACCCTCAAGGATTTAAAACATCTTCCAAGAGTAAAACATAGGCTGATTTGACACAAAAAAAAACCCTCAAGGATTTAAAACATGGAAAATTTGTTTGACAAACTCTATCCTATGCCATAAGAGGTAGTCTATTATTTTCTTCTAATCTCGACCATAGGATCATTTTTTCAATACTCTTCATTATGTTTGCAATCTTCTTAGGAATTTTAAACACGGAGAGAAGATACAAAGGGATGGCTTAAAGAGTGTTTTTCAACATTGATGTTTTCTTGCCTAACTTAGAAGATTACCCTTCTATCCTACCAACTTTCACTAAAAATGTCTAGTAATAGGCCTCAAACATTATCCTTACATATACCACTAACCATTGGCATACCAAGTTATTCTCCTACTTATCCTCTGGTGTGTTCACAAAAAACACTTTGCATTTTTCCAAGTTAATCATGTGGTTTGATACCTTCTCATAAAGGTTGAGAATCCTTCTAAACCATCTAGCTTCTATTTCAAAGTATTTACCAAAGCGAATCATATCATCAACAAATTGTTGGTGGGCAGCGACTTTGCTAGATGGATAAGATCTCAATCTACTTATTTTACCCGAATTTTGGGCTACTTCAATACATCTTTCCCAAATATTTCACCATAAGAATAAAAATATATGGTGATAAGGGATCCCCTTGACTCAATCCTCCACTGCTCCCAAAGAATTCCACTAGAGTACTATTAAGGATAACTAAAAATATTAATTAAGGAGTACTTTTTTCTGTCAAAATTGCATATGAGGCCCAATCATTGTCCAGAGAAGAGTCTTTTCCACCAAAATGAGTTTGGTATCCTCGTTTGATCCCCAAGATTGCATTTTTTTATGGTTGTGTTTGCAAAATAAAATTTTGATTGTTGATAATTTATGTAAGAAAGGATTTCATCTTTCCAATAATTGTCTCTTGTGTTCTAAGAACACTGAATTTGTGGATCATCTTTTCATCCATTGTGATTTTTCAAATAAGGTGCTCAATGCTTTATTGGATTCTTTTTCCATCAAATGGACATTACCTCGAACTTTCAAGGAACTTTTCACTCAGTGGAAATCCCCCTTCATCAATCACAACCTCACTAGGGTGTGGGATATGGTTCTTCCTCATTTTTTATGGGGTATATGGTGGGAGAGGAACAAAAGAATTTTCAAGGATATTACTAGGGATGAATCCTTTGTCTTTAGAAGGATTAAAGCTGCTATTGAGAATAACCTGACTGTCTTTGATGTTGGAAATGGTAGGGAGGAAGTTGTGGAGAAAGAGGTTGTTGGTAGTTGGAATTTGAATCTAGAGAATTCTGCTTCTATATCCACTATTCAAAAAATATTGGCTACTAGATGGCATAAACCAGCTAAAGGGTGGGTCATTCTAAACTTTGATGGGGCTGCCAAAGGTAATCTCGGGAGGGTTGGTGGAGGGGGTGTTGTCATAAATGATAATGGTGAGGTCATTTGGGCTTATGTTGAAGATTATGGTATTCAAACCAACCACCTAGTTGAAGCTAAGGCTCTTTTCTCGGGTGTTCACCAGGTTTTTGAGAGGGGCTTCAGAAGACTTCTTGTTCAAGATGATTCTTTGAACATCATTCAGGAACTACAGGTTGGAAAGACTGACAATTGTTTCATCCTGAATATTATTAAGGACACATCAAATATTCTAGAAGGTATGTTAGAAGTTAAAATTGAGCATATTTATAGGGAAGGTAACCAGACTGCTGATGTTATGGTCAATTTGGGGGGTGGATAGTGGCCAATTTAGAATTTGGGAAGACAATTTCCCTTCGCGATTAATGACAATTGTTGCTTTAGAAGCATTGGGCCTACCTATCCAGAAGGCATTTTTATTGTCATTTTGCTTGGAAGAGATCTCAGTTGTGTTCTATTGATCCTCTCTTTGGGGGATCTTTTTTGGAGGGCTGACCCTTTTGCTCCCTGGTGGTTGCCATTCTCAAGGCATATGCTTGGTGTTTTGCCTTCATCCTTGCTCTTTGAGTTTGGAGTTTTGTTATCTACATCTTGATGTATTTACTACCCTTCTAGTCTTATGCAAAAATAGAGCAAGATCGTTGTTGTCTCTAAAAGAAAGTTGAGTAAAAACTCTCCTTCATACTTTGTTGAGTGATGGGTTGGTCTTTGTTTTTGTATGACTGTTTTAATTTAATTTTTGTTTCTTTTAACCTTGAAGGCTGGCCTGTGCTTAATTAGCCTTATCTTTCTCTGCCTCCCCTAATATAAAAAATTTTAAAACCTTTTAAAATCCTATTTTTTATCATTAATCAAAAAAAAATTATAATGTAAAAGAATCTACTATCCTCTCTAATAAATAAACCCCCTCTTCCAGCTCATGGAAATATATATATAACTCTTTAGAGCATAAATAAAAGATTCTAATATAAAAGCGAAATTCAACTCACTCTAAGAAGCTATCATACTATAACATTTCAAAACGTTCTACATTGAATTTATCCATTTATGTCTTCCAACACAAGCACAGAAAGTAAAAAAGTTGACAAAACATTAATAAAGTGGGTAGCAATTCTACATAGAATTTATCCCTTTATGTCTTCCAACACAAGCACAGAAAATAAAATAAAAAAATTGACAAAACATTGATAAAGTGTGTAGCAATTTTGTACATATAAGGTTAACCATTTCAGCAAATTCTAACAGTAGTGTTACAACTCATTGAAATCTTCGAATCCTAAAATTGACAAATAAAAATAGGGTTATTCTATAATGCACAAACGATGACAGAACTGCAAATCAATCCAAAAATCTGTCATATCCTAATGGGTTTAATCATAACCCCATCCAGAAAAAGGTTTGTTTTCCACCGCCAGGATGGTACCTCTTTCATCGTGAACTCTATGTATTTTGGCGCATCAGAACGGGAATATTCCTTTGTCACAAATTTCCCCGCAACTACTTCCAACCACCCATCCTGCCTCCGAATCTTCATATTTGGATCGATACTCGCATCTTTCCCTTGCTTCAGAAGGCAGCTGGAATTCATCTCATCTCCCTCAGGTGTTGTAACACTAAATCTCACCGGCGATGCACTCCACCCTGTAGAGCGGACCCCAAATTTAATGAAAAATGACAAAGTATACTCTGTATTCGGAGATAAACGCCGGCAGTCGAATTGCCCTCGCATTTCGAAATAAGAAACCCTTATCAATTTAACCACTTCCTCGAATCTGAACAAATAAGGGTTTCTTTAAAATATGATGAAATTTACGGCTATAAAATACAAAGGAAAAAAAAAAAAAAAAAAGGTCGTGATGAAGATATTAACCTAGAGGACCATACATTGTCAGGACGCCAGCACCACTGTAGCGGGTAATCAGGCTCTTGTATTGATATTTCTCTCGCAGATAACATGTAGCAAATTCTAGCGGTGGAGCGGTCAAGCCAAAATTTCTGACCATTCCGACAGCGTTACAGAAATGAAATTAGAGAAAAGAGAAGACGAAGAAGGACTGATGTACTAACCTTTGTTCCGCCATGGAGTACAATGGGTTCGCAGAAACGGAGATAGAGCTCCTTCTTAGAGGAGAAGGGAATGAGAGAGACGGCCTGGGAGAGGACTTCGTTGTAACAAGGAGGAAGCCATTTCTCCCAAAAAGCAGCATCAGAGTGTGCCGCCGATCTGAACAGTTTGGAGACGGCTGAGAGCCTGCATGCATCCGGCGGAGTTGTAAATGACAAAATGAGGGATATGCAACTTTCTGGCAGGTCCTGCAGATCTGTATTATCCTGTGAACATGGATCCATTTAGCTGCGACAGGACAGATCAACGAGGGCACAGGTAGAAGTCAGAGTGTGTCTAGAAGCAGAGTTATGGTTCAACGGGTGCCGTTAACGTTAAGCGACGGAATTCAGGGGCTTATTAGAGGGCCAGGCTTCCTCGCCTTTGTGGAGAACAAATAATGTTCTTCCCAACGAATTTATAGGCTTGAGGAGGTATCAGGCGTCGAAACTAGCGTTCAGTCTAATAAAGTTATGAGATTTAAATTTTAGGTATATTTACTAGGTTTTCGTTTTTGTCATACCATTTGGATTTAGCGTCCCATCAATTAATGTGCATGTACTTTTTTAATAACTAAAGTTAACTTTTAATTATTAAAAATAGTGATTGTGAAATTATATTTAAATAATTAATTTTTTTGAATAAATATATGTAAATAAATAAGATAGCTTTAATTATTAAAAATAGTGATTGTGGAATTATATTTAAATAATTAATTTTTTTGAATAAATATATATGTAAATAAATAAGATAGTTTTATATATTAAGTTGAATTTTAAAGAAGGAAAGTTGTAATTATATTTAAATAATTGAAATTTAAGTGTAAAAAAAAATCCATTTCTTAGTTTGAATAATGAAAATTATTATTAGATTTGGTTAATATGAGAAATTTTTACAATCGTGTGTTAAATTGGTATCCTAGTTTCACTAAAAAAAAATAGAATTTATCATAAAAAATTAAAAAAACAAGCACTACAATTTAAACTTTAAAGCTACTTTAAAAAAACCAAACATCTTAAAAATTATTTTACCTTTACTATTTCAAAGATTATATATTTTAAAAACCAAAAACCATACAACTGTTTGGACTTTAGTTCTTCTTAAAAAATTCAAAGTTCCAACTATAAATGATTGTATTCATTAAAAAAATCTAAAATATTTGCATTTCTTTTAGCATGGTTTCATTTCTTTCACTTTACTTTAAAAGGATGGTAAAGACGAAAAAAATTATTTTTAAAAAATAAAATTTTCTACCTTCATAATTCTTGGATTCTAGGAAAACAGTAAAAGAAAAACATTTTCTCTTGACTCTAATTTAAAAAATGAGTAGTTTACTTTTATTGAAAAACAATCCATATTAAGCTTCTTTAAAAAAAAACAATCCATTTAAAAATATTAATTAAATTTTTTTATTTTTTATCTTAAAAATAATATTTTTTTAAAGATAAAAAAAATATAACTCTATTGATAAGTATAACTCTCGGTTTTACGAGGGGTCATGGTTGGAAGAAGATTGCTCAATCCTGCATGTCAGTCATAAAGGTTTCTCACAATAACCAAATAAAAAATAATAATATTTTTTTATTTTTTAAGTTGTAGCAAGCCATTGTTTAGGAGAAGGAAGATAATCCAAAAAAATGTTTGAAGATATAATGGATGGTAGCAATGAAAATAGTGTTGAATATTATCAAATAACATTCATAATTTTATGATGTCGAGGGTTGATAGTCACAAGTTGACGCGATCATTGTTACAGACCTTAAACCCTAGTCTTGAGCTTCTTTTAAATCCAAGGTTTTGCTTACAGATTGGAATGTGGATGCTGCTTTTAGAATCTCTGTTCAGGGGTTTCAGATCAAAACAGTCTTAAGAATATCATTTATATCATTTATGGTATTTATATGGCCACTGACTATCTTACACATCTTTTAGCTACTGAAATGTCAAAAGGGACACACACACAATATCGTTGTGTTTTTCTCATCCTTCTATCTTCCTTTTGTCTAACACGTGCACACATGTATATTTTTTTTTTTCTTCCTTTTGTCTAACACGTGCACACATGTCTATCTTCCTTTTGTCTAACACGTGCACACATGATGCCACAATCACCATATGATTATGTTCTCTCATAGCTCATCTACTATCTACCTCCCCAGTGGTAGGATATACACATATGCTCCTTGCACATGCTTAAAGTGTTGGTTCCATTTATATGTTATTGGTTGCTTTGGGTTAGGCAATGGCCTTAATGGTGCATGCGGTCTATGGATAACCATGTGCTCCCAACATCACACCTGGAGCAATATCGTATAGACTAACCTATATGTTGCTTATACATGATGTTGTGTAATGTCCTATATAGGTAGACCAACACATATGGTCCCCATGTGAACCTCACCTCCTGGTCTTACATGTCTACCACAACTCCCGTCAATGTCCATTATAGGTATCGCTTGCTCGTATGGCATACTAGCATCCCCACCATCACCCTACAGAGTACATAAGTAAGTACCCCAACTCCATACCATTGTGGTATCTCATAGACATGAAATTTGCTCCACTAGATCTCATGTGTTGGGCTCCTTGACAATCTCTTTGATGTTACCTACGACATTTGTATCCTATAAATCATCCTCCTTCTAATGGGGATCCTCAAGATTCACCACACGTCCTTCAGTGTGACAATCATCTCTCTTATCAATAATCAAAAGGTGGATGACTCCAAATACCACCGCTCAACCAATGTCATCAATTGCGCTCTATCAACCTCAAGCCAGGGCATCTTTGCTAGATGTAGTAGCCCCACATCTCGTAGGGTATCCCAGTATACCACTGTAAGCCCTATCACAACCTCCTCTAGTGTGCTCAATCACCACTCTCTACTCTAGAGTACATCATGTTGCAATCATAAATATTAACAAAATTTTATTAGTATCACCATAATAATACACATGAATTAATTAATTAATTTAAAAAATTAACAAATTCGTACCCGAAAATCCTTGGGTGCAAATTGTGTGCTATCATATAGCTGAATTCGCACCCAACTATCAATTTGTGCTTGGCAACAAAATTTCTAAAAAAAATGATTAAAATTCATAAAAAAATTTAAAATTAATGCTAAAACCCTAATCTAGCTTAGTCTAGGGTTGGGTGTAGGTTTGTACCCATGCTTGGTTAGATGTAGTGTCAACTTCGCCCCTCATAACAGTCGCATGGTGTATTGGAAGTGTCATTTGTTTCTTCTTCTTCTCGTCGTGAAAATGGCTTTATTTTTCACCCTTTTCTCTTTTTATCCCTCTTTTTTCTCTCCTCTTTCTTTTTCCCTCTTTTTTATTTTCTCCTCAGTTTGCTTCTTTGTTTTCTTTTGTGTTTGCCATTTCAAGTTTCTTCAGGAATTCCACATCCATTATGAAACTCAAGGGGTCACCACAACCTTAAAGGCATTAATGGTATTAATGCCTTTATTAGCATACAAAAATTCAAAGTATTCAAAATGACATCGTTTTTTACATCATCCCTTTGTCTAAATAGGCCACCCCTTTTTGTGCTTGTTGTTCTTCACTTGTAGGTGTCTACATCTTGCATCATCATTTTTTTGCATCATTCCTTTGTATAAATTGGCCACCCCTCAAAATTGATAAGTGCAAGTTTGAGCCTCTTTTTCTCTCTTTATAGCTTATTTTCCTTAGCCTTGTTAAATTCGTACTTGTCCCTTATGGGGCACAAATTTGGCATGCCAAATTTGCACCCGCCAAGTACGAGGTGCGAATTTAAACCCTACACCTAATTTTTTCTTAATGAGACACCATTGTTTTTCATAGTTTGAGGTATTAATTGTTGTTCAAGTATAGAGATATATTTAGAAAGATCTTCTCCATCTTGGTTTAGTTGACTTTTTTTTTGAAGATTTACAACAAACATTAATGCCCCAAAAATGTTATTGAATGATTTTCCATTGCTAAAAGGTGATAACTAATCTGTTTGAAAGATAAAGTTGAAAATTCACTTAGATTTTGAAGACTTATGGGGTGTGATATCTAGTAGTATGTAAAGACATGCCGCTAACCTATACAAACAAAGAATATTTGATAAATCTAATAAGAAATCTAGAATGAACATAATGTTCAACATGACTAATGAGATCTAGTTATACATTTATGATGCTATAACCACAAAGCATGTGTGGGATAAACTCAATACAATGTTCAAGTCAAAGAATCAGAATCAAATTCTACACATATAGAGTAAATTAAATTACTTGAAGACAGAGAAGTGAGAAGTTGAAAAGCTTTATATGATGGATTACTTTGTTACAAGTTTCACTATAAATGTTAGGCAAAATCGTCAATGATGATGTGTTTTTGCCAATAGTGCTCCATGCACTATCATCAAAATTTAGTGTTTTGGTAACAACTCTAATCATAATAAATCAAAGTCCCACTCTTTAGACTCTTATGAATTTGCTTCAATCTGAGGAAGTAATTTGAGAGATGAAGACTAAAGATGCTTTGCTCATGTATTAAAAAGGAAATAAGCCAATGCAATCAAAGAATGATGGCAGGTCCCCCAATAAGAAACTAAACTAGCAAAAATGCAAAGAAAAAAAACCTCAACAATAACATCAAGGATAAATAAATATCACAAGTTTTATCTATGGAAAACTAGGACATGTCCTTCAAGAGTGTTGATACAGTAAATTTTCACAAGGTCATCTAAGTATCAACTAAAGGAGGAAAGCAAAATAATTCTAATTGTCAAATAAGAATATATCTAAATACCAAACATTGCAATGTAGTTCAAGATGTTTTTGATGTAGAAGGATAAGATTGTGTCTACTTTGATTAATCTTTTTGTGTTACTTTGAAGTCTAGCCTAATTTAGTACACTAATTTAGGATCTACTAGACACATAACAAGCTAGAAGGAATGGTTTATGAGCCTTATCCATTAATCTTACCATGGGCAAGTAACACTTGGTGAAAATTCAACGTACATTATTGCTAGAATCAATGATATTCAATTTCATCTTGAAGAGCATACCTATCACTTGACTTAAGTTCTTTATATGCCTAACCTCATAAATAACTGACTTCCTATGAATCAATTGCTTAATCAATATTTACATGTTGAATTTTTCAAAATAGGTGCAAAGAAATTCTCTCATTTGAGAGAAATCATGAGGTACAACAATCATTGCTTATGCTACTAGCATAGGCAAGATGTTTGAGCGTGTAGTTGTAGATACATTTAGGATATTTTGTCTACCATTTTGAGATAATACCATTGCTCTTCCCATGGGTTATATACCCTATATAATTAGTCAATCAAACTAATAATTTTTGGCTGTATTTCATAGAAGAGCTCTACCTCTCTAGTAAACAAATTCTCTTCTTATTCTATGAGAATCAACATGGCTTTGGTCTTCTTAAGTAGCACTACTAGAAAATAATAACAAAATTATGTCAAAACCATATGAATACAATGAAAAATATATTTGGAAAATAAATATAATGATCAATAAGTAGATAAATGAAATGAAACAACTTGCACCAAAGTACGTCCTAGAGTAGTCTAAATCCATGTAGACTGTTTGGGACAATTGTTTCTTTTGTCTTGCAAGTTGCTTCATTTTAGTTCAATAATTTTTTTTCATATGATGTTAGATGTTCAAACCCAAAAGAATTATCTTGAAAAAACAAATATAGAACTTATCCTATAGAAATTTAAAAACGAGTCTAAATAGGGTATTATGGCACACAATGATGGCAAATAATTGTAATCCAATACTTCCATAGATATGAATAAGAATTGTACATTAAGTGAGTTATATGTACATGAGGAAAATTATTATAAGAATGATTTTGAAACTCTATAAATAAATGAATTTGTAGATGATGTGGGTATTACTTAAGAGCTAAAAGCTTGCAAAGTCAATTTTATGTGTGCAATAGTTATAGGATTTGATGGAGCTATGATGAATCTCTTGTATTATGTACAATAATAATTAGTTTGATTGAGGGCATGACAATGTAGTTTCAAAAGTTTTATAAAATATATTTTTTTATCCTATAGTGAATAGTTTGATTTACAACCTAAAAGAATTGGATCTTCTTCTCAACATAAGAATTGATGGGGAAAAATAAATTCCTCCACAAAAAGTTAAGGTTTGAAGCCTATAAATTTTTAAGATGTTCATATCTTGTAAATTTAGGCTTACCTTTTTTAGTAGGACGTATCTTGATAACGCCATTGTCCAAATGAGCCTTTGAAAACAAGATGGAGGAGGAAGACTTGTTTTTGAAAGCATGACCTCAAATGAGTTATTTACAACAGATACAAACGATAAGTTACGTGGTGATTGCAAAATGTGTCAAGCATTGTTTGTGTTCCAATATGGTAGTCAATGAATGCTTGTAGGACTAACTACTAATAATTAGTATTGGAATGAGTATAATCATTGAAGAAGGTTCAATTCCATTGGGTATGCCTCACAATTTAATGAGTGTGCACCCTTTGCCAAGCAAAAAATTATATCTTATGATTATCCATAACAAGCAAGTAATAAGCAAAGGAGAGAGTTAAATTAAGTCCGGTTCTTGATACTAGAATTGGTGAAAAAGAAGCAACAATAATGCAGAGTGGAGAAAAACTATTTAACACTGTTATCTTTAGAGGATAAGCAACATGGCAAAGTAATGAGACTAAATGTATGTAGAATGATGACGACAAGAAGAGACTTTATAGATTGTCAATGACATAAAATAAACAGTTGTTACAATTAAACTAAAATGAGATTCAAACTTCAAAGTTTATATGTACAAGAAATTAATATGGGGACCAAATCATCATTAAAAAAAATTTTTATGATAAAAACATGTAAACTTATTACATGTGTGGCATATTACATGATGTATATAATATAATAGTTGTAGTACGAACAAATAACATAACAAGTTAAGACATATTTTCTTGAGACTTTAGTGCAAGACTTTATTTTTCTTAGGTCTCTGTAAATCTATATCATAATGCTACACTGATGATATTTTATAATGTGAGGGAATCAACCTATCCTCTCTAATAAATAAGTCCCCTCTTTCAGCTCATGGAAACATGTTAGCGTAGTTATACTGTTTGCTATTTCATTATTTGTCTTGTTATGCATTTGTTATTTCGTTGTAACAATTTGCTATTGTAGCTGGTTGGTTTGGCAACTTCCAGCAATTGCAGTCTTATTTAAACTGCATATTTTTCAATAAACAAATTGATTCGTTTTTCATAACATGGCATCAGAGCCAGATTGCTACGGTAATTTTTTTTGCAGGGAGCAGTGAGAGGAGGCTGGAGGCGGAAGCTGTTTGCTGGGAGAAGGTTGCATGTGTTTTTTTTTCTGAACGCAATTTCTTCCCGAACAGTGCGAAATTTTTTTTCTGCGACGTGATTTTTTTTCACGCCGTCGCGTGATTACGTTTCAAAAAAAAAAAAAAAAATTTGGGACGCAGCCGCGCGACCCCCCACTGGACGCAGAGAAGGGATGCAGCAGCGCCCCCCCGCTGGACGCAGAGAAGGGACGCAGCAGCGCCCGCGCTAGACGCAGCGCGTGCGCCCCGTCGACGTCCGCGCTCGGGGAAGCACTACGGACGTCGCCGTCGAGCGGACGTCCAGCCCTCCCCCGCCGGAACGTGCGTCCGGCGCTCCCAACCCCCCCTTGAACGCGCGTCCAACGGTGCGTCCAACCCGCCCCCGTTGAACGCGCGCGCGCGGAAACGCGCGTCCGGCCGTTGAGTCCGGCCCCCGGCTGAACGCGCGCAGCCGCGTAGCGGACCGCGACGCTGGAACGCGGGGATTTAAAAAAAAAAAAAAAGAACGCGCGGAGGAAGCTGCAGCGGCGAGGCCGCGATTTGCAGAGGAGGAAGTTGCGCTCGGGCAGCAGGCTGGGACCCTCCTCAAATACGAGGGGGCCCCTTGATCCTTTCGGATCAGCCCGCTGGCTCACGTGGTCGTGAGCCGTGCGGTAAGGCTCTGGGAGCCTGCAGGTCGGGGGTTCAAATCCCGCCGACTCCCCCCTTTCAAAGGTAAAAAAAAAATTTCAAAGGTTTTTTAATTATTATTTTTTTAGTTAAAATTTTTAATTTTAATTTATTTTTTTTATAGTTTTAAAACTTTATAAATTAAAATTTATTTTTAATTTATTTTTTCATAAGTTTTAAAAACTATATAAATTAAAATTATTTATTTTAACTTTAAATACATAATAATTATTTAAAATGCTTTGTTAAAGAGAATTTTTTTTAAGGGGGGATATTTTTTTTCAAAAAATCAAAGGGGGAAAGTGAGTAATTTTCTGAAAAAGCATTTTGGCGAATTGTAAAGGTGCATTTTCGGCTGTGTCCGACACCTTGAGGGTTAATTCTTGTGGGCACTTTTTATGTTGTATGTTGCATATTTCATTTTTTGCACTACTTCATTAAAAGTTAAAAAAAAAATCAAATACACTCCCTAAGTCCCCGAATAATTAAAACCCATCCGTGCAATTTATTGCACTGCAGCTGCTCGGTATTTGTGATACCTCTCGCCAGCACTTACAGGTAAAGTCGTCGTGATTGGGCTATCGTATCCGCCGCCTAATATAGTCGCTACAACGACGTCCGAGCTTGTTCTCTATAAATCGTCTGGGGAGAGATAAGTTTGCCATTTTTTGCATTTTTTTACTCCATCCACTACCCTTAATCGCTCTTGTGTTTAGGCGTAAATCCCGACGAAGTATTCTTCATAGTGTTTAGGGGAAGTTACGCCCCACGCATGAGAAGAATCTTCTATGGTAGGTGCCATCAACAAGGCGATTCTCTTTCAGTATCGCTTATGTTCCACGTATCGTATGATCTCTAAAACTCACCTATAGTCTCCCTCACGTAAGGGCGGGTGATTTTTGTTGATCTTTTCTAAATACCTATAGTTTCCCTCACGTAAAGGCGGGTATTTTGTACGGTATAACGGCCTAGCAAAAGGTATATCGAAAGGGGGACCAATTGGTGATATAAGGAACCTTCACTATGGCCACTGTTGCAAAATTGATGATTGATCCTCATCAGTTATTGAAAGGTCCAAATTATACACCATGGAAACATAAGATGAAGGCAATTCTCCAAATGGAAGATTTATGGGATATTGTTATCGGAGTAACACCTAGGCCTTCACCAGCATCAGGATCCACAAGTCCTTCCGCGATCAGATAGCTTTTGACAAGAAAGACAGTCGAGCAAAGGTGCTCATTTTGTTTGTTGTTTCGGATGAAGTGCAACCTCATATAGCGACAAAGCAAGTGGTAAAGAGGCATGGGATGCCCTTAAAACCATCTATGAGGGAAAGAATGATTCCACCATTCTTCATCTTCAACAACAACTTCATAACCTGAGTTTGAGACAGGGTGAAACAGTTGAACTCTTTCTGTGCAGAGTGTCTGAATTGAAAGAGAGATTGAATTCTTTGGGAGATTATGTGGACGAAAAGCTTCTCATTTCAATTGTGATGAGAGCTTTACCTTCTTCATTTGATATGTTGATCACCTCCATCCAGGTGTCTCAACGACAAATTACCTACATCGAGTTGGTCAATCTGCTTCAACAACAGAGGCACGCCAACTTCACAAGGATGATTCTTCCAATACAGCCCTATACACCAACAAGCGTGGTTCTAGGAAGAAAGGTAATGGGCAAAAAGGAGGCAACTTTCAGAAAGGAGGAAATTCTCAACAGGATACGAAAGGAAAAGGAAAACAACCTCAACAGAAGAAGAGGTGGTGCAAGATCTGTGAGAAAGACAACCATGATACCAACAAGTGTTGGCATAAGAATAAGCAAAAAGGCCAAAACAAACCACAAAATAAAAACAAGCAACCCCAGTTGAATGTTGTTGTTGAAGAATCTGACTCATATTCTGAATGGGCACACAAGGTGCTCATGACTACCACAGATTCCACACAGAGGGATCCTGTTTGGTATGTTGATTCTAGAGCTAGCAAACATATGACTGGCGACAGATCGTGGTTTGAATCATTTGTGGCCAAAGAGGGCAAACCTGTCACCATTGCTGATGATAAAACCTACAGGGTTCAGGGAGAGGGTACAGGCTTCAGTCACTCTTCCCGATGGCAAGTGTCGATTGACAAAGTCCTCTATGTTCCGGGATTGGCTAACAATTTGTCGTCACCACACAAATCCCGGATAGAAATATGGTTGTCAACTTTCGTGTTGAGAATGGCAAGAAGTGTTGTACTATTACCGGGAAGGGTAAGCAGATTGCAACATGACTTCATATAAGCACGACTTATTTGCCCTAGATGCTATCTCTACTCCACATGTTGCCAGGACTGTCTCTACCAAGGAGGCAACTTCCCTATGGCACAAGAGATATGGGCATCTTAGTTTCGGCTACTTACTTGAGCTCAGGAAGTATGAGATGGTAAAGGGTCTTCCTTCCCTTTCTGCCACATTGCCGTTGTGCTCCGACCGCTAGCGAGAAAGCAGCATAGAGTACCATTTGAGAAGAGCTCAACAAGAGCACGAAAACCTCTGGAGTTAATTCACACCGATCTATGCGGTCCTTTCACACCCAATAGTTGTGGAGGGAAGAGGTACTTTTAGTTATTCGTAGATGACTACTCACGAAAGATGTGGGTTTTCTTTCTCCAACTGAAATATGAAGCTTTCGCATTCTTCCAGCAGTTCAAGAAATCCGTTGAGAAGGAGTCAGGAGCTTCTATTAAAACCCTCCGCTCAGATCGAGGGGGGGAGTTTATCTCTAATGAATTTTCTGCATTCTTAGATAAGCATGGAATCAAGAGACAAGTTAACAATCGCCAATACTCCTCAAAGAAATGGAGTTTTTGAGAGAAGGAACCGTTCCATCATGGAAATGGTTTGTTTTATGCTCACAGGAGCTACTCTTGGGCAACAATATTGGGCGTAAGCTGTCACCACTGCAGTGATATCTATTGAATAGGGCACCCACAAAGGCCCTAAAAGGAATGACTCCACAGGAAGCATGGAGTGGTCGAAAACCCTCCATATCTCATCTACGTATTTTCGGATGTCACGCTTTCATGCACATATCGAAAGAGAAAAGGAAGAAGCTAGATGAGAAAACATTGAGATGTATTTTTCTTGGTTATGATGAGCACTCTAAAGGATATCGTTTGATAGATCCTTTGACCAAGAAAATTCATGTCAGCAGAGATGTTGTCTTTGATGAAGCTTTCACATCACAGAGCACATCTAAAGTACACCTAGATATTGTGGAATCTAAGGAAGAGAAGATTCCTTCGTCAACACAGACAGGAGGTCCTTCTACATCTTCTTCAACACCACCGAAGAAGAATCCAAAATGGTGTACAAATACAATCAGAGACGCAAATTTATCCACTCCTCCCAATTTGAACTTGGATAGACCTCGTACACGGAGTATGGCTCAAAAGGAAAAAGAAGCCAAAGAAACCGGTGAGGTTGATGATCTTTGTCAATCTTTTGAGGAACTTTCTGTAACTCCACGTATAGAAGCAGAGGATATGGATATTGATGATGACAGGGCATTCATGTCTACCATAGATGATCTTGAACCTGCATCAGTGCAAGATGCTCTTAGTGAGCCTCAGTGGAAGGCCGCTATGGATACAGAGTATGAGTCTTTGATGAAAAATAAAACTTGGAATCTTGTTGATCTGACGCATGGAAAGAAACCCATTGGCTGCAAATGGGTATATAAAGTCAAGTACAAGGCAGATGGAACAATTGATAAGCATAAGGCCCGTCTTGTTGCAAAGGGCTATGCTCAAAAGGAAGGCATTGACTACGAGGAAACTTTTGCACCTACTGCTCGGATGACCACAATTCGAGTTATGTGTGCTATGGCAACACAATATGGGTGGAAAGTTCACCAGATGGATGTCAAAAGTGCCTTTCTAAATGGTGATCTCCAAGAAGAAGTCTACATGACTCAGCCAGAAGGATTTGAAGTGGAAGGCCAAGAGCAGAAGGTTTGCAAATTGGTCAAATCCTTATATGGTCCGAAACAAGCTCCTCGAGCTTGGTATATAAAAATGGACAATCACCTTATGCAAGCATGGATTTAAGAGATGTCCGTCGGATGCAAACCTCTATTTCAAGAAACAGTGGTTCGAGATAGTGTTGCTTGTACTCTATGTTGATGATCTCGCTCATTACAGGGAGTTCGTAAACTATGATCTCTACCGTCAAAAGAAACTTGTGTAAATCTTTTGAGATGACAGATCTCGGACTTCTCCATTACTTGTCTTGGTCCTGGAATTCAGCCAGAAGAAGCACTCTATCAAAGTGTCTCAGAAAAAATATGCCAAGACATTGCTGGAAAAATATTGCATGACTGATTGCAAGCCAATGGCAACTCCGATGGAGAATGGACTTCAGTTATCGCGATATGATGATTCACCTCGGTAGATGGTACTCTCTATCGACAGTTGATTGGGAGTCTCATATATCTGACCAATACTAGGTCGGATCTCGTATTTGCTATCAACTATCTTTCGAGGTTCATGCAAGAGCCTAAGACCACTCATTGGAAAGCAGCAAAACGTGTTCTTCACTATGTCCGTGGTACTATGGAATATGGCCTAGAATACAAGAAGAACAACAATTTCTTCTTGCAAGGATAAACGGACTCCGATTATGCCGGATCATTTGATGATCGCAAGTCAACTTCTGGATACATTTTTCATCTGGGATCCAATCCTGTCTCTTGGCACAGCAAGAAGCAACAGGTGGTTGCTATTTCATCAACAGAGGCAGAGTATCGCGCCGCACGTGAAGCCGTGTGCGAAGTGATATGGTTGTGTCGCATTCTGACAAGTATGGGCCATCCATCAAAATCTCCAATACACTTGTTTTGCGACAATCATGGTGTTCTGAACCTCGTCAAGAATCCAGTCCATCATGAAAGAACAAAGCACATTGACACACAATGTCATTTCATTCGAGATGAAGTTCCAAAGCACCGAATTCAGCTTCAGCACATTCCCACCGATGCTCAAGTTGCAGACATTTTCACTAAGGCACTTGGACGTGTCAAATTTGAGTTGTTTCGCAACTCTCTTTGTATTGCAAAATGATGTAATCAGGGGGGATGTTAGTATAGCTAGTAGTCATCCTTTTACCCAAATAATGTAATAAGGGGGGATGTTAGCGTAGTTATACTGTTTGCTATTTCATTATTTGTCTTGTTATGCATTTGTTATTTCGTTGTAACAATTTGCTATTGTAGCTGGTTGGTTTGGCAACCTCCGGCAATTGCAGTCTTATTTAAACTGCATATTTTTCAATAAACAAATTGATTCGTTTTTCATAACAAAACACATATAACTCTTTACAGCATAAAGAAGAGATTCTAATATAAAAGCTAAATTCAACTCACTCTCAAATCCTATCATAGAGTATAACATTTCAAGCTACAAAGTTTATATATACAAGAAATTCCTATGGAGACCAAATCATCGTTACAAAGATTTTGTATGATAAAGACATGTAAACTTATTACATGTGTGGCAAATTTTATGATGTATATAGTAGTTGTAGTAAAAACGAATAACATAACAAGTAATGCCATATTTTCTTAAGACTTTAGTACAAGACTTTATTTTTCTTAGGCCTCTGTAAATCTATATCATACTAAACTGATCATATATCCTCTCTAATAAATAAACCTCCTCTTTCAACTCATGGAAACATATATAACTCTTTACAGCATAAAGAAGAGATTCTAATATGAAAGTTAAATTCAACTCACTCTCAAAACCTATCATAGCTTATTACATGTATGGCATATTACATGATGTATATAGTAGTAGTTGTAAAAATGAATAAATGAACAAATTATAACATATTTTCTTAAAACTTTAGCACAAGACTTTATTTTTCTTAGGTCTGTAAATATATATCATATTACACTGGTGACATTCTATAATGTGAGGGAATTTACCTATCTCTCTAATAAATAAACCCCCTCTTTCAGTTCATGGAAAGATATATAAATCTTTACAGTAAGAAGAGATCTAATAGAAAAGCTAAATTCAACTTACTCTTAGAACCTATCAGAGAGTATAACATTTCAAAGAGTTTCCATGTAGAGTTTATTTATTTATGTCTTCCAACATAAACACAAATAGACAAATATTAATGTAGAACAAAATTTCAATCATAAATATATTACTACACTTACATCATCACATATAAAAAATTGACAAAATAATAATTGTACATATAAAATTAACCATATCAACAAATTCTAACACAACAGATAATACTTCTTTTTTTACAATTCATTAAAACCTTCAAACCCTAAACCTTAAAATCGACAAATAAAAATATGTTATTCTAAATAATGCCAGAACTGCAAATCAAACCAAAAATCTGTCATACATATCCTATCCTAAATCTCGTGAAGCCGATTTGGGTTTAATCATAACCCCATCCAGAAAAAGGCCTGTTTTCGACCGCCAAGACGCCACCTCTTTCATCGTGAACTCTATGTATTTTGGCGCATCAGAACGGGAATATTCCTTTGTCATAAATTCCCCTGCAACTACTTCCCACCATCCATACTCTCCCTGAATCAAGGGAGCAATCTTCATATTTGGATCGATACTCGCACCTTCGGAATTTTTTGACATAAGGCAGCCGGAATTCATCTCATTTCCCTCAGGTGTTATAACACTAAATTTCACCGGCGATGCACTCCACCCCATAGGGCGGACCCCAAATTTAATGAAAAATGACAAAGTATACTCTGTATTCGGAGATAAACGCCGGCAGTCGAATCGCCCTCGTATTTCAAAATGAACAACCCTTATTAATTGAACCACTTCCTCGAATCTGAACAAATAAGGGTTTCTTTAAAATAAGATGAAATTCATGGCTATAAAATACAAGGGTTAAAATGAACAACCCTTATTAATTGAACCACTTCCTCGAATCTGAACAAATAAGGGTTTCTTTAAAATAAGATGAAATTCATGGCTATAAAATACAAGGGTTAAAAAAAGGTCATGCTGAAGATATTAACCTAGAGGACGATTCATCGCCAGGACGCCAGCACCAGTGTAGCAGGCTAGCAGGCCCTGTTATTGACATTTCTCTCGCAGATAGCATGTAGCAAATTTTAGCGGTGCAGCGCTCAAGCCAAAATATCTGACCATTCTGACAGCGTTAAAAAAAAAAAATGGAGAAAAGAAAAGACGAAGGAGGACTGATGTACCAACCTTTGTTCCGCCACGGAGTACAATGGGTTCGCAGAAACGGACATAGAGCTCCTTCTTAGAGGAGAAGGGAAGGATAGGCTCTAAGAAGGGAATGAGAGAGACGGCATGGGAGAGGACTTCGTTGTAATACGGAGGAAGCCATTTCTCCCAAAAAGCATCACACTGTGCCGCCGATCTGAACAGTTTGCAGACGACTGAGAGCCTGCATGCATCCGGCGGAGTAGTAAATGACAAAATGAGGGATATGCAACTTTCTGGCAGGTCCTGCAGATCTGTATTATTCTGTGAACATGGCTCCATTTAGCTGCTACAGGACAGATCAACGAGGGCACACAGAAGTCAGGGTGTGTCTAGAAGCAGAGTTATGGTTCAACCGGTGCCGTTAACGTTAAGTAACGGCATTCAAGGGGCTTATTAGAGGGCCAGGTTTCCTCCCATTTATAACCTCCTTTTGGGTTCAATTATTCCGTTAATAGCATCAGTTGGAGGATATTAAAGATTTGAATTTTAAGTATTGGACAAGCTTAGTCGATGATACTAGAGATTTGAATTTTAGGTATTGGATAAGATGATGTTAGAGATTTGCCTATGCACAGATCCGATTCTTCTGAGTGGTACAGATCCGATTCTTCTGAGTAGTACGCCAAATTGATGATGACGGTGCAACCCCTGTGCGTCCGGCGGTCCCCATCTCACGTCGGGTTACCATGTACCGAGACGGTGGAAGTCCTGGGAGCCTTTGCAGATAGTTTGAACCCTACCAACTGTGCTGGTAGTTACTAAAAATCGTGATTGTAACCATTGCTTCTATATATAAAAAAAAAAAGATGATGTTAGAGATTTGAATTTTTTTTTTTTTTTAATGAAAAAGTCATTATATTAATAAAATAATGTTTAATCATACAAAAATGGTGGATGGGATTAGCACACCCCGTAAACCAATACATTAATCATTGTGGTTAAGAGTATACAAGAGTGTCAGAAACAGCCCACAAACTGCCAATAACAATTGCCAAAACAGTATTAAATATGCACATGACAAAAGAAGGCCTCCCAAGCTTTCCACCTGAAAGGGGACAGAAGATGCACATGACTCATAATGCAGGGTGCATTCCCCCAATGATCCATGAGGGTACGCAAGTACTATAGCTTCACATGTATTTTTTTAACCTGTACTTGAATCTATAACTCAAGCAATCAAAGAATATATCATATTTATCAGCAACAGAGAAGACATGTCCGACATCTTGCTGAGAAAAAATAGCTCTATTCTAGGACTTCCATAGATAAAACAAGGTACCAATTCTAAAAATATTCCAAACAACATCCAAGTTGAAGGAAAAAACAATAGGGTCACCCAAAATAGCATGCACCCAAGTAAAATCCTCCTGCATAAAAGGTCTGAAAAATTCAAGAAGCCACTCCCAAGTCGATCGAGCCCGATCACAAGACCAAAAAACATGCAATAAATCTTCCACTTGTCCACAAACCGGGCAAATGAGATTATGAACACCCAGATGCTTGAGCCTACTGCCAACAGGTAACCCTTGATGTAAGAGACTCCAAGCAAAACAACTCTATTTAGGTTCAATATAAGTAGCCCAAGCAATCTGAAACCTCTTATTCCATTGGGAGGGAAGAGAGACTAAATTCCATCTCAGAGTGAGCTTATCAACCATTGGAACTTGTGGGGTGAGCCATTTGTAACCAAGATGAGCTTTATATTGCAAAACAGAAAGCTCCCCAGGCCAACACCAATCTGACCACCAGGGTTTTTGAAAATGCTTATGTAGTTTGCTCCAAATAGAAAACGAAATACTATCAATAACCACCTCATAAGTGTCTCTATCACCAGGATTTAAATTGTGAATTTGATGAAAACTTTCCCAGGGTATCCAACACCTGGCATGTCGGGAGAAGAAATAAAAAATGGAAGCAATACCATGCTTATAGAACCTCTCGCGCTCGACCCACTACACTAGAGCTAAGGGAGAACCTTGCCAAGTGATAACAGGAGACCACCAAATATTCATGGAAGACAAAGAGGCACCCGCTTTGCGAAAACTCCCTTTCCAACTAGGCCAGGGTTTGAAGGCCTCCCAGGCTTTCCAAATACTCCGAATGACAAAAGAACCTTTAGCTTTAATAGGGACAAGGGCGGTAAGAATGGATTGCAATCTCACCCCTTTCCAAATTTTCTTTCCCTAAAGCAAACCAGAAGAAATGCAATGCCTGACCAACACTTTCCAAGATTCATCCCGACTTAAAGATCGGGTGATCCATTTAGCACAAAGGGCAAGACCTTGTCGGTGACAATCAAACAAACCCATGCCTCCACAATCCTTGGGCAAACAGTAAATTTCCCAGGCTACCCGATGAAAACCTTGCTTGACGAAGTCTTTGGCCCACAAGAAGTCTCTCGAAGCTTATCCAGCTTTTTATAAAGAGATTTGGATAGAACCCAACAAGATGAATAATAGACATGAGTAGTGGCTAAAACCTTAGAACAAATCTGAAATTTTCTTTCCAGAGAAAGTTTCTTACTAGTCCAAGAAGAAAGCTTCTTTTCCACTTTATCAATAACATAATGCCACAATTGAGCAGAGGAACCATGAAATGCAAAAGGAATTCCAAGGAATTTAAACACCTCACCTGGATGAATCCAAGTCCATTGGAATTGATGTAACCAATGTAGCAGTTGAGATTGAGATTATCGAAAACATGATGTTTTTTTCCATTATATAGAAGAACCAGAGGCTAAACAGAACACCTCTAAGCAACTAATAGCCCATAAGATGAATTAATCAGGGTATTGCTCTCCCTAATTGTGATCGTCATTTGATTCCTTCTTCAAGATGAGAGATTTGAATTTTAGGTATTGAAAAGGGACGATATTAGAAATTTGAATTTTAAGAATAGAATAAGCGTTCAATCTGATATGGGTATCTGTTTCCTTACTGGGTTTTGGGTTTTACCATACCATTTGGATTTTACGGCACCAATTAATATGCATCGAATCTTTTTAATAACTAGAGTTATAATTATATTTAAATAATTAGAATTTGGTTGAATAAATAAATATATAGATAAATAAGATAGTTTTATATAATAAGTTTAATTTTAAAAAGAAAAGTTGTAATTATATTTAATTAATTAAAATTTATGTGTCAATAGAAAATTTTATTTTTATTTTGTGGTTTGAATAATGATAATTATTATTATTATTTTTAATATTGATTTGGTTAGTGTGAGAAACTTTACAATTATGTTTAAGGTTGGCATCTTTATTCCATCATAAAGGAGAGAGTGGAGGTTATCAATAAAGAATTTAACACACAGTCCTACACACGTTGCAGTGTGAACTTTAAACCTTTCGAAAGTATATATATTTCCTTCGATTGCATAGAAGAGTTGGTCACAATCACACTAATTTTAGTAACTGACTTACAGGGTTTAAACCACAAGGGTTGCTTCCATCAAACTTATTTGACTTTTTTATTAAGGGTTGCTTCCACCAAATCTATTTCGTTTCGTTATTATTAACCCAATGCGAAGGGGACCACCGGTCGTTCGGGGTTCATACCATCATCATCAATTTGACGCACAAAAGATTTAGATCAGACTACTACCTTTGCAAACAGGCTACGAACCTGAATATATTTTTAGTAAATACCTAACCAAACAAACACTTACCAATCCACTAATATATTTAAGATTATAACCGTTTTTAACATGGTTTCATTTCTTTCACTCTAAAAGAATAGTAAAGAGGAATTTTTTTTTTTTTTAAATTAAAAAATAAAATTTTCCACGTTCATAATTTTTGGATTCTAGGAAAACACTAAAAAACAAAATATTTTCCCTTGTCTATAATTAAAAATGAGTAGTTTACCTTTATTGAAAAACAATCCTTATTAAGCTTCTTTAAAAAACCAATTTATTTAAAAATTAATATTAAAAATAATAATATTTATTTTTATTTTTAGTTGTCATTTATGTATATTATTTTTTTGTTGGATTCTTCCACACTCATGTATACTACTCTTCTTGTTAGATTCTTTCACAGGCTTGTTATAAGAAGTTTAAAAAATTCCTTCGAGATTTTGTTTGGAATAATTCTTCTGAAACAAAGGGATTTTATAGAGATGTTTGGGATATTTGTTGTCTTCTTAGAGAGTCTGGCGGAATGGGTCTATGTATTGCTTTGTGTGCTAAGTGGGTGGTTAGGGCTCTAAGGGGAGCTAAAGCTTCGAAACTTCTGGTTCAAAATTTCATTTCCTCTAGTCTTCCCTTAAACCGTAGAGCATGAAGAGGGTTGGATATTCCCTCTCTCATTGTTGATCTAGTTTTTGTCAAGATTCTTGGCTCCTTTGTTATTAAAAGTATCTGGAAAGCTTGGCAACAATTCACTCCTTGGATCTGTAGGAAAGGAGACGACTTTCGTAAAGGATTATCCATCAGTTCTATGAACATTTTATGGTCCCCCGTGTTTCTTCATCAAGGTTTTCCCTTAGCTCGGGTGCAATGGATTCATGCTCAACGATTTTTTTAAAAAGGGTATTGTTACAATAGCTAATTTATTTTCTCACGAGACCAAGGATTGGATCTCATGGAATGAGTTCAAACACACTTTTAGGCTGAATGGTGTGGATAAAGATACTTATGATGTTATTGCTCTCACCCCTTTTTCTATGTTGCACAAGATTGGTCTGAGCTCGTTGCGTCCTTGGTGATTAGATTGGAGATGGCATGTTGACACTCCTTTGCTTAATTATAAGGCTCGTTTGGGGTATAAATAGTTATCTCCTCATCTTCCTATGGTTTCTAAGCTCTATCGGTGTGTGGACTTATTTTCTACAAGGACTAGATGAAATTCTAGATTTTAGAATGTTTGGGCTGCTTATGTTGAGCCCAAGCAATCTTTTTTTGCGTGGATTTTGTTGTGCCAAGATCTCCTCTTGGGGGAATTTTTGAAGTACCTTGGAATTCCTAATCCTAAATGTTCTTTTTGTGGTGTACCCGAGTCTTGTACTCATCTCTTTTGGTAATGCAGAAGATCTAGGCAAGCTTGGAAATGGGTTCTTTCCTTTTTTTTTCCATTTACAACTACAAGAGTTTCTTGGCCCCAAGCTCTTCTTAGGGACTCTTTTACTTTGTCTCTTTCGATTTTTGAGGTGTGGCAAATTTTCAGGATTAGCCTGCTCTTTTGTATTTGGAAGGCCCATAACATAATTATTTTTAAATAGTATACACCTTATATCACATTTACTCATGTGGACAAATTAAAAGTTTTTAATGACATGTGGCTACATATATGTACTCTAGCCAACAAAGTTGCTATGAAGTTGGATCACCTGCAAGTTCTTCTGGTGCACTGGGCCAATGCTTTGTGTATAGTCAATCGGATCCCCTAGAGCGCTCTTATCAGGAGCATTTTCAATCCCGCTCTCTCCACCGGCCTCCGTCATATGCAAAGTGCTCTCGTAGACAGGTACTAGTTCAAACCCTTGCCAGTCAGGAAGCGACCTAATGTTGACATTGCTTGTTAGTCCCGCCTGGTTGGGGGTGGGATGATGTTCAACCCAATTTCACCTAGCCCAGTTATTGATTGGAGCGATGCGGGTACTGAAGGCCTTAATGAGAATCACGATGTGAAGGGGTGGATTCCCATCCCATAGTCACTAGCAGTTTATGCAAGACGACACATTATTCCATTTGATATGCTTTTTTTGATCAATTATGATTGGTAAACTTGTGTTTTGTTGGCGGTTTTGTTTTCTAACCCTTGTCAATGAGGGTTAGTTTGATTCTCCATGGGGTGTGTTAACCCACCCACTTATTTAATTATAAAGGTTGTTATCTTAATTTAATGTAAATAAATTTTTCATCAAAAAATATATAACATCAAATATTACGTAACATTCATAACTTTAGGATGTCGAGGGTTGACACCTGCGAGTCGATGCGATCATTACTACAAACCCCAAACCCTAGCCTTGAGCTTCTTTTAAATCTAAGGTTTTGCTTGTGGATTGGAATGTGGATGGTGCTTTTAGAATCGCAAATGCTCAAGAGCTTCATATCAAAACAATATTAAGATGATTAAGCCTAGGAAGCAATGCAAGGGTACCTTTTGTGGATGCTCGACAAGTATTTGACAAAATGTTTCAAAGAGATACAGTGCCCAAGATGGGGAGGATATACAAGGTTATTTTAGAGTCAGTAGATGAGGTGTTGAGGCTTCCTCTCAAGTGTAGTTGGAAGGAGTTAATTGCTTCCTACTTGTGGCCTCTTAGCTACTCAACATCAAAGTGAGGAGGATTGGGGACGTGTTCTTATGGTGAGAGTATTTGTGGATTTATTTGAAAAATGAGGATCCAAAGTTGCACGTGAAGTTTTTGATAAATTAATTGAATGAGGTTGACCTTGTGGAAGGGGATGTTGGCGGGATAAGTTCAAAGTGGATGTGCATATGTAAGAGTGGGAATTTTTACAATAAAAGCAATATGCAGACATAAATAAATAATTTTTTAAAAAATGAGAAGAATACAATGGCGTTGTGTCCTATTTAGAACCCATGAGATGGGGTAAATCCTCAGTTGACTAAAATGGTTGGTGACTATGGCAAGCTTGGCCAGGTAGGACTGTTACATCAAGGTTATCGAGTACTTGATAGTTCGAATCAAAAGTATCCCAACATGCTTTAGGGGATAGCACTTTGCATGCATTGTGATATTTTTGGTTGTGTTGGACCCTTAGATTCACTATGCCCAATGATCCCACAAAATTAGTAGGGGGAATCTAGTATGATGTATATAGTGTATCATGGTGGGAAGTTGAAGACCATGTAAGGAAAATTATTGAAACAAAGGAGATTACAAAAGAGTCCATGGTGTAGTTGGATTGAGTTTGGAAACCAAATTATATTTTTTAAATCACTTAACTTCAACAGAAATTTTTGGGATGTAGGAGACTTAGGATAGGCAAATGAAGATAGCAGGTTGTATACCTAATACTAGCCTTGAAATACATAATGGTTTTTGAATACTAGTAGGACTACAACTTATGTAGACAAAGGGAGGAGTTGATTCTTGTTTTTGGGTTAGAAGCACTTTGACTGGATTTTCAATTGGGGTCATTTAGAACTTCTGTTCTTGTGGAAACAACTTGGGTGCATTTTAGTTCATCTAGTAGATGTTCAATTATGGATTTTTGAGGGACTATGACATTATTGTTAGGGACTCATACTGATTACAACTTTTCAAGAATACAATAGCTCTTGAGGAGATTATGGTGAAGATGATATGACCAAGAAACTCTGCATGCTCAACAATCTTTTTCTATATAGATAACTTGCATATATTTGCAATATTTAAGCCATCTACTGCCCTCACATCTATAGCCAATATTTTTTCCTTTGGTGATACTATAGACCTTGTTGAGGATCTCTAATCTATCTCTTGCTTAAGATAATTTATCATTTAATATAAAAGCAAGATGATTGGGAAGAAAACATATTGATTATTGAGAAAAGGTGCCTAGAAGATATTGCTTTGGATGCTTTAGTCAACATCCCATGATTTAATAGGTTTGAAGTGGATGGTGGAGGATATGATTGATCTAGTGGACTACACTCTAGATCTAGTGGTTAACATTTCTATATTTCCTACGAAAGATGTTTTGATAGCCACATGGAAGTCGAAGAGGGAGTCTAACCCTTTTTTTGATGACTTCCATTTGTCAAAGAGGAAGCCTTTGGAAGACTTGTTAAAATATATTTTAGTGACCTCTCCATAGAATAAATTACCTCCAAATGTATTTTTATATAAGAATATTGTTGTAGATCCTTATTTTAGTCCACATCCTTTAGTAAATAGTCTTCCTAACTTGGGTAGTTCTATGCAGGGGAGCTTATTAGTTCAGGATTTTTGTTCTTCAAAACTTAATTCCTATCCTATCAACATTTCGATAGAGTTTTCACCTAACGACATGGAAAGAGATTTTTGGATGGTGATTTAGGATATATGGAAGTGAGGTCTTGGGAGATTGCCACAAAGAGAAGTTTATAGGAATATGTTGAAGGGAATATGATCTCTTTTTTGGTACAAGCTTCATGGAAGAGATTATGGAAAGAGGGGATCTGCTAGGTTTTAACAAAGAGGTGAACACTACAGTCAATGACAACATATCCTTATCTAAGAAAAAAAAAGTGTGTTAAGCTCAAAGAGGGGAGAATAAATTTGGTTTTAGGTGAAGACATACTGCTAGATAGAGTTTTGGATATGGAAGGCAAAACACTAACAGGGAGGTTCTATGGAAAATTATACTAAAAAAATTGCTTGCTCAGTGGTTAGAGAGGGTGTGGAGTCCTTTATTAGGATATGCTCCTATTTTTCATGTCTTGGTTCGAGGTTGGTTAGCCTTTTCATTCAAATCGATGGAGGATGCAGGTAGAATTCAACAAAGAAGATGGTTTTGGGGTTCTTATGCTCTATCCTTAAAATGATGGTCCCCTTGTTTTGATCCAAGAAGGGAGTCCAAATCGATACAACCTATTTGGGTAAAGTTTCTAGGATTGCCCTTGGAGTTGTGGTCTTCTAGGATTTTGAAGGAAATTGGAAATTGTTTAGGGTCATTTATGGATTTGGACCAAGCATGCTTGAGTGGATCTGCACATTCTATAGCTAGGATTATGGTGGAAATGGATATGTAGGAGGGTCTTCTGGAGACTATAGAGATTGAGATTGGAAAATGGCATTATATTTAGATTCTTGACTATGTGAAGATACCTTTTCATTGCTCACGGTGTCATGTGTATGGCCATATGGCAGAAGATTGTGGGCTAAAATACACAAGGGATTGGAGAAGGAAGGCTGATGAGAACCATACTACTAGAGAGTGGATGTTATGGTCAACAATATGGAGGAAGGCATAAGTAATTAGGAAGTTGGGACTCGAACCTCCTTGGATGACAAGGGTGGATTGGGAAAATATCATAATATGGAGGCAAAAGATCTTCATTTACCAATTGTTTAGAATAGTGGAAGTGGTAGGGATACAAATTTGGGATAGATTGAGGGCTTGATAGAAATTGCACTTCTGAGGAAGGAGGGTTCTTCCCCTATGTCAAAGGAGGTACCTCTTCCACATAATAGTTCTCTTAGTTCCTTGAATCACTCTCTTGTGCAAAGGATGTCTCTTGGGGAGGAGTCATTTAACCCCTTACAATCCTAAACTTTGAAGGTAGAAAATCAGAAGCATCTCATGAAGAAAAATGGAAACAAAATTGAAGACTTCCATAAACTTCCTACTAGTCAACCCTCTATCATTCCAGCAATATCTACATGGCCAAGGTCTACATCACCACTTTCATTTTACTTGAGGGTGGAGAGTCTTTCAAGGGGCCAATTAGATATTAACTTAGATCTCAAAAATTAGTAGTCATTCTTAAGGAGTCAATAACAATAGGAGGGCTTGGCTTGGACATCGCACCACTCTTATTTGGGGGAGAAAATCTAATATTCAACTTGCCAAGGACAAAGCTTTGAGGGAGATCAAGAGTGAGAAACAAAAATCAATTATTGGGGTATTTAGAGCAAGCCATACCCTAGAAAGGATAAATTAATGCTTATTCTTTCTTTTAATATCTGGGGTTTGGGTAGTGACTCAAAAAAGACTGCCCTGCATAGGTTATTGCAATTACATCAGCCATATATTTTGATGTTGCAAGAGACTATGAGTATGGGTTCAAAAGTTGAAGGTATTCTTCAAACTTTTTTAAAAGAGTGGGATCTTCTCTCTTTGGATTATGAGGGCAGATCTGGAGGTCTGGTTTTGGGCTGGAAGAAGAGGGATTTTAGGCCTATCAAATCAATTTTTTTCACCTCAGGGATAGGAGTAGAGCTTTACTCGATGGTGCAGGGAAAATCCTTTGTGGTGGCCAATATCTATGGGACTTATGAGAACAAAGTACAATATTGGGATACACTCTTGGCAAATGAATTTTTGTAGAAAGGGAATTTAATATTAGGGGGAGATCTAAATTTTACTTTGAAGAGAGCAGAGGTCTTAGGGACTGCATCAAGAGTTGATCCACAAATTGATTATTTTACTCATAAATTTGAAGAGGTGTATTTGGTTGATGTGGAGCCTATCAAAATTGTCTCTACCTAGCATAATAATAGGGTGGGAGAGGATTATGTGGCTAAAATATTGGACAATTTTTTTGTATCTACTAGCCTTATAGCTATTGGAGAGGGTATTAGACCTTGGGTGGATCTTAGGGGTAAATAAGATCATTTCCCTATCTTTCTTCAATTTGGAAATAAGGAGAGGAAACCTTCTAGCCCTTTCAAGTTTAACCCAACTTGGTTGAAGGATGAGGAGTTCCAGGCTCTGATTAAAAAATAATGGAACACTTTTGATGCTAATAAGGGAGGCTTCGCATGTTATCAATTTGCTAGCAGTATGAGGAAAGTTAAAGTTGTTGCTTATAAGTGGGCTTTCAATAAGTTTAGATAGTGAAGTGAACTTACTTTAATAGAGAGGCATATTGTAAAATTTTATGAGGTAATGGATGCAGGTGTTTTTTTAGAGGAGACAAAATAAGTCATCAGATGTTCTTGAAGGGAAAAAATGTAATATTTTGCTAGCTCATGAGGCTCAATGGAGGCTAAAAAGTAGAGCTATTTGGTTGGAGGTAGGGGATGAAAATAAAAAATTCTTTTACAATTTTTCCAATCATAGGAGAAATATTAATACCATTTGGGAGATGCCTAATGGCGGTGGGTCAAAGGCAAGGTATTTCAAAGACATAGCAGATCTTGGAGTTAAGCACTTCAAGAATTTGTTCAAAGATCCTAAGAGGCTTAACTTGGCTGAAATTCTTAAATTTACCACTTATTTCCCTAGATTTGTATATGAAGATACCAATGAGATGCTCCTAGAAGAAATTTCCAAAGATGAAGTGAAAAATTCCTTTCTACTTTTCAAAAGGATAAAATTTTGGGACTAGATGGATGGGGTGTTGAGTTCTTTTTGGGTTTCTTTGAGCTGATCGGGGAAGATTTGCTTAGGGTGGTGGAAGAAACTAAAGCTACTAGGAAGATCCCTAGGGAAATCAATTCGACCTTTATTATTCTTATTTCTAAGAAGGAAAATCCTGATTCGTTTGATGACTTCAGACCTATATCTTTGTGCAATTGCCTTTACAAAATTATTGCCAAAATCATAGCTTTAAGGATAAAACGAGTTTTCTCAGATTTCATTTCTAGTGAGCAATTTGGTTTTCTTAATGGAAGGTAGATCCATGATACTATGAGAGTGGCACAAGAAGGCATGCACACTATAAATATGAGAAGGCTTCTAGATATTGTGATAAAATTGGATCTTTCCAAAGCTTATGATAAAGTCTATTGGTTGTATTTGAGGATTATGCTTCTTCACATTGGTTTTAATATTCAAGATGTAAATTGGATTATGGATTGTGTGACTTCATATTCCTTTGTTGTTATTATAAACAACACCACTTCTAGATTCTTCTCCTCTAAGCGAGGTCTCATTTAGCGATGTCCTTTATCCATTTTTTTTTAATTTCTTTTGGTTGCGAAAATATTGAGCAGGGCTTTAAGGGAAGCTAGAACATTGGGGCTTATAAAAGGGAATAATGTGGGTCTATCCCTCTCTTTAAATCATCTATTATTTATGGATGATATTTTGTTGTTTTGTGATGGATATCTAAGGGATGTTAACAAGTGCAATGATATCTTAAGGATCTACTGTGTAGCAACCAATATGGAAATTAATTTGGAAAAGTCTACCATGTCTTGTTTTGGTCTTGCAAATAAATATGAAAGACTTTTCAAAGGATAATCTCCTTTCACAAGATGGAGTTATAGGCAAGGATAAAATATCTGGGTTTCATGTTGAAGATAAATGACTGTGGCAATAGGAACTAGGATAGGTTATTGGATAATATTGACAAAAAAACATCTTTGTGGTATAACAAGTGGATATCTATTGGGGGCAGACTAACACTCATCAAATTTGTTTTGGAGGTGATTCCAATATATTGACATGGGTTGGATTTCATACCAACTAGGGTAAGGGAAAATTTAGAAAAAGATATTTTAAATTTCTATGGACTAGAAAAAGAGACAAAACAGGCATAACATTAGCTAAATGGAAACTTATAGCAAAACCTAAGGAAGAGGGTGGTTGGGGGTTAAAAAACATTCATCATTTTGGGAAATCCTTGGTAGCTAGAAGTTTATGGAGGTTGATTACTCAAGATAGTCTTTGGAGAAAGATTATAATGATCAAATATATAGTACCTCTCTCAATGGAAGAGTGGATAAGGAAACCCGATAAGTCTATAAGCAAGGTGTCCATCTTCTAGAAAGTGATTTTTAAGGTTTTTCCAATATTAGGTAATTGGCTTAATTGAAAAATTGGTAATGGAGCAAATGTGAGAATTGGTGTTGACCCATGGGTTGAAAACGATAATGAGTTCAAAATTCCTAGGGGTATTTTAATTTCTATGCAAGATGTTGGATTTTTAACTCTCTTAGGTGGTAGATCATGATTCAACCTCCTTGTGGCAGCAAGGTTGGAAGAGTGTCCATCATCTTGGTCTTGTAGGAAGGAATGGTGAGGTATGGCAAGGCTTATGTGAGAGCTCTCATTGCCAATCATGTTAGGATTAGAATGGATGAGGAGGATGAACTATTTTGGTCAAAAATCTGATGAAGGGTGTGTATTCTGTCAAGATGGGTTATAAATATTTATTTGATCAAAATAGGCAAGGGGAACATGCATGGTGGTGGAAACCTATTTGGAAAGTTAAGATACCTTTAAAAACCAAAACATTTATGTGGTTGGCTCTTAATAATAGAGTTCTAACTTGGGATGTTTTAATGAAGAGGGGGTTCCATGGTCCCTAGAGGTGTACTCTATGTCATGTAGAGGTAGAAACTATCAACCATTTATTGGTTGATTGTGCTTATACTAAGTCCATGTGGATGGAGGTAGAGATACTAATTGGGAGTATAGGAAATTGGCAAGGGGACACTTTGGAAGAGTGTTTGAAGAAGTGGTTTGACAAGAAAGTCCTGAAGAATTTCAAAGATATCCCCTTTGTGGTGGCATGGGGAGTTTGGATAGCTAGAAACCATGATATCTTCCAAAATACCCTTATTCTTTCCTTTCAAGTGGCTACTCAGATTCATTCTTTGTTGAATGGTCTTTTAAATCCAAACCTTATTAAAAGCCTAAGATTGATCATGAATGCCAATGTTAATAAAAATGTTCCTTGTGGTTACTTCGATGGGGCTTGTCAAGGGTTTCCACTTTTATGTGGGGCAGGGAAAATTATTTATCTTCATGACTCTCACTTCATAAAGTTCAAGGCTTGTTTGGGTGTGGGCATAAATAACTTTGTTGAATTAGTTGCTTTGAAGTTGCTCTTGAAAACTGTAATTAATCACAATATTAACCAGCTTCAAGTGTTGGGAGACTCTCTTGTTGTCATCAATTGGATGAAATATTTGTTTAGAATGGAGAACTTACCCTTGCGACCTATATTTGAATAGGTGAATCTACTAGCTAGTGTTTTCAATCTCATCACCTACAAGCATGTATATAGAGAATTAAATTCCTTTGTAGATGTTATGTCAAAAGAAGGCTTGCTATTGGCATAGGGAATGATGGGAGTAGATTGAAATCAAGGATGGTATGACTATCTAGGAGGTTAAGATTTCAAATTTTGATTTGTGAAAAAAAATAAACTAGCTTAGATATATAAAATTTATATATCTATAAACATCGAGAGTTATCAATCTCAAGGCGCCTATCTATCACACCCCCAAGAAATGAGATAGGCACCTCGAGATTGATAACTCTCGATGTTTATATATATATATATATATTATATCTAAGCTAGTATTAGAAAGTTTGGGCACCATTTTAGTTTAAATAGTTTAAATATTTTAAATCCACCGTAACCCTTAATGTCGGCGGATAATTTTCTTAATGTCGAATTTTTTAATAAAATATTAATATTGTTTACGACATAGCTGACCTTCCTGGTTGCCATTGTAGGATGCCTATCGACATAATAAAAAAAGTGATGGCTGTTCATTTTCATATTTTTGCCTTGTAATAGGGTATGTGATATGGTGGTTCATTTTTAGTCTCTCTATGTTTTAGCTTGGTTGTGGTGGCTTTGATGGTGGGTCTAGAGATTTTAGACCTTCTGTTATGCTGGGAAAACTAGCATGGTATAAATAAACAAAAAAAAATCTCAGTGGTGGTACATTTTCTTGTTTGTGCCCTATGACATGACATGAGATTTGGTGTCTGAACATATTCAATTTCCCTTATATTTTACTCTATTGTGGTGGCTCTCTTTGTTATTCTAGGATAGTTAAAATTACCTTTTTTGGCAGCTATACACATACCCTGAGATAGTGTTTGAGATAGGGTGGTGGCTATAGATTTTCTTGTTTTTGCTCCATGACAAGGTAGGAGATTGATATGGTGGCTCCTTTTATTATGTTGGATTAGCTGGTGATGTGTGTCGTTAATAGCATCATTTAATCTCAATGATTTATCAATCCAGGGCGGTGTCCAAGGCTATTTACGAGAGAAGACTTAAGTAGGGTTGCAGTTTAGTTCATTTGGGAGCAATAGGTTTTATTGGCAAAACAAATTATGTGGGGGTTTTAGATCACCTTTTAATCCTATCTTGCATAAAATAAACTAATTTACTTGCAAAAATGGAAACCTGATTCTAAATTGCAGAAACTGAAATCTAAGTACAATTGCAGAATTTAAATCTAATTACTTTTGCAGAAGGGAAATTGCTTGAAATAAACACACAAGTTAACACCTGTTAGTGTTCTATTTCAGAAGGTTGTCAATCTTCTATCATAGTAGTTGACAACAAAAAGGAAAAATGCAAGAAAACTTGGAAAAATTGTTGAAAGTAAAGAAACAAGAATAATACTTGCAACCTATTTTAATTACTGAAACATGGAATAAGAAATCACATATTAACTAATCTATCAACTATCACACATTTATGAAATCTGAAAGCTCACTCTTAAACATGGAAAATAAATCTTAAAACTACAACAATGGTTAGTATGAAACAAAGAAAGAAATTGATAAATATTCAACTAAATTCTGCTACAGCAAAAATTAGAAGAAAACATGTCTTGTCAGTCCTTCTCCTAGGCCTAGAAGTGGCCCTTGCTTCCTTTTCTAGAAGAAGGTATAAGAACTCCTCTTACTTGCTAGATGTCACACACTCATGCATAATAGAGATAATGAAAAACTACACTTTTATTTATTCCAAAAACAACATTACACTTCTCTGCTGTTGCACTCTGTTACAATCTGAATCTACTGCTACTAACTCCTATTTTTCTAATAGCTCTACCAATATAGGAGCTATATTATTTATAATGTCTAATTATCTATTTTCATGCACAAAATATCATATTCTATTTTACATTTGATTTGCCTAATATTCTGCAACTGACTGGGTCTATTTCAGGATAGGGCAGGTTGCATCAGCGGGGGTTTGCTTGTGAGTTGTGTCTCCTGGTAGTAGGGAATGGTGGGGATAGTTGTAGAAGGTTGTTCCTATATCTTCCTCCTTGCTTTACCCTTTCAACCACTTAAAAATCGTAGGTGTTCAAAAAGAGGCGTGTTCCCCTGTTATTCCGAAGATCTTCGGAATAACTGGTTGTAGATGTGCTTTTTGCCCAAAATGCATTTAGAACATCCATTTTGGCAGGTTTTTTTAGGTAGGCCATTTATCCTAACTCCTAGGAGGTGATTGCAATCATTTTTATCTTCCTCTATTGGTAAATTCCATGCCCTGCCATTCATTGGCAGTTGGCTAGAATTTACATGATAAACCTGTATTTCCCTGTTTCTGCTGCAACAGTTACACTTTTGGTGCTCTTTTCTAGTTTTAGATAAATTAGCACTTTTGGAAATATAAAACATAAATAAATATATGTTGCTACAAAACTCATGCATTCCATTTATTAGCAAGCCATGCTAGGATGATGTAAAACTGTACAAAAACTGTAAAATTGCTGCACAACTGTCTTTGTTTTGTTATGCCCTATTGTTGTCCATTTAGACCAAGTGGGAATGCATCCAAGTAGGTCAGAAGTCTTCTTTAGTCTCTGTGAACACATTCCATATATTTTTGCTTGCTTTGTCTGACAACTTCAAGGTGCTCCTATAAAGTGACAGCTTGCTGGTTTTTATATGGTTGTCCTCTGCAGATTTCCAGATTTATGATAGTCCTAGGAATTTGGCTCCAATGTGGATTTCAAACAAGTTCAAAAGGTGGGAAAACATTCAAACACCTTTGTGAAATTAATGGACATCAACATACCACATTTGGATAATTGAAATGCATGTTTTAATTGCTACTTAATCAAGCAAAATCAGTCATAAAATGCTGAAAATAGTCAAAACAGGGGTATAATATTCCTAACATAAAATCATGCAAATATTTAACAATTAATATATTTTAATCAACTATTTGGCAATTAACTTTGTCATGTTTGGTAATATGGCAATTTTTTATATGTCAAACATAGTGTAATAATGAGGCATTTATAGGCCTCATCATCCCCCCAACTTGAACTGATGCATGCCCTCATGCATCCTAGTAGGCCATAGTAATATGCATGTTTTATCTTTTTGAACAACATCCTTTGCCACTTGCTACCCGAGAAATTTCTCCTTGTTGCACTACACCAAGCATTTTGCAATTTAAGCACATGTATTTCACTTTTCTACAACCTTGCAATTTTTTTTCAATTTTTGTAGTTCTTGCAATTTTTCTTTTCTTCCTTTTTTTTATTCTGCTCTTTGTTTTTTCTTGCATATTTTTTTTTCAATTTTTTTTCATTTTCAACTTGCAACTCTTTGACTTCTGCACTTTCATCCTTCAATATTGCAATTTTTGCAATTCTTGCAATTTTGACTCTTTTTTGCCCTTCTAAAAGTTTTAGTGTTGCAAGGTACCTCTTAAAGGCTTGGTATCATGTGATTCATCTTGCAATAGCCTTATTGTATTTTCCTAATGGAACCATATTTGGCAGATGCACTACTATTTGTGGAATTTTCTATCCTGACAACATTTCATCCTGGATACCTAATTTTTTTGCACCTTTGAAACAAAATTGACAAAATTTTGATTTTGAAATGCTTGAGGGATGTACTTACTTGTGGTAGAGCTTTAGGGAACTCAATATCTGATGTGCTCTACTTGTTTTACTATTCTACAACATTTTTAGGAATTTTTGGCATAATTTTTGTCTTATTTCGAAGATCTTTGGAATGAGTTATTCCAAAGATGCTTCGAAATGAGACTGTCATTCCAAAGATGTGTCAAAAACATGCCGAAATGGCCTCCTATGCAAAATTTAGCTGTAGATTCTATTGTGGGCCCATCTCTAGGGTGTGTAAGCCTTCCATAACATCAAAAATCCCTTCTCTATCCTTTTATTTAGATGTTATTCTTCATTTTGTATGTTGTTGTTTTATTGCAGTAGTAGTAAAACAAAATCTTCAGGTGCATTTTTCAGATTATCCTCTTCAAATTTATGAAGCATTTGTGGGGTATCAACTTGTAGTTCTCCTTCTAAAATCTGCCTTGCTAATTCAAATAGAATTGCTGCCATGTCTATCCCAAAATCAGGTTTTTGCACAGTTTTGAATTTTCCATGCAACTAAGGGCAGAAGGGGGTGTTTCTTGACATTTTGAACATATTCCATTTTTAACTTGCCAATATTGTATGAATAGTTTATGCCAAATACCGATTATCATATACTAAATGCTAAATACTTACTATGACTTAAATGCAAGAAACACATACCTTACTGTCCTGAAAATTTATCATGCACCTTACAAGTTGCTTCCGATGATTGTTAGCAAGCTATCTGAAAACATAAACATAACACATGTGCAGTGTGAGATTTGTACAATGGTGGAACAATGATGGGTGGATCAACAAGGCAATGCACGCCAAAAAACTGGTTTTCATGCAAGCCAACTCAACAGCGCCTCCAAGGAGGTTTTCACTACTAAATTATTCATTTTTTTCATTTTTTTCTTCTTTCTTTTCCCTCTTTTTTTTTCATTTTTTTTTATATCATAAGAGGCTGCCATTTCTAGTTTTCAACCAACTTCTATCCTTTTTCAAGTGCTTCAATGAGAGAGAATGTCTCTCACTCTTATTTGGATAAGAACAATCCTTATTCTACAAAAACATGTCAATATTTATATGAAAACACCATCTTTTTCTGTTGAAGGCTACAACAATGATGCACCCTTTCTTTCCATATGAGTAATAAGAGCCTTCTTATGTCATCATTAACTCCTTATTGCTAGAAATGAAGTATTGACTTCATTGTTCCTCCTCCATGCTAAAATTGATGCTTGTCCTCATGTATCCCCATTTTGTGGGACATGCCTTTTGCTGCAATTTTTTTTCTCTTTCTTTCTCTCTCTTTTCTTTTGTCTCTATTTTTTTTTTTTCTTTTCTCTTTTTTTTTTCTTTTATTTTTTCAAGATTCAAAAATATGATCATTTGGAATCTTTGTCAGAAGAGGAAGCCTCTTCTATCATATGCAAGTTTGACTGTGTGAAATATTGAGCAAATTCCACCTTTGTTAGTGGTTTATGGTACACCTGTAAAAGATGTCCATTCACCACTAATGTCCTCCTTAAATCATCAACCGAAGAAAGTTGAACAACTTCATTTTCAAACTCCTCTAGTTCATCCTTGTTGCTCTTAATGTGATCATCATGCCATATTTTCCATTTTTGTTGAGTGAACTCTATTTGGTGAAGTGCTTCCAACCAAAGTTCATCAAATGCATTCAACTGCAAAATCTATTTTTTTGTACTTGCAACAACTCAATGCCAACTACTAAAGATGCATAAAGTGTTAGTAAAGCATTAGGATGTTGGATCAATACATCAAACAAATTTGCTTCCTGGTTTTTAGTCAACCAACTATTGTTGTTCAAAGGTTGTTTTGGCTGCATTTCAGTTTGTTTTGTACCAGGATGTTTTGAATTGGTTCTTGGAGAATGATGCATTAATGAATTAAGAGAGCAATGATATGGTGGAAAAGAATGGAAAATCTGTGTATGTTTACCAAAAACAATTCTTGAAAGAATTAACTTTGATAAATGATAATGAAAAGATGAGAAAAAATGATGACATCCATGTGGTAAATGAAGAAAACTGTTTTGTACTGGAATGGGTGACAAATTTTCAAAATTTTGCTTTTCATCATTCCATAATAATTGTTGAACAGTAGTTGGTTCATCTTTAAAATCTGAAATATGAACATTTTCAGCAAAAACAAACTTTTTGGATGAATCCAACTCTTCTACATTACCCTTTACAACTATGGAGGCCAAAGTTGCAATGTTCTTTTCATTTTCCTTATGTGATTCAAGAAACCCTGGGCTTCCTAGACAATCACACTTAGGTGGAGTAAGTTTTCCTACAAGCAAGTCAACTAATTTTCCACCTTTTTGTATGGTTTCAGGATATACTTTCTTCTTTTTTCTTGGTTTCCTAAAACACATTTCCTGAACAATCTTATTAATGATTGGTACATCTTTAATAGCTTGAAGTAAAGGGATTTTAACAGTTAAATGTTCTAATTCCTTTATCAAATCTGATTGTGAAGATGTTATTTTTGATATCTCAAACTGTTCAAAATATGGTACTTTCTTTGATGAGTTATCCTGTGGAAGGTCTTCTTTTTATTTTTGATATTTTAGTGTGGATTTGTTTTCATGTTCATTCTTTTTAACTCCCCTTTCTACACTGATAAGTGGAATAGGTTCAAGCAGTGGTTTACCTGAACACAACTAAGTTTTATCACAGTTACTAGCATTTATTATGGCTGTATTTTTTGATTCAGCCATAGAGATAGGGGTTACCTGTTTAACAATGTTTGAATTGGCCACAGGTTGAGCTGAAAACAGAGGTTGTTTTGTTTTTTGTTGTTGTTGTCCATGAGAGAAATTATGGGTATAAGTAGGCAACAAATTTGATTTATGTTTTTGATAATGTTGTTGCCCTTTGTACAATTTTTGTTGTTGTACCCATTGATATCCCTGTAGTTTTAGCTGCAACCATGGTGGATGATGTTGATTCCATTGTTGTTTCATCCAACCATGTTGAGACCATTCTTGGGAATATGCCCATGGTGGTTGACTCCAATGTTGTTGAAGTGGCCTTGAAGTAGACCATGGCATATACCAAGGATTATTCCTCCAATGTGCAGGAAATTGAGAAGCATTCTGATATGGAAATTTATGAAAATTATTCCCTTGTCCTTGTCCTACAAAATTGAGTTCTTTCATAGGTTGAGACTATTTTTCAAAGACACTTTTGAGTTCTGGAAATAAACTACACTGATCTGTGGGGTGTCCTTTTTGACAAATGCTACATGTAGCAGGTATAAATGTTTTGTTCAAAGGATAGTCATGAAGAGAGTGTTGCTTCTCACTACATTTTGAACAATAGATGACTGAAGGTTCAGCAGATTCATTCTTTTCATCTAATTTTTTTATCAAGATGTACTAAAATATCAGCCTCTTTCATGCATTCTTTCAAATCATGTTTATCATTACCAATTCTGTGTTTTCTATGCCCTGAATGAGAGTAATTTTTACAGAGTTTAAGGATTTCTTGAAATTCAAGTGCATTTGCATCTCCTCTTCCCAAGATATCCAATGCATCCCTAGATTCATCTTGCAGTCCCCTTAAGAATATGACTTTGCAAATTTCAGGTTCAACACTTCCACATCTCTTATGAACAAAAGAAAATTTGTCTAGATAGTCTTCTAAGATTTCATTTTCCTCTTGTTTCATTGTAAGAAATTCATCATTTTGATTCTTGACTTGATAATATTCTTGGTATCTCTCCAAGAATATGTTTTCCATCTCATCCCAAGTTCTAATTGAATCAGGTTCTAAGGTAATAAACCATCGTAGAGCTAACTCTTTAAGAGTGGAAGGAAATAATTTGAGCTTTTGATTGTCATTAGTGTAATCATGAGCTTGACATACAATTTTAAACTCAAATAAAAACATATCAGGGTCTTCAGATGTAACTCCCTTGAAAGTTGGTAACACTGAAGGTGAAATGACCTTCATGGGAGCATTTTGATTAGGATCTAATTGAATTGGGTTTTGAAAAGTTCTGGTAGGTGCACTAGTTGCACTAGGGTGGAGCACATTGTTGGCTCTCCTTGGATTCTCTAGTGAACCTTCCATTATAGGTTCCCAAAAATAATTATAAATCTTGTCAAATTGTCCTGATTGTATGGATTTGTCAAGAGAAAGTGGTGTTGAACTACTAATTTTTCCTCCTTGTAATGATTTCTCAAAGGATCTTGCAGTGCTTGAAGTGGATGATTGTGATTCTTTGAAAATTCCAACATTTTTGGAAATAAAAAATTTAGACAACTTTGACATAGTTTCAACCTCTTGTGAAATTTTTCTTCCTGTGGTTTCTTGCTTGTTTCCTAAATGGACTGAAATGCAATTTACCAAAAATAGTTACTTATACTAGTTATTTATCCAGATTTCACTCTGAAGTTCACAACTTAGCACATTTAACAATTATTGGGCTACTTTTCACCTTCTAACAACACCATGTCCTCAAAAATGGTGCCAAAATGATGTGTGTCATTAATAGCATCATTTAATCTCAATGATTTATCAATCTAGGGCGGTGTCCAAGGCTATTTACGAGAGAAGACTTAAGCAGGGTTGCAGTTTAGTTCATTTGGGAGCAACAAGTTTTATTGGAAGAACAAATTATGTGGGGGTTTTAGATCACCTTTTAATCCTATCTTGCATAAAATAAACTAATTTACTTGTAAAAATGGAAACCTGATTCTAAATTGTAAAAACTAAAATCTAAGTACAATTGTAACATAATTTAAATCTAATTACTTTTGCAAAATGGAAATTGCTTGAAATAAACACACAAGTTAAACACCTGTCAGTGTTCTATTTCAGAAGGTTGTCAATATTCTGTCATAGTAGCTGACAACAAAAAGGAAAATGCAAGAAAACTTGTAAAAGTTGTTGGAAGTAAAGAAACAAATACAATACTACAAATTGTTGAAACATGGAATCAAGGAATCACAGATTAACTTAATCTATCAATGAACACACATTTAGGAAATCTAAAAGTTTATTCTAAACATGGAAATAGATCATGAAACTACAACAATGGTTAGTGTGAAACAAAGAAAGAAATTGACAAATATTCAACTAAATTTTGCTGCAGTAGAGATCAAAAGAAAACCTGTCTTGTCAGTCCTTCTCCTAGGCCTGGAAGTGGCCCTTGCTTCCTTTTCTAGAAGAAGGTATAAGAACTCCTCTTACTTGCTAGATGTCACACACTTATGCATAACAGAGATAATGAAAAACTGCACTTTTATTTATTCCAAAAACAACATTACACTTTTCTACTACTGCACTCTATTACAATCTGAATCTACTACTGCTAACTCTTATTTTCCTAATAGCTCTACCAATATGGGAGCTGTATTATTTATAATGTCTAATATCTATTTTACGTGCACAAAATATCCTATTTCTATTTTACATTTGATTTGCCTAATATTCTGTAACTGACTGGGTCTATTTCAGGATAGGGCAGGCTGCATCAATGGGGGTTTGCTTGTGAGTTGTGTCTCCTGGTAGTAGGGAATGGTGGGGACAGCTGTAGAAGGTTGTTCCTATATCTCCTCCTCCTTGATTTACCCGTTCAACCACTTAAAAATAGTAGATGTTCAAAAAGAGGCGTGTTCCCCTATTATTCCAAAGATCTTCGGAATAACTGGCTGTAGGTGTGCTTTATGCCCAAAATGCATTTAGAACGTCCATTTTGGTAGGTTTGTTTAGGTAGGCCATTTATCCTAACTCCCAGGAGGTGATTGCAATCATTTTTATCTTCCTCTATTGGTAAATTCCATGCCCTGCCATTCATTGGCAGCTGGTTGGAATTTACATGATAAACTTGTATTTCCCTGTTTCTACTGCAACAGTTACACTTTTGGTGCTCTTTTCTAGTTTTAGATAAATTAGCACTTTTGGAAATATAAAACATAAATAAATATATGTTGCTACAAAACTCATGCATTCCATTTATTAGCAAGCCATGCTAGGATGATGTAAAACTATACAAAAATTGTAAAACTATTGCACAACTGTCTTTGTTTTGTTATGCCCTACTGTTGTCCATTTAGACCAAGTGGGAATGCATCCAAGTAGGTCAGAAGTCTTCTTTAGTCTCTGTGAACACATTCCATATATTTTTTCTTGCTTTTTCTGACAACTTCAAGGTGCTCCTATAAAGTGACAACTTGCTGGTTTTTATATGGTTGTCCTCTATAGATTTCCAGATTTATGACAGTCCTAGGAATTTGGCTCCAATGTGGATTTCAAACAAGTTCAAAAGGTGGGAAAACATTCAAACACCTTTGTGAAATTAATGGACATCAGCATACCACATTTGGATAATTGAAATGCATGTTTTAATTGCTACTTAATCAAGCAAAATCAGTCATAAAATGCTAAAAATAGTCAAAACAGGGGTATAATATTCCTAACATAAAATCATGCAAATATTTAACAATTAATATATTTTAATCAACTATTTGGCAATTAACTTTGTCATGTTTGGTAATATGGCAGTTTTTTATATGTCAAACATAGTGTAATAATGAGGCATTTATAGGCCTCATCACTGGCATTGCCCTTTTAGGTGGTTGTTCACTTTATTTTTTTACCGCCCTATGATAGTTATTGAGATATGGTATGATTGTTATCACTTAAGCAAACAAGATCTGTAATGGAGTATTAGAATTCACTAGTTTGATTTCCTATGCAAGAAACTTACCATCTGATGTGGTGGTATCTACTTTTAGAAATGGGTTGAAAGAGATTATTCAAGTTGAAGTTGACCTACAAGATCCATCCTCTTTAGATACCTATATAAGGATTGCCAAGTTGGATGAGAAGAAGGTGCAAATGGGGACATCTATATGACATGATTCCTATGGTTGACATGAATACCACAAATTCTCTTTCTACAGAAATGATCAACCATATAGATATTTCTGCTATAAATGTCACAATCACCATCCAAAAGATCAGGTATGTGTACCACAACAAAAATTTCAAATCGAATATGCTGACAAGGAAGATGAAGAGGAAATAGAAGATATTAGCTCACCTAATTTTCCCATAAACAAAGACCAAATTGAACCCGAGGAGGCCATAGTTGAAGAGGATACTATGGTGCTTTTAGTACATGTTCTTATGGGGTTTTAATCAATCATACAATCAAGGTATCAGGATTTATTTGACAAACGAAGGTAACTATATTGATTTATTCAGGTAGTATTCATAACTTTATTGACACAAAGATTTCCAGGGCATTAAACTTGCAATTTAAATCCAATAAAGATAAATTTCAAGTTATAATTGTAAATGGGAGAAGTGCTCAATGTATAGGTAGAACATATCTAATTTCATTGCAAATGGGAAGTTATACTAGGAAGGGTCCTCTTTTTGTTATGAGTTTAGGGAGTTCATAAGTTATCTTGGGAGTCGAATGGTTAGAACAAATGGACACCATGGTCAATTTTAATTACAAGCAACACTTTGTTGAATGGAAGAAAAATGGGAAGACCATTCACCTCCAAGGAATTCCAACATATCCATCAGAGATAGTAAGTTATCAAAACATGGAAAAAATATTAAGAAAAGGTAGTTACGGATTCATTGCCCAAGTTAATTGTATGGAAATGCAAGCAAGCACAATATATTCTAGACATCCAATCAGAATATCTATAAAACATTATGGCTACCTATTATGAGGTTTTCCAAGAACCAAAGAGACTACCCCTCAAAATATCCCATGACCATGCTATACACCTTGCTCCAGGAAGTCTTCCTTCTAATGGTCGTCCTTATCGATATCCCCAACCTTAAAAAATAGAAATTGAGAAAATTGTCCAAGAACTATTAGAACATGGAGTCATCCATCACAACATTAGTCCCTATTCTTCACCAGTAGTTTTGGCCCATCGCAAAGACAATTATTGGCGTATGTGTTCGGATTTTCATCCCCTTAACAAAATCACCATTAAGGATAAATTCCCTATATCTGTCATTGAATATTTACTAGATGAACTGCATGGTGTAAATGTTTTACAAAATTGGATTTACGTTCTGGGTTTCACCAAATTAGAGTTAGGAAAGAGGATATTCTCAAAACAACTATCCGTACTCATGAAGGTCACTAAGAATTCCTGGTCATACCTTTTGGTCTCACTAATGCCCCATCTACATTCCAAAGTCTTATGAACCATGTGTTTCATCCATTCCTTCACAAATTTATCCTAGACTTCTTTGATGACATACTCATATATATTAAATCATGAAATGATCATCTGTTACATGTGGGAAGGGTTCTTCATATACTACACAAGGAAAATTTGTTTGTCAAATGCTCTAAATGCTCTTTTGTTGTTCAAGAAGTTAAGTACCTGGGTCATATAGTTTATTAGGAAGGTGTTAAAGTGGATCCCAATAATATAAAGGTAATTCAAGATTGGTCCTTACCTAAAACCATCAAGAAACTTCATGGTTTTTTGGGTCTCACCGGCTACTATCGCAAGTTTGTACATAACTATGGTAAAATTGCAGCTCCTCTCACAACTCTTACAAAAAAAGATGCTTTTCATTGGTCAAAAGCAACCACTTAAGTCTTCAAGGCTCTCTAAGAAGCAATGTGTACTACACCAGTATTGGCAACTTTGAATTTTCATAAACCATTTGTGATCAAATATGATGCTTTAGGAATGGGTATTGGGGCAATATTAATGTAGGAAGGTCATCCCTTGGAATTCAAAAGTAACAAATTTCAAGATTTTTTTTGGGAATATCCACATATGCAAAAGAAATATTGACTATTCTACATCTAGTGGAGAAATAGAGATACTACTTACTCAATAGCTGCTTCATCATTAAATCGATCATAGTAGTATCAAGCACTTTCTAGAACAATAATTTTCTTATCTAGAAAAAAACAAGTGGTTAACAAAATTGTTGGGATATGATTTTGTTATCAAGTATAATAAAGGGAAAGAAAACATGGCAACTGATGCATTATCATGAAAATATGAAGATGAAGTGGTTATTAATGCTATTTCAGGTCCTTGTTCCCAATGGGTATCTTAGCTACAAGAAGAATGGTTGTCCAGTATAAAAACTGCTCAAATAATTTAGGAATTGTTGTTGGGTTCATCCAAGCATCCTCTTTTTTCTATGATGACAAGGTGTTAAGAAGAAAGAATCACATTTACATTCCACACAATTCTACAATCAAATCAAGGATTCTAGAGGAATCACATGAACATTCAGGTTTTTTGAAAACTTATATGCGAATAAAAAAATATTTTTTTTGGAAAGGATTAAAAGCAGAGGTCAAAAAATGGGTGGCTGAATGTGAAGTATGCCAACACAATAAGGGTGAAATAGTCAAATCACCAGGTTTGCTTCAACCATTACCTATTCCAGATCGTCAATGGAAACATATTTCAATGGATTTTATTGAAGGTCTCCCTAAATCAGAAGGAAAAATAGTAATATTTGTGGTATTAGATCACCTCTCCAAATATGCTCATTCCCAGGCTTTACAACATATATTTTCAGTAAGAAAAGTGGCTAAGATATTTATGGACTCAATTTTCAAATTACATGGAATGCCAAAAAATATTGTAAGTGACCGTGATCCCATCTTTACTAGCAATTTTTGGAAAGAATTATTTTGCCTTAGTGGAACCAAATTAAATATGTCCTCTGCATACCATCCACAAATAGATGGTCAAACTGAGGCAGTTAAAAAATATTTGGTTACCTATCTAAGATGTTTTGTTTAGGATAAACAATATCAATGGAGTCATTGTCTTTCCTTGGAAGAATGGTGGTACAACACTTTGTACCATTATTCCATTAATATGTCTCCATTTGAAGCATTGTATGGAATTAAACCACCAACAATAGTAGATTATGTATCAAGATCTTATAAAGTGGCCCAAGTAGATGATTGGTTCCAACATCGACAGTCAATGCTCAACATTCTCAAAGACAACTTGGTCCAAGCACAAAATTGTATGAAGTAGCAACAAGATACACACCATTCGAAAAGACAATTTAATATAGGTGATATGGTGTTCCTACATTTGCAACCCTACAAACAATTATCATTGAATATCAAGACTAGTCAAAAGTTGGCTCCACAATTTTATGGCTCTTACAAAATAGTGTATCACATTGGAGAAGTGGTATATCAACTAGAGATTCCCCATTCATCTCGTATACATCCAATATTTCATGTTTTCTGTCTCAAAAAGGTGATCGACTAAAAAGTGTAATCTTAGTCAGAATTACCAATACTCGATGAAGAAGGACGTATATACCTCCAACCTAAAGCAATTTTACAAAGCAGAACATGTATGCTAAGATCTCGTCACATCCAAGAATTCCTCATCAAATGGAAGGACCTACCTAAAGAAGATTCTACATGGGAACCTAAAAGTATTTTCCAGACATTTCCAACTTTGAGGACAAAGCTTTCCGAGGAGGGGAGCCATGTTACATACCACACATAGTCATCGGCTATGTTTCCATTTGCATAATTTAATCATTATTAATACATTAGGGTTGATTAAGTTGAATCATTTATTTTCAAATTTATCATTTGAATACGCAAAGGATTGAGCCCTCCAAGTGGTGAGGACTAGCCCTTCTTAAAAGGCAACTGATTTAAATATAAATTATTGTTTTTACATCATTTAAATCTCTATTTTTGTGTTAGCATTCAATTAATATATTATTGTTGTATACTGTGATATTATTGTTGAAATAAATTTGAAAGTTGGAAGGTGTGATCAGCATAACAAGGGTACTTGTTCCCTTGCAGTTGTTAAATCCATGCAAGGACTTGGATTTAAAGTTGAAGAAACATATGTTTGTCAAAATATTTTAGGATCACTTCCTAAGAGGTATAGTGAAAAGGTTTCAGCCATAGAGGAAACAAAAGATATTGAAACTTTGACTAGGGATGAGATACATGGCACTCTCATAGATTTTGAGATGAGAATAGAAAAGGATTCTATTCCTAAAAAAGAAGCAGCCTTTAAAGTTAAAAAGAAGACAAAGGATAAGAAATCAGATTCAAGTAATGAGTAATCCAGTGATGAAGAAGCAAACTATGGCAGAAGGAGCAAGGACACAAGAAAGTATAAAGGTAAAAAAATAGTTAAGTGTTTCAATTGTGGTAAATATGGTCACTATGCACCTTATTGTCCAAAATCTAGAAGTAGAAATGATGAAGAAAAATAGGATCATAAGAATAGGAAAACAAAAAAATATAGGTATCAAAAGAAGAACAGGTATGGACAAGGCAAGCAAGGAATTTTTTTGTTCCAAAGGTATAAGAAGAGTTTTTATGTAGATAAGATAGGTTAGAGTTCAAGTGATAATGATGAAAGGTCTTTAGATATTATATAACGAAGAAGATGAAATTCTATTTCTAACAGTAGAAAAAGAAGATGTTAAGAAAAAGGTAAAAATGGAACCAATAATTCTCAAATATTTTAGGTGTGGTAACTTTGGTCATCTTGAATATCATTGTATAATAAATGGATTTAGTTTTAGTGAAGATGAATATGAAGATGCACTTGAAGGTCTAGAAGAAGAAAGTATTCTTTTGGCAATAGAAGAAGAAGAAGGTGCTCCTATTGAAGATAAATAAAAAAGGAATGAAAATGATCTAAAATACAAAGAATCAAAAAATGAAGAGGAAGGAGAAGTTGATATTTAAGGTGAGCTTATTTCTACTATTAAGGAATTAAGAAAGGTAAGAAAGTAGAACTCAAAAATCAAGCTTCAATTTCAAGAATGTGATGAAGAGAAAGGAAAGCTTATAGAATATCTAACCAACTCAATAGCTAAGACAAGAAAATTTAAAGAAAAATTAGAGGTAAAAGTCTTAGAATGTGAAATATTAGAGCATGAGGTAGCTTCACTAAGTAAGGAAGTGAAATATTCTAAAGAAAATCTAAACAGGTTTGGGATAAGCTCAAAGACTTGGGATAATATTATCAAGGTACAAAAATCTTCATCAAATAAGACAAGACTTGGTTTTGAAGAGGAACAAAGAGAATGAGGAGAGGTGTCAATCTCAAGATCCAAATAAGAAGAAAATTTAGAAGAAGATAGTGGAAGAGAAAGTGAGACTTATAAGGATAAGTTTGAAAATAGAAGATTGAGCAAGGAAAGGAACAATGCACAAATAAGGAATATATGGAACAGGAAACATCACAGGGAAAAAGAGACTAAGAGACCAATGGGGTCAAGGTAAGGTTTCTTCAATGGATGGTGCTTCTCATGTCATAGGTGTGGTCACAAGGCTACACAGTGTAGGACACATGAAAGACAAGGATATGGTTTCACCAATAGAAATTTTAGAAATGGGTATCTCTTTCAAGGACTTTGCTACTCTTGTAATCAGTTTGGTCACAAGGCAGTTAATTGCAAGGTTCATGACAGTAATGGATATAGCTTCACCAAGAGGAACATCAAAATATTTGCACCTTCAAGGAACCACAACATTAAGCATTATAAGTGCAATAATGTTGGACATATAGCCAAGTGGTGTAGATAAGAACTTCTAGAGACAAGCACAAACACAAATATTCAGAGGAATCAAAAGGATTAGTTGAGGAATAAGGTGGACAAAGAAAAAGAGCATTGTACACTAGGAGTAGAGATACTCCCATCCCAAAATTAACCACCTCAAGGAGAGGAGGTGGGGAGGGGGATGAGCTAAGAGTCTTATCTTTAGCGGGTGACCCTTTGCCATTGATGCCAAAGGGGAGAGATTTGAGTTAGGGGGAGCAGTTTCTCAGGAGGAGCAAAACTAAAAAAGGTAAAAGAAATGTTTAAAGGAAAAAGGGTTTCCATCAATGACAAAGGGGGAGATTGTTGGAAATTTGAGCAAGTTTTGTTGTCATTGATGTCAAAAGGTTTGGTTTCCAGTTTCATCATCATTAATGTCATAAGGTTGTTTTTACAAAAGGCAAGGAAGTGGTTAAATTAAATAGGACATAATATTTATTTTAAAATATTATATTCCTAAAAAGGCCTAAAAATACTGAAGACCCAAGGAAGGAGAAGCAGGTTTAAAAATAAATAATAATATTATAATATTTCGAGCAGAAGGTTGAGGTGAAGAAAAACGAGGTCCAATGAATAATAAAAAAATAAATCTTTGAAAAGACCCATTGAGCAGATTTTAAAGGTTATTATTTAATTTATTTAAATTAAAATATTTTAACCATAGGTTAAAATTTTAATTTAAATAAATAATAAGGCACCAAAAGGTTTAAATTTAAATTCAAATTTGCTAAGCCGACGTGTTGGAGTGCAAAGAACAAGGTATAAAATGGGGCAATGATTTTTATTTAAAAACTCCATGCAATTTTCGTATGCCTAAGATAAAGGATTAATCGAGTGCTACATTAAGAGGGAAGAAGAGATTCACGTGTTTTAAAGCTTAAGTAGGGAGACTTCACATTAATTTTGAGTGGAGTGCCAAATCAATCCCAAAGCGCTTGGTAGCACGAACAATGATCGAAGACTGGTTAAGATGTTTGCACACGGAAGGTCAAGGGTTCGATTCACATCCCCTTCATTTTAACACAACAAGGATTTATTTTTTGAATTCGCTGAAGGTGAATAAAATGTGGATTGCATGCCTAAAGTTTTTTTTGGGTGATAGCCCAACGACAGCTTAGCCGTGGGCTAAGGCACTGCAGCGGCAATAGATTGCGAGTTCAATTTTGGGTGCAATCATAACAAGACACAATAATTTTGTGAAGATGTGGGCCAACATTTATAAGGTAAGCGCTTTAATTTTTAATTTATGCCAAGGTTTTGAAAGGTGCTAGAGGCCACATGATTATTTTTGCTAAGGTGAAAGAATAGGGAGTTATAAGGTTGATTAAAAATTTTATTTTTGATTTGAAATATAAATAAAGTAATTGGAGTCATAAGGTGTTAACAAAGGATTTAATTTATATTTTATTGAATGTTATTTTGTGAAGATTGGAGTTTATAAGGTATTAAAAAAGGAATTGATTGTTTATGTATTGAATATTATTTTGAGAAGTTTGGAGATTATAAGGTGTACTTGAGAGTTGATATTTTTGTATGGTGAAATAATTATTGAGAAAAATATTTGAGTGGATATTTTGAGATAGACTATTGCTATCTAACCTTGAAATTGGCAAAGAGGATTTGATTGTGATTAAGACAAGTTTTGAAGACATATCTCCATCAAAACAAAAGGTATGGGCACATCTTCCTTATGAGTGAAAGATTGTTGGATTGAATGTTGTGAAATGCAAAGTTAGAGTGAAAAAGATTGTTTTATAAGCATTGTTGGAAATGTTTGAGTGAGTTTTCATATGTATGATTGGTGAATATTTAAGTGAATATTTGAATTAGAGATTGAGGATTGCTTAAGTTATGTTTTGAGACCCACATTGTGCATTTTGGTTGGAAAAAGTGTGAAGCACTTGATTAGGGTTTCTAAGCAAGTTGTGCTTCATTGGTTGAATGATTGAGTGAAATTCTTGAGCATTGGTTTTGAGTTATATTGAAAGTGAATGTGCAAACATTAGAAGTCAAATTTGTGAAAGTGACAAACTTAATGATTGAGTAGAACATATTGAGGTTTTGATAGAGTACATCATTCTCTATATATTCCATAGGTTAAACGAATTCTGAGTTGAATATGTCTAAATTACTTCAAGTTAAAAGAATTACTTTGAATATTAGACAAAGCATTTGATAACATTGTGTGCAAGATTTGAGATTGATCGAGAATATTTTGTGATCTATTTTGAGCATGTGTTTGAGAGCAGATTTGAGGTAAGTCTTAGTGAAGACTTGAGAGAATATTTGAGGTAAGTCTTAGTGAATACTTGAGAGTAGATTTGAGGTAAGTCTTAGTGAATACTTGAGAGAATATTTGAGGTAAGTCTTAGTGAAGACTTGAGAGTAGATTTGAGGTAAGTCTTAGTGAAGACTTGAGAGAATATTTGAGGTAAGTCTTAGTGAAGACTTGAGAGCTGATTTGAGACAAGTCTTGGGGAAGACTTGTAGCTATATTTGAGGCAAGTCTTGGTGAATACTTGTGAGCAGAGTTGATTATTTGATTTTTTCAAGCTTTGTGTTAAGGCTTGGGGAAAATCTAAGAAGAGTTTATTTGTGATTGGATCAAGCTTTGTGTTAAGGCTTGATGATAGATTTGAGGACAAATTTTAGTGTAGATTTAAGAGCAAATTTGTGCTAGACCTGAGACAAAGTTAGAGAAGATTTGTACTATACTGAGGATAGTGTTTGGTGTATATTTGAGATAGAGTTGAGAGTAATATTTGGATGTGACAGAGTAGAGGATAATAGTCTCCAATGGATAGAGATCCATTATCCAGGGTAGTTAGGACAAAAGTCTTATGAGTGAGGACAAAGGTCTTCTATGGAGAGAGATCCACAAGCCAGTGCAGTGGGGACAGTAGTCTTCTAGAAGGTCATAAGCTAGAGCAGAGGAGAAAGAGTTATCCTATGGATAGAGTTCCATGAACCAAATCAAGGGGAAAGAGTTTTCATATAGAGTGTGATCCACGAAGTAGTTGGGAAGATAGAGTTATTCTATGGAGAGATATCCACAAACTAGTTGAGGAGAAAGAGTTCTCCTAAGTCAACTTCCATGAACCAGAAAAGGGAAAAGAGTTCTCCTATGGAGAGAGATCCACAAAGCAGAGCATTAGGGGATTGGTTTCTCCTTTGGATAGAGGTCCATAAACATTGTAATAGGTAAAGGATTCCCAAGATATTGATTGAGAAAATTTTAGTGAAATATTTTCTCCGTGGAGTAGCCCACATTGGGTGAACCACATTAAATTGGTGTCTCTATTGTGTGTGATGATTTATGCATTGCTTTGATTACTACTGTTGACATTGCCATTGATATATTGGAAAATATGTTTTTAGAAAGAAAAGTAAAAGTTGGTCTTATATTGTTCACCCCCTCTCAGTATAAGCTTGTGTTCTTCACCTTAACCATCACATTATCGCAATAGACAAAATATAATTATTTTTAAGTAACATTATTTTAATTTTTTTTAATATATTGAATTAATATTAATGGTATTTTTAAACCAATAGGGAGTGTGAGCTAAGAGGGAGTGCAAGTGAGATCCAAGAGGGAGTGCAAGTGGGAATGAGTGCAAGCTGAGAGGGAGTGTGAGCCAAGACGAGGTGCAAGCAAAGAGTGATCCCCATTAGCTAGTATGGAAGGAAAATCATATTTGAAAGCTCTAATGGGAAGTTAGGGTGCCCTAGTTGGAGATAAGTAGAAGAAAAAATACATGACAAATTCAATCTAGGTAACAGATGTTACACCAATAGTGAGTATCAAGGATTAGATGATTGAGCATGATATAATGGTTCTTAAAAGTAGAGGGTTAATATGTAAATTCCATAGATCATGACCAAGGTTTTTGGAGATTCAAAATTGAATCAAGTGGAAGTGGGGATTAAATTCAAATTACTATATGAATTTTCTTCCTAAAGGTTTTTTCCTCATCATATTTTCGAGTTCAAATACTAGGGATAATTTTTTTTGAATATATTACATTATTTGGTACATGCTAATGTACCACCTTGGGCACATATTTAGATTAGAAATGTGTCTTAGATTAGGGTTTGAGTATTTACTTTATGCAATATAATGAATGTACAAGTATTGTTAGAATGTGCAATTATGTAAATGTGCATGTTGTCCATGTGCACATGAGTCCATAGAATAGGAAGGTGAAGAGTCATAGAAATATGGAAAGCCAAGAGTCATCTCTAATTATATATAGGAATTTATGTAAGCATATGGAGTGACACAATGTAGACGTATAGTAGAGAATAAGGTAGATATAATGTAGAGCATGTATGAAGTATGGAGAGTTTGAGATCTCCATTTTATATCAATATACTATTTTTTGAGCTTTCATTAATTATAGTTTATGAGTTATTGTAGATATTTCTTATGGTTTTTACATGCTTAGTATATTGCTATTAACTTATATTTAATATTGTATGCTCATTTTATACCTTGTGGGTATTTTCATTAAGTATTTAGCATCAAAATCTAACTGTGGTATTAGAGCCACAAGGGAAATTGATAGAATATAGGGAAAGCCATAAGAGAGATTGAGAGGAGATAGGGAGATCTCATTTTCAAAAATAATAAAATTTATTTTTGGGTATAGTCTTTCCATAGGGTTGCAGGAAGACTCGTGAAGACTAGGACTCAACACAAATCTCTTTCCACTAGATTGAAAGATAACTAGTGAAGTTTATTGGTTTTTACAGATCTAGAGATTTATATGAATTTGCTTGCTATTGTCTAAGTTTTTATTGTAGAAAATTAGTTCTCAAAATTTGAGAAGCTTCCTACAATGGATAGAGAAGAAGTTCATATTCTATAAGTCTGTGTTTTTATCATGCAGGGATTAGTTATTTGTTGCAAAAAAATAGACATAAAATATTTTGGAGGCCTAAGAGAAAAGGTCCCATTGAAGAACTTCTAGATCTGGAATATAGAAGATTGAAGATTGAATATTTAAGATAGATAAGGACTAGGAAAAGTCCTATTGAATATTTGAGAAGCTACAAAATTTGAAGACCCAAGAGAAAATATCTCAAGCAAACTTGGAAAGACAAAAAGAAGAAGGTTAGAAAATCCCTATTGAAAAGTTGAAGAAGTGGCTATTGGAGAATATTTGAAGAAATATCAAGGTAGAATATTGCAAGAAGGAGTAGCTCCTAAAAAATAAGAATTTGGGACAATTATCGCCATACAACAACAAGACCAAAAAGAAAAAATATTTGGCAAGAAGTTTACCAAATTTTGGAAAGGATATTTGAAGATCTCAAGACATTTAAATTCTTGAGGAAAATGCCAATGAAAGAGGTCATATTGGAAGATAAAATCCAACAAGAGCTAAGGAGGAGAAAGGAGATAGAAGAGGCTACCAATTTGAGAAATTTGAAGACTGCTATTGAAGGTTTGAATGTTGATTTGTGAAGAAGAAGACTGTTGACTATTGCAGTAGAAATTGAAGAGTCATAGCACAAAAAGTTGTGACATAAAGCTGCAAATTGAATAAAATTTGAGCAGTTTTTGAAGTTCCCTTGAGCAACAAATTGAAGGAAGGTTTAATAAAAAAAGAAGGTAGTAGTTTGAAGAAGTTTGAAGATATTTGAAGCTGCAAAAATTGCAGAGTTTTAGAAAATAAGAGGGCAGTATTTGGGTAGCACTAATAGCTGAAAATTTCAGAAGTTCAAGAGAATAAATTTGGAGGAGAATTGAAGCCATAAAAATCTGATTTTGTGGGCAAAAAAATAAAGGCTAAAAGGTAAAGTTTTTGGGAAGAAATTAGAGCTGTAAAATTGATATGTTTGAGGCAGAATTTGAGTAGAAAGGAGATCTACTAATTTTACAAATTCAGGGCAGAAAATAGGTGAATCAAATCACCAAGAAGACTAACTATAGAATGAGGCCAAAAAGGTGTGTAATAATGGTGCTATGAAAGTTCATTATTTAAGTATTAAAACTAGTTCATTATAAGTTTTTTGAAAGCACCATATTATAATTATTTAAGGAGAAAAAACTAGTTTAAATTGAGTATCTCCAAGCCAAGGAAGGAGACATAATTATCATATTGAAATTTGCAAAACACAACAACATAGATTGAAGTTAAAACTAGCTTGAAAGGGAGTGATAAGAAGAAGTAGCATATGCTGTTTATAATCAAAGTGCAATTTTTTTTAAGTCCTATTGAGTAAAAGAGAGAGATTTAATAGTAAAATAAGGGAAGACATATTTGAAGTGTCCTAAATAAACCAAGAGGTAGCCTACGAGTTGCAAAATTTTTGTGAAGACAAGTCACAAAAGGCATAGAATAACCACCATAATGAAGAAGTGCTACCATATTGAAGGAGGAGCCACTATAGTGAGGAAGAGCCATCGTACTATCAGATGAGCCACCATAGTAAATAAGAACCACAATATTATATAGAGAAAGTAACATAAAAGAAAAAAAGAAGAGTGTTATAGAAGGTAGTATTACTTAGGAAAGTTGAGACATCGAAGAGTTTGAGCATAGAAACTAAAGAGCCACCTGAGAGCAAGCACTGTTATAAAGGAATCTTGGAGATCATAAGAATTGTGGAAGTTGGTGGAAATTTAAATAACAACCAAAGAGGTGAGAAGAATCACCAAATTTTAACCACCATAGGAGGATAACATTGGAGAAAAGACAACCAAAAGAATATTGTGTAGATATTGGAAAGTTGAACTCAAGGGAGTTTCAAAAATTTGAGAGCCAAGCAACAAAAGAATCAAATTAGGGTATCATAAGGAGGTCAAGCATTAAAAAAAACCATCTTCCATATGAAGGATGTTACATTTTCCATTGGAGAAGAGCAATATTTCATTTACAACATTTAGGGAGTCATAATACCTTCAATAATTTGAGCCCATGAAGTATAACATTCTTCCCAAGAGTTAAGCAAATAACAATTGATTGTAACACCATAATAAATATCTATTGAAGTGTAGAAGACATTTGGTACCACTTGGCACTTGAAACTCATAATACCAATCATGATTGGAGGAAGGTGCAATATCTAGGAGCACCTATTAATGCATGGGATAAAAAATAATTTGAGGACAACAAAGAAAACAAATTGGAATTCAAATTGAGTGCCTTGGAAAATATTGAGAGGATGTAGAGGAGAGTCAAACTCCTATAGATTGAATTTAATGATCAAGGAGGAGCATTGATTGCAGAAAGAGGACTGTTTTAGAGCACAAATTGTAGAGTTGTGAAGACCCACATGAAGCAAGTCAAAATTTAGCATTCCATATACAAGGAGGTATAAAATATTTGATTTAATTTAAAACCATGACAAATATTAAAGGAGGTATAAAGCATATTTTGAGGTTAATATTAATTAATTTTTTATATTTAAGGTTATTTGAATAAAAGGAGAAATAAGGTAAATAATTATAACCTTAGAAGAATTATTGAATGCCTTAGAATATTTTTGAAGTAAGAAGCATTTTTAAAGGTTTTGAAATTACTTTTTGAAATTCAAATTGCATAGAAATATTTGCAAATAGTTTAACTTGGAGGAATAAAGACTTCTACATAGAAATTGAAATATTGAATTTACAAATATCTTTGTTTTATAAATTTCTAATTAGGGAGTTATAAGGAGTTCAACACCAACTTAGGTTCTTGAAATTTAGAAACTTTATTATTGAAAATTGAAAGATATAAGAAACACAACCTAGAGTTTTTGAAAATTGGAAAATTACATTTGATATTAGTCTCTTTCTCAAATTAACGAGACTTAAGGAATCCAACTTAAAGGTCTTGAAAATAGAGAATCTTATCAAAATTGAAATTGCATCAAAATTATCTTTAGCTTTCTATTCATATATAAGGAGACAAAATGGATTCAACTCAAAGGAAACTTAGAAAGCTAAGTATTTTATCAAAGCCATATTATATTCAAAATACTTGGAAGATACAAGGTATTCTACAAAATTTGAGAATTGAAAAATATCTTATCAAATTTGATCTTATATTCAAAATACTAGGGAGCTAAAAGGAATTCTACCTAGAAATTTAAAAAATTAAATCCTTGTCAAAACCATTGTTTGATCATTAGAAATTTTAAAGTTTACTACAAAATTTGAAGAATTAAAAGTTCTTATTTGACTGTATACTCAATTTCAACTTAAAATTTAGAAGTTGAATAAATTGTAAGACATAAAGAATACAACAATAAAACTATTTTTTAAGACAATAATGAATAAGTTAGCAAGAGGAACATAACATTACAAGGTATACTATGAATGGATTCAAGATAAAAATACATACTATACTCCATATCAAATATGAAAAATTAATTCAAGCACAAATAAATTTACAAGTCCAAATGGAAAAAGACATTTGATTTATCGATTCTGGTGCAAGTCACCACATGAAAAGAAATTTACAATGGTTTGATTGCTTTGAAGTCACTAACAATCTCAGGTTGAAAATTGTTGATGGAAAAACCTATCATATACATGGATATGGATGTGTAACACCTAGTACATCATTTCTAAATATTTTTTTACATGATGTAATGTATGTTCTTGGATTACCATAAAATATTATTTCAGTAGCCGAATTGATAGAGAGCAAAAGGATGGTTGATTTTAGATATATAATTAGAGTCTATAAGTGTATAATTATAAATCAAAATGAGATAGAAGCTATAGGATAAATTCACAATGATATATATGCTCTATATTCAATTGGTATTTCACAAGATATTGTTGTAGTTCAAAACAACACTAATGGATTTTCTAAGGAATAGATTGCAAAAAATGAAAAACCTATTTATCATAAAAGTCGATGAGGAAATCGAAGATTCAAAATGAGAAATATGAGAGGACAACAATACTTTGGATTACTTAGCCATCTACAAATTAAAGGAGAACATGAACCTGATCTAGTTAAAGAACATATGAAATATGAAGATCCATATTGAAGATAAAAATCTTCAATAACCAAATAATGTAATACATGGGGTGTTGGCATATATTATATTATCTGGTACATAATAATGTACCACCTTGGGTACATATTTATATTAGGAGTGTTTCTTAGATTAGTTTTTGAGTATTTACTTTATGAAATATAATAAATCCACAATATTATTAAAATGTGCATGTTGTCCATGTGCACATGAGTCCATAGAATAGGAAGGTGAAGAGTCATAGGAATATGGAAGACCAAGAGTCATCTCTCATTATATATAGGTCGTTATGTGAGCATATGGAGTGACACAATGTAGAGGTATAGTAGAGAACAAGGTGGATACAATGTAGAGCATGTATGAATGGATAGTTTGAGATCTCCATTTTATATCAATACACTATTTTTGTCAGTTTTCATTAATGGAAATTTTATAAGTTGTTGTAGAAGTTTCTTATGGTTTTTACATACTTAGTATATCGCCATTATTTTATATTTAATATTGCATGCTCATTTAACACCTTGTGGATATTTTTCATTAAGTATTTAGCATCAAAAGCTAACAAAAATAATGGTTGGTGGTCCATGGTTTACGGAAAGAGTTGTGCTTTAGGTTTTTTGGACTTCCATATCAACTTATAAATAAGGATGTTTTGAAGAATATTGGAAATACCCTAGGGGATTTTTTTTAATTGGGTAAAGGAAAATATTTTGAAAGGATCCTTGAACCTTTTACAAAGGAAGCAACTACTTCCAAGAAAAATTCTTAGAGAGAACAAAGATGAAGCTAACCCACATCGAGGGTTCAAAAACTAGTAGAGGAGGCGCTAGAGAGAAAAAGGAGAGAAAAGAGGACTAGGGAGGACCAAAGAATGCAAATATCCTCCAAATAAAACTAGCTTAACATAAATACCAACCCTCCCAATAGAAAAAAACCAACCTATCTTCAAGAATCATTCACAAAAAGGGCCTAAAGCCTAATGTTCCAGAGAATAAAGAATAGATAGGATAGGCCTTAGGTTGAATTTTTTTTTCCCTCAAAATACTTTCATACCTCAAATATTTTTGAACAAATGATCCCAATCCATCCTTTCTTTGAGTTCCTCTACACAAGAAATAACAATTTTAAGAGTGCTTATCAGGGACCTCAAAAACTCTTTCTCCATTTCTCTTCCTGAATTCGATGAATTTGAAATCCCCTCGAGTTTAGGATTCTTCCTCATTGAGGTCCCCTATTCAATCTGATCAAGGCCTTAGGGGAGGTATTCTTGTTAAATAGAGAGACCCATTTGATGTAGTCCCAAGTTAGCTAAAAAATCCATAGATTTATTATCTTCTTTGTAATTATGTCTCACTTGAATACCTTCAAAGGCTTGGATAACCCTTTTGGATTCCACTATCATGTTGGCTATGCCCCAAATAGGGTCTTGTGATCTAGTGACAACATTGATGACATTTAAAAATTCTCCCTCAATAATAAATTTTTTCACTCTAATGATACAATCAACACAATTCTTTGAAAGAGAGCTCTCACATCCACAAAATGATAGATCTGCAAACCCAAAATTAAAAAAAAAAGATTATCTCTCTTTTGTGGTTTCTAAACAAACCCCCCATTCGTACTTTCCCTAGGTTCCATTTAGAAGCTCCATCAAAGTTAAAATTAATCCAATCACGTGGTGGAAGGATCCATTTGGTTAGAGCTCTGACATTAATCAATGGCTAAACTAACCCTCTCCTCCTCCTAGACTAGATCCCTAAATTTTCCTCCATAGGGGCCTTGATTGAGAAACCACCACTTCTTTCCAAGGTTAAAATAGATACATATTCCATAATAGTCGAAAAGATACTAGACCAAATAGAAGTAGCATCTCTTTTGGAGTCCTTGAACACCTTGTTATTTCTTTCCAACCAAATTCCCAAAAAAATGTGAGGGAGACTAAGGGACCAAAAAGAACATAAAATAAAGCTAGAGAAGGGGGATGACCATTGGTCAAAAACATTGAAAAGGATACGTGGAACAACTCAAAAAAACCTAGGATAATTCAGAAGGAAAGAGAGAATTTATAGAGAGAAGGAATATTGAAAGAATAAATGATTTAAGGTCTCAACATACTTCTCACAAAGGTAACATCTAATTGGAATGATCATTCCTCTTTTTTGGAGATTTTCTTTAGTGAGAATATTGTCCTCGATAGTGAGCCAAAGGAAGAAGTTAGCTGTAGGAGTAATATTTTAAACCAAATCCTCTTAAAAGGAAGATATTCCATAGGGTCATCAATAAAGAGGAAACATGTAGATTTCATAGAGAAAGATCCATCATTCTCACCTTTCCAAAAAAACATAATCATCCTCATTAGAATTTTTGATAACCTGTAACCTCAATTTGTCATTTAGGAATCTAATAGCTATTCTTTCTTCCCAATTCATGTTAGGAATATTGAGATGTTTCCATATTTTTTATCATTGAATAATTGAATTAAGTCCACCACTTTAGATCCAAAGATGATACTAGTTTTAGGTTCTACAATTACAACATCTGGGAGTTAGGAAGGAGGGGTATTCAGGAGCCACGAGACCTACCAAAATTCAATACTTTTTTCATTCCCTAAGTTCCACCTATGGTCTTTGAGAATAATAGGCCTTGTTTTGAGAATGCTAAGCCAAAAGTTAGATCTTGAGGAGGGATGCAAGTTTGCCAAAATAATTCTATTATGGGTTAAGTATTTAGCTGAGATGATGTGAACCCATCCTAAGTTCTCCTACTTGAACAACTTCCAATATTGCTTAGCCATTAAGGCTTTATTCATATGCTTTAACTTTCTAAAACCAAGGCCTTCAGACTCATTTCTTCTACACACTTGATCCCAAGAGACAAGGTGGAGTCTCTTTTTCTTCTTAAAACTAGATCAAAGGAAATAATTTTGAATGTGTTCAATCTTATGAGAAATTTTACAGAGACTTTTAAAAGTGAAAGAAAATAAATAAGAATTCTCTAAAGGGTAGACTTAAAAAGTTGAGCTTTACCTTCTTGGCTGAGAAGAACCCCTTTCTAGCCTGTGAGTCTCCTTTGAATCCTTTCTAGAATTGGGTCCCACAAATTCTCTTTTAGATTTCCTTTGAATAGAGGCATCCCAAGATAAGTAGAGGGAAACTCATAAACCTCACAACAAAGGATCTAGGATATCGATCTTTATATTTTGGGGGAAGTGTTGAGAAAAATAATATTTCTCTTCAAAAAATTGATCTTCTAACCCATTGCTATTTAAAAGAAGGACAAGATCTTCTTTATCTTCTTAGATTTAGGAATAGAAGCAGTGGTGGAATAAGAGTATCATCCATGAAATATTGATGAGACATAGGATCTAGAGGTAGTGTAAGTTTAATGCCTTCAATAACTGGTACCACTTTGAGAGATCTACCCAGAGCTTCAACCATAAATATGAAAATATAGGGAGATAGAGGGTCTCCCTAGCGTAGGCATCTAAAGCTCTTAATATATCCAACAAAAAAACCATTGATGATGACTAAGAATATTGCGGATGAAATATATTCCTTAACCAACTTTAACTAATTTTGGTGGAATCCAAACTTGTTCATCACTTTCAAGAGGAAATCCCAATAAATTCTATCATAAGCTTTTTTCATGTCTAGCTTAAGAAAAACACTTGCTCTCCCACTTTCATCCACTAAATGAATAATCTCGTTAACTGCAATAATACTACCTAGAACCTTCCTTCCTTCTACAAAGCCACTTTGAGCTGGGTCTATTAGACTAGGTAAGAATTTTTAACCTTGTTAGCCAAAATTTTAGTCAAAATTTTGTAAATGATATTGAAAAGATTAATGGGTTGAAAGTAATTAAAATCCTCAGTCCTTGAAGACTTGGGAATCAAAAATAGGAAGGTGGAGTTCACATCCCTGGTAATGAAGCCCATTATTTGGAAATACCCTAGGGGAATTCATCAATGAAGGACTAACTAATAAGGATCAAAATAATGCTATATAATTGAATATGTGTTGCTATGGATATTTAAAAAGCCTTTGTTAGAATCAATTAATAATAAATTTGAAATAAGAGAATGATATTAACAAGTAGATTATGAAAATATCTAATTTCATTTCCACAATTGTTATGATATTGGACACATGGCAAGAGTTTGCAAAGTGAAAATAATAAAGAAAGAGAAAAATATAGCCATGAGATAAACGTCAAGATGAAGCAAGAAAATCATACATTAATAGAATCTTAGATTAGATCAAGGATATTCCACTTCAAAATAAGAGGCAAATAAAGCTTATCTACAATATCATTTGGCAAGTTCAAAAGGAATTAAAGGTTGTAGCACCCTAAAATTGGCGCAGTGAAATCTTAATAATTACATTCACCCTAGTAAATAATTTAAATTCAAATTTTAACCTCCCAAACCGCCCGTTAACCATCGGGTAATCCGTTTCCCCCTTTTTCGTGCCATTTTTAGAGGTTGTTTTGACCGTTTGACGATATCGTCGCCGATCAGACGATATCGCCCCAGATCTGACGATTTCGTCTGGGCTAGGACGTCCAGACGATCTTGTCTCAAAACTAATTTTGCACAATTAGCTTCTGTTCCAACGGGTCTCTAATCCGGGCAGAAGCGTGTCTGCGCCGTTAGAGACCCTCCCCCATTGGAGATCTCCCAAATAGGGATGATCTCCAACCTCCTAACCTCCCTCCTAAGCCTATTTAATCCTAAGCCCTCCCCTTAGCACCCCCCTGGCTGAAATTCTCTGTAACTTGACTTCTCATACGATAAAACATCCTAAGTTTCTATTTTGCAGTAGTTCTATACAATTTTGTTGCAGGTACCTTATTGTTTTTCAGTCGAAGCAAGCTTACATCGTCGTCGACGATCCTGTTCAGATCGGAGGCGATCCTGTCGAATCAGAGACGATTTCGTACCAATGCGAGACGATTTTGACTACAGTCAACATTGAGGCAATCAGTGCCTAAAGTTTGCATTTCTCTATCTTTTCTCTGTTGTTTTATTTTGTAATTAGCTAGTTTATTCAGTATTTTATACTATTCTGCATTTTGGAGTTCACCCATCTAGATTAAATGCATAATTAAATCATAATTATTATCTAATTAGCATAATTCATTCATGTTTCTATTTTTAAGTTTCAGTTTGATATTATTGTTGTCATTTTACATTGTTTCCCTCTGTTAGGATAGTTGTATTTTCTGTATTTTGCACCTATTTCTCTGTTTGTAGGTCTCTGATGAATTCGATGAATTCGTCAGATCTCAGATGATCTTGTCTGATCTCAGACGATCCTGTCAAATTAGAGGCGATCCTGACTGCTTCAAGAATCAGAATCTTCATCAGACATCCGGATCAGGTATTCTTCTTTTAATATTCTTTAATTTCTCTATTTTTTGTCTTATTCTATTTTTTGTATTCATTTAATTTGCATCTTCATATAGAATAGCTTAGATGCATTTTGGCCAAACCTAGGATTTGAATGCTTAAGGCTAAAATGAACACATAAAACACATTCCCAACCTAGGCATGGAAACTGCCATTAAATGTTTCCTGGTGAACCCACCATCCGTCGAAAAATCACCAATATACACCTCCCTTGAGAGGCGGGACCTTCGCAAGTCCTCTCAGTCCGAGGTACCGTGACATCCTTTTCACATCCCCCTTCTGGGCACGGATCCTATAGCCTGAAGGTAAGGGTGTGAAAAATTTGGAGCGATACATTTTGGTGAACCCGACGTGAATGCATTGTAAACCTTTTGAAAACAAAAACAAAAAAAATAAAACAACTAAAACATAGATGCATTTTAGATCATTTAAATTTAATATCATGTTTAGATGGTAGCTCCTAAGAAAATATTAGCAGTTACTATAAATGTAGAAAACCAATTGGCAGCCATAGAAATCAATTATGTACTTAGTGTGCCTGAAACAGATAGAAATCAACTCTTGTGGGACGAACTTGATAGAAGACTTAGTGTCATCTCATCTAGGTCAACAAAACTTAAACAAATCAAGAGGCTAGTCCTAGATAGAATCCTGGATCCTCATCAACTTGTCTTTTATCATGAACTTAGAGAGCCTGCCATAGATGGTTAGCTTATAGGAGAGCTCTTGTATCTTCAGAATTGTTCACCTTCGAGGAATACCTCGAGAACGCAGCCATTGTACACCAGTTCCTAGGTCTTGTAGAAGACCAAGAGGTTGTTCTTACAGATAGGGAAATATGGAATAGAGTTCCTCGAGCTGTGTTATATCGAGAGTATTGCCACGAGCTTTACTTCTATCAACCAACATCTGAGACAGATAATATCACTATAGCTCTTTTCATTAAATTTTTAAAAGAAAACTTTCAATTTGAAGAAGAACACTTCATGACTCCTGAAGAACTCGAGCCCATTAATGATATTTATAAATTGTTTATAGAAAACTAGATCATTACTTTCAGTCTTATTTCTTGCATTTATTGTGTTATTTGTTGTCTTTACAATATTATTTCAAAAACAAAGAAAAACTAAAAAACATAGCAAAAACTTAAACATTTCATTTTAAATATTGTAGTAGGTATATAATTAATATATACCTCTTAAACTTGTTGCATATATATATATATATATATATATATATATATATATTTGCTGAAATCAAAATTAAGCACAATGCCTAAACTTAGGAATGGTAAAGAAACTTTAGGAGAAGAAGAAGATTGGTTACAAGATACAACTAGAGACCCAAATGTCCTTCCTGAAGATCCAATTCCGGAAGGAGAAACTCTAGATCAACCAGAAGATGACCTAGGTGAAGATAATGAACAAGAAGGAAGTGTTAAAGAGGATGGATCCTCATCCCCTAGAGTAGCTCCAGATGGAACTATTGCTTTTGACAACGTAGATCATTTTTAGAAATTTCTCAATGATAACATTGACGCCCTTAATGTGGCAGTTCGTATTGATAAAGGGCAAATTAGTGACACTCAAGCAGCCATGGAACATATGTATGATGTGCGCACTAATCCCTTGTCTTTCATTGATCAAGAAAGTGATAAGGTTGGGCCATCCAATACAGATATGGTCACTATGATTCAAAACATGTCAAAACAACAGGTTACCCAACCTCCTAAGGAACCTGTTATTCAACCTAAAATCATTCCCACACAAAAGAAAACTTCCTTCACTACTTTATTTCGCCAAACTATTGAGCAATATGCTTCAAGTAAACAAAAACCTAAAACGAAGCCAAACACCAATTTTCAACAATCTGGAATACAACATAATACAACTTCAAAATTCCTTCATAACACTTTTCCTACCAATAATTTACACAATAGCAACATAGCATCTAATCTTCATGTCCCTCCATCATATGCTCACAAAACCCATGTCAATGCCCTACCAGAACCAATATGGTGGGCAAACTAGTAATCTGGAAGCCATGGTGAAACAGTTAGCTTCGCGTATGGACCGAGATAGATCCCTATCGTCCCTCGTACAATTATCGAGAGATATGTAGTCAACCTTTGGATCCCATAGTTGTAGCTCAACCATACCCTAAGCATTTTCCCATGCCCATCTTGCCTATATATAAAGGAACCGAAGATCCCATAGAGCATCTTCGCATGTTTAGGATAGCATGTCATGATATATCACATGATGACTTGCTATTACTAAAAATGTTCCCAAAAAGTTTAGGTGGAATGGCATTAGAGTGGTACTATCAATTGCCCACTCATTCTTTGAGAAACTTTGAAGAAACAGCTGAATCTTTTGTCCATCAATTTAGTGCCTACATCGAGAGGCATGTAACCATTAAAGATTTATACAACTTAAAACAAGACAAGGATGAATGTTTTGCCGATTTCTTAGCTAGATGGAGGCAATTGATAGGAAAACTGCACTTTGTGCTACCTTATAGGGAAATGTTGGACATTTTTATCAATAATTTACAAGAACAAATATCTTATGAGCTATCAACTGCTACTTTAACTACCTTCGATCAAGCTATAGATTTAGCTCGAAGAGTAGAAGATGCCCTCATTAGGAGAGGCCAACTTAGGAAGAAGGATGATGAGAAAACATCTAGAAATCAATATAAAAACAAACAAGTTGTTGGTGACGGAGTCACTGACAGCAGAAATGTTGCTAATATCAATGCAACGAAGACAACAGAAAAATTTATATTGAAACCTCCTGATAAACCTCCTCGAGAATTTACTAGATTGAATCAACCCTTATCAACTATTTTACCTCAATTACTCGAAAGAGGTTTGATCCAATTACCAGCTATCCGAGAACCTGATCCAACTATACCCGGATACAAAGCTGACTTACACTGTGATTTCCATAGAGGACCTGGACACTCTACCAATGCTTGTAAAAGGTTGAAACATAAAATACAGGATTTGATTGATAATAATGAAATGGAGGTGCAAGCCTTCCAACCTAAACAAAATGCTCCTAATAATACTCAAAAGACCATTCCCCAAAATCAAAATCAAAATGCTAATCAAACATTAGACATATTTCAACACCCTTTACCAAGACATGGTAAAGAGGTAGCCAATCAAATCGAACATCATAATGTTCCTCCTCCTACCCGATATGTAGGAACCATTAGCGGACAATTACCTATTCAGGATCCTCAAATATTTGACACAACCTTATCCCTGGTTACGACCAGGCCCTTACATAATTTTCAAACTTCTGATTCTAGTGATATAGAATCAGATACTGAAAGTGAACTAGACATTACTTCAAACCAATCGAATAGTTCTAAAAATGAATCAGATCCTATTCAACCCATCACAGATGCTATGGTTCCAGAAGAACCATTTCCTAGAAGAGTTACTACTCGACCTTCTTCTAATCAATTCCTCTCTAATGAACAAGCCATAAATGCTCGACCGAGACCAGTTCAACGTCCTCAATATAACATTGTAGGTACCATTGGAGTCGTTACCCAACAACAGGCTCAAAATTCTCAACAAGAACCAAATCAGAATGATGGATCAGCTCCATTCGTTTTGAAAAATCCCAATAAAGGGAATCATGCTCCTAATGTTCAACCTAAACCCCCTTACAATATTAATGAGCAATTATCCAATACTACAGCCAGAATTTCCCTTTTGGATTTATTAAGATCTTCTCCCACCCATAGGGATGAGTTGATGCTTACATTAAGCCAAATGATGGTACCTCAAAACATTCAACTTGAAGCTATGGCCAATACTATCATCACTCGAGAGGTTGATTGTATTGACTTTCGGGATAAAGATATCCCACAACACAGTTTACATAAGGATAATCCCTTATATATTACTGCTCTAATTGGAGATGTAGTTGTCAAACGAGTCTTGATTGATAATGGCTCATCTCTAAACATTTGCACTTTTGACTTCTACCAACGATTTGGCTTTAGAAGTGATGAAATGAAGAAAACTGATATGATTATCAAAGCTTTTAATGACGAAACACAAGAAACATGTGGAGTTATTACCATCCCATTGCAAGTTGGTCCTAGAACCCTAGAAACAACCATGTTTATTGTACATTGCCCAACATCGTACAATATACTTTTGGGTCACCCTTGGATCAATGCGATGCGAGCGGTCCCATCAACTTTACACCAATGTGTTAAATTTGAATTTAAAAATCAGTTGGTCACTATCCATGGTGACCCTAGACCCTTTGATATGTGTGCTTTGGGAGAACCTGTTGGAGTGCAATTTTGCCCTGCTCTGTCATCCACACATCCTAGTTCTTATTTTTCATCTAAAACTATGAAACACACACCCATAACTTCACCTATTTCCCCTCCATTAATTTCATCCTCCTATATAGATCAACAATCTTCTAAACAAATCACTCTAGAACCTCAAAAAGATCTTAAATCTACAACCAATCCTTCATGTTCTATCCCTATAAATTCAAAACCTATAGACACATCTATCATACCTTCCACATCTAAAGATATAGGGAATAATCCTTCTACATCTTATGCTCTTTCTGATGAACTTTTACCAGATTTATCCACAATCTTAATATCAGAAAAAACAAATGCTTTCATGCAAGATTCAATTCTTTTAAATAACTTACCGCCATCTCCTCGTACTTTGGGCCTCCCACAACCTATGGGAAGTACTTACCAAGTCGGGAGTTGTGCCTTCATTTATAAAGGATATGATAGGGAAGAATCCCTCGGAATATCAAAACTCATCATGAGGGATATGCTCGGTGTTATTTTACCAATGAATATATTAAAGCTAAACCCATGATGCTTAAAATGGGATATAAAGGGAAAGGCTTGGGACCTTTCCAAAATGGCATGAAAGAACCTTTCGAGGTAGAACCGTGGCCTGCCTGCTGTGGTGTGGGCCTATTTCCTAGTAAGGGTCAACCCTTTCCTTTTGAAGATGATGATCACCTCATATGTTATCAAGATTATTTGGATAGGCATGATGATTTGCCTCTAAAAAATCAGTCGTTTACATGTAACATGCTATCCATAGCTTACCCTAAAATGATTGCTGACCCCGATGAAGAGTTGGAAGGAGATATCTTCCATGATGTCTCCGTTGAAGAGATGTTACACAATGGATTTTATTTTGATGGTTCTATACCAACTATAGCCCAACTTGAGACCACTAATCCTCAAGATGAATTATCCAAATTAACCTTACAAGAATTACAAGAATTGGGCGTTTCACCCGCCCCACCTAATTTTGAAAGAGATCTACACATGGAGGTAGAAAACGTCATTAAAATTAATATTGGAACTGAGGATAATCCTCACATAATCAATATTGGATCAGAATTAAGTCAAGAAAAACAAGAACAATACATTGCATTCCTTAAAGAGTATGAAGATGTCTTCGCTTGGACATATGAAGATATGCCAGGTCTAGACCCTTATGTAGTCATGCATCATCTAGTGGTCCATCCGGATGCTAAACCTGTTAAACAAAAACTTAGAAAAATGCATCCCAAAGTGGCTCTGCTAGTCAAAGGGGAGTTAGAAAAACTCTTGAATGTTGTTTTTATACAAGCTATTGATTATGCTTGAATGGATCTCAAATGTAGTTCCAGTTACCAAGAAAGAAGCTACCAAAGTTAGGGTTTGCACAGATTTTAGAGATATTAACGTTGCATGCCCTAAAGATGACTTTCCTCTTCCAAACATGGATCAAATCATTGACTTTACTGTCGAGAGTGGGATGATGTCCTTAATGGATGGATTCTCCGGTTATAATCAGATCAGGATAGCTCCTGAAGATCAGGCTAAAATAGCCTTTATTACCCCCTGGGGTACTTTTTGTTGGAAAGTGATGCCATTTGGCTTAAAGAACGCAGGTGCAACCTATCAACGAGCTATGACTTATATTTTTCATGATATGATGCATGATATCCTACATGATTATGTAGATGATATTATAGCTCACTCTATTATTGAAGATAATCATTTAGATGATTTGAGAAAAGTTTTTAATCGATTACGAGAATATCTTATTCGATTAAATCCAGACAAAATGCATATTCGGAGTTAAGTCCGGTAAACTATTAGGGGTTTTAGTTTCTTTACGTGGTATCAAAATCGACCCTCTCAAGATTGCGGCTATCACTGATATGCCCGCACCTACTAATATATCTAAGTTACGAAGTTTACAAGGTAAGCTTCAAGCCATCCATCGCTTCATCGATAAGCTGGCGGACAAAACCGGTCCCTTTCTTAAACTCCTTAAGAAGGATGTCCCTTTTAATTGGGATGACGAATGTAGAGAAGCTTTTGAACTTCTCAAACAATACCTCCTTAATCCACCTGTGCTTTCACCACCTAAACCTGATCGCCCATTTCTCCTATATATTTTAGCTTCAGATTCTGCCTTAGGAGCTATGTTAGCTCAGCTTGATGATGAAAAGAGAGAACGTGCTAATTATTATATTAGCCGAACCTTCATCAGTTATGAAACCCGCTACACAGCATTAGAAAAACTATGTCTAGCAATCGTGTTTGCTACGCAAAAATTATGACATTATATGCTTAGTCAGAAAACTTATGTCATTGCTAAATATGATCCCTTGAGGTATCTCATGAGTCGACCTTATTTATCGGGTCGCACAACCAAGTGGGTTCTTGCTCTAAGCGAGTTTGATCTCACATTCATAGGACAAAAGTCTGTTAAGGGTCAAATCATAGCGAGATCAATTAGTGCTGCACCCTTAGAGTCTACCCATCCCCTCATCATTGAGTTTCCTGATGAATGCCTTCAATTAGAGGCAGACCATATTGAACAATGGTCCTTATACTTTGATGGAGCCCGATGCATGAGTGGGGCTGGTGCGGGTATTATTTTAATATCCTCACAAAAACATCTTATTCCTCTGTCCTTCAAATTGACATTTGCTTGCACCAACAATACTGCTGAATATGAAGCTCTAATCCTTGGATTACGAGCTGCCTTAGCGCTAAAAATTAAACATCTGTTAGTTTTTGGTGATTCTCAACTGGTTATAAACCAAATTAATGAAGTTTATCAGACCAGAGATGATAAACTGTGCCCATATAAGGCCTATGTTTTACAATTAATGTCTCTATTTGATCAAGTTACCTTGGAAGCTATTCCTCGAACTTGCAACCGTGCAGCTGATGCTATGGCCGCAGTTGCATCTCTCCTACCCTTGGAGTTAGATGACGAATATGCCACTATCATTATTCGTCGACTCCAGGAACCCGCTTCAAATAAGTCATGCTTAGAACCTTTGGATGTGTTTCTAATCAATGAAACTACTCCTGAACCTTGGTATACGGATATATTTGATTTTCTCCAAAATGGGACTTTCCCTGCCAATTCTAATAGAAACCAACGTCGGTTATTACGTAGACGAGCAAGTCGATTTGTAATAATTGGCAATACTTTATATAGGAGATCTTTTGAAGGTATCCTATTAAGATGTTTGAATTTAGAAGAATCCAAATCAGCCTTGAGTGAAGCCCACGATGGATCTTGTGGAGGACACTTTGGTGGTAGTGTCATTGCTAAAAAGCTCCTTCGGATAGGATACTTTTGGCCTACCATGGAAAATGATGCACATGATTATGTGCGCCATTGCGACAAGTGCCAGAAACATGCTGACCTTGTCCATGCGCCTGCACAAGAGCTACAGGCTATTTCATCTCCTTGGCCCTTTTCAAAATGGGGCTTAGATATTATTGGCAAAATCAATCCTGTGTCATCTGATGGACACAAATTCATCATAACCGCCATTGAGTATTTCACGAAGTGGGTTGAAGCTATGCCTTTAGCTTCCTGCACTGGCACACAAGTCTCTAAATTTATTTTTAATCAAATCATTTGTAGGTTCGGAATTCCTGCAAATCTCATCTCTGACAATGGAACTTGTTTCAAAAATAAAGATGTTAAAAAATTATGCCAAAAATATAAGATTCAACATCGTTGGTCCACTCCCTATTATCCTCAGGGTAATGGTCAAGCAGAAGCATCTAACAAAACCTTAATCAAAATCCTCAAAATATTGGTCAATAAAACTGGTCGTGACTCGGCACATTCAATTATATCTAGCCTTGTGGGCCTATCAAACTAGTGTTCGAACCCCCACGGGAACTTCACCATTTGTTTTGGTCTATGGTGTTGAAGCCGTTTTTCCCTTTGAATTAGAAGTTCCTTCTTTGGCTCTGCTACTTCAAGATACCGAAGTAGGAGATGAATATCATGCTGGCAGACTCAGTCAGTTGGAACTCCTAGATGAAAAATGCATCAATGCTTTGGAGCATCTCCGTGCCTACCAAAACAAGCTTAAAAGATCATATGCTAAAAAAGTTCGTCATCGATCCTTTGAGATCGGCGACCTTGTTTTAAAAGAAAATAAAAAAAATACTAATGCAACTAAGGACCTTAAAGGTAAATTTGAGCCCAACTGGCTTGGACCATACATTATTACTGCTAAATTTGAATCAGGAGCATACAAATTATCTACCTTAGATGGTAAAGAACTTAAAGAACCCATGAATATTTTGCATCTTAAACGTTACTATGTATAAATTTGGTCATTTCATCCTTGTATATATTTGTTTAAAATATTTCAAAATCACTATCTTGTATTTCTTTCAATTTATAAATTCAAAAACACCAAAAACATTCATAATCATCAAAATCTTCAAAACTATTTGTTGTATTTATTTATGGCACTTGTTAATTTTTTGTTCAAAAAAAAAAAATAATGATAAAAATATAAAAACAACAATATTCTTGACTCTTTCGAAACCAAAACAATATAAAGAAGAAAGAGAGAGTCAACATTCTCAAAACTTCTCAAAAATTATTTATATATATTTTCTTACAATTATTGCAGTTATATGTTTCAAATTATTTTGGATAAATTAGCATTTATTTGGAATCCCTCACTTTCACACTCACAAAAATAAATATCTTGATTTTATCGGCATGATTACTAATCTCTCTTATATCAAAGTCCACAAAATTCAATTAAATAAAGTTTGAGCATAGAGAATTGATCTTGTTATTTACTTAAACCAAGCACATCTTTTCACAATAAAATGATTATATTTGTAATTTCCATGCTTTGCTACATAGTAGAAGTGGTTTCTTGAGCGAAAAGTTTCCCCTGCTATCCTATCATGCACATGGTCTAGAATCTTTGAGAATTGGCAAAAGGACAAGCTCACCCCTACCCAGAATAAAAATCCCTTGCTCTACAGCTAATCCGAGCAAGTATCCCTAGTATAGAAAGAAAAAGCAAAGTTCAAGAAAAAGAGAAAAAGAAAAAAAATGTTATTTTATATCATTACAACAATATTTCAAGCATTATCTCAATTATCAAGCAAAAATACAAAAAGAAAAAGAAAAAGAAAAGAAAAGAAAGCAAAAGCAAAAGCAATAAAATCCCTTTCCCTACCCTTTGAAAAGAAAAGAAGGGTTGATGAGCTTGAATCCCTGGAATTCTCAATTATTCGAAAACCGTGAGGTAAGCCCCATAACAGGTGGTTTGTGCCCAACCTGCTTGGCCTTGGGTAACTCCTAGCATGGCGATATGTCTGTCACATTAGCGACCTTCTTTTGTACAGACCTATGTCTGCTTATGGATTAGCTAGCTCTTGATAATCCGACCTACATAGTAGTCTAGTATGGTTATATGCATCTACATCATGGTTAATGAACACTTATTTGGTTTCTTCAAATCACTTGTATCATATTATCTTGCTCAAAACTGGTAAATGAACATAGCAATTGCACACACATTTGATATTTGAGAGATTTTGTGTATCATTATGATAAATCAAGATTGGAAATGAATTCACATATGCACATGGGATTCCTTATAAATCTAACTTTTGTCTTCAAAATACTTTGAAATATTTTTTGCAACTTGTTTGGAATAATTCATTTTCTTCTTTCAAGTACAGTTGTTTAGCATAAAGACAACTATATAATAGAAAAATCAAAATTTCTTTCAAAACTATACAATCAAAACATATATATATTGTCGACTTTCACGACGATGGTATAGTTCCAAAACCAAAATTGGAATTTTATGCCTAGCGCAAGTCCTCATCTTCATATTTTCTATTTATTAAAAATCAATCATGCAATAAAACTATCTCTTTGATTTTCGCGATGATGGTATAAGTCTATACCTACATATTCTATGCCTAGCGCAAACCATTGTAACAATTTTTATTCCCCATTTATTTAAAAATCATGAAAACCATATGACTTAAATCATTATGTTACACAAATTATGCTTTTAAAAAGCATACACATTTTCATTATTTCATGTCATTATGTCAACCTTCAATTTTGCAATGATGGTATAATTCCTAAGGAATTATCCAAAAATTTTATCACACTTAGGAATTTATGCCTAGCAAAAATCATTTTAACATTATTTCATGCATACTATTTTTATGAAAATCTGAAAAACAAACCATCATCATCATCATTTGCACCATTGCACCAAAGTCTTAAGACAGTCTCTTAAGCACTCTTTTACTTTTAACAATATTTCTATACTGGGATTAGCTTGACGACCGAGTGAGCGGCGACTCCATGAAATGGTCTATAATAGCGACAATGTCCTTTGAAATTATTGTTAGAAGTCTCTTTTTATCTTTTATCACATTACATCACAAACAACCAATTTGTTACATCAGATTATTTCATTTAAAATATTACAGCATGACATCAAAATTATAATATTTTCAAAATGACATAATTACATGAATCATCAAATTAATCAATCAAACATAAAAGCATCATAAAAATACATAACACAAGTCATATGATCAAAAATATCTCATCTATATATATCAACAGTATATATACATCATCAAAATTGGATTGGTATGCCACAATCTGTACCTCGGCATACTCAATCCTCTATCAAAAAATAATAATAAAAACTATATATCAATGTACAATGTAATGTAGTACTCTAGCCTCGAGAACCCCTCGAGCTCTCAGCCTCATCTCCTCCCCCGCCCTGAGGTGGACGAGGTGGCCCCATCGTAGTATGTGTAGTACTACGAGTCCTAGTCGTCGATCGAGACGAAGTCCTCGATGACCCGATCCTTGATCGGATCTACGATGTTAGCTGGCAGGGGTAGTCTATCCTCCTCTGGCACCATCTGATAGTAGAATGTCCTGGTAGAAAGTGATTTGGGCAATAGCCCGTGTCAGCTCCCGGTGCTCGCCCCTCCCCCGTGCCCTGAGGCATGCAATCTCGTCTCTGAGCTGTGTAACCTCAGCTCGGTGTCGTGCAGCCTCCTCCTGTAGGGTCTGCACCTATGCCTGGAGATGGATCGTCTCCGCTCGAAGAGTCACTGTCTCGCTACTCTCCCCTGTGTCGACACCCTTGCCCTTATCGGGCGATGGTGGCCTCTCTCTCTATGGAGAAGGGGGTCTCTCCTCCCTCCTCTCCCTCTGTCGTGGCCTCTCCTGTGCTTGTGGCCTCCTCAGCTCTCTCTCATCGTGACCCTGGGCCGCCTCCATAGCTGCCTGGCATCGCCTCCCTATCCGATGCACAACTACGTGTATCGGACCCTGAGCCCTCGTCATCCGAGGAGGGCGGATGCCTACGTACCAGGCATCGTAGCCATCTGCTACCCCTACGTCGTCCCCATCCATTGGCTGAATGGGGGCATCGTCCGAGTCCTGACTCCAGAAGCGCTGCATGTCTGGAGCCCCACTCACTATGGTGTTATCCCGGATAGTCCAAGAAAACTCATAATCCCTGAGAGATGGGATCCCCTGCTGTAGACCGAACTATCACAAAACTCGGTCATAGCGGTGGAGCTCCACCTCTCCCCTCTCCATCCGTAGCCAACAAACTCGCCTAACGTGAGCTAACTCCTGTCCATCCTCGGCCCACCCTGGGTGCTCTCGCCATGGCCTCCAGGTGATCTAGTCTGGGACTAGGTCATCTAGCAGTCTCCGAGACATCGAAAGGTCGATCCACCACTGTGACCCTCTCCGGAGCCACCAGTAGAAGACTCGGGGCCTCTCCCCATCAATCCCTATCAGAGGAAGCCCTATCGGCCTCCGCACTATAATGTGCTCCCAGCACCAAACCTGTAGGAGCGATGTCATCACTAGACATCGACCGCCCTTGTACATGACCCCATGCAGGATCTTGTACAATCGACATAGCACAAAGCTGCCCCAAGAGAACCTGTAGCCATGGTCTCGCATATCGTAGATCACATCTGCTAGCATCCATGGTACCCTGCACCCACTCTGGTGGCACAGCAGAAGTCCACCAACCACTCCGGCTAAAACCTGTGTGAGTCTAGATGCCCCAGGCATCTGACGTAGTGCCTCGATGTTAACTCCGCCCTTCTCCAGGGTGAAGCTCGGGTCACCACACAACCGCCCCATAGCATGGCCCTGATTGGCCGTAGGAGTGATCAACCGTCCTTGTATGGGGATTCTTAGAATCCTCCATACATCCTCTAAAGTGGGAGTCATCTCCCCTATCGGTAGCCAAAAATAGGAAGAACCCGGATACCACCTCTCTGCTAGGGCTGTCAGTAGCCCCATGTCTGTAGACACTTGTGGCATTTCTGCCACATGTTGTAAGCGCCTGTGCCAGCTGATCCCGCTCTGCCTGTGTAAGAGCGGCCAAGTCATCTCTCAAACCTCCATATTTCCATTCCCTGCTCTTTAGCAATCCTCTCTGCAACATAAACAACAAAACAACAAACAATCATTAATAACAAACTCAAGTGATTAATAATGCAAGTTAAAATAAGTTCAATTTTATCAATTGATGATATCGTCCACTATTGGACGATATCGTCCCAAATTTGAGCATAATCGTCTCCGATTTTGCAAGCCGAAATCGTCCCTAATTTGATGAAATCGTCCCCCTTTCATCGATTTCGCCCTTAGACGAAATTGGCGAACTTGAGACGATTTCATCGAAATCGGGACGATTTCGTCCCGACGACGTCGACGGCCCAAAAATGGCCGCGATGCTCAAAAATTAATTAAAATTCACCTAAAAAGCATGTAAAATCAAATTAAATCATTCTAAATTAAGTTTAGACTCTTACCCATAGCCCGCGTCGGACCTCTGTTGATCTGTGCGTCGTCTCCACCATTTTTGCTTCCAGAGCTCTAAAACCAAAAAAATGAACAGTAAAAATGAATTAGGGTTTTACCCTATTTTTCTTAATTTTATTCAAAAATAATTCAAAAATAATTTTGCTTTTTCGCGTTTTTACCTCAAACGTTCGATTTGGGTAAAAACACGGAGGGGCACCATAGTAAGTTGTCGTACGATTCGACCAAGAATCGTCGCCTAAAAATGGGAATAATTTTTGCTTTCTCGTAGATCGAGAAGAACTCATCTTTAACGCATTTTCTTCAAAAAATTCGCTAAAGAGGGGGCAAAATGTAGCACCCTAAAATTGGCGCGATGAAATCTTAATAATTACATTCACTCTAGTAAATAATTTAAATTCAAATTTTAACCTCCCAAACCGCCCGTTAACCGTCGGGTAATCCGTTTCCCCCTTTTCTGTGCCATTTTTAGAGGTTGTTTTGACCGTTTGACGATATCGTCGCCGATCAGACGATATCACCCCAGATCTGACGATTTCGTCTAGGCTAGGACGTCCAGACGATCTTGTCTCAAAACTGATTTTGCACAATTAGCTTCTGTTCCAACGGGTCTCTAATCCGGGCAGAAGCGTGTCTGCGTCGTTAGAGACCCTCCCCCATTGGAGATCTCCCAAATAGGGATGATCTCCAACCTCCTAACCTCCCTCCTAAGCCTATTTAATCCTAAGCCCTCCCCTTAGCACCCCCTGGCTGAAATTCCTTGTAACTCGACTTCATACATGTTAAAACATCCTAAGTTTCTATTTTGCATTAGTTCTATACAATTTTGTTGCAGGTACCTTATTGTTTTTCAGCCGGAGCAAGCTTACATCGTCGTCGACGATCCTGTTCAGATCGGAGGCGATCTTGTCGAATCAGAGACGATTTCGTACCAATGCGAGACGATTTCGACTATAGTCAACATTGAGGCAATCAGTGCCTAAAGTTTGCATTTCTCCATCTTTTCTCTGTTGTTTTATTCTGCAATTAGCTAGTTTATTCAGTATTTTATGCTATTCTGCATTTTGGAGTTCACCCATCTAGATTAAATGCATAATTAAATCATAATTATGATCAAATTAGCATAATTCATTCATGTTTCTATTTTTAAGTTTCAGTTTGATATTATTGCTATCATTTTACATTGTTTCCCTCTGTTAGGATAGTTGCATTTTCTGTATTTTGCACCTATTTCTCTGTTTGCAGGTCTCCGACGAATTCGTCGATGAATTCGTCAGATCTCGGGACGATCTTGTCCGATCTCGGACGATCCTGTCAAATCAGAGGCGATCCTGACTGCTTCAAGAATCAGAATCTTCATCAGACATCCGGATCAGGTATTCTTCTTTTAATATTCTGTAATTTCTCTGTTTTCTGTCCTATTCTATTTTTTGTATTCATTTAATCTGCATCTTCATATAGAATAGCTTAGACGCATTTTGGCCAAACCTAGGATTTGAATGCTTAAGGCTAAAACGAACACATAAAACACATTCCCAACCTAGGCGTGGAAACTGCCATTAAATGTTTCTTGGTGAACCCACCATCCGTCGAAAAATCACCAATATACACCTCCCTTGAGAGGCGGGACCTTCGCAAGGCCTCTCAGTCCGAGGTACCGCGACATCCTTTTCACATCCCCCTTTCGGGCACGGATCCTATAGCCTGAAGGTAAGGGTGTGAAAAATTTGGAGCGATACAAAGGTGCAAAAGAAGATATGGAAATAAATCATCAAATAAAAATGACAAAAAGGTCAAGTTTATTCTAGGTATATCATATTTATTTTCCTCAAGTATTATAGAATCATCTCCATGTAATAATAGTGAAAGGGTTGAATATGTTATCCCTTGTATTTAATATTTCAAAAGTAGCATAATAAAGAAATAAGGATGGAGGAAACCCATAAGAAGGTAATTGCTACAAAAGAGCATCCTTACACTTTAGGGTTTCTAGGGCAACATAAAGAATATTGTGTATTTGAGTTTATTACTTACACTTCAAATCCTTTAGAACAAGGTAAACCTAAAATTGATAGGTCCTACTATGAGTAGTATGAGAAGATTGAAGAGATTAATGAACATGAAAGTATTGTTAGAAATGTAAAAAAGAGGAAGACCCAATAAATAAAAGCAAAGAGAAAGAGACCCATAGGGATATTGATATTGGAAAACAAAAGCAAATATCACAAGTGCTAACAAGAACTGGGGCTAAAACCACAAATAAAAATAAAAAATATCAATGAAAATAATATCTTGGATTATTAGGGGAATGAATAAGAACCCTTAAAAGAGGTATTAAGAAATTGTGTGGTTGTTATAGATAGGATATTTATAGATATAAAATAGAGGCAATAAATATTTTAGCCATTTGTGGCGTTGAATTTTATCTTGATAGAATTTAAATTTTAGAAGACATCTGATATAAAAGGAGTTGATTATAAAAACTTAGCAGTTTGAGGAAGATGATGAATATCTTTGATAGAAATGCAAAGTTGGATATGCTTTAGTTAACTTGATAGAAATGTAATGAGAGCAATTCAATGTTTTATTTTTGTAGTCCGTGTGACCCCCAATAGAAGCCACACATAGCTTTTAAAAAAAATATTAGTTGTGTTTTTATTTATGTTAATTAAAATTAATAGTATTGGTGTCTTTCAATTTGTGTTTGAGTGGTTAAAACTAATAATATCTCTATATTATTTAATGAAGTGATTAATATTTCATTATGAATTCTAATAGTTGAAACACATTATATTTTATAAACAAGATGAAGAACACAAGCTTATACTGAGAGGGGGGTGTGAACAATATAAGATAATTTTTTTTAATTTTCTTTACAAATGATAACAACAATAAGATCAATGCAGTAAATGAAAAAATGCACAAATCATCACATACATGAGAGACACATATTTAATGTGGTTCACCCAATGTGGGCTACGTCCATGGAGAAAATCTTTCTTATAAATTTTCTCAACCAATCTCTTGGGAACCAATTCCCTATTACAATGTTTATGGGCACCAACCCAAAGGAGACACCAATCCCCTATGCTCAAATTTGTGGACCTCTATCCATAGGAGATACCAATCCACTTTATTCAGTTTGTAGACCTCTATCCATCGAAGACCTTAATCCCATCTACTCTACACTTCTTCAAGCCTTTACACAAGGCTTGCTCAATTCTACTACAAAACCTGCTCTCAACTCTACTTAGATTTACTCCAAGTCTACACACAAGACTTACTCAAATTTGCTCACCAAAACCTGCTCAATTTTACTCCAAGACTACACATAAGGCTTACTCAATTTTGCTCCAAAACCTACTCTAATATGCTCATAAGGCTTGCTCAATCCAAATCTTAAAACCTAATCAAATAACTACTCAAACCTATTCATAATGCATGCTCAATATAACTTACATCTATTCCTAACATATGCTCAATCCAACTCACACCTGTTCATAATGCACGCTCAATCTATGTCACAAAACCTGCTTAAATTTTCTCCAAGCCTTATTACAAGGCTTTCTCAAATTAGCTTACTATCACTGCTCAAACCAAATCAAATCTACCTCAAACAAACCTTTTATGATCTGCCTCAATATTGCTCACAAAAACTACTCAAACATTCCCAATTATTGCATACAAACAATTTCATATATCTTTCCCAAAAGTGCTTTCTTTGACTAAAGTAGTTTAGACATATTCTACCCAAAATTTTTTTAACATCTTGAACATATAGAGAATGATATGCACTAACAAATGCTCAATATATTCTTCACATTCATTAAGTCTGTCGCTTTCACATGTCTCACATTTATTGCATTCTAAAGGTAGCTCTAGTCTAGCACTTGATAATTGACCTAGTTATTGCTGAGTTACACCTTTACTTCAAGACCAATCATAATGCACAAGTCTTTCTCATCTACTCACAATGTCAATTATGAACAATCCACAAGTCTGTTCTTTTCATCTACTCACAAAGTCAATCATGAAGATGCACAAATTTGCTTCACAAAACTGATCTATAATTCTTGCAAATTTTCTCTCAATATCAATCACAATAATGCATAACTTATTCACAAACCCTAGCACATATGTTTCCAATTTCATTCAACAATGATGCACAAATTTGTTCTCAAACCCTAGCACATATATTTCCAATTTCATTCAACAATGATGCACAACTTTGTTCTCAAACCCTAGCACATGTGTTTCCAATTTCATTCAACAATGATGCACAACTTTGTTCTCAAACCCTAGCACATGTGTTTCCAATTTCATTCAACAATGATGCACAAATTTATTCTCACACTCTAGCATTTATATTTCCAACACACAAAATTAATCCTTATATCTCCACCTTGTGACTTAAAACTATTTTCTTTCAAACAAGCCACCTTGAGAAGGAGTTAAAATAACATACCTCTAAAACTACCTTGATGAAGATGTGCCCTCAAAAACCTGTCTCAAAATAACTCCCTTTCTTTGGCCACTTAAAAAAAAGTTAGCAAAACTCCTTTTCAAATAATCCACATAAACCCTTTCAAAATATGTGCACAATAATGTCCCAAAATAATGCTCTATAACTCCTCTTGGTTTTAGAAGATAAAACCTTTTAATAATGAACCAAATCCTTAAAAATATCAAGAAAAAATACAATAAAAAAAGCTCTTAATACACCTTATAACTCCCTCTTTTAATATTGTAAAAGTAAACTCTTCTCACACTTAGACAATAGTACAATTTTCAAATCATAATACACCATAAAACTCCCACTTTGATTAAGCAAAAATTAACCCTCTTATGCACTATATAACATACAAATTTCGGATGTCTTACTACACCATAAAACTCCCACTATTATATTTCAAAGATAAATTCCTTATGCATAGTACCAAAAATCAAACAAATATTGCACACCTTATAGCTCCTACTCAGTCCAATTCAAATCAAAATTAAATAATTTAAGCTCCTTGTAAACTACCGCAACCACCTCAAGTCAAATCAATGCAAAATTAAAATTTTAAATACCTCATGCACGATGTGACTCGAAACCACAACCTCCCCAACATAGCATTTTCCCAGGAACCTATAACCAGTTGTGCTAGTGCAACCGCTGAAACTAGAAGGGCATTACCCAACCTTAACTCTTGTCTCTACACGTAAATCAAAACCTTGTCTACATAACAAAACAACATCTAGGGGTTTTGACCCTACAACATTTCCTCTAATAGCACTCACGCAAGCCAACCAACCACTGGGCTACCCTAGTTGGGTGAAACGTAGTAGGTATGCACTCAAATAAATCATTTCCAGCTCTTGCACACTTTTAATTTTTGTTGTATCTCTTATGTTCTACCGTTCGTATAAAGCACATGAGTATATTTCATATCAAAGCTTACATTATACAAATGGAGGAGAAATGACAAGTATTTATATGCATAAGCCAAAATATTTGAAGCTCCAAGATGTCGGCACATCCTTGCAATTTGAAATATGTTGGCGCCTCAAACTCTTTTTTGAACTTTGGTTATAATATTTAATTAAAATGTTATAACATAAACTTTTAGGCCCATAGTTATCTTAAAATATTTTGAATAAATTAATGCAAACTTTTGGCCCATGTAAACCTTGGTCTTCAATATTTTAAACCTTTTTATTTTAGCCCTTAGTATCAACCTTTTAACCTTTTTTATTTAAACCTTTTTGGCCCATACCTTCAAACCTTTATATTTTTAAATCCTTTACCTCAAGTAGTTTTTTTTTTTGGCCCAATTATCTTAAATTTTTTTTGTATAATATTAAACATGATATTTAAATATTATAATCTTTTCCTTTAAACAATATTGCCATGAGAAACTATCCAACCCCATAAATTCATCAACCTTGAAGAATATTCCTGCCTTAAGTACTATGCACCTTTTGGCATTGATCCTTTGACATTAATGACAACTCAATGTACTCAATATTTTTAACACAATATTTATGTTAAGTTTCTTTTATCAAGTACCCTCGTACATGCAAGAGTTGAGATGGATGTTCCACTTTACGTGAATTATCTTGGTATAACTATAACCAAAATCAATTGTAGCCTAGTGAAATTCATTAAGTTCAACTTGAAAAGACTTTCAATGGACATAGGGCCTAATATGTATGCATAGTAGATGCTTCAAAGAGTTGTTTTAACCTCATGATAAATCAAGATTTATAATATTATATTAAAATATTGAAGAGATTAATGATGGTGACAATGAAGAACACAAGCTTATATTGAGAGGGGGGTGAACAATATAAGACCACTTTTTACTTTTCTTTCCCAATCAATATTATGCAATGTAAAGATAGCAATATCAACAATAGTAATCAAAGCAATGCACAAATCACCACACACAATAGAGACACCACAATTTACGTGGTTCACCCAATGTGGGCTACTCCACGGAGAAAATATTTCACTAAAATTTTCTCAATCAATCTCTTGGGAATCCTTTCCCTATTACAATGTTTATGGACCTCTATCCAAAGGAGACACCAATCCCCTAAATCAAGTTCGTGGATCTCTATCCATAGGAGAACTCCTTCTCCTCTACTCTGGTTGGTGATCCTCTAGAAGACTACTACCTCCACTACACTGGCTTGTGGATCTCTCTCCACTGAAGACTCTTGTCCCCACTCAGAAGACCTATCCTCACTACCCTAGCTGATGGATCTCTATCCACTGGAGACTACTATCCTCTCTGCTCTGTCACCTCCAAAGCTCTATCTCAAAATTGCACTAAACATAGTCCTTCGATCTAGTACAACTCTGCTCAAACTCTATCCTCAAATATACACTAAACATAGTCCTTCGATCTAGCACAAATCTTCTCAATCTCTATCTCTAGTCTGGTACAAATCTATTCTCAAATCTACACCAAATTTGTTCTCAAATCTGCACTAAACATAGTCCTTCGGTCTAGCACAAATCTATCCTCGATCTCTGTCCTCAAGCCTTAACTTAAGGCTTGTCTCAACTCTTTGGATCTGCCCTAAACCTTAACTCAAGGTTTGAACAAATCAATCAACTCTGCTCTCAAGTCTTCTCAAAGACTTGTCTCAAATCTACCTTGTAAGCTTCCACAAAAGCTCACACTAATCTATCCACAAGTCCTCTCTAGAACTTGCTCAAATCTGCTCTACAAGTCCTCTCTAGAACTTGCTCAAATATGCTCTACAAGTCCTCTCTAGAACTTGTCCAAATTTGCTCAATAAGTCCTCTCAAGAACTTATCCAAATATGTATTGTAAGCTTTCACAAAAGCTCACACAAAATCTATCCACAAGTCTTCTCAAAGACTTACCTCAAATCAGCTCAACAAGTCCACACATAACTTGTCCAATCTCATAGACACATAAAGAGAATTGTTAGAGACTCAATATGTTCTACACTTATCACAATGCTCAATTACTTACAATCACTCTCTTAGAAACATAAGGAGAATTGTTAGAGACTCAATATGCTTCAATTTCAACTCAATGCTCAATCACTTTCTCAACTCAATTCATAATATAGAATAGTTTGTTTTATGGAACTTGAACAATCACTTCACACTCCCACTTGACTAGGCTAAATCAACTCTACTCAACCAATCACTCAATGAAATAATCCTCTCTCTCAAACCCTAGTCCAAGCTTATAAACACCAACTCAAAATATTTCCAACAATGCTCAACAACAAATCTCACATAACAATGATACTCATGTTCTTTGCAAACTCTAGTTCAAGTTCTTTTAAAAAAAAATAATACTTTTCAAACCCTAGTTCAAGTTCTTCACTCAATAACTCACTTCAACAACAATGCTTATAAAACAACTCTCACATAACAATGATACTCATGCCCTAGTTCAAGTTCTTCACTCAATAAATCACTTCAACAACAATGCTTATAAAACAAGGTTTTAATAACAATTCTTTATTCTAGAAAACCTTGAAGCATTAACTCAACACACTCAATAGGAAAACCCTAATCAAGTCCTTTTCACTCCAAACTTATTTTCCAGAAAACCAATCAATCAACTCAACTATGGAAGAATGTGCTCATACCTTTTTCTTGATGATGAAAGGATCTCATAAATCTGCCACAACCACAAACACTTCTATGCCAATCTCAAAGAGGTTAGAGGATAAATATTTCTCACAATGTAATGCAAAAACTCAATTACACCTTATCACTCCAACTATAAAAACAACCATCATCATACATAAAATATTTTTCCAATAACACCTTATAATCTCCCAACTAAAATAAATTTATCATCCACCAAAAATTAACTCAAAACCTCTTTAATTAAATTTAATGGCAAGAAAGACTTTGACAAAAATTAAATTAACTTTCCTTATAACTCCAACAACATGAACCAAGCAAACAACCTTTCACATACCCTTATAACTCCAAATAATACTTTAGGAAAAACTTTAGGCAAATAAAATTTCTTTTAATCAAAAATACCTTTGCCACTTATGGGATTCGAACTCCCAATCACTGCCTCCTCGTGCGCCCTAGCCACGAGCTTGCCCACCGTGTGCGCTAGATGCACGTTTGAAACCTTAAGAGCACTTCGTGCTCTTTCTCCTAAGTCTGGCACTCAAAATGAGCATGTGCCAAAAAACCTTTCCCCTTGGCGCTCAAGACAAACACTCCAACTCCACGTGAATCGATCGTGGACTCTTCCACTCCCAATGCTCTCGCAAAATGTGCGCTACCAATGGACCACTCTATCCAATGTGGTTCAGACCTTACGCTCTCCCTTTTCATCTTCTTCCTAGTACTAAAAGACAAATGAACTCTTTGTCTTCTTCCTCAATGATCAACGATTGCATGAATTACTTTTAGCTCGGTCGCATGAAAATTAAATCGAAGAGGGGTAAGTTTGAATGCCCCTTTGGCATATTATTTATACATGAATTCACCATATGGCTTAGACGTCGATGCTCCATAATATTCGATGATGTCGGCGCTTCTTACAACCTTTATAATTTATAAATTATTTAAATTCTAAAAGAATTTAAATTTTATAAATTATATTTATAAACCTTTGACTTTAATAAAAATTAAAGCCTCCTTTAGGTAAAATTTAAACCTTCATTTGTTCTTCATTGATTTGATGAAAATTATTCTGCCACCATGGTTTTTAATAAAAACCTTAATTCTGCCATTATGATGTTTAATGAAGCCTTTATATCCTCATAATGGTTTTAATAAAAACCTTTTAATTTGCCACCATGGTTTTAACAAAAACCCTTATAAAACAATATTTTGACAACTTTTCTTCAACTCTTTGCATTTCTCCTAGCTTCAATGATGGTGTACTCCATGGTGTTAATGACAACTTCATGTGTTCACTTGACATCAATGACAACTTCTCACCTTGACATCAATGACAACTAAATGAGCTCAAAATGTCCAACAATCTCCCCCTTTGTCATTGATGGCAACCCAACTTATTTTTACCAAAAACTTGACCTTTCCTTTGTTTTGCTCCCCCTGGGACATTGCTCCCCCTAGCTCAATACTCTCTCAAATACCAAATCTCTCCCCCTTACTCAAATCTCTCCCCCTTTGACATCAATGGCAAAGGGTCACCTTTGGGGCTCGGGGCTAAGAATGAGCCTCTTAGCTTAGCCCCTCCCCCACCTCCTTTTGAGGTGGTTAATTCTAGGGTGGGAGTATTTCTACTCCTATAAAGCATTGTTCTTTACCTTTATCCTCTCTTCTTTTTATCTGATCCTTCTGATTTCTCTGACTGTTTCTTTCCATATCCATGTTCCTGTCCATGTCTACATTCTTGTCCATGTTCCTATTCATGTTCTTATTCATATCCATGTTCTTGTTCCTATTCTTGTTCTTGTTCATATCCATGTTCCTAATCCTGTTCCTATTTCTGTTCCTATCCATACTTGATTCTGGAATGTCTGCTCTACACCACTTTGTTGTGTGACCATCATTATTGCACTTATAACACTTAATGTTATTATTCCTTGGAGGTGCAAATGTCTTAGGATTTCTCCTAGTGAAGCCATACCTTCTTCTATCATGAACCCTACAATTCATTGCCTTGTGACCAAACTGATTACATGAGTAGCAATACCCATGGAAAAGTTGTCTGTTCCCATATTCTTGTATTTCATGTGTCCTACACTGTGAAGCCATGTGCCCAAACCTGTGACATGAAAAACATCTTCCATTGAAGTTTCCTTGTCTTGACCTCATTGGTCTCCTAGTCTCTCTTGACCTATTCTGATTGTTGTTCCATCTGTATCTTCTTTGTGCATTGTTCCTATCCTTGTTGAACTCTCTATTGTCCAACTCATCCTCAGATGTCTCACTTTCTTTTACACTGTCTTCTTCTGAAGTATCTTCATCTGAAGTTTCTTCTCCTTCAAAACTTGAGGTTGACTCTCCTTCCCATTTCTTTTGATCCTATCCAAATCCAAGACCTATTTTGCTTGATGTAGGCTTTTGTATCTTGATGAACTTATCTAAGTTCTTTGAGCTATTTTTGAACCCTTTTAGCTTGACTTTGGAGTCTTCCAAATCTTCTCTTAGAAGTGCCACTTCTTGTGCTAACTTTTCACATTCTAAGATCTTTACTTCTAACTTATCCTTGAACCTTTTTGTCTTAGCCTTTGATTTTTCTAAATCCTCTATAAGCAGTCTTCTCTCTTCATCACATTCTTGAAACTGAATTTCAAGTTTAGAGTTTTGCTTTCTTACCTTCTTTACTATTTCAAGAGCATAAATAAGTTCTCCCTTGAGATCATATCCATATTTCTCTGAATATTCCTCTATTTGTTTACCTTTGTCCACATCTTTATTTTCTATTGGCTTATCTTCTATAGGATCATCTTTTCCTTCTTCTAGTGCCATTAGAATATTCTCTTCTGGTCCTTCAAGTGTATCTTCATATTCATCATCACTGAAACTATAACCATTCCTTGTACAACTATCTTCAAGATGTCCAAAGTTACCACATCTAAAACACTTGAGAATTACTAGAGTCCTTTTCTTAACTTGTTCTTTTTCTTCAATCATAAATAGAACTTCATCTCTATCATTATCTAAAAAACTAGCATCACTATCACTTGAGTACTTACTTGCATTATACGCATAGTAGCTCCTCTTTTGCCTTTGGAAGAACTTATTTCCTTGTCTACTTTGTTTATCCTTGCTTTTATTTTGGTGCCTATACCTTTCTGATTCCATGTTCCTGTGATCCTATTTTTCTTCACCATTGTTATTCTTAGCTTCTTGAAAATCTGTTGTAAAATGTCTATACTTTCCACAATTGAAACATTTAATAGACTTTAGATCTCTAGATTTTCTATAATCCTTATCTCTTCTACCATAATTAGCTTCTTCATCACTGGATGACTCATTGCTTGATTCTGACTTCTTACCCTTTGTATTTTTTATTGCTTTGAATGTTGCTTCCTTCTGGAGAATATGATATTTTGTTCTTATCTCATGTGTTGTAAGAATACCAAGCAACATATCTCTTGTCAAAGTATCACCATCCATTGACACTTCTATAGCAGAAACCTTTTCACTGAATCTTTTTGGAAGAGTTCTTAAGACTTTATCACAAACATCTGATTCATCAATCTTCATTCCAAGTCCTTGCATAGCATTAACAACCTCATCAATTCAAAGTAGATAAGTACTAATGTTTTCCTCATCCTTCATTCTTAATTCTTCAAATTTTCCTTTGAGATTTTACATCTTTGCTTTCTTGACACATTTATCTCCTTCATATATATTTTGCAATTTATCCCACATTTCTTTTGCAGTTTGACAATGCATAACTTTCATAGACTCTGTTCTATGCAAACCTCTCAAAAGTGCATTCATTGCTTTTGAATTGTAATGTTGTAGGAGCTTACCTTCCTTATATGTAGGAGGATTAATCAAGGGATCATATCCAAATTCAACTGCTTCCCAAATTTCATTGCCAAGTGCCATCAGGTAGATCTTCATTCTCATACTCCAATACATATAGTCACTTCCATCAAATACTGGTGCTGAATTATCTGAGGACACATTCTTAGAATCCATTGTGTTCTTGTTAGCTTTTCCTTCAAGCTGTTAAACTCTTCTGAAGGAACCCACTCTGATACCAATTGAAGAACACAAGCTTATATTGAGAGGGGGTGAACAATATAAGACCACTTTTTACTTTTCTTTCCCAATCAATATTATGCAATGTAAATATAGCAATATCAACAATAGTAATCAAAGCAATGCATAAATCACCACACACAATAGAGACACCATAATTTACGTGGTTCACCCAATATGGGCTACTCCACGAAGAAAATATTTCACTAAAATTTTCTCAATCAATCTCTTGGGAATCCTTTCCCTATTACAATGTTTATGGACCTCTGTCCAAAGGAGACACCAATCCCCTAAATCAAGTTTATGGATCTCTATCCATAGGAGAACTCCTTCTCCTCTGCTCTGGTTGGTGATCCTCTAGAAGACTACTGCCTCCACTACACTGGCTTGTGGATCTCTCTCCACTGAAGACTCTTGTCCCCACTTAGAAGACCTATCCTCACTACCCTAGTTGATGGATCTCTATCCACTAGAGACTACTATCCTCTCTACTCTATCACCTCCAAAGATCTATCTCAAAATTACACTAAACATAGTCCTTCGGTCTAGTACAACTCTGCTCAAACTCTATCCTCAAATATGCACTAAACATAGTCCTTCGATCTAGCACAAATCTTCTCAATCTCTATCTCTGGTCTGGTACAAATTTATTCTCAAATCTACACCAAACTCTGCTCTCAAATCTACACTAAACATAGTCCTTCGATCTAGCACAAATATATCCTCGATCTCTATCCTCAAGCCTTAACTTAAGGCTTGTCTCAACTCTATTAGATCTGCCCTAAACCTTAACTCAAGGTTTGAACAAATCAATCAACTCTGCTCTCAAGTCTTCTCAAAGACTTATCTCAAATCTTCCTTGTAATATTCCATAAAACTCACACTAATCTATCCACAAGTCCTCTCTAGAACTTGCTCAAATCTCTCTCTCTCTCTACAAGTCCTCTCTAGAACTTGCTCAAATCTGCTCTACAAGTCCTCTCTAGAACTTGCTCCAATCTGCTCAATAAGTCCTCTCTAGAACTTATCCAAATATGCTCTCAAACTGTATTGTAAGCTTTCACAAAATCTCACACAAAATCTGTCCACAAGTCTTCTCAAAGACTTACCTCAAATCTGCTCAACAAGTCCACACAGAACTTGTCCAATCTCATAGACACATAAAGAGAATTGTTAGAGACTCAATATGTTCTACACTTATCACAATGCTCAATTACTTTCAATCACTCTCTTAGAAACATAAGGAGAATTGTTAGAGACTCAATATGCTTCAATTTCAACTCAATGCTCAATCACTTTCTCAACTCAATTCAGAATATAGAATAGTTTGTTTTATGGAACTTGAACAATCACTTCACACTCCCACTTGACTAGGTTCAATCAACTCTACTCAACCAATCACTCAATGAAATAATCCTCTCTCTCAAACCCTAGTCCAAGCTTATAAACACCAACTCAAAATATTTCCAACAATGCTCAACAACAAATCTCACATAACAATGATACTCATGATCTTTGCAAACCCTAGTTCAAGTTCTTCACTCAATAACTCACTTCAACAACAATGCTTATAAAACAACTCTCACATAACAATGATACTCATGCCCTAGTTCAAGTTCTTCACTCAATAACTCACTTCAACAACAATGCTTATAAAAAACTCTCACATAACAATGATACTCAACCCTAGTTCAAGTTCTTCACTCAATAAATGGCTTCAACAACAATGCTTATCAAACAAGGTTTTAATAACAATTCTTTATTCTAGAAAACCTTGAAGCATTAACTCAACACACTCAATAGGAAAACCCTAATCAAGTCCTTTTCACTCCAAACTTATTTTCTAGAAAACCAATCAATCAACTCAACTATGGAAGAATGTGCTCATACCTTTTTCTTGATGATGAAAGGATCTCATAAATCTACCACAACCACAAACACTTCTATGCCAATCTCAAAGAGGTTAGAGGATAAATCTTTCTCACAATGTAATGCAAAAACTCAATTACACCTTATCACTCCAACTATAAAAACAACCATCATCATACATAAAATATTTTTCCAATAACACCTTATAATCTCCCAACTAAAATAAATTTATCATCCACCAAAAATTAACTCAAAACCTCTTTAATTAAATTTAATGGCAAGAAAGACTTTGACAAAAATTAAATTAACTTTCCTTATAACTCCAACAACATGAACCAAGCAAACAACCTTTCACATACCCTTATAACTCCAAATAATACTTTAGGAAAAACTTTAGGCAAATAAAATTTCTTTTAATCAAAAATACCTTTGCCACTTATGGGATTCAAACTCCCAATCACTGCCTCCTCATGCGCCCTAGCCACGAGCTTGCCCACCGCGTGCGCTAGACGCACGTTTGAAACCTTAAGAGCACTTCGTGCTCTTTCTCCTAAGTCTGGCGCTCAAAATGAGTGCGTGCCAAAAACCTTTCCCCTTGGCGCTCAAGACAAACACGCCAACTCCACGTGAATCGATCGTGGACTCTTCCACTCCCAATGCTCTCACAAAATGCATGCTACCAATGGACCACTCTGTCCAATGTGGTTCAGACCTTACACTCTCCCTTTTCGTCTTCTTCCTGGCGCTAAAAGACAAATGAACTCTTTGTCTTCTTCCTCAATGATCAACGATTGCACGAATTACTTTTAGCTCGGTCGCATGAAAATTAAATCGAAGAGGGGTAAGTTTGAATGCCCCTTTGGCATATTATTTATACACGAATTCACCATATGGCTTAGACGTCGATGCTCCATAATATTCGATGACGTCGGTGCTTCTTACAACCTTTATAATTTATAAATTATTTAAATTCTAAAAGAATTTAAATTTTATAAATTATATTTATAAACCTTTGACTTTAATAAAAATTAAAGCCTCCTTTAGGTAAAATTTAAACCTTCATTTGTTCTTCACTGATTTGATGAAAATTATTCTGCCACCATGGTTTTTAATAAAAACCTTAATTCTGCCATTATGATGTTTAATGAAGCCTTTATATCCTCATAATGGTTTTAATAAAAACCTTTTAATTTGCCACCATGGTTTTAACAAAAACCCTTATAAAACAATATTTTGACAACTTTTCTTCAACTCTTTGCATTTCTCCTGGCTTCAATGATGGTGTACTCCATGGTGTTAATGACAGCTTCATGTGTTCACTTGACATCAATGACAACTTCTCACCTTGACATCAATGACAACTAAATGAGCTCAAAATGTCCAACAGATAAATTTATTATTTTTGAATGATTGCCATAATGAACAAACTTAATAGTTTTATATATTGGGAAAATATAGAATTTGGAAAAAACCCATAGTCTTTTACAAGACAAAATAAAGCTATTTAGGTATTACAAAAACCACTTGTAAGCCACCATCATACTTCTTACACAACTCAAAAGTTTTTAAAATAAAAAGATTACTACTTGTTACCATAGACCATTGTAGATACACTATAGATAGCTACAAATCACAACCTAAATTATTTTTGTCCTTTTCCCCCAGTTGAATCAGGTTGGGATGAAAGCTATTAGGGGGATCCATATTTGGTCCTCTTCTCTAAGCACACCCCAATTTTCCAACCAATCTACCACACTATTACCCTCTCTATAAGTGTGCAAAAATTCAAAATTCTCTAGAGATTTTAACATTTGTAGTGTGTCCTCAATGATACTTGACACTTGCCAACTTACCCTAGCTTTCCCTTTCAAGCAATTAATAATATTTAGAGTCTCCCTCTACCACCAGCTTCTTCACTCCTATGTCTATGGCTAGCTTTACTCCAACAAGGGTTGCTCTAGCCTTAGCTTGGTGGCTGGTCATAGTGCCTAGATATTCAGTAACTACCCCCACCATAACACTGTTGTTGTTCCTAATAACTCCCCCTCCACCAAATTTACTCGGGTTACCTTTGGAAGCCCCATAAAAATTTAGTTTCATCCATTCCTCTTTAGGGGGATGCCAATTGACTTGGCCTCTCAAATCTGTTAGGAAAATATCCTCTTTTTCTAAAGGTTTAAGATTCCACTTCAAGACTATACTTGCCTCCTCACCAAATTTAGGTTTCTCCTTTAGCTTCATAATTGAAAAATTATCTAGAATGGCTCCTTTAATGGTTTGAGTATTTTTGGTTGTAGGTCTTTTCTCCCCTCTGAATAGCCTTCTATTTCTCTCTAACCAAATACCCCAAACATAGTGAAATGGAATGAGATCCCATATCATGTTTAATCTGCTACTCCTGAATGGCCTTTCCCACTATTGTAGCCAATCTAACATGTTATCTGGTAGGACCCAACTTATTCCCATTTCCAGAATTAAATCATTAAGAACCTTCAATGAGTATTTACATTCTAACATAATGTGTTTCATAGATTCTTCATTAGCCTCACATAAGTAACATCTATTAGGGAAGTAGAAACCTCTTTTTTTTCAGATTATCCACAATCAAAATTTTATTTTGAGATGCTAACCAAAGGAAAATAACTATCTTTGGAATAGCTTTCTTACCCCATAATTTCTTCCATGGAAATCCTCCACTCGGTTTTGCCAAGAGTAAATCATAGGCTGATTTGACACTAAAAACACCCTCAGGGGTATGACCCTAGACAATAGAATCTTCCTTTGAGGATGAGCACACATGATACACTCTCAATTTATCATTGAGTTTATCAAGAGCCTCTGCATTCTGTAAATTTCTTATTAATTTCTTCCATCCTACCCCTCCTTCCTTCCTTTCTATGTAATCACAAACCAAACTACCATATTCATTCTCCAATTCATTCCTGATTTTGGATATTTTGCTATCCTTACAAAGTGGATGGTTTTCCAGCCAAGCATCCTCCCAAAAGTGAACTTTTGTTCCTTTACCTACTTTCCATATGACACCCTTCCAAAGCACATCTCTACTTCTTACATAGTGATTCCATAAAGATGAGCCTTTGCAAGGGTCTAAGGTAGTCAAAAACCTTTTTGCATCTTGATTGTCCAAATACTTGTCCTTTAGAATTCTTGCCCACAATAAATCCCCTTCCTTGATGATCCTCCATCCTATTTTTGTAGCCAAGACCTTATTCAAATTCCTGATGTTCCTAATCCCCCACTTGATTTAGGCCTACAGACTCTATCCCATGCCACAAGAGGTAGTTTATTCTTTTCTTCTGATCTCAACCATAGGAACCTTTTTTGAATACTCTCCACTATGTTTGCAATCTTCCTAGGAATTTTAAACACTGAGAGAAGATACATGGGGATGGCTTGAAGAGTGCTTTTCAACAACTGAAGTTTCCTTGCCTGACTTAGAAGATTACCCTTCCATCTTGCCAATTTTCGCTGAAATTTGTCTAGCAATGGGTCCCAAACATTATCCTTACATATACCAGTAAACATTGGCATACCAAGATAAATTGAAGGAAGAACCAAAATATTGCATCCCAACACTCTAGCTATTCTCCTTTGTCTGTCCTCAGGCATGTTCAAAAAATACTTTGCTTTTTTTCAAAGTTAATCATTTGGTGAGATGCCTTCTCATAAAGGTTGAGAATCCTTCTAAACCCTCTAGCTTCTACTATAGAGGATTTACCAAGGAGAATTATGTCATCAACAAATTGCTGGTGGGTAATGGCTCTGATAGATGCAGAAGGTTTCAATCCACTTATCTTACCTGAATTTTGGGCCACTTCAATACATCTTCCCAAATATTTCACCATAAGAATAAAAATGTAAGGTGATAAGGGATCCCCTTGCCTCAATCCTCTGCTACTCCCAAAGAATCCCACCAAAGTACTATTAAGGATAACTAAAAATCTTGAACAAGAGTAACAGTTACCAACCCACCTTCTCCATCTTCTACTAAAGCCAAATTTATTGAGCACTCTATCCAGGAAGCTCCAAGAAACCCTATCATAAGCCTTATTCATATCTAACTTGAGAACCATACCTTCTCTTTCACCTTTATCCACAGAATGCAACATTTTATGCAAAGTTATAACCCCATCTAAAATCTGTCTCCCCTTTACAAAACCTCCTTGTTGCTCCACTATTATTTTTGGAAGGATAATCTTCAATCTTAATGCAATTACCTTTGAAATAATTTTGTAAATGGCATTATAGAGGCTGATTGGCCTAAAGTCCTTGAATATTTTCAAGCCTTGTTTCTTAGGAATTAAGACCAAAAAGGTGTTATTGTACTCCTTAAGAATATTTCCTAAAAGGTGAGACTCTTGAACTATAGCCACCACATCATCTTTGACTATATGCCAAAAAGCTTGAAAAAGCCTACCTGGAATCCATCTGGCCCTGGTGCCTTTTCCTTTCCCAAAGAGAAAACAACATCTCTGACTTCTTCCTCACTAACTTCCCTCATAAGACTTTCATTCTTATCCCTAGTCATTAATTTTGGTATGTGCTACAATATACTACACATAGCTTCATCATCATCCTCTCCATATTTAGATAATAGAGACTTGAAATAATTAACTATTGCTTGCTTAATCTGGACTTCTTCCTTAGCTATCTCCCCATTATCCTGTAAGATTTTAGTTATTTTAGCTACACTCCTATGCTTGAGAGTAGAAACATGAAAAATCTTGTGTTTCTATCCCCCTCTATGAGCCATTTATTTTTGGATTTCTGCTTCCAAAATGTTTCTTCCCTTGCTATCACACTATGTAATTTAGATTGAAGTTCTTGTTCTTTCTTAAAAAGTTGAGCATCCATTCCATTCCTATTGATTTCCTCCTCTAACTGGATAAGTTCCTACCTCAAGATTTCCTTTTGTTTATTCTCCTCTATCCCTTATGTGCTGAAAAGAAAGTTGGTCCCCAATTTAAAGTGCTACACCTACCATTTAAAATCTTGCAGCTTGTTGCTTGGATGTTCCAAAGCAAAATCTATAGGATTTGTTATAGCAGGCTTGTATTGTGCAAATTTTGTGCAAGTTACATTTTTGAACACCACATCACCTCAAAAATATATTTTTAGGTCAAAAAAATCATTCAAAACCTTGGTAAGTTAGATTTTAAAGTTTATAACTAAGAATTCCATCCATAATACCTTTTTACTATGTTTTATTTATACCAAATAATGATTGAAATCATGTAAAATTACCATAAAAATATAGAAAACTCATCGTAGTATTTTCTACAACTTTACCATATTATCATTAACATTATCATGCATAACAATCAAAATACTTGGCATTAAACTATAGCATTTAGACAAAATGGGTAGTTTTTATGTGAGATAACACTAAAATAATGAGACGTTTTGTTGTCTCATCATAACTCCTACATTCATGGCCACATAGGTATTGTAATCATGCAACTTCTCCCAGGATTGGACTTTAATTATTTGACTTGGGTCTAGAAGAGATTCTAATCACCCCAAGATAATCTTATCTTAAATAATTCTTGCACTTTAAAACATAGTTCTAAAGTAAAGCAACAAATATTGCCTCATATCAAAAGTACTTTACATCTTGTCATAATCCATTAATCCAAAATGTTATAATAGATAAACAAGGATGCCTCTTAAATAAATCCACATTTTTCTTAACTCGGATGCTTATCATAAGCTTCAAAAGACATGCTCTCTATAACATAAATGCTATAAAATAATAAACCAAGTATTTAACATAAAGATGCATTTCTTTTAACATAAATTCTACAATATTATAAACTAAGTATCTAACATAAAGATGTAATCCTACAATTGATAGAATTCAATAATAACTATCCAAATAAAAAATTTCTAAAATCACTTTAATATACAAAATCCAAGATATCATTAAAGAAACATAATCTTTTAGTCTATACAATAATCAAGTTTGAAATACTCATTGAAAAAATATTATTTTACGTAGATTTTATTTTTCCACAATATCTATACATTCAAAGTACTATTAAGCCATCTACAAAGGATCTTCAAGCTATCCACATATCTACAAGCTTATTTATGATAGCGAATCAACTCAACTCATGAGAAATACTTGGAGATTAGGACAAATCTAAATGCAATGAAACTTAAAGCATATAATTTTCTATTTATGTAAACAACCATGAATAAAAACATAATAAAAACAATTCAACATGAAGAGAATACCATACTTCTCTTTATAATGACCCCTTAACTCACAAAAGTTTCAAGAATCATTATATAGTTTCTCTTTCAAAACCATACTATAAAAGAGAATCTCATACTTCTCTTTATAATAGTCCCTTAACTCACAAAAGTCTCTGAAATCAGTATATAGTTTCTTTCAAAACCATCATACAAAAAATATCCATCTTATAAAAAATAATACCATACTTCTCCTTATGATGATCCCTTACCTAACAAAAGACTAAGGAAACATTATACAGTTTCTCTTTCAAAACCAACATACAATAAACCAACTTATAGAAGAGAATAACCATTACCATAGAAAATTCACTTCTAAAATCCAAGCATAAAACTTAAAGAAAACCTTTATAAATTCAACTTTCAAATTGCACTTAACAACATTTTCTTTACTAAGCAAAGGTTCTCATATTTATTTTCAAGACTACAGTGGAACTAAAGCATAAAAAAATAACTAGCTACCACTTTAAGGCCACATCTTCCTTAGCATAAACAATCAAAGAAAGGTCTATATTTTCTTAAAGCTATATTCCATAATAAAACAAATACCTAAATGAGAACATAATACTCAAAATTTCAAACCAAAGAATATTCTACAAATCTTATAAATGATTAAATTAAAGGCCTCAAATATAAATACTTAACTTGACTAAGCTATGGTACCAACATTGCCCAACCAATAAAATATTTTCCTATACGGGGAACACAAGCCAACACTTAAATACATGTTAGATGGATCCAAATGACTTAATAAGTTAACTCAATCTAACCCCCTATGGTTGGAAGTAAGGTTTGTAGGGTTAAAACTCAAAAATTCACATAGGCTAAGGTAAATGGAGGTAATCAATTGAGATAGAGCTATCCAACAAGAAAATAATGAGGAGCAAGCAGAGTGAGGGGTGGATAACCACTACCCATAAATTAAGAATAACATTAGCAAAATAATGCATGCCACTGGCCATACAATGTCTAAGATCAACATAGAAGGGGATAAATAATGGAAGTAGCACTCATGATTCCCTCCAAGAAACATGCAGGTTAAACTCATCAACATAAGAGAATACTAAATAAAATAAAAATAAAGCACAAATAATCTCCACCTAAGGTATGATTAAGCTAAGCATAGTATACAAAAATATACATTAAAGAAAGCACCTAAACAAAATTGATATGTCCAATATGCCCTAGTTCTATGTCGCACTACCTTATTAGTCCTTCTCCTTCAGCTTCAATCCTTCCTCTTGCTTTCCAAAGCCAAAATTTCCCCTCCTTCATGCATTCCACTCCATTTTCAAAAGGAATAAGGCACTCTCTTTGCATGGAGGTGTTTTTTCTCATACACAAGAAGACGTTACCTCTAATTCCACCTTTATGCCAATAGAAGTGCCACCCAAGCACAAAAGACAAAAAGAAGGTCAAATTTGAATTTTAAGCCATTTAATTTAAAACTAAACCTTAGAGGGCAAGCAATAATAAAAGCATTTCCAAGAATTCACTTAATAATTTCAATTACTGATATGAACTTTTGGTATTGACATTATTATTATTTTCTTTTTCCAAAATATTAATGTCATCAAATTAATACTTTAATAGTCTAAAGTATTAAAGCCACCATTTACTTAATACTTGATAGTTCTTGACCAAAAAAAAATCTGTGCACACCACAAACAACATAGATTCACATTAATAATATTACACACCATTGTTTTATCTTTAAGTAGGCAATATCCTTTAAGATAGTCTAGTGCTATCACCAACCTATTAAGGAGACTCATTGCACAAGCAACTTCCTGGTCCAATGGTGTGAATATCAAAATAGACAAAATGCAAATGCATCTACTTGAAGGGTATTTTGTTACCCTAAGTTGTTGATGAACAAGTCATCACCATCATTTCCCAAAATATCTCTCATTGTAGGTGGTTTACCCATATGTTCCCACCAGAGAGAGCATCTAGTCCTACATCCATAAGTACATCAACAATACCATATTCTAAGCTTAAAAGAATATAATAATTCCATCATATATAGATCATTAAATGAAGTTATTTAATTAAACATACACATCAATACATAGTTCATTATCAATAAAGAGTTCTTCCAAGGAGGAATGTTACAAAAGTATGGTCACTGTTCTCCCAAAATCACATCTACACTTTCCATATTCATTGCAATGAGATTGACAAACCAAATATAATCATCCATCTAGATCTTGACCATAGAAATTTGACCCACGCACTAAATTATACCCCCACTAATAATCAATACTTAAAATTTATCCTAGGTTGAAGTAATAATATAAATTACCAAAGATTTTGTTGTTTTGTTATTTATAAAGTTATGCATGCTACCTGGAGCAATCAACACATTGACATATTGACTTTTGATGAATCCTTAGACCTTAACGGTATGGTGATAATATATTCCAATAAGTGCAAAAGTGAATAGATCCATGGTATCACCATAATGCTAAGATTTACCTCCTTTAGTTGGTTTCTCCTACTATGATGAATCTTCATCTTCTAACACTACCGCTTCTTTATCTTTCACTTGAAATTTATGATGTTCTTCAAAGCCCTAATCATAGAGATGATATGAATGATATTTGAAATAGAATAATCCCTAGGGGCACTAGTTATTATAGTTATTAAAGTAAGGTCATTGAAGGTTAAATTAATTCTAAGGTTGGCGATAGGATACTTAGAGCTTATTTTTTGCCACTAGAGCTAAACATTTAGCATACTCAAGGGTTTATAAATTAAACATATAAAATTTCTATTAAATTTAATCCTTAAGGCCATGGTGAAAGGAAAAGACTACTAGTACTAGATCTAATTGACAGGTGTAGGTGAGTAAACTTCTAAAATCTAAACAATAATCCTTAACTAATATTGATTCCTTGGTTTGCATCAAACATGCCATATACAATGCGTAAGATCCTTTATAAAACTTATGAAGGAATAGTATTTTGTACTTAGGCCACATAAGAGAGGTCTTGCATTAGAAAAGATAACTTGTAATGCTCCTCCTTGGTAGGACTTATTATTGATATTTAATTTATGTATTGATGTGTGGATATTTTTTTTTTTGGTAGATAAGATACTATAGCATTAATACGGGGTTTTACAGGTTGACCCAAAACCTTTTACAAAAATCAGCCTAGGGTTGTTGATGAACATGTCCTTACTAAGGATCCTATATATGTAAAATCTACATGCTGCCAAAGCCATTACATCCGGTAAGGCACATAGCCTGTTATCAAAAAGAAACTTCCCATACAATATTTTGGGTATACCCCGAGAAAACACACCTGCATCATAATTACAAAAAAATAAACAAACACAAATCCCTTCCTTGAAATAGTGGAGAAACAAAAAGCTGTAGACACACATAGCAGAGTACTGAAAAAAACTCCCACAAGCTCTGTATTGACAGTTACTCTTAATAATTATTTGGTAATTGCTTTCTTTCATATATGATATGCTTTGGGACCACATCCCGTCTTGGCCAATCAGCCTTGGAGAAGTGAACCTGCTGGCTAGATTTATGGTGGTGGCTATCTGGTGGTCCACGTGGCTCTAGTTCGAAGTCTTATATTGTCATTTCTTTCCTACCCTATGATTATCAACCAACCTCAAATTACTAAGATGACTAGGAGCCATGTTATCTAACATGTGACTGTCCCCATTAGTATTTGTGGTATTTCCAAGCAACATCCACCAAGACTGACAACTCAAATAATTTTTATTGTGAGTCCATTTCAAAAAATAGATGGGAATACTCATAGCATTTGAACTTACAGTGCCTTCCCTATTGGTAAATTTGACTATCATTCTTGGCATTCTTGTTGAATAAGCTCCTCTACTTCACTCGGAATACCATGTTCCCATTTGAAAAGTTTGTAACCATCGACACCCAAATTGACCAGCTTATCAACAACTTTGTTAGCTTCCAAAAAGACATGTTGGGCTTTTCTGTCCTGTCTTCCATGGAAAAGGATCCTAGCATCTTCAAAAATTGTTTTAATCCTCCAAGGAGGTATTTTACAATTATTGAGGAGATTTATAACATGCATAGAGTCTCCTTCTACGATCAAATTGCCTTCTAAGTCTTGAGTCATTTGAAGGCCTCTCCACATAGCTCTAGCTTTAGCTTCATTTTTCGTCCTTGTTCCCAAATATTCAAAAAATGCAAGCATCATATTCCCATTATGATCTCGCACAATGCCACCAGTGCCTGCTCTACCAAGATTGTCCTTAGCCACTCCATAAAAATTAAGCTTAAACCAACCCGTAGGAGGTGGGGACCACTTAACATTGGCTCTGGGGTTGACTACCCTAGGCACAGACTCATCTAACAAGGTTAAGCTTAAATATTGAGAAATCATGGTCTCCTATAGATGAGGTTTACGACTATCAAAAGGGATAAGGTTCATATTCTCATTAGCAAAGGGTAGGATCCTGGCAATGATAGTTTGATGATCATAGATAGACTCATTAAAGACTCTATGGTTCCTTTATAACCACACCTACCAAAGATAGTGATTGAGACAAATTTTCCACATGTATCTAAGTCTTTGGCTTGAAAAGGGGCAAGGCCACTAGATGAACAAATCAAGTACGATGGCTAGTTTAACCTAGGAAATATTGAAGGCCTGAAAAACCCCACTTAGGACAGTCAAGGAAAAAGGGCACTCAAAGAAAATGTGATAAATGGTCTCCCAATTAGCCTTGCACAAAAAACAACGATTAGTGATACAAATACCTTTGTGCATCATATTATCAATGGTTAGAATTTTTCCTTGGATAACCATCCATGAAAAGACTACAATTTTTAGAATTAAATTTTTTATTCAAACTAAGTCCTTTTGGAGCACAAAATCCTCATCATCAAGCAGAAGCTTGTAAGCTGATTTAATAGTGAACTGCCCATTTTTCGTAGGAGCCCAGGTCACTTGATCTTCCTTGGGTCTCATGGGGATAAATTGTTGCTCGAGAATGTTATAAAGATCATTTGATTTCGTTTGAAATCCTTGAATCCTTATTTGTTTCCACTTAATTCTACCTCTGTCCTCAACCATATAATCGAAGACTTTTCTGCCAATGAGTTCTTCCGTGATATCTCTGATTTGGGCTAAGTTAGGATATTGCATTAGTGGTTCGTCCTTAGCCCACCTGTCATTCTAGCAATTTATCCTCTCACCATTACCTGAAACCCATATTAAACCTTTTTTGATAATTTCCTTACAATTGAGAATTGCTTTCCAAAAAGCAAAACCTCTAATTGGAACTGATTCACTTAGAAATTCCATTTTTTGAAGATACTTTTGTTTGATGATAGATTTCCATTAATTTTTTTCACCAGAAATGAGGCGCCATGCCTGCTTAGCTAGTAAAGCTAAATTCATATGAGCAATTCTCCTCAGACCTAAGCCCCCATTTTCCTTGGGTTTGCACACTTTGGTCCATCCTACAAGGTGTATCCTTTTTTTCTCCTTTGATCTAGTCCATACAAATTCTTTTTGGAGTTTCTCAATTTTATGGAAAACCTTCACAGGGGCTTTGAAAATGGAGAGGAAATAGACTGGAATGCTTTGAAGAGAGGCCTTAGTGAGGGTCAACTTTCCTGCTTGAGATAGAAGATGACCTTTCCATCCAACAAGTTTTTTTTGAATTCTTTCAATAACCCTGTCCCACATTGAATCTCTTGGAGAACCAATGAAAATATGTAGACCAAGATACAAAGTGGGGAGGTTTGCTATATCACACCTTAAAATTTTTGCAATCCTTCCTTACATCTGAATGGGGGTGTTCAAGAAATATAACTTGCTTTTACTAAAATTAAATTTCTGACCAGTAGCATCCTCGTAGAGTTGTAGGATTTATTTAATTCTTTTGGCCTCAACCACCGACATCTTAGTCAATAGAAGGGTATCATCGACAAATTGTTGGTGAGAAACAACCCTAGTGAGAGATTTTGCCTTGATTCCTGATATTAGCCTTGAAATGCAAGCATTTTTGATGGTTCTGCCTAAAGCTTCTGCCACAATGATGAATAACATGGGGTTGATAGGGTCCCCCTACCAAATTTCTCTATGACTTTGAAAGTAACCAGTAGTTGTTCCATTAACCAAAATCGAGAACCATGCTTTAGAAATGCATTCTTTGATCAAATTAACCTATTGGTGGTGAAAACCAAACTTAAGGAGGACAACAATTAGAAAGTCCCAATTTAGCCTATCAAATGCTTTGTTCATATCAAGCTTGAGGGCAAAAACAAACATGTTAGTCTTATGAGTAGAGTGCAAAGTTTCATGAACTGTGATAACTCCATCCAAGATTGACCTGCCATGGATAGAGCTTCCCTAGCACAGATCTATGATGCGGGGTAGAACATATCTCATTCTATTTGCAATGGCTTTAGTTAGGATCTTGTAAGAAACATTGCACATACTGATTGGCCTAAAGTCAGCCATAGATTCAGGGGTTTGCTTCTTAGGAATTAGAGAAATAAAAGTAGAGTTGAGACCTTTTGGGATATGATTGCTTGCTTGGAATTGTCTGACAAAAAAATTACATCCTCACTTACGATGTACCAAAAATATTGATAGAAATGAGGATGCATAATATCATTTTATGTTATCAAAATATGTTTTATGATTTGATTATACTACTTTTGGAATATGGTACTATTGATGAAAATTGTGGTTGTAGGTCTAGGTACTCTCACGGGTGGATTAGTATGGGAAAACGACCAAAGTTGAGAGAAAATGGGAAATTATGGATGACATTCTCATCAAAAACTCAAGGGTAAAAAAAACCCTTCATATAGGTGCATTGCTTATATGTATGTTTGATTGAATGCACCATTGGGTAAGGAGGTTGATATTAAGAAAAATAATCATCCTTAGTAGAAGGGTGATAGTGTTTCAGTTATCGTAAAGCCTTCTAATCAAGGAAAATATTGCTACATATTTTTTTTACAATTTTTTTTAATGCTTGTGTTTAAAGCATAGAAATGTTTGGTTATTAATTAAATGAATAAATTATTTATAATATGGTTAGTATTATTAATGCTTGGAATATTAATACTGATGTTAATGGTTAATATTAACATCTGGTATTCATTAAATTAATTAATGAGTACAAACCTTGTTTCAAAAAATGGTGGTACTGTGAGAACCTCCCTTCCTTCTCCCTGGAACCGTGTGATGATCTCTATCATGCAATACCTGAATATTGATAATATTAATATCCCTTTACATAGTTTTCACCTCATATTATTAAAACACCTTAGGGAAATCATGTTTATAAACATTCCTGGATACTTGTATAGATCCATTGAACTCTCTATTAATAGTGTGAGAAAAAGAATTGATCCCATCCAATCCACCAAGGCCTACACCTCATTTTGTATAAACATACCCTTGAAGAGCATGCCAAAAAAACTGTTATAACTTGCAATATAATCCTTCCTAATCCACCTAAGGATAGCCTTAGCCATGTTACCACTGCCAATGAGGTACCCAGTGACGAATGTGATCACAAGTACATCTCCACTAACTCAAATATGAAGACACTTGGTTAAATGAACAAGGTTATTCCTATTATGGGTTCGAATTCAGGCATTAGTCTCTCAAAAACTTTGCATGTAAGAATAATCAATGATGAATGCTCTATAAAGGCCTAGGGTTCCACCCATTCCAAGAAGACAAAGATGGATGGGACCCTTGATGGTGTCCCCTAAACAAAAGTATGACAATGGAAGAATACCTGAGCCAAGTTATGCCAAAGTTCTAAGATGTAGAGATCGGTACTTTTCACTTACCTTTTGAAATGAGCTAGAGTGTGCTTTTATGCTTGCTTAGAACATAGATGTAAGATTAAGTTTATTTTAATGGTTGTTGCCTATGAATGTATGGAAGTTGAGCTAGATTTTTGATTGCTAAGATAATCACCCTAGTTTTTACCATGAGGATGGTACTTGGGTATCTATCTTAGGAAAATCTATATCTTTAGGGATTCATTACAGTTTATAGTATGTTGCAATGCAGACTGTAATTAATATCCATAAAGAAGGCTATTATTATTATTATTGTGTTAATATCCATTGATTAGCATAAGATTGTTAATCAATATTAAGATTAGGATGTGTGTTGGAAGCTAAATCATGTTATATGAACTTGAGCTTTTAATTTATGCTTGGAATGACAAAGTTAATTTATGGTGTTTTAATTCATAGTTTTATGATTTTTACTAATTATTAGGTATAAAATTGAAAAATATTATTTTTTATGAAGTCTATTAGAACTTATGAGTTTTTATAGCTTTAGAATGTATGGAAATGGAGTTTGCATTCTGGCGAAAAACTTAGAGAAAAGTAAAATTTGTTTCTAATTATGGATTTGAAATTATAAATGGGAGGGATTGAATAATAGTTCATATATGCATGAAGGTTGTTTTAAACAGATGAAGAATATTTGTATGGTTAATTTTTCTTAAATATGTGTTGCATGCTTACATGGTTTTTTCTTAGTGCATGTTAGGCTTAAATATGTGTTTCATGAGTTGTCTTAATCCCTAAACTTCTATTTGGGTTTGTGGGAAGAATTTTTGAATGGAGGACCTTGAAAGAAAATATGGAAAGATGGATCCTCAATTTTTTGTGTTGTAATAATGTTATTGAAGAAGAGCTTATTCTCGAAAAGTATTGTATTGTATTGGGTTTTTGCAAAACTTTTTATGAAGAAAAAATGTATTTTAATATACCTATTATAGAATTACAAGACTTTATTAATAGTAAAATATTACATGATGCTATTCTTTTATGTAAGTTATTGGAATAATTAACTATGAGCAAAATGAAGAATTACATTCAATGCATGGAATATGAATTTTTATGCTTAATGATGTGTTATTCTTCATAGTAGTTACGAAAATGCTATTTTTTCTCCAAGAACATTTCAGTATTTGCAAGTGTTAGTATACATTTGATTATGTTGAATTATAACACTTTATTGTGAAGCATTTGATTACTTCATTTTCTTTTGGGAGAAAAAAATATATTTAAATGTTTAGACTCTTGGGTTTGTTTAGGTGTAACAACCCAAATGTAACCAACATAGGAGAGAGAAAATAATTTACACAGTTAAGGTTCACAAAAGATGTACCAAATAGGATTACAATCATAAAGGTTTCACCACATTTTTAGTTCAAGATGTTGCAGACATCCCTCGAGTGGACAAGAGTGATCGTTCTCTTGTAAATCATTGGGGTTAACCTTGTACACCTCTGTGGCTTAAAGGATGCCTTCACATGGTCCATCCATTTTCTAACACCCTCTACGAATGTAGGACAACTTGACCCTGGCATAGGTATTATTCCTATATTAGTCCTTAGAGGAAAGGGATATCAATTCCTTTACTAGTTTAGTCATTATATACTCGTACTTAGGCATACAACCTATAAGTTTACACATTACACCATGTATAAACTATGGTGCTCAATTATCCCATCTCAATGATGGTTTAATTGGGTAACTATCACTCTATGTGACATCTCTCATATGGACACCCAATAATAATTCGGGGTTCCATCACCAAATCTAGTTTGCTAATAGGATCTAAACCTCCACGGTTGGAAAAATGATTCAAGCTACACCACCTAAATATTTTCCAAATACTTTCCCATATTTGGGTCCACTTTGAAGTTCCATTATCGAAGTACCCATTACAAAACCCTTAGGTTTTGCTACATAGGTTGGATCCATCCTTTAGGTTCTTCTAGGTTTGGCCATCTAAGGATAACCCCCATAAATACAAAACCTAATCCCATAACAAATCATGAAAACATTTTTTTCTCTCTCTATTACATCCTCTCTTCATCATATCAGATAACATTCTTAAATTCATATGCATGAAGTAAATTATAACACCTACTTAATCAAAATATGTACATAAATTTCAATCATACATGTCATAATAAGAGAAAACATTTCAAATGCTCAAGCTTAAAATTAATGAAATTATAATATCAATTGCTTATATTTCATCCATCTATATTAAGGTAATATATTCCTACTTTATATTTGAGTACATATCAAATTTACAATCTTTCTTCTCATATAGAATACAAACTACTTATTGAGTCATTTCATCAACTTCATAAGTACAAATTTTCTCAATGAAAGTCATAATCAATCCCTCCTTGATCACATCCTTCTTGATTTTATCTAAGAAGTGAATCAGTAAGGGATCATAACATCTCCTTTCTGATAATGCAAACCTATATGCATGTTTATTTTCAATGCATCCTTAAACAATGTTTACAAAATATTTTCTTTATTTATTTTGAAAGCAAGGAGAAAACCCCCATAAGTTTTCCTCAAGCATACACATTTAATTTAGTGTAATCAAAGTACTCTCATAATTTCCTCTAGCAAAAGTATTCAATACATACAATGTACACCCATTTTACATATCTACTTGCATTTTAAAGAAACCCCCATAAGTTTATTTCCTTTTCTTTGGACTCCACATCCAAACATCTAACCATATTCTTCCATTATTAAATTAAGACTTCTTTATCATAAAAGAAAACATATAACTTTTATTCATTTTATTCCCAAACTATAAAATGAACATATACTATTTAATAATCCATTCTATTTTTAAAAACATAATTCAATTTCCAACTATATTATTTCTCTAAAGAAATAAATACAAAATAGGGAATATTGAATAATAATACAAAACTCTTTTGTAAAACATACCTATCATTCATTGTAATTCCCAAACATTATAAAATCAAACCCTAATATAGATTCTCTTAAAATAAAAGAATTTTTAAAAACATTTATTTTATTTACCTCTAGAATATAAAATAATTAAAATTTCATTCAATACTCTATTTAAAATACGATAATTTTCAATTATCCCATATTAATTTTCCATTAGTTCAATATTTAAAAATAAATCCAATGTTCACTAAGTATTTAACCCACTTAAAAGAACATCCATTTTTTCAAAAGCTCTACTAAGTTTCACTTATATATAGGTATATTTTATTTTAATAAAGAAAAATACTATACATAAAAACTAAAGCCCTTACAATTTATTAAATCAACTCATGATTATTATCGTGCATCTCCCAAAGAAATACCATGCAAAATATAAACAAATGAAACTTAGGGTTCAACCCCTTTTAATTTCATTCACAAAAATATAAGGGTTTTATATATATTTTCAATTCATTCTAATTATTTCAAAATATAAATACTCCATTATTTATATTTTATTTTTTCTTAGTTTTCAATATTCTTTAATCAAGAAAACTATGCACAAGTAGAAACCCTAAAATTTCTAATATTATTTAATGGTTCTATAAAGAGTTTCTCTATGGTTTTACTTTTCACACATTTTGTAATACATTCCAGAAATTTGAAAAGCATATCACATTTCATTCAATGCAAGAGTTCCAAATAACATGGTAAAGGATTACCTATAATTTTTAGAAGTCATGGGAAGTAGTAGATGTAAATTATGATGATGCAAACCTCTTGTACTTATCCAATAGAATGCCTCTAAGATCTCTATCTTCTGGCTCATTCTCCCAAAGCATTTAGATCTCTTTTTTCTTCCTTTTCCATCTCTCTTTTTAAAAGAGAGGAAGAAGATGAAACCCTAAACCATTTTTGTAACGTCTTCTTGCTTGTTACATTTTAAAATAACATCAAACCCTAATCTATTCATTAAATGCACCTCCTTTGCAAGATAAAAGGGTTTGTAAAACCTAAATTAAATTTCTTTTAACTTTATAAAAGAAATAAACTCATTTATATCTCTTTTAATTTTAAAAGAAGGTTTTTATGAAATAAATAAGCTTAGTTATATTTTTTTTAATTTGCAAGAAGGGTTTTAATAATACGGTGATCATGAAAATCCTTTTTATTGCTAATAAGGTATGCGTATATCTTGATATCTTTCATATTATTAGCTAAATCTACCTCTATAAGATCTCTAGCCACCTCTTCTTAAGTAGCAGGATTCCTATGCTGTCTAACCTCAGAATTCTAATTCTGTGATTTTTATTTTTTAAGAAAAAAATCCTTGCGGGGCGACCTTGGTATGAGAGACAATGACCAGAGGGTTCTACATCATCAAATTCACTCAGGAGTCACGCTCGATCCTGCCCACACCAACATTATCAATTGGATTTTGGGTACCCAATTCAACTTTTTGGCAGGGTGGAGATTTGAACCTGGGACCTCCCTTGGAGGATTTCCCTGTCCTCTCCAAATCACCTACAACACTTGGATTAATTTTTTGAATTTTGATTCACTACTATTTCCAACAACTATATTTGTTGGGTCAATTATTCTTTTTGTTGCTCTATTTGTTCCTATAATAAAGAGTCAACAACAATGAGGTTTTCCACCTCTCTATTTGGATTCTTAAGATATTTTTCTTCTGGTTCCATCCCACCTAACTGGCCTTGGATTCTAAGAATATTTTCTTCTTCCTCTCCTTAATTTGGGTGCCATATTTCCTATCCATACAAAGGATTTAGATAAGTTACAATTTCTCCCAATTGTACTTCAAAAGGTTAGTTACATCATCCAATGAACTAACTTAGGCCATTAACATTCTTCTAGTAATTGTCACAATCACACTTATATTCCCACAAGGTTCCATTTGGTTATGACCATTATCACTTCCCTAGTAATGATCAAGGTCACGCTTGCCTCACCACAAGGTGCAGTATTAGTTATAACCACTATTGCTCTATTGACAATGATCGTAGTCACACTTTTCCAACTACAAGGTGTCTTTTACCTTATCCCCAAAAGGAGTTGAGTTAGGTTACAATTTTATCCAAATTGTACTCCCAAATTCTAGTTAGTTTCATCATCCTCATGAACTAACATAAAATAGTATTATCATCCCCTAATAATATCAATGGTCACACTTACTCCATGTAAGGTTCCATCCCCAATGGAAGATTATTTTCTTCCAAAAGTCACTCATCAAGTCTAGCCAATCCTAAGTTTCACTCCATGGAAGCTACTAGTCCTATGACCTAGAGCTCTGATACCAACTGTAACAACCCAAATCTAACCAACCTAGGAGAGAGATAAAAATTTACACAATTAAGGTTCACAAAATATGTACCAAATAGGATTACAATCATAGAGGTTTCACCACATTTTGAGTTCAAGATGTTGTAGACATCCCTCAAATGGATAGGAGTGATCACTCTCCTATAAATCACTAGGGTTAACCTTGTACACCTCTATGGATTAAAGGATACCTTCACATGATACCTCCATTTCCTAACACCCTCTACAAATGTAGGACAACTTGACCATGGCATAGGGATGACCCTTCTCAATCCTTTGAGGAAAGAGATGCCAATTCCTTTACTTGTGCAATCATTCTATACTAGTAATTAGGCATAAAATATATTAGTTTACACATTACACCATGTATAAAATATGATGCTCAATTATCCCATATTCACGATGATTTAATTGGGTGATTATAACTCCATGTGACATCCCTCACATGGACATCCAATAGTCATTCAGGGTCCCATCACCAAATCTAGTTTACTAATGAGATCCAACCCTCCACGATTGGAAAAAATATTCAAGCTACACCACTTGAATATTTTCCAAATGCTTCCCTATATTTGCATCCACTTTGAAGGTCCATTATCAAAGTGCCATTGTAAAACCCTTAGGTGTTGCTACATCGCAACCACCTAAGGTTGGATCCATCCCTTAGGTTATTCTAGGTTTGGCCATCTAATAATAACTCCCATAAATACCAAACCTAATCCCATAACAAATCATGAAAGCATTTATCTCTCTCTTACATCCTCTCTTCATCATATCAGTTAATATTCTTCAATTTATATGCATGAAGTAAAGTATAACATCTACTTAAACAAAATATGTACATGAGTTTCAATCATAAATGTCATAGTCAGAGAAAACATTTCAAATGTTCAAGCATAATATCAATGAAATAATAATATCAATTGCTTAAAGTTCATCTATCCATATTAAGGCAATAGATTCCTACTTCATATTCGAGTACATCTCAAATTTACAATATTTCTTCTCAAATAGAATATAAACTACTTATTGAGTCATTTCATCAACAACTTCATAAGTACAAAGTTTCTCAATGAAAATCATAATGAAGCCCTCCTTGATCACATCCTTCTTGATTTCCTTCAAGGAGCAAATTAATAAGGGATCAAGACAACTCCTTTATGATAATGCAAACCTCTATGCATGTTTATTTTAAATGCATCCTTAAAAAATGTTTACAAAATATTTTCTTTTTTTATTTTAAAATCAAGGAGAAAAACCCCCATAAGTTCCTCAAGCATACACATTTCATTTAGTGTAATCAAATTACTCTCATAATTTCCTCCAGCAAAATTATTCAATACAGACAATGTACACCCATTTTTCATATCTACTTGCATTTTAAAGAAACCCCCATAAGTTTCTTTCCTTTTCTTTGGACTCCACGTCCAAACATCTAACCATATTCTTCCATTATTAAATTAAGACTTCTTTATCATAAAAGAAAACATATAACTTTTATTCATTTTATTCCCAAACTATAAAATGAACATATACTATTTAATAATCCATTCTATTTTTAAAAACATAATTCAATTTCCAACTATATTATTTCTCTAAAGAAATAAATACAAAATAGGGAATATTGAATAATAATACAAAACTCTTTTGTAAAACATACCTATCATTCATTGTAATTCTCATTTAAAATAAATGAAACATTATAAAATCAAACCCTAATATAGATTCTCTTAAAATAAAAGAATTTATAAAAACATTTATTTCATTTACCCCTAGAATATAAAATAATTAAAATTCATTCAATACTCTATTTAAATTACGAGAATTTTCAATTATCCTTTATTAATTTTCCATTAGGTTAATATTTAAAAATAAATCCAATGTTCACTAAGTATTTAATCCACTTAAACGAACATCCTTTTTTTCAAAAGCTCTACTAATTTTCACATATATATAGGTATATTTTATTTGAATAAAGAAAAATACTATACATAAAACTAAAGTCCTTACAATTTATTAAATCATCTCACAATTATTATTGTGCTTCTTGCAAAGAAAGACCATGCAAAATACAAACAAATGAAACTAGGGTTCAACCCCTTTTAATTTTATGCAAAAAAATATAAGGGTTTTATATTTTTTCAATTCGTTCTAATTATTTCAAAATATAAATACTCCATTAATTATAATTGATATTTCATTAGTTTTCAATATTCTTTAATCAATAAAACTATACACAAGAGGAAACCCTATAATTTACAATATTCTTTAATGGTTCTAGAAAGCGTTTCTTTGTGTAAAAAAATTAGATACACCCAAACAATGAAATATTGACACAAGCGATTGCAATAAAATAAAATTCTTTTGTATTAAAATTTTAGGAGCCTTGATCTCCTCTATTTATAATAGTGATTTACCCCAAATTGTAGGGGTATGATTACAAAAGAATATCACTTGCGTGCTCTTATTAAAATGCAATGGGCACAAAGGGGAAAACCCCTTTGGTGAATTAAAATAAAGGTGGGTGTCGATGATCTTCTTTGATACAATAATATTATTGGATGGGCTTGGGTATCCTTGTAGGCCATACTTACCTTAGCATCTATCTATAGATCTATCACCTACACACAAAATGCTTATAAACAAGAAAAGGAGTCAGTAGCACATGAAGGGCCTCCATTGCTTGAGGCCCATTTTTATATAAGTGAAAGCTACAAAAACCTTGAATACAAAAATACTTGTAGAATAGAAAACATGTGTAGAAGACATAAAACAATAATATTAAAAACCTTGTTGTGTTATTACATGTCTGATCCATGCTTGGAAGTTGTTGACCTGACCCTGCGCAAATGCAAGGTTGCATTTGTAAACCCTTAGAGTTATGTTTGTCATTGTAGACCCTCAACACTGGGTTTATGGATGTACACCCTCAGGGCTACATTTTTTACTATAAAAATGTAGGTCTGCATTTTGGATTGAATGGTAAAAGGGCTCGAGGTGGCTTTCCTCAACTTTGATGGCTCAATCTCCAAGAAATAAGTGATCCTCCTATCATGTTTTTTGTAGCATGATGGTGTGTTTTCTAGTCCCTTTTAATTGATCAAATGATGGAGCATTTATAGGCATTTGGGAAATGAGGAGGGTGATGATAGGTGGCAAGCAAGGGCTACCAAGTGGCAGGGACTCGAAAACCACCTATCCTAGGTAGTTAGAGTGAGTCACTTAGAGTGTCTCACTTAGGTGGAGTGGTGGCATGTGGGTAGGTGGAAGTGGAGTGAGGTGTGTGAGATGTGGTAAGGGGAGGGGTAGTGGTGGTTAGGACACATATCAAGTGGAGAGATAGGGTATCCTAGGGTATATTTTCTAGATTTTACAAAATCTGGAAAGTTGATTAATATGTAGGAAAACATGCCTAAGTTAAATCTTAGGCATATTATTTTATTATGTATATTTGTGGGATGGATGGGTTTTTTCAAATGGTTAGGGTTTGGTGTCTACACTATGGTTTTACTTTTCATGACATTCTGTAATACATTCTAGAAATTTGAAAAGTATATCACATTCCATTCAATGCAAGAGTTCCAAATAACATGGTAAAGGATTACCTATAATTTTTAGAAGTTATGGGAAGTAGAATATGCAAATTATGACGATGCAAACCTCTTGTGCTTGTCCAATAGAATTCCTCCAAGATCTATGTCTTCTAACTCTTTCTCCCAAAGCATCTAGATCATTTTTTTCTTCCTTTTTCATCTCTCTTTTTAAAAGAGAGGAAGAAGATGAAACCCTAAACCATTTTTGCAACGTCTTCTTGCTTGTTACACTTTCAAACAACATCAAACCCTAATATATTTATTAAATGCACCTCCTTTGCAAGGTAAAAAGGTTCATAAAACCTAAATTAATTATCTTTTAACTTTATAAAAGAAATAAACTCATTTATATCTCTTTTAATTTTAAAAGAAGGATTTTATGAAAGAAATAAGCTCATTTATATTTATTTTAATTTACAAGAAGGTTTTTAATAATACCATGATCATGAAAACCCTTTTTATTAGCAATAAGGTTATATATATAAACCTTTAGCAATCAATTTCCTAATGTTATCTAGCAACATTAAAGCAACTAATAGATTTATTGCTTTCTAATGTATAAACATACCAATTGCATTTCATTTCTAATGTTAAATTTTAACATTATGATAAATTAATTAATTATCTTTTAATTAATTAATTAAGTACCAAATGTTAATAAATTATTGACATTGACACTAACCATTAGAGGATTTATAAAATCTCTATATTTATTAATCCTTCTCCTTATTGAATCCCTTGCCAAATTTATAAACATAAGAAAAACATATATTTTCAAATGCTTATAAACCAATATATCATTAATGGAACATTTATCTAACCAAGCACCCAAAGACATAATATTAATTATTTCAAAACAATTATTTTTTTCCAATGTTATCCATTAACATTTCAAAATAATCAAATCAATTTATTGCCTTCTAAATAATTTAATTTCTATTCATACCACAAGCTAATATTTCTTATTAGCCTTGGTATTATTATGAAGGTATTATTAAGTACCCTTACCTAATAATTCCTTCCATGTTGGGTTTCTTTGCCAAAATTATTTCAAGTAAATACATATAACTTCGGATGCTTATAGACAAAATAGTTAAATATAATATACCATCAAAGAGATTATTTATATTTTCAAGGCATCTAAAAAAATGCAGATAAATATTTGGTAAAACATAGACAAAGTAAAGTAAGCATTCATTCACATAAGATCTCATGATAACTTCCAGGTTATCAATATCTTGTTTAAGGTGACTCCATTGCCCTAAGGTAACTTCCTTGTTGATGCAATAATTTTAAACAAGCATATTATGAGATGCAACTATATGTGGTAACCACTTGTTACCCTAGGTAAACCTTACCCTAGAGATTTTTGTCACATCATTTTCCTTCCAGTATCTTGTTCTCAATGGTTAACTTTCTTGGCCATCCACGAGAGCACTTGATCCTGCATCTAAGCATAATATCAACAACACCATATCCATATAACATAAAATAATAACAATAAAAGCATAAAATATTTCAAATGCATCAAAACTAAGTACTAAATAATCATTTAAGTACATAGTTTTTCTCATTAAAGAGTCCTACCAAGGTGGATCATGATATACTACCCTCCTTAGACTAAAATAAGTCCTTTGTGTTTCTCTTGCAATAAAAATTACATATTATTTCCATTTTCAAATTAATAAGGAAAATGTTTTCTCATCTCATCCACTTTTTTGAGTGGATTTTTTCTCAGAATATTTGTCCCACTGTATCTTACACTAGTCTAGAATTCAGTTAATCATAATTTTGAAACAAAACTCCAAAATCCTCATAGGTTTTAGCTCAATCATCGAGGGATCAACTATCTAAAAATTTGAAACATTCCACACATGGTTAGGATCAATAATATACTTACTAAGTAGGGATATATGGAAAGTATCATGGATATTTAATAGGTTGGATGATAAGGTGATATGATAGGCTAATAGACTTATCTTCTAAGCGATATCAAAGGGACCAAGATATCTAGGATTTAACTTAGTAGACTTGATGACACTTTTCATGGGTTTTAACTCTTAAGAATAATTTGTCTCTAGGTGTTCCTTTTAGATTGGCATAGCTCTTTTGACGATCAATGACTTCCTTAAGCCTTTGCCTGATCATCCTTAGATTTTTCTCCATCACTCAAATCATATTCGGTCTGATGGTAACCTGATCCTATAGATTATTCTAAGATAGAGGATTTTTGCATCTCCTACCATACAAGGCTTCAAAACAAATCCATACCCAAGGAAGCATGATGACCATTATTATTTTTAAATTTCACCAGATGCAAAATGTCTTCCCATCAAGAATTTTGATCCATGTAGTACATGCAAAGCATATATTCCAAGAATTGGTTTACCTTCCCAGGTTTACCATCTATTTTTGGATGGTATGCAAAAATTATGTTAAGATTTGTGCCAAATGTATGATGAAGAGATGTAGATATAAATTTGGAATCTCTATTTGAGATAATCACTTTAGGAAACCCATGTAACCTGAATATCTCTTTGGCAAATGTATTAGCAACCATGAGAGCATCATACTTAGTTATCCAAGGAATAAAGTGTGAAACGTTGATCAAATTATCAACCATAATGATGATTACGTTATGTTGGTACCTATTCTTAGGTAGTCCCATAATAAAGTCCATTGATATGACCTACCATTTCTACATAGGTATATCATGTGGGTATAAATATCCTATTGGATGCCTATGCTCAACTTTCACTTTTTGGTATTCCATGCATCTAGCGATAAAATTGGTGATATCTTGCTTCATACTTGACCAATATAAGGTATTTATCATATTATCCTTCATCTTAGCCCCTCTAAGGTGAGAAAAACAAGGATATCTATGTGCCTCTTGCATGATAAATATCCTTAAATCACCAATATTTGGTATGAAAACCTTATCTTTAAAGCACAAAAGCCCATATTTTATGCCAAAATCCTTGTTTTCCCTAGGATTTCTTATCATTTTTTCTTGAATATCATTGCAATTTTGATCTTGTGATTACTTTTTCCTGACTTGGTCCATCAAATCTATGTGATTGTGGGTTAGAGCAGTTATATACCTTCTTCTACTCAAGGTATCAATGATCGTGTTCTCCTTGCCTTTTATATACTCTATACCAAATTCATACTCAGCTAAGAACTCGATCCATCTTCTCTATATAGCATTGAACATAGGTTGAGTGAATATGTATTTCAAAATCAGATGATCGGTTATTAACTCTAAGGATTTTCCTAGGAGGTAATGTTACCATATCTTGAGTGCATACATAACTACTACTAGTTCCAAATCATGTGTAGCATAATTTATCTCATGCTTTTTGAATTTCCTTGACTCAAATGCTACAACTGATTCATCTTGGGATAACATTTCTCCTAGACCTTCCATTGATGCATCAATACAAAGTAAAAAGTTCCCTTCAAGATTTGGAATATTCAGTATAGGTGTTGTAGTAAGCTTTTAATTAAAAAGCTCAAAAGCAACCTTGCACTTATCTATCTATTTAATTTCCTTTCATTTCCTTTGAATATTGGTTATTGGATAGGCAATTTTTGAATAGTCCTTCAAAAATCGTCTATAGTAACCCGTAATGCCCATGAAGATCTGTACTTCAGACACATTAGTGGGTGGTGGCCAACTCAAAATGACCTCAATATTCTTGGGATCTACTACAATTCCTTCTACAAATATGATATACCCTAGGTTTTGCACCTCTAGGACATAGAAGTCACATTTTGACAAATTGCCATAGAGTTGGTTATTCCTTAGTAGTTAAAGCACTATCCTCAAGTGCGTGTCATTTTCTTCCTTATTTCTATAATATATTGGTATATCATCAAAAAATATCAATACAAATTGACCCAACTACTTTCTAAATACACTGTACTACATCAAATTCATGAATATTGTTGGTGCATTGGTTAATCCAAAAGGTAGTACTATGAAATCACAATACCCATATCGGGTCTTAAAACTAGTTTTGTAAGTGTCCTCCTAATGGATTATAAATTGGTGATAGCATGATTTCAACTCAATCTTGGAAAATATGGTTGCACCCTTAAGTTGATCAAATAGATCCTCAATCATAGGCAAAGGATATTTATTTTTTTTATAGTTGCTCTGTTCAAAATTTGGTAGATGATACACAATCTGAGTGAATCATATTTATTTTTTAATAAACGTATGGGTGCACCCCATGGTGACACACTAGGTTTAATCAACCCTTTTTCTAAAAACCCTTGAATTTGCACTCTCAATTCCTTCATTTTGATAAGATTCATCCTATAAGGAGTTCTATGTATAGGTTCAGTTCCTGGTATTAGTTCGATGGTGAAATAAAAATATCACTTTGGCAGAAGTCCAAGAAGGTCTTCCAGGAACACAATCTCTAAATTATTGTAAAATTGGATGTTTTCCAAATACCTCTTCCTTTTTATCATTCTCAACTTTATTTTTCTTTATAATAAAAACTATTCCTCCTTTTCTAATGGTCTTATTTAGTTGCATAGCTGATAATAATTGAGGTCGAAATAACCCTTACTTAGTGTATATTCTTAGTCTCAGCTTAGCTTTATCCATATAGTCAATCCATCTATCTTGGAAGTTAATTAGGGTCTCATGAGCCTCTAACCAATCCATCTCCAAGATGATGTCGAAGGCATGTAGTGGAGCTACATATAGATGCCAATTCTCATAACCCATCATAATCTAGTCTATGATGGTTCTTTTGGATGTAATGCCTTTATGTCTAGTTAGTTGCACCTCCACGGTGAACTACTAGTCCCTTTATGCTTGGATATTCCACCATTACAATATTGTATTCTTTAAGTGGAGGGTAGCCCAAAATTTTTGGATTACTAAAGAATAATTCTTCATGGAAAATAATATTTCCAAGTCATTCAAACCAACTTTGGCTGATTCACCTTCATATTTTCTATTAAACTTGGATATCTTGACATATTTTATATCGTTAACCAACTCTACCTCTATAATAAAGATATGTTAATGCTACAAGGTCATGTTTATTAGTTAGGTTCCAAATTAATTATTATGAGGCTTTAAGAAGACCTCATTAGAATATATTATTTTAATGTGTAATGTCATTTCATGTTCATTTGAATTTTATGTAATATGGATTTGGGAACCCTAACCCTAATCTTATTTTTATCAATATATAATTCCATAACACAAAGGGAGATATGCCATTTTTATTCTCTCTATTGTCAAAATATTCTCCTCTTTTTTCTTGTTTCATGTGGTTGAGATTGGGCACATAGCATTGATCCTTGCTACAAGTGGTATCTGAGCTTGGATGCTTGACCTTCCCATAATCAATATTGGAGAAGCATTGCATTTCCCTCCTCTCCTCCTCCACAAATTTATGTGTTGAGTTGAAGGAGAGCATGAGGATGTTGCATGAGGTTTCATAAAACCTCCATAGATTTTTATTTTATTGTAGATATTAGCTTGTCTCTTTGTTTGAACATATTCAAAATTTGAATCTAACTGAGTTCATCAATGTTTGTGTAACCTGATCGTGTTCATTTTTTATACAACCATACAGTATCCAAAATTTGGATTTTATGAAGTTCAAGGACCTTTGTGTAAACTAACCATGTTTTTTTATATGCAACCATACTATTAGATCGACCTCTTTGTAAACTGATTTTTTTACAACACAACAAGCTTCTAGCCTCTCCATTATACTTGTATAAGTTTCTTATAGAATTTTCCATATTGCTTTTGGCTAATTTATATCCCTTATTTGTAAAAGTGATTCCACTTGGATGGTGAGGAAGGTCTAGTGGATCACACCTAACGTACATACTACCACATTAGTACTATAGTAGCACTCCATATATAGTCCATATTTGTAAAAGTGATTCCACTTGGATGGTGAGAAAGGCCTATTTTTAGTTTTCATTTTTTTTTTCATTGTAAATCAATTCACATATTTGCATAATTCCTAAAAGGAATGCATCTGATGACTCATTATGCAACCTAGCCTCGTGATAGGGCACCACTTCCTTGGTGGTGGAAAATCCACATTAAAGGCCTCGTGAGTCAAATATGGATTGGACTTAATGAGAATACAGTCAAGGGTATTAGCCATACCCATAAATATTTGGAAAATGATCATCCTTTTGCCTAAGCTTAGAAAAATAAAAAAATATTAATCTATATTAAAATTAAGTCAATCCAATATTCATAATAGTTTTGGAATAGAGCATGTACTTCTCTTTAGAGAGTATATTTCTAACCACAGTAAATTGGGTGAGGATTGGTAGGACTTGGGCTCCATCATGGCTTGGATTTCATCATAAAGCATCTATATGTGGGCATCTAGGTGAAGGCCTTAATTTGAGACAAGCTCATTATACCTCTCCAACTTTTAGCACCTCACCTACTTGCAGTCATAAGATTGAGATTACTAGTTTTGCACATCCCACACTTTAGTATTTAGTTGTGTAATCTAGTGTTGGAGATATTGGCCTACACATTCATCTATTGGAGATATTAGCTTTTACATTCATCTATAATATTTTAGTTTGGGCGACACACCTTTTTTTAGTACTTTAGATTTAGCCACATCATCATCCTATTGCATTAGGACTCATAGCCACTTACTTGTACAATTCATCATTTGTAAAATAGATTCCACTTGGACAGTGAGAAAGATCTAGTGGATCACATTCATTCATTTTCATCACTTGGCTCATTATTTATTGGCACATTTTGCATCAATTAGTCATATATTTCTTATTAACACCTTGACACACCTCTTTTAGGTATTTGTAATATCAAAGGTCACAATGAATTTCAAATTCAAAAAAAATGTTGGATGTACCCTCAAAGGTAAGGATATAGGCCTCAGGATAGATGTAAAATTTGAGAACCTATGGTGCAACCATCTGGATGCAAATCCTACACCACCCACATGTGTTGCTGCATTGGAAAAATAGTAGATAGATGATGACCGAATTTGTGTCAACATCTTACTTGTCATACAATATCACCTTTATAATTTGGTTGATGAAGCCAAACATGACACAACATAGTTAGCTCTCTAAGTCTTCAAGAAAAATTTTGACACTAAATCTAACCTAGATTTTTTTCATCTTGTCCTCAAGATGAATCAAATAAATATGTAAAAAGAAAACTCTAGTTCCACCATCAACCTCCTTCACCTTATTAAATAGGTCATTGATAAAGATTTAAAAATCAATGTATGACATGGGCTTTCCTCCTTCAGTCATGTCTTCACATTCTAGACTATAAGTTCTTGCTTACCAGTTTATCAGCTAGTGGAACCTTAAAAACTCTCAACTTTGAAGCCTTAGTAGAAAAATTCATTGAACTTGCCAAAAAATTTGATACAAACTTCACTAGTTCTAACCCTAGCAACTCAACCTTTTAGGTGGATGAAGATGTAAATATTTCAAATAGTCAAGCTAACAAAAGTTGTGGTCAAGGTCATGGTTGAGGCAAAGGCAAAGGATAAGGATAAGGTTCTAACAATGGTCAACATGAATGCTCATGACATCAAACTAGTCAAAGAAAAATAAAATAGACTAGTATCTCTCAAGGAATTGGCAACTCAAATATCATGTGCAAATATTATAACAAAAAAGGGCACTATGTCATTAATTGAACTACCACACATAAGATCAAGCAGTTTCAAAAACACAATGTACATAATGTAAATGAAGATGAATATGATCCAAACATCTTCCAAAGTGCTCAATTTGTGCATGTTCAAATCATCAACACATGGGTACCTATATCACCATTTGTTGACCATCCCAAAATATTTATTGAGGCACATTCAGGATATGTTGGCTATGATATTTCTCATCCCACATCACAACCCATTGGATTTGCCCATAGTGTAGCCTCCACCAGTAGTTTGTGGATCATGGATATTAGAGCCACCCAACACATGACTTCCAACAAGGACTTATTTGAATAATTCAACTTAAAAGTACTTGGTGTAGTTCACATGGCTAATAAATCCTCTCAACCAATTAAAAGAGCTAGAATTATTTGATTAAAACTTATTAGATTACCTAATATTTGGCTACTTGATATTCTATACATCCCTACTCTGAACAAAATATATTGTCACTATCCACACTCGTCTATCATGGATTTGATCTAAGTGTCATTGCCAAAGATAAAACTCTTCGAGTCATTCATCCACCCTCCAAAATAGTGGTCATGATCGATTCCTTATATGGAAAACTTATCAGACTTGTTGGACATCTAGCTTATGAAGTTCACATTGCAAAATATGACATGGCACTTAATGTCATCTTGAATCCCAAGAAATTTTTTGTTGATGCATTATGGCATGCTTGCATGGGTCATGTTAAAATTGACTGATTGAGATAAATGATGTCCACCACAAAGGGACTACCACACCTTTCTTCCAAACCCATCAAATTTGAAGCATGTATCATTGCTAAATCCTCTTGATAGTATTTTATAAAGAGTTACTGGAAGTCCATACAAAAATTAGAGCTAGTTCACTCAGAAATTTGTAGGCTAATACCTATTCCCTCACTAAAAGGCAAAAGGTATTGCATCACCTTCATCGATGAATTTTAAAAGAAGCTATGGATTGGTTTTTTGTAGAAGTTTGAAGCTTTTGAATTATTCAAAGCATTCAAGGCTTGCATAGAACAAGAATCAGGCTATGGAGTCAAGACCTTCAAAAGTGACAATAGTATCTAGTACACCTCAAATGAACTTACATAGTACTTGCCCTCACATAGGATCAAACATCAATTGATAATACCAAGTACATCTCAAAAAAATGGTATTGTTGAGTGCATGAATAAGACAATTATGAACATAGCTCATGCCCTTCGTATCTATAAAAATGTACCTCTATATCTTTGAGTTGAAGCCATCTGGAATGCTATGCATGTACTCATCACAATGAGTCCCTCAAAACCTGGTCTATCACCTCATGAAAAATGGACTGGACACCCCCCACCATTAGCCACTTTAAAATATTTGGCTCCATATATTATGCTCATATTCTTCCAAAGCATAGAAACAAACTTGAAGATCAAGCTATTAAAGGTATATTTATTGGATACCCTATGGATTAGAAGGGATACAAGGTATTCATTCCTTCACACTGGAAAGTGATTGTGATATGTGATGTTGTGTTTGCAAAAATAAAGAACAATTGGCTACATTGGATACCAGGGAATACAATATTCAACATAGATCAAAATATGCTAACATATATGATGTTTATATTCCAACCTTTGGGGGGAGACATTGAAAAGTTACTCAAAAATCTAGAATCTATAAATCAACCCACAAGTTTAGAGGAACCAAACTGTGATACTAAGTAGATGTTTGTATCTTCTGCACCTTCTACCCCTTCACACAGTAATGTTGATCATGGTAAAAGTATTATTTCACATCCATATTCATTAGCATCCTCCATACCTAATGATCCATTCCAGGATCATGAAAAAAACATTGAGGTAGGTGAGACATCCACACTACTCCCCACTCGAGGAATTCATGAAGCTTGCCAACTCTTAAAGGACATCAAACCAGATGAAGCAAGAAAAATAGGCACAAGAGGTGCCCTCAGAGCAAGAGTACATGAATCATTACTTGTTGAAATAGAACCTATATAACTGCACCTCACTATGAATAATGAACCTTTCACATACCAAGAAGTTGTCAAACATGTAGCTTGAAGATATGTATTGAACCAAAAGTACGAATATTATATCAAAAATGGTACTTGGGAGTTAGTTGATCTACCACTTGGAAGAAAGGTAGTTTGAAACAAATGGGTGTACAAAAACAAGTATAAATCATATGACACCCTTGAAAAACACAAGGTAATATTAGTGGCTAAAGGCTTCATGTAAAAGCAAGGCATTGACTACACTAAGGTATTTGCATCTACCACAAAATGAACCACAATCAGGACTCTGGTAGCCTTAACTGCATAGCAATGTTGGAATATTCATCAATTATATGTAAAGATTACTTTCTTGAATGATGAATTAGAAGAAAAAATATACATGGTATAGCTAGAAGATTTTGATATTGCAGGATAGGAGCACAAGATATGTAGACTCAAAAAGTATTTATATGGATTGAAGCAAGCCCCTTATGCTTGGTTCAACAAGCTATTAGATTGGATGAAATACCTTGAATTTGAAGTGTGTGATTACCAAGACATTGATGTAACACTATTTATCAAGCACAAAAAAGAGAAAGTCATATACCTCATAGTATTTGTGGATGATATGCTTCTAATAGGTAGTAGTGAACACATCATCAACACAATGAAAAATGACCTTGTAAAGACTTTTGATATATCTGATTTATGATTGATGAAATTCTATTTGGGTATAGAAGTAACTCAAGAAAATGGTAAAATATTGTTAATCAAACATAAATACATCAATGATATTTTTGAGAAGTTTAAACTCAAAGATGCACACCCTATGACAACACTAATGGAATAAAATCTAAAACTCACTGTAGAATATGACACACTAGAGACAGATGCAACACTTTATAGAAGGTTGGTTGGTAGTCTCATCTATGTTACTAACACAAGACCTAGCATCACTTATGCAGTGGAAAATTTTGCAAGGTATATGACCAAGCCAAAGGAGAGTTACTAGCAAATAACAATAAGAGTGTTGAGGTACATAAAGACAACCCATAATTATGGTATGTTGTATGAAAAGAATGCAGATTTCAAACTCACTGCATACACAGACTCAAACTTTGTATGAGATAAAGACACTAAGAGATCTATGTATGGGTACTTAACATTTCTTGGCTCAACACCAATTTAATGGAGATCAAAGTAATAAAATATTATAGCAGATTCTTGAATAGAAGTCAAATATATTGCTATAGCTGAGACAAGCAAAGAAGTGGTATGGTTGAGAAAGTTGTTACACACTCTTGATATCACTCAAAAAGGTCCTACAAGATTGCATGTGGATAATCAATCAAAAATCCACATGGCAAAGAATCCTATGTTTCACAATAGAACCAAACACATTAGTACAAAAGTCCATAGGATCTGAAAACTTATTCAATATGGCATAATACAAATGCACTACTATCTAATAGTAGATAAAATTGCTAACATCTTCACCAAACTACTCTAGAGGGTGAAGTTTGAACAATTTAGATAGTAGATAGGCTTGAGAGCCTCCATCTCCCCTAAAAATAGAGATGTAACAGGACCAGCAAGGCTAATTCTTATTCATTAAGCCACCTTCATGTGGGAGAAAAGTATTGGTCAGTCTCTGCTCTATCCCATTCATGAAAACTCCTTGTGGGTATGAAAGGATAAGGGTTATACTGCTTTTGTAAAATTGAAACCTATGAAAAACTAAAAGGGTATGGGGGATGAACAAATTGTATATGGAGATCCAATAGATTGAATCATATTTCATGGACAATTGGCTAATCGGCTACACAAAGAGCCACCTAAGCCACTCATCTACTAAAATAAAATAACCTTCTACTATTAAGGGGGGATTAAAGACATGTTAATGCTACAAGGTTATGTTTATTAGTTAGGTTCCAAATTAATTGTTATGAGGCTTTGATAAGACCTCATTAGAATAGGTTATTTTAATGTGTAATGTTATTTCATGTTCATTTTAATTTCATGTAATATGTATTTGGAAACCCTGACCCTAATATAATTTTTCTTAATATATAATTCCATAACACAAAGGGAGAGATGTGATTTTTCATTCTCTCCATTTTCAAAAAGCTTCTTCTCATTTTTTCTTGTTTCATGTGGTTGAGCTTGAGAATATAACATTGATCCTTACTACATATAAGAGGTCTGGCCACATGCTCTTTGGTAGCAAGATTCCTTTCTTGTCTAACCTCAGAGTTCCTATTCTGTGAATTCTAATTCACTACTATTTCCAACAACTATCTTTGTTGGTTTAGTTATTCTTTCTACTGTTCTATTTTTTCCTGTAATAAAGAGTCAACAACAATGAGGTTTTCCACCTCTCTATTTAAATTCCTAGGACTTTCCCTTCTAGTTCCATATTACCTAACTAGCCTTGTATTCTAAGAAGATTCTATTTTTCCTCTCCTTAACATGGATTCCATATCTCTTAGCCATACAAAATATTTGGATAAGTTATAATTTATCCCAATTGTACTTCAAAATGTTAGTTACATCTTCTCATGAATTAACTTAGACCATTAAAATTCTTCTAGTAATGGTCATACTCACACTTGTATCCCCATAATGTGCCATTTAGTTATAACCATTATCACTTCCCTAGTAATGATCAGGATCATGCTTACCTCACTACAATGTGCCATATTAGTTATAACCATTATCACTCCATTGACAATGATCTTAGTCACATTTACCCAACTACAACGTGTCTTTTCCTTTATCTCCAAAAGGAGTTGAGTTAGGTTACAATTTTCTCCAAATTGTACTCTAACTTCTAGTTAGTTTCAACATATTCATGAACTAACATTAAATAGTATTATCATCCCTTGATAATATCAATGGTCACACTTACTCCATATAAGGTGCCATCCCCAATGAAATATTATTTTCTTTCAAAATTCACTCATCAAGTTTGTTCAATCCTAAGTCTCACTCCATGGAAGCTACTACTCCTATGATCTAGAGCTCTGATACAAACTATAGCAACCCAAATCTAACCAGCCTAGGAGAGAGAATAAAAATTCATAGTTAAGGTTCATAAAATATGTACTAGATAGGATTAAAATCATAGAGGCTTCACCATATTTCAAGTTTAATATGCTACAAACATCCCTTGAGTGTATAGAAGTGATCACACTCCTATAAACCATCAGGATTAGCCTTGTACACATTCGTATCTTAAAGGATACCTTCATACGGTCCCCCATTTCCTAATACCCTATGAAAATGTAGGACAACTTGACCATGGCATAGGGATTAACCCTATATTAGTTCTTTGAGGAAAGGGATGTCAATTTATTTACTAGTGCATACATTATATACTAGTACTTAGGTGTAAAACCTCTTAGTTTACACATTACACCATGTATAAACTATGGTGCTCAATTATCCCATATCCATGATGGTTTAATTGGATGACTATAGACACCCAATAGTCTTTTAGGGTTCCATCACCAAATCTAGTTTGCTAATGGGATCCAAAACTCCATGGTTGGAAAAATGATTCAAGCTACACCACTTGAATCTTTTCCAAAGATTTACCCATATTTTAGTCCACTTTGAAGGTCCATTATTGAAGTGCCCATTGTAAATCCCTCAGATGTTTCAACACTACAACCACCTCTTGTTGGATACATCTCTTAGGCAATTCTAGGTTTGTCCATCTAAGGATAACCCTGACAAATACAAAACCTAATCCCATAACAAATCATGAAAGTATTCTTTCTCTCTCTCTTACATTATTTTTTCATCATAAAAATTAACATTATTTGATTCATATGCATGAAGTAAAGTATAAAACCTACTTAAATAAAATATGTACATAACTTTTAATCATACATGTCATAATCAAAGAAAATATTTCAAATGCTCAAGCTTAAAATCAACGAAAGCATAATATCAATTGCTTAAATTTCATCCATATATATTAAGGCAATAGATTCCTACTTCATATTCGAGTACATCTTAGATTTATAATTTTTTTTATCAAATAGAATATAAACTACTTATTGAGTCATTTCATCAACTTCATAAGTACAAAGTTTCTCAATGAAAGTCATAATGAAGCCCTCCTTGTTGCATCCTTCTTGATTTTTTTTAGGAGCAAATCAACAAGGGATCAGGACAAATCCTTTATGATAATGCAAAACTATATGCATGTTTATTTTCAATGCATCCTTAAACAATGGTTACAAAATCTTTTCTTTTTTTCTTTTGAAAGCAAGGAGGAAAACCTCCATACATTTTCCTCAAGCATATACATTTCATTTAGTGTAATCAAAGTACTCTCACAATTTACTCTAGCAAAAGTATTCAATACATACAATGTACACCTATTTTACATATCTACTTGCATTTTAAACTGTGCCCATAAGTTTCTTTCCTTTTCTTTGGACTCCACATCCAAAAATCTAACAATTTTCTTCCATTCTTTATCATAAAATAAAAAATATAAATTTTATTCATTTTATTTCTAAACTATAAAATGAGCATATACTATTTAATAATACATTCTATTTTTAAAAACATAATTCAATTTCAACTATATTATTTCTCTAAAGAAAGAAATACAAAATAGGTAATATTGAATAATAATACAAAAATCTTTTGTAATACATTCCTATAATTCATTGTAATTCCCATTTAAAATAAATGAAACATTATAAAATCAAACCTTAATATAGATTCTCTTAAAATAAAAGAATCCATAAAAAAATTTATTTCATTTACCCCTAAAATATAAAATAATTAAAATCCATTCAATACTCTATTTAAAATATGAGAATTTTCAATTATCCCATATTAATTTTCCATTAGCTCAATATTTGAAAATAAATCCAATGTTCACTAAGTATTTTTTTTGTTTGTAGAAAACATCCCAGAAGGGATGCCACTTTTGGATAAGACCCAAGGAGGTAGGGGTATATCTTTCATAAAAATTGCATAGGGCTTGCACCTGGCCTACCACCTTTGTCACACTCAACGAGCATACCTACAACAACAAAAAAAAGAACACACAAACTCAAAAAAACACAACCAAACACAACCAAAACACACACACATAAAATAACAAAAGACAACCAAAAAACAATAAAAAATAAAAAATATAACAACAAAACATGAAACACTCAAAAAAAACTACAAAAAACACATAATAAAACATAAACATAACAAAAATAATAGACTGATACAAATACACAACAAAAAAAAACAACAAAAACTAAAAAAATAAGAACAAATAATAACAAACAACAACAAAAAACATAGAAAACACATACACACCAAAACATAAAAGACACAAAAACACAAATACACAAAAAAAACAATAATATTCAAATAAATAATTACAAATGTAAAAAAACTCAAAACAAACTAAGCCATTGGAGCTATTGACTATTTAGACAAAACCCCCTGATAATCTCTATCAAGGATAGTAATGAAGAAATGCACCAAAACAAAAAATATCAAAATAAATTGCATAACCATAGTAGGGATCTGAAATGTCACACCAAAAAGGGAGTTGTCATCCATCCATCCTACCATTGAAGCTTTGACTATTGAGAGAAAACCCTCTAACATCCTCTATCATGAATAATTGTATTGAAGATTTTTTTTGTAAGTTTGGGATCCTATCATGAAAAAACTTTGCACTGCTTATTTTAAACATAGCTTCTTGCATTGCCATCAAGAGACTAATCAAGAAGAAGATCGGTCCTAATTTTTTCTAGCCACCGCTTATGAGGATAACCATAGCACTTAAAACATCCTTTTTTAGGAGCCCAATTTGCCATAACATTTACCACTTTGTTCGATTATTTAGGAACATTATTGAAAACAACCTCCTAAAAATTATTTGTGATTAACCTAATCTTATCAATAATATTTTGGATTCTCCAATCCACCTTCTTAGACCCTAAATTTTATTTTAGATAATTGATCATAACTTGAGAGTCTGATTCAGAAATCACCCTTATCTACCTTGCCTTCAAAGCCTCCTATAAACCTCTCAAAATACCCTGCCCTTCAGCTAAGTTTTTGGATAGAATTCCTAATTTTTTTGTAAAAGTAAAAATTGGAGTACCATCCTACAATCTACTTATCCCTCCTATACTTGCTCTTTCAGCATTTCCTTTGTATGCTCCTTTAGTATTGATTTTTATGAAGTTATTTGGGAGAGGCTACCATTGCTGAGTTCTATCCATCATTTGACCAATCCCTTTCTTCCTTATATGTTGGGCTAATTAATTTCTTATCTTTAATCGAGCCATCATTTGTTACCATAGTTGATTTGAATTGTGTGGATGAGTTGATAAATATTGGATAGTCTCTCTTACATTTTTTATGATATTTAGCCAAACATAGTGTAAGTCCCTACTTTCTTGTTGAAATATTTACTTGTTTCACTCCTTCTAGATGTTCCAAGGAAGAATAGTCATACCTGTCCAAACTATTTGGTTCACATACCAGTCTTTTCCTTCTTATTTGCTCCAATCTCTCCATAGTTGTTCTATGGATTTTTCATTGGACCATATTAAATTTAGATGGGAATCCATATTCTTTCACAATGATGCAAATATGGGGTATTCTATGAACAAATGGTTAAGATTTTCATTATTATCCCAACATATTACCCTTTTATGGAGTAGCAACCAACTAAAAAATTTGACTTTTCATCATAACTTTTGAGCCCATAACTGCTTGATAAGATCTTAATCCTAATGTGGATTTAAAGGGCTTAAGGCTAAGTAACCCTGAGCAACAGTCTACTCACCGTACCTTGAACTATTCTAGCCAATATAATCCTATTATTGTGACCATAAAGGTAATCCCATTTGAAGGAATTTGTAAATAATATTTTTTGAGCTTCAGAAAATTGTATTGGCCAATCTTATACTGGGATCCAACATCTTCCCACATCTACATTTTTTTCTGATATGTATAATATTTGGTAACTTTTATCCAATTCATCCCATGTATTTTATCCATTATAGGCGTCAATTATAGATGTTGGATTGACAATGGAAGGTATCCATCCCAAGAGTCTGTCCAAAAAATTATCTTTTGACCATTTTGTACTATCCAAAAGAGCTTGTTCTTTATCAACTCCTCTCTAATTTTTAGGATCTTTAAAATTGAGGACCCTCTAGAAGGTAGATGATGATAAATTAAGTCATATGGATCTTTATTTTCTACATACTTGGCTCTAAGATTTTTTGCCCATAAGGCATTGGGGTGGCTAATCTATCTCCAATATAATTTTACTACCAAAGCCTTATTATTATTGACTACCTATCTAAGACATAAAACCCCTTCATAAGTAGGTAGACATAGAGTCTTCCATATTACAAGGGCCCATTTCTTCTCCATTTTAAAACCTTTTCAGAGAAATCTATGACCAATTTTGTCTAGTTCATTGAGCACTGACTTGGGGATGTTCAACACTATTAAAAAAAAGATAGAAATAAATTGAATAACTGATTTGATAAGAGTTATTCGACCTCATGATGAAAGCCATTTTTTGGTCCAATTTCCAATTTTGTTCTTCAATTTCTCTAATAACCAGCTCCGATGCTCTTTTTTTGGCTACCTTGATTAATTGGAACACCCAAGTATTTAATTGGAAGATAAGTTTTTTTGAATCCTAACCTGTCCATTATCAAAATCTCTTTTTTGGGTGAGTAATGAAAAAAATTACTTTTGATTTATTTTCATTAATTAGTTTCCATGAGGCTCTAGATGTTCACTAAGTATTTAACCAAAGAACATCCATTTTTTTAAAGCTCTACTAAGTTTCACTTATATATAGGTATATTTTATTTTAATAAAGAAAATACTATACATAAAAACTAAAGCCCTTACAATTTATTAAATAAAATCATGATTATTATTTTGCATCTCCCAAAGAAAGACCATGCAAAAGACAAACAAACAAAAATTAGGGCTTAGCCCCTTTTAATTTCATACACAAAAATATAAATATTTTATATATTTTTTAATTCATTCTAATTATTTCAAAATATAAATACTCCACTATTTATATTTTATCTTTCCTTAGTTTTCTATATTTTTTAATCAAGAAAACTATGCACAAGTGGAAACCCTAAATTTTTTAATTTTCTTTAATGGTTCTACAAAGAGTTTCTCTATAGTTTTAATTTTCATGACATTTTGTAATACATTCCATAAACCTGCAAAGAATATCACATTCCATTCAATGCAAGAGTTCCAAATAACATGAGAAGTAGAAGATGTAAATATTGATGATGTAAACCTCTTGAATTTATCCAACATAGTGCCTCCAACCTCTCTATCCTCTGACTTGTTCTCCTCAAGCATCTAGATATATTATTTTCTTTTTCCATCTCTCTTTTTAAAAGAGAGGAAGAAGATGAAACCCTAAACCATTTTTGCAACTTCTTGCTTGTTACATTTTCAAATAACATCAAACCCTAATCTATTCATTAAATGCACCTCCTTTGCAAGGTAAAAGGGTTCGTAAAACCTAAATTAAATTTCTTTTAACTTTATAAAAGAAATAAACTCATTTATATCTATTTTAATTTTAAAAGAAGGTTTTTATAAAAGAAATAATCTCGGTTATATTTATTTTAATTTACAAGAATTTTTTTAATAATACCATGATCATGAAAACCCTTTTTATTTCTAATAAGTTACGTGTGTGTAAACCTTTAGCAATCAATTTTCTAATGTTATCTAGCAACATTAAAGCAACTAATAGATTTATTGGTTTCTAATGTATAAACATACCAATTGCATTTCATTTCTAATGTTAAATTTGAAAATTATGATAAATTAATTAATTATCCTTTAATTAATTAATTTAGTGTCAAATGTTAATATAAATTATTAACATTGACACTAACCATTAGAGGATTAATAAAGCCTCTATATTTATTAATCCTTCTCCTTATTGAATCCCTTGCCAAATTCATAAACATAAGCAAAACATATATTTTCAAATGCTTATAATGCAATATACCATTAATGGAACATTTATCTAACCAAGCACCCAAATATATAATATTAATTATTTCAAAATAATTATTTCTTTTCCAATGTTATCCATTAACATTTCAAAATAATCAAATCAATTTATTACCTTCTAAAGAATTTAATTTATATTCATACCATAAGCTAATATTTCTTATTAGCCCTGGTATTATTATGAAGGTATTATTAAGTACCCTTACCTAATAATTCCTTCCATGGTGGGTTTCTTTGCCAAAACCATTTCAAGCAAACACATATAACTTTAGATGCTTATAGATAAAACAATTAAATATGCTATACCATCAAGGATATTATTTATCTTTTCAAGCCATATGAACATATGCAGATAAACATTTGGTAAAGTATAGACAAAGTAAAACAAGCTTTCATTCACGAAATATCTCATGATAACTTCTAGGTTATCAATATCTTATTTAAGGTGGCTCTATTTCCCTAAGAAAACTTCCTTGCCGATGCAATGATTTCAAACAATAATATTATGAGATGTAACTATATATAGTAACCACTTGTTACCTTGGATAAACCTTACCCTAGAGTCATTTATCACATCATTTCCCTTTTGGTATATCGTTCTCAATGGTCAACTTTATCAACCATCCATGAGAGCACCTAATCCTGCATCCAAGCACAACATAAATAACACCATATTAATATAACAAAAAATCATAAAAATAAATGCATAAAATCTTTCAAATGCATCAAAACTATTGGAAATAGAGTTTATTCCATCATTTGAATTATGTAAATGTATCCTCCAAGATACATATCTAGATTAATTCCTTTGCAAGTTATCTAGTTTATGCAATGTAATAAATGGACAAGTGTCAATGTGCAAGTTGTCCCTTGCATAGCTAGATAGAGTGTTGGCCAAATATACTATTTTACCTATATAATAATGGCCTCTTAGATAGATAGACAAGAGATTCGGAGGGCATAGTTAGATAGCATAGCTTAGTGAATTTTGTAGTTATGCACGCTTCATCATTATTTGGTGATGGATACAATGTAGATATATAGCTTTGTTAATGGAGTGCTCACTTCCTCCATAGCTACATTGTAATATTTTATATGATTTATAATTTCATCATACTTCAGTCATCTGGCATATTTAATTTCTTTCATGTTATTCTGCATCTTGTGATTGTTAGCTCTCAAGGCTCATTCATAAAAATCTAACAATGGTAACAAAGCCATGGTAGATCTATTATATGTAGGTCAATAGAGAAACCATCATTGCTGGTTAGTCTGAGAGTTTTGTCAAACTAACACTCCATTGGATCAACCACTGACAAAAATATCAGAAGTATCCAGGTGGTAGATTTAGGGAGAGTCACAAAGATAGGATTGAAAGGAATCTCAGTTTTAAAAAATACTGAGATTATTTTCATCTAGAGTCTTTTCCACAAAGTTGTTATGAAAACTTGTGAAGACTAGGACTCAACACTAAATCCACTAGATTGATAAATCATCTAGTGAAGATCATCCAAGTTATATGGAATTTTTTAACTGGTGCCTAAAGTGTCTTTTATTGTAGAAAATTAACTCTTAGAGGATTGGGACTCCTAGAACAAAAATCTAGGAGACTCCAACTTTGTTGCCTAAAGGTCGACATACCCTCATAGTGCAGAGGTTAGTTCATTGTGCAAGAGGAGAATACTATAGATTAAGACTTCTTGTGAAGGATTATGGTGAATATAGGAGACTAAAGATCTCCATTGCTGGATTATAGAATTCCATAGTTAAAGAATAGGACATAGGAGACTTAATACAAACAAGCCATATAATCCTTGAAGAAGAAGCCATAGAAGTATTGATACTAAATAGGCCATAGAAGCCTTGATACTGAAAAGGCCATAGTATCCTTGATATTGAAAATATCGTAGAAGCCTTGGTACTAAAAAGGCCATAAGATCATTGATATTGAAATAGGCCACAAAAGTATTGATCCTAAATAAGAATACTAAAAGAATATCTAATTCATATGCAGACTAAATATTTTAGTACTAATATCTTTGTCATAGGAACAAAATATTTAGTGAGTTGGGAGACTTCCTACAAGAAATTTAGGAAGAGTATCTTCTTCGAAATCAGTTTTGCCCTGAAGCAAAAGTGAAGAGATAAAGAGAAGATCTAATTGAATAAATTCTTGTCTTGGAGGAAGAAGAAGGACTAGGAGAGTCTAGCTTGAAGTCAGAAGCAGCAAAATTAGAAGATCTAGAAAAAGATCTTACCACCAACATTTCCAAGAGCATAAGGTTGAAGAAAAGTCTCAAGGAAGACCATCAAAAGCTACCAGATCAAAGAACTTATGAATGTCTCATCGAGCATCTAGGAAAGGCTAGGAGAGTCTTGTTGAATATCATGAGATTTCTTTAAGAACTCATTTAAGAAATACACTATCTAGATGAAGTTTCTGATAGTGAAGTACTTGGGACAATTATTGCCATCCAAACACAAGCCCAAGAGGAGAATTTAGCAAGGAGAGCCAAATATGTGAAGAAGAATTTGGTAAGGAAAGCCAAATAAAATAAGAATAATTTTTTTAAGTAATACAAAATTCTGTCCCTGAAATAAAAATAAAAGTAGTCTAAAGTAATTTAAAATTTTTGAATTAGTAAGAGGAATGAGTGAGCTGAGGTTTAGCGGGTGCGACGGGAGTGAGGGTTTGAATTTTTTGGGCAGGAATCTCAGCCAAGGCGGTAGAGGTAGAGCAGGTATGGAAGGGGCGGGTGGGAACCTCGAGCATGGATCAAGCGAGGATCCAGAGGAAGGCGGTCAAGCTACGGTAGATTTGGAGGCGGGCATCACACGGGGCCCGACCCTCCTCGAAAGACCCCGACAAAAAAGATACGAAGGACAATGCGGGGCCCAAGAAGTGGTTGTCTTTTGCTGAGACTCTTAGAGGAAAAAGAAAGGAGGTTCTCTCTCTTCCGCCCCTAGTTCCAGTAAATAATAAAATTTCAGCCCCGACAAGTTCCATGAGCCCTTTTCTTTTAATGGAAGAATTCTCCCTGGTAGGCAAGTTTTTGGGAGGTAGGCCGGACATGGAGACTATCAGGGCTTGGGCGATGGGTAAATGGTGATTGGTAGGCAGCTTGGAGTTGGTAGCTCTAACTCGAGGGTTCTTCATTATCCATTTTAACAATATGGAGGATGCTAACCACATTTTAACAGGAGGTCCTTGGTTTCTAGGCAAAAGGAGCCTTTTTCTCAGACGATGGGGTGAATATTTTGACCCTAAAAACAAAATATTAACATTGCCCCTATTTGGGTTCATCTCCCGAGTCTACCTGCCCAGTTCTTCAATGAATATTGGCTGCAGGGCATAGCCAGAACTATAGGGGACCTGATCTCCATTGACCATGCGACCTTGGCCAGGACAAGGATGACTCATGCACGAATCTACGTAAATGCTAATTTGAATAATGAATTGCCAAGGTTTGTGGAGCTAGAGTATGGAGAATACTATAGAAAATAGTCGATAGAATACGAGAATAGACCGACATTCTATGCAGAATGTAAAAATCAAGGACATCTATGCAATCAGTGCCCTAACCTGGCAATGAATAGAGAAAAGTAGAAGTAGGGAATGCTAGACAGAGGAAATTTGAGGAGTTTCCCTGGCAGAGGTGATTTCAATCAGGCAAACTATGTCTACCAAAAAATAAAAGAGAGGGTGCAGGGTCCCAACAAGACAAAGGAAAACAATAGGTTGTTGGCAACCAAAATACTCAGGTAAGTTCCAATCCTCTAGTTTCAAATAAATTTTCAATTCTATCCAATATGGGAGTAGGAGGATTATCAGAAGACATGGAAGCCCAACACCTTTAGGCTAACCTTTCTGACTCTCTCGAATCCCCATCCAAGTCAGGATCCTCAAACCCTAATGCTAAAATTATTGTAAGCCCCATGGGCATCACAAATCCAAACCCTAATGCATGATCTCTAGAATCCACATCCAAGTCAGGATCCTTAAACCCCAATGTTGGAAATACTTCAAGCCTAGTGGGCATCCCAAAGCCAAACCCTAATGTTGAAGAACTTAGGAAGAAATTTGAGGCATTGGAAAATAAAAAATCTCATCTCCCTAACATCATCACTAGGAGCCAAGTGAATCCTACTGAGGGGCCATCCCGTAGACCAGGGGAATATAGGAAAAAAGGAGAAGATTTGGATGTAGGGGTGGAGATATGTGAAACTCTTCAGACTGAGGAATATGGCAGTCCGGTTCTGCAACAAATTACCTCCCCTCAGTTTAGTCCTAAACAAACTAGGAGCACTGTGAAGTCTCCTATAGATTTTGGTAGTGAAAAAAGAAGAGGGAGAATATCAAATGTTGAGCATCAAAAAATTAAAACTGATAATGACATTGCCAATGGAAAATAGAGAACCTTGTTTCAACAGGTTATTCCCGGTTCTAAAGACAACAAATTAGGAAAACCCCCTCAAGGGAGGGGGAGAGGAAGAAATCCCAAACAATCTAAATGAAGTTCCTCTCATGGAACGTGAGAGGCCTCAATGGCCTGCCCAAACATAGGGAAGTCAGTGCAATAAGAAATCAAGTGAATCCAACTATTATCATGTTGCAAGAAACAAAAACTGATGAGATTCAGTAAAAAAATAGCAAAAAAATCTGGAATCAAGGGGATATGGTTTGCAAATCATCCAGAGGAGCATCTGGAGGCCTTATGACTTTGTGGGATCCCTGGATAGTAGAAGGCACCATTATTCAAAAATATGATAGGGTTCTTAGTGTTTTATTTAAGGAAATAAATAACAATAGGTCATGGATCCTTTCAAATATTTATGCCCCGACTTCAATTCAAGGGAGAGCTCTACTGTGGGAGTACTTAGGCAATCTGAGTGAAATCTTCCATAATGTCCCCTGGATTCTGGTTGGGGATTTTAACACTCCTCTTTACCCTTCAGACAAAATGGGTGGAAATGGACCACCTATCAGGAGCATGGATGAGTTCAATGACTTTGTGAACTCCAACATGTTGATGGATGTAAAACTTAGAGGAGCGAATTATACCTAGAGCAATCGATGGATAGGGTGTCATCTCATTCAAGAAAGGCTTGATAGGTTTTTTCTATCAAAGGAGGCTACAACTTTGTTCGGTGATTCTACCCTGCAAGCCCTTCCTAAAATTGCCTCTGATCATAATCCCATTTTTTTGGAGATCCCTAACTCTCTGTCCTTCAAGAAACCTTTCAGATTTCAATCTATGTGGATCAAACATTCCAGTTTTAGAGATAACTTAAGTCAGTGGTGGCAGCAGCCTGTCAGGGGTAGTGCAACTTTTAAACTTGTTGGAAAATTAAAGTTTGTTAAGGAAAAGCTTCGAACTTGGAACAAAGAGGTCTTTGGGAACCTCTTTGAAAATAAAAAATAGGTTGTTGAAAGTTTGAAGATAATTGATCAGAGGATCCAACATGGTGATGTTGATGAAACTACTAGGCAGGAGGAACGAACAAAACTAGCAGAGTTTCATAACATTTTGGCCTGTGAGGAAATCTATTGGAGGCAAAAATCAAGGGCTCTTTGGTTGAAATATGGAGATTCAAATTCCAAGTTTTTTCACATCACCACACTTAGAAATAGAAGCAATAACAAGATAATTTTTTTTTAAAAAGTAGATGGTTCTATTACTCAAGACTTAACAAAAATCAGAAAGGAGGCAGTAACTTATTTCAATTCTATCCTTGGTCAGGAATCATAGTGCAATGAGGAGGCCAAAGATATTCTCTTGCAATCCATTCCTAGCATAATAAATGAGGATATAAACCTTAAGCTTCTAGCTCCCTTTTCTGATGAGGAAATTAAGGAAGCCTTGTTTAGCATGGAGCTAGACAAAGCCCCGGGACCCGATGACTTTCCCCCTCATTTCTATCAAGATTTTTGGGACATCGTAAGTGAGGATGTAATTTTTATTGTCAGAGAATTCCAAGCAAGCAATCATATCCCAAAAGGTATCAACTCTACTTTTATTTCTCTAATTCCTAAGAAGCAAACCCTTGAATCTATGGTTGACTTCAAGCCAATCAGTCTGTGCAATGTTTCTTACAAGATCCTAACTAAAGCCATTGCAAATAGAATGAGAGATATTCTGCCCCGCATCATAGATCCATGCCAGGGAAGCTCTGTCTAGGGCAGGTCAATCTTGGATGGAGTTATCACAGTTCATGAAGCTCTGCACTCGCTCATAAGACTAACAGGTCTATTTTTGCCCTCAAGCTTGATATGAACAAAGCATTTGATAGGCTAAATTGGGACTTTCTGATTGTTGTCCTCCTTAAGTTTGGTTTTCACCACCAATGGGTTAATTTGATCAAAGAATGTATTTCTAAAGCATGGTTCTCGATTCTAGTTAATGGAACAACTGCTGGTTACTTTCAAAGTCATAGAGGAATTCGGTAGGGGGACCCTATCAGCCCCATGTTATTCATCATTGTGGTAGAAGCTTTAGGTAGAACCATAAAAAATGCTTGCAGTTCAAGGCTAATATCGGGAATCAAGGCAACATCTCTCACTAGGGTTGTTTCTCACCAACAATTCATCGATGATACCCTTATATTGACTAAGGCATCAGTGGTTGAGGCCAAAATAATTAAATACATCCTGCAACTCTACGAGGACGTTGCTGGTCAAAAGTTAATTTCAGTAAAAGCAAGTTATATTTCTTGAACACCCCCATTCAGAGGTAAGGAAGGATTGCAAAAATTTTAGGGTGTGATATAGCAAACCTCCCCACTTCGTATCTTGGTCTCCCTCTTTTCATTGGTTCTCCGAGAGAGTCAATGTGGGACAGGGTTATTGAAAGAATTCAAAAAAACTTGTTGGATGGAAAGGTCATCTTCTATCTCAAGCAGGAAAGCTGACCCTCACTAAGGCCTCTCTTCAAGCATTCCAGTCTATTTCCTCTCCATTTTCAAAGCCCCTGTGAAGGTTTTCCAAAAATTGAGAAACTCCAAAAAGAATTTTTATGGACTGGATCAGAGGAGAAAAAAGGATACACCTTGTAGGATGGACCAAAGTGTGCAGACCCAGGGAAAATGGGGGCTTAGGTCTGAGGAGAATTGCTCATATAAATTTAGCTTTACTAGCTAAGCAGGCATGGCATCTCATTTCTGGTGAAGAAAATGAATGGACAACTATCATCAAATGAAAGTATCTTCAAAATATGGAATTTCTAAGTGACTCAGTTCCAATCAGAGGTTCTACTTTTTGGAAAGCAATTCTTAATTGTAAGGAAATCATCAAAAAAGGTTTAAGATGGGTTTTAGGCAATGGTGAGAGGATAAATTGTTGGAATGATAGGTGGGCTAAGGATGAACCACTGACGCAATATCCTAACTTAGCCCGAATTAGAGATATCATAGAAGAACTCATTGGCAGAAAAGTCTCCGATTATATGGTTGAGGACAGAGGTAGAATGAAGTGGAAACAAATAAGAATTCAGGGATTTCAAGCGGAATCAAATGATCTTTGTAACATTCTCGGGCAATAGTTTATCCCCATGAGACCCAAGGAAGATCAAGTGACCTGGGCTCCTACGAAAAATGGGCAGTTCACTGTTAAATCAGCTTACAAGCTTCTGCTTGATGACGAGGATTTTGTCCTCCAAAAGGACTTAGTTTGGATAAAAAATTTAATTCCAAAAATTGTAGTCTTTTCATGGTTGGTTATCCAAGGAAGAATTCTAACCATTGATAATATGATGCGTAAAGGTATTTGTATCACTAATCATTGTTATCTATGTAGGGCTAATTGGGAGACCATTTATCACATTTTCCTTGAGTGCCCTTTTTCCTTGACTGTCCTAAGTGGGGTTTTTCAGGCCTTCAATATTTCATGGGTTAAACCAGCCATCGTACTTGATTTGTTCATCTAGTGGCCTTGCCCCTTTTCAAGCCAAAGACTTAGATACATGTGGAAAATTTGTCTCAATCACTATCTTTGGCAGGTGTGGTTAGAAAGGAACCATAGAGTCTTTAATGAGTCTATCCATGATCATCAAACTATCATTGCCAGGATCCTATCCTTTGCCAATGAGAATGTGAACCTTATCCCTTTTGATAGTTGTAAACCTCATCTGCAGGAGACCATGATTGCTCAATATTTAAGCTTAACCTTGTTAGATGAGTCTATGCCTAGGGTAGTCAACCCTAGAGCCAATGTTAAGTGGTCTCCACCTCCTACGGGTTGGTTTAAGCTTAATTTTTATGGAGCAGCTAAGGACAATCTTGGCAGAGCAGGCATTGGTGGCATTGTGCGAGATCATAATGGGAATATGATGCTTGCATTTTTTGAATATTTGGGAACAAGGACGAACAACGAAGTTGAAGCTAGAGCTATGTGGAGAGGCCTTCAAATGACTCAAGACTTAGAAGGCAATTTGATCATAGAAGGAGACTCTATGCATGTTATAAATCTCCTCAATAATTGGAAAACACCTCCTTGGAGGATTAAAACAATTGTTGAAGAGGCTAGGATCCTTTTCCAGGGAAGACAGGACAGAAAAGCCCAACATGTCTTTCGGGAAGCTAACAAAATTGTTGATAAGTTGGCCAATTTGGGTGTCGATGGTGACAAACTTTTCAAATGGGAACACGGTGTCCCGAGTGAAGTAGAGGAGCTTATTCAACAAGAATGCCAAGAATGATAGTCAAATTTACCAATAGGGAAGGCACTGTAAGTTCGAAGGCTAGGAGTATTCCCATCTCTTTTTTGAATTGGACTCACAATAAAAATTATCTGAGCTGTCAGTCTTCATGGATGCTGCTTGGAAATACCACAAAGACTAATGGGGATAGTCACATGTCAGATAACATGGCTCCTAGTCATCTTAGTAATTTGAGGTTGGTTGATAATCATAGGGAAGGAAAGAAATGACAATATAAGACTTCGAACCAAAGCCACGTGGACCACCAGATAGCCACCACCATAAATCTAGCCAGCAGGTTCACTTCTCCAAGGCTGATTGGCCAAGATAGTATGTGGTACCAAAGCATGTCATATATGAAAGAAAGCAATTACCAAAGAATTATTAAGAGTAACTGTCAATACAGAGCTTGTGGGAGTTTTTTTAAGTACTCTGCTATGTGTGTCTGCAGCTTTTTGTTTCTCCATTGTCTCAAGGAAGGGATCCGTGTCTGTTTTTTTTTGTAATTATGATGCATGTGTGTTTTCTCGGGGTATACCCAAAATGTTGTATGGGAAGTTTCTTTTTGATAATAGGCTATGTGCCTTACCGGATGTAATGGCTTTGGCGGCATGTAGATTTTACATATATAGGATCCTTAGTAAGGATATGTTCATCAACAACCCTGGGCTGATTTTTGTAAAAGGTTTTGGGTCAACCTGTAAAACCCGGTATTAATGCTATAGTATCTTATCTACCAAAAAAAAAAAGAATAATTTGAAGGAAGGAACATGCTTATACGATGGGGGTGAACAATATACAGATAATTTTTTTGCTTTTAATACAAATAATACGGTATTCAAAGTAGTCAACATCACATAGCATCACACACAATGAGAGACACGAATTTTATGTGGTTCACCCAATGCAGGCTACTCCATGAAGAATATATTTCTCTATAAATGTTCTCTCAAATCAAATCTCTCTTGGGAATCCTTTCCCTACAATGTTTATGGACCTCTATCCAAAGGAGATACCAATCCCCTCGAATCAAATTTCGTGGATATCTATCCATAGGAGAACAATCTTCTAACCTCTACTCTGGCCGGTGATCCTCTAGAAGACCTCTGCCTCCACTACACTGGCTAGTGGATCTCTCTCCATTGAAGACTCTTGTCCTCACTCAGAGAGACTTATCCTCACTCACCTCAAGCTAATGGATATCTATCCATTGGAGAATATTATCCATCTGTACTTGTCACCTCCAAAGCTCTATCCTCAAATCTACACTAAACATAGTCCTTCAGTCTAGTACAAATCTATTCTCAATCTCTATGTCTTCGATCTGGCACAAACCTGTCCTCAAATTTGCACCAAAATCCATCCACAAGTCCTCTCTAGAACTTGTCTAATCTGCTCAATAAGTTCTCTCAAGAACTTATCTAAATATGCTCAATAAATCCTCTCAAGAACTTATCCAAATCTGCTCTCAATATGTATTGTAAGCTTTCACAAAAGCTTACTCAAATCTGTCCACAAGTCTTCTTAAGACTTGCCTCGCTAGAACTTGTCCAAATATCATAGAAACATAAAGAGAATTGTTAGAGACTCAATATGATATATACTCATCACAATGCTCAATAAATATTTTGAAAACATACAGAGAATTATTAGAGACTCAATATGCTTCACACTCAATACTCAATCACTTTCTCAAATCAATTCAGAATATAGAATAGTTTGTTTCATAGAACTTGAACAATCACTTCACACATCCACTTGACTAGGCTTAACCAATTCTACTCAACCAATCACTCAATGAAACAATCCTTGCTTACAAACCCTAGTCCAAGCATATGAACCTTCACTCAAAATGTTTCCAACAATGCTTATCAAACAATCTCACATAACAATGATACTCATGATCTTTTCAAACCCTAGTTCAAGTTCTTCACTCAACCAATGGCTTCAAAAACAATGCTTATAAAACAAGGTTTTAATAACAACTCTTTATTCTAGAAAACCTTGAAGCATTAACTCAACACACTCAATAAGGAAACCTTAATCAAGTCCTTTTCACTCCAAACTTATTTTCCAGAAAACCAACCAATCAACTCAACTATGGAAGAATGTGCCCATACCTTTTTCTTGATGATGAAGGAACCTCATAAATATCTCCACAACCACAAACAATTCCTTGCTAAGCTCAAGGAAGTTATAAGATGATAAAACTCCCTCAAAAATACAATGTAAATATCAAAACACACATACACCTTATCACTCCATATTTAGAAAAGCATTCATAAAAGTATACAAAAATAATTGATTAAATACACCTCATAATCTCCCAGATGAAAATAATATCCAATGACAAGAAATAATGTCAATAAAATCACCTTCTCAAAATAACTAAATGGCAAGAAGTCCTCTCAAAATTTATCACTTTTAAAACTTCAAAAAACCAATGTGACACAAACACTTTATTCAAAAATAAAGCTAACTCCTTAATCCTCCAATATAACCAAAATAATAAAAAATACTTTTTAGCAACCCTTTTTAATCTCCCTAAGACCTCATGTCAAACTATAGGCAACATAAAATATAATAAAAAATTTATTACCTTTACCTTGGTGGGACTCAAACTCACGATGGCGACCCTCAACCGCCTGCCTAGCCACGACTCCAACCACCATGTGGGCTAGGTGCTTTCTTGGGGAGTAAAGAGCACCACGTGCTCCAAAAGGCTCCTTGCCTTGCCTAGCAAAAATGTGTACCTTTCCTTTGGTGCTTCCAACACAAACACACCCACCAAAAATGTTGTCGTTGTGTTTCAAACGCAGGTCACCTAGCGCCCAAACACTCTAACCGCTGTCCTATTGCCACTAGGCCATGCTGCCCAAGTGGTGATATGCAATTTTGGCCCTCATCCCTATTAAACCTTATTCGCTGGCACTAAAAAACAAAGACCACTTATCTTCTTCTGCACAAGATCTCAACACAATTACTTGCCCTTTAATCGATCGAGCAAGAAGGATAAATGTTAAATGCTTCTAAGGCATATAGGTTTATATATTGATTTCCTCGTCATGCTACCGTTTCGAATTACCTTCTCACTTTTTAGAAATCGACGCTTTTATTTTCCTTTAACCTTATTAATTTATAAATTATTTAAATTCTTTTGAATTTAAATTTTATAAATTAATTCTTTAAAACCCTTTGGTTTTATTAAGACCATCTCTCATTGAACAACTTTGTATAAATAATATTTATTTATAAAATTTAAATTCAATTTGAATTTAAATATTTTATGAAATAAATATTAAAACTTCCTTGGGCTTTGACAAATTAAAGCTTCCTTGGGTTTTTATGAAAAACCTTTTATTTTTTCCTCCCCTTGGTTTTAATAAAAACCCTCCTTTATGCTTCCCCATAATATTAAAAATATTATGAAGTCCTTTTTCCTTTAACCTTTACATCGTTCCTTTTTTTGACATAATGGTAGCTTATTCCTTGACATCAATGATGACTTCGTTCCTTGACATCAATGACAACTTTGACTTAATGACTCAAAATGACCAACAATCTCCCCCTTTGTCATTGATGGCAACCCAAATTATTTTTACCAAAAACTTAACTTTTCCTTTATTCTTCTTCCCCTAGGACATTGCTCCCCTTAGCTCAATGCTCTTTTCAAATCTCTCCTTTTTACTCAAATACCAAATCTCTCTCCCTTTGACATCAATTTCAAAAGGTCACCTTTGGGGTTCGAGGCTAAGAATGAGCCTCTTAGCTTAGCCCCTCCCCCACATCCTCTTGAGGTGGTTAATTCTGGGGTGGGAGTCTCACTCCCAGTTTTCCTCGAAGATACTCAAAGGTTTCCTTTGAAAGTGGCTTGGTGAAAATATCTGCTATCTATTCTTTTGTAGTAATATATTCCAACCTGACTTATTTATCTGTCACATGTTCTCTCAGAAAGTGGTACTTAATCAGAATGTGCTTTGCCTTGGAGTGCATCACTAGATTTTTTGAGATACTTATAGCACTTGTATTATCACATAGTATGGAAATATGATGATCATGATTTATCTTGAAGTATTCTAGAGTTATCTTCATCCATAACACTTGTGTACAATTGGCTACTGCTACAATGTATTCTACTTCTAATGTAGATAAGGATACTAAGACCTACTTCTTACTAATCCAAGAGACTAAAAAGTCTCCAAGAAAGAATGCTCCTCCACTTGTGCTTTTTCTATCATCAATGCTATCGGCCCAATCTACATCTGTATATGCTATCAGTGTGAAACTATCATTTTTGGGATACCAAAGCCCAAAATCCATAGTCCCTTTTAGATATCTTAAAATTATTTTTACTACTACCACATGTGTTTTCTTAGGTGCTACCTGAAACCTTACCACTAATCCCACTGACTGTACTATGTCTGGTCTTGTAGCTGTAACATAAAATAAGCTACCAATAATAGATTTGTATAATATATGATCTGCATTTTGAGATTCATCATCCTTACTCAAATTGCATCTTGTGACCATGGGGGTACTTACCAGTTTACAATCCTCTAACCCAATTTTCTTTAACATTTATTTTATATACTTGGCTTGTGAGAGAAATACCCCTTTATCTGATTGTGAAATCTGAAGTCCAAGAAATAAGGACAATTCACCAAGCATAGACATCTCAAATTTATTTTGCATGTTCTTAGAAAATTATTTACACATCTTATCATTGTTTCCCCAAATATTGATGTCATAAACATAGAAAACCACAATTAATAGATATTTCCCTTCATTTTTGATGTATAAATTGCTATATGCTATTCATTTTATTAATTCCTATTTCTAAAGATACCTATCCAATCTGGAGTACCATGCTCTTAGAGCCTGATTTAGATCATACAATACCTTTTTCAATCTGTATACATGATCTAGTTTATCTTATAATATGAATCCCTCTAGCTGTTCAATAAAGACTTATTCTTCTAGAACTCCATTTAGAAATGCTAACTTGACATCAATATGATATACCTTGAAGTTTTTGAAAATTGAAAAGGCTAAAAACATTCTTATGGCTTCAAGCCATGCAACTGGAGCAAATATTTCATCAAAGTCAATTCCTTCTACCTATGCATAACCTTTGCATACTAACCTTGCTTTATTTCGGACCACCCGTCCATATTTATTTAACTTGCTTCTGAATACCCATTTTGTGCCGATCACATTTTTATCCTTTGGTCATGGAACAAGTTCCCAATTTTTGCTTTTCTCTATTTAATATAATTCCTCATCCATTGCCTTAATCTAAAATTTATCCTCACTTGCCTGAGTGAAGTCTTTTGGCTCAATTTTAGATAGCAAAGAAAAATTTGCTTGTTGATATGGTTTTATTATTATTCTCCTTGTCTGTATTTCATATGGATTCCTGATGATTTGCTATTTTGGATGATGCTTCTGTACATACCTGGATGGAGTTTTGGGAACAACTCTTTGTGTTTCTTCTTTTTCTTTATCCGATTCCTCATAAAATTCCTCTTGACAACATCCATCTTATTGATACACAATTTGCTGAACTGGTTCTCTTGAATCTATATTCTCATCAATTGTTACATTTATGCCAGTACGTGTTCTCTTGTTGAAGTATCTATAGGCTTTAATATTTGAGGAATAACCAAGAAAAATTCCCTCATCACATCTTGAATCAAAATTCCCTAAGTTTTGATCTTCTCATCTTATGTAACACTTGCTTCCAAAGATCCTGAAGTGTTTTACAGTGGAAGGTCTTCATTTCCAAAGCTCATATGGAGTCTTGTGATGGTTTACCCTCATTTGATCCCTGGTTATTATGTATACTTCTGTGTTGACTGCTTCTCTCAAAAATCCATCTGAGAGCTTAGACTCATTTAGAATAGCTCTAGCCATATTTTCAATAGTTCTATTTTTCTTTTCAACTACTCCATTTTGTTGAGGAGTTCTTGCTACTGAATACTCTCTTTTGATTCCATGTTGTTCACAAAACTCTATAAATTTATTTGAAGTAAATTCTCCTCCTCTATCAAATCTCAGAAACTTAATCCTTTTTGCCAATTTCATTTTTCACTAGTTCCTGAAATGCTTTGAATTTTTTGAAAGCCTCTGACTTCTCTTTTAGGAAGGCTACCCAGACCATTTTGGAATAATCATCTATAAATAGTATAAAGTAGCTATCACCCTAAATTCTTTGTGTTCTAGTAGGACCACACAGATCAATATGTATTAAACTTAATAGCTCAGATGACATGTATCCCTTTGACTTAAATGTTGTCCTAGTTTGATTTTCATGTTGACAGGGTGCACAAATTGTGCTTTGAGGTCTTCTTATTTTGGGTAAATGATGCAGGAGCATCCAGTGGCAACAGAGCAATCTTGCATCAATAGAAAAAAAAAAAAAAAAAAATTCTAAGTATTTTGCCTTGGTGTTTGTCAGCCGCTAGTTGGGTAGGAAAGTATAATTTAAAATTTTATTAGCCGCCAGTTGGGTGGGAAAGTAGAATTTAAAATTTTGTTAGCCGATAGTTGGGCGGAAAAGTAGAATTTAAATTTTCAGCCGCTAGTTGGGCAGAAAAGTAGAATTTAAAATTTTGTCAGCCGCCAGTTGGGCGGGAAAGTAGAATTTAAAATTTTGTCAGCCGCCAGTTGGGCGAGGAAGGTAGATTTTAAAAGGGGATTTTGGATCTGGAAATAGGGTCTTCGATCTAGGATTGGGTTCCAATATTGAATAAGTCTGGCATTGTAATTTTTGTCCCTTTGGGCTGACATGATTAAAATAATTCTTGATTTAACTTCCTAGCATTTTTTTTTGTTCGTGTTTGTTCATCCTCATCAAGTGGTATCAGAGTGAGAGTTCCTGAGTGTGTAAAAAGATCATCGGACGTGAGGCAGTTTACACCAGGATCTGTGGTTAAGGTTTGTGAGAGAAGTGAGCAGAATGCCTCCACGAAGAAACCATGGTGGTGGGAGAAATATGGTGCCAGAGGAAGATTTTAGAGCTTTGCAGAGGCAAGTTCAGGCTCTGTAAGAGGAGCTGCGTAGAGGGTTTGAGCCAAGGAGAGAAGAAGGTAGTGAAGATGAAGTTGAAGAAGAAGAGGACCAGTTTGAGGAAGAAGAAGAGGTAGTAGATCCTGCACAAGCTAGGTTATACAAAGCCATATCTCAGATTGGAAAGAGACCAAATATGGAGGTTTCTATGTATTCTAGAAATCTTGATCCAGAGGAGTTGATTGATTGGATCAATGATTTGGAAGAATACTTTGAGTATGAGGAGGTTGAAGATCCTGAGAGGGTCAAGTTTTCTAAGACCAAACTGAAGGGTCATGCTAGAATATGGTGGAAAGGAGTACAACTTGACAAAAATAGAAGGGGAAAAAAGAGGATCACCAGATGGAAACAAATGGTGGAAAAGTTGAAGAGGCAGTTTATTTCGATAGATTATGAGTTGGATCTGTTGAAGAAGATGCAAAGTTTGAGATAGTCAGGAAAGTCTGTCAAAGAATACACTAATGAGTTCTACAAGATCTTGATCCGAACTGGCCATTCTGAGGCTAACAAGGAGAAGGTAGCCCATTACATCAATGGATTGAGAACCAGTATTCAAGAAGAGTTGAGTCTGGTTAGGATGAGCACCATTGAGGATGCTTACCAATTTGCTCTAAAAGTTGAAGAGAAGCTGAACATAAGGTTTGAGGGTAAGCAGAAAGGAAGAGGTCATGGAGAAATAATTGGTGGAAGAATATATGGAGGACGAGATGAGAAGAAAGAAGAAGCTAGTAGCAGTCAGGATTAGAAGGGAGATAATGATTACAGATCCCATGGTCAGAACAACTACCCAAGAGGAAGAGGTAGATATAGTCAAGGAAATGGAGAAAGAGGGTTTCGTGGAACCTGCTTCAACTATGGAGAAGGAGGACATCGAGCATATGAGTGTCCACATCACCAAGAGAAGCCAAATAGGAGGCCAACGGGTAATGCCAGAGCTGCTATTATAGATGAAAGAGCTGAATCAAAGCACTCTGAGGAGGCAGAGAGAGGAGAAGTTATGGTCACAAGGAGAACCTTGTTGAATGAGGAGAAGGAACCAGACCAGAGGAAGAGCCTATTCCACACAAGGTGCAAATGTTCAGGTAAGGTCTGTAATGTTATTATAGATAATGGTAGTACTGATAACTTGGTCTCTGAAGAAATGGTTACTAAGTTATAGCTAGAGAGGAGGAGACACCCGCATCCATACCGGATTGCATGGTTGCAGAAGGACCATAGGGCATTGGTCAGTGAATAGTGCTTAGTCAAGTTTAATATTGGGAGATACCAGGATGAGGTCCTGTGTGATATCCTACCTATGGATGCTTGCCATATGTTGTTAGGAAGACCATGGTAGTTTGATCACCGTGTAGTCCATGATGGACATGCCAACACTTACTCCCTAACAAATGAAGGAGTGCACCATAAACTGAAGCCACTGAAGGATATGGATGAAAAGAGTTTGCTGACAACAATGAGAGTGGAAGTTGTGGGGTTTGAAGAACTTAAGGGTTTGTACCCTAAAGACCCAAATTTTGCTGAAGCTTGGAGAGCTTGTACAACCCCAGTTACTCTGGATAGGACTGTCAACAAGAGTACTGGTAAATCACCATTCCAGATTGTATGTGGGAGTAGTCCAAGAAATGCTTCTGAGTTGAGGAAGTTGGACAGGGGAGAAAAGAATAGTGCTGAAGCTGAGAACTTTGTAGAGCACCTGAAGGATTTGCATGAAGAAGTAAAACAACACATCAATAAGATGAACACTCAGTACAAGACAAAGGCTGATCAGAAAAGGATGTTTAAGGAGTTCTAGGTTGGTGATGAAGTCATGGTGCACTTGAGAAAGGAGAGGTTTCTTGCTAAAACATATAACAAGCTAAAAATGAAGAAGTTTGGACCATGCAGGATCATACAAAAAAGAGATTCAAGAAATGCATATGAGGTGGAGTTGCTGAGTGGATTGAACATATCACATGTGTTCAATATTTCTAATTTGGTAGAGTATCATGAAGGTGACAGTTTTAAGGAACCAGTTGTAGAGTTGTGGAGTGTTTCGACATCGGCTCTAGTGATAGAAGAGATAGAGGAAATCCTGGATACCCGCATCGAAAGAATTAAAAGAAATAGACAATATGAAGAATATCTGGTGAAATGGAAGGGAAGGCCTATAGAAGATTCGACTTGGCTATCCAAGTCCGAGGTTGACCGCCTTGGTTTTCCTCCAACAACAAAGAAGTGAGGTCACTTCTCAAACTTACCCTAGGTGTCTGATGCAGGAGCATCCAGTGGTAGTAGAGCAATCTTGCATCAACAGAAAAAAAAAACAAAAAAAAAATTCTAAGTGTTTTGCCTTGGTGTTTGTCAGCCGCCAGTTGGGCGGGAAAGTATAATTTAAAATTTTATCAGCCGCCAGTTGGGTGGGAAAGTAGAATTTAAAATTTTGTCAGTCGGCAGTTGGGCGGAAAAGTAGAATTTAAATTTTTAGTCGCTAGTTGGGCGAAAAAGTAGAATTTAAAATTTTGTCAACCGCCAGTTGGGCGGGAAAGTAGAATTTAAAATTTTATCAGCCGCCAGTTGGGTGGGGAAGGTAGATTTTAAAATGGGATTTTGGATCTGGAAATAGGGTCTTCGATCTGGGATTGGGTTCCAATATTGAATAAGTCTGGCATTGTAATTTTTTTCCCTTTGGGCTGACATGATTAAAATAATTATGATTTAACTTCCTAGCATTTTTTTTGTTCGTGTTTGTTCATCCTCATCAGTAAATATCTAACCACATGTTTATTACTTATGTTGACTATGTTGACAAAATTCAAGTGACCCAATATTCTATGCCACAACCAACTTTTATATTCTTGTGATAGAAAGCACTTTTCTCCATTGATCTCATTGAGCATGTATAAGTTATTTGGGGTTCTTCTTGCATTGGCAATGATTTTTCCAATTTTTGATTTTCTAATCTCACACCTATCTGGATGGAAAGTAACCATGTAACCTTAATCACAAAGTTGAATTATACTTAACAAATTATGTTTTAACCCTTTAAAATACAAAACATTTTTTGTTTTTGTTTTCCCATTATCTAAACTTAGAGTTCCTCTTCCACCAATCCTTGTTGATCCATTATAACCAAAAATTACTGATCATCTATTGGTTTCTTTTAGTACAATGAATTTATCTTTGTATCCTATCATGTGACTAGAGCAACCACTATCAAGATACCATTTTTCCTCTTTATCTTGAACATGAAGGACGATTTGAACTAACATTGACCTAGCCTTAAAATTTTCCCTTTCATCTTTCCTAGTTGTTGAAATTATTTTTCTAGACTCAAGAGGTATCATTTTACACAATCTAGGCTTGTGTCCAAAATTATTGCATTTATAACATATAATATCATCATCCATAAGAGGTTCAAAGGAATTGAAATTTCTATTGACATTGTTTATTGTATGATGAATACAGTATACAACTCTATGACCATATTTATTATAGAAAATCAATGACCATGGAAGAAATTATGTAACCTATTTGGATGTCTTGAAGTTTGTGGTGAAGTAATCTTCCTCTTGTGATTAACTCTTATCCAGGGTTCTCCTTTGCTTTCTTCGTTTCTGTTTTCCTTTGATTGCTTATCCTTATTTGAGGTTTTTGCTTTTTGAAGACTTGATTCCTTTTTTTGTTTCTCATATTCTACATCTTGTTGTATCTTGGTCCTTTCAACTTCATTACTTAGGTGGATAATTTTTGCTTCCAATATTTCACATTCTGTATCTCTAGCTATCAATAGTTCTGTCATGTCCTGCTCAATTTTCTTTCCTTTTTCTAAACTAATCTTGAGTTTTGTGATATTTTGTATAAATTCCATACTTGCTTCTTCATCTTCTTCAACTTGTTTCTTCAAGATTGAATTCTTATCTCTAAGTCTTTCCAATTTTATGAGAGTAGCAAAGAATTTCTCTTTTATGTCAAACATAGTCTCTTCTTCATTTTTTGAAATTATATGTGCTACTGATGGATCCTCCTCCAAGCTGTTAGTATTTTCACAAAGAGATCCACTCTGATACCAATTGAAGAACATGTGCTTATATCGAGAGGGGCGGTGAACAATATACAATTATTATTTTTCTTTTAAAACCAAATAATAGCATCAAAAATATTAAAGTAGTAAACATCACACAAAGCATCACACACATGAGAGACATGATTTTATGTGGTTCACCCAATGTGGGTTACTATACAAAGAAAATATTTATTATAATTTTTTCTTAAATAAATTCTCTTGGGAATCCTTTCCCTACAATGTTTATGGACCTCTGTCCAAAGGAGACACCAATCCCCTAAATCAAGTTCATGGATCTCTATCCATAGGAGAACTCCTACTTTTCTCTGGTTGGTGATCCTCTAGAAGACTATTGCCTCCACTACATTGGCTTATGGATATATCTCCACTAAAGACTCTTTTCCTTGCTTAGAAGACCTTTACTCACTACCCTGGCTAATGGATCTCTATCCACTGAAGACTACTGTCCTTTGTACTCTATCACCTCCAAATATCTATCTCAAATCTGCACTAAACACAATCCTTCGATCTAGTAAAACTTTGCTCAATATTTGTCTCTGATCTGGTACAAACCTATCCTCAAATCTACACCAAACTCTATCCACAAGTCCTCTCTAGAACTTATCTAAATCTTCTCAATAAGTCCTCTCAAGAACTTATCCAAATCTGCTCTCAATATGTATTGTAAGCTTTCACAAAAGCTTACTCAAATATGTCCACAAGTCTTCTCAAGACTTGCCTCAAATATACTCAACAAATCCACACTATAACTTGTCCAAATATCATAGAAATATAAAGAGAATTTTTAGAGACTCAATATGATCTATACTCATCACAATGCTCAATCACTTTCAATCACTCTTTTGAAAACATACAGAGAATTGTTAGAGACTCAATATGCTTCAACTCAATACTCAATCACTTTATCAAATCAATTTAGAATATAAAATAGTTTGTTTCATGGAATTTGAACAATCACTTCACACACCCACTTGACTCGGCTTAACAAATTATACTCAACCAATATCTCAATGATGCAAGACTATATTACAACCCTAGTCCAAGCATATGATCCTCCACTTAATTTTTTTCCAATAATGCTTAAAAAAAATGCTTATAAAACAACTCTCACATAACAATGATACTCATATTATTTTCAAACCCTAGTTCAAGTTCTTTGCTCAACCAATGGCTTCAATAACAATGCTTATAAAACAAGGTTTTAATAATAACTCTTTATTCCAAAAAACCTTGAAGCATTAACTCAAACACACTCAATAGGAAACCCTAATCAATTCCTTTTCACTCCAAACTTATTTTCCATAAAACCAATCAATCAACTCAACTATGGAAGAATGTGCTCATACCTTTTTCTTGATGGTGAAGGAATATCATAAATCTGCCACAACCAAAAACACTTCCTTGCCAAGCTCAAAGAAGTTATAAGATGATAAAATCCCTCAAAAATACAATGTAAATATCAAAACACACATACACCTTATCACTCCATATTTAAGAAAACATTCATCAAAATTTACAAGAATAATTCACCAAATACACCTTATAATCTCCCAATGAAAATAATATTCAATGACAAGAATAATATTAAAGCAATCTCCTTTCTCAAAATAACTATATGCAAGAAGTCCCTTTTATTCTATTAAAACTTCAACAAATAAATGTGACACAAACACTTTATTTAAAAATAAAGCTAACTCCGTATTCCTCCAATTTACCAATAAGTAATTATCAAATTAAAAAATTTTAAGCAACCCTTTTATCTCCCTAAGACCTCATGTCAAACTTTAGGAAACATAAAATATTAATAAAAATTTATTACCTTTTCCTTGGAGGGATTCGAACTCACGGTGCACCCTCAACCAGTGCCCTAGCTGTGGCTCCAACCACCACACAAGCTAGGTGCTCGCTTGGGGAGTAAAGAGCACCACATGCTCCAAAAGGCTCCTTGCCTTGCCTAGCAAAAATGTGCACCTTTCCTTTGGTGCTTCCAACATAAACACAACCACAAAAAATGTTGCCATCACGTTTCGAACGTAGGTCACCTAGTGCCCAAAAAATCTAACCACTGTCCTCTTACCACTAGGCCATGCTTCCTAGTTGGCACTTGGCAATTTTGTGTTATTCCCTTTAAACCTTATTCATTTGTGCTAAAACACAAAAATCGCTTCTCTTTTTTCGTACAAGATCTCAACACGATTGCATGCATTAATCGATCGAGCAAAAGGATAAATGTTAATTCTTATAAGGCATATGTTTATATATTGATTTCCTCCTCAAGCATATATGTCGACGCTCGAATTACCTTCTCATTTTTTATATGTCGGTGCTTTTTATTTTCCTTTAACCCTATTAATTTAAAAATTATTTAAATTCATTTGAATTTGAATTTTATAAATTAATTCTTTAAAACCCTTTGGTTTTATTAAGGCCATATCTCATTGAAAAAATTTGTATAAATACTTTTTATTTATAAAATTTAAATTCAATTTGAATTTAAATATTTTATGAAATAAATATTAAACCTTCCTTTAGCTTTGGAATAATATTCCTTGGGTTTTTATGAAAAACCTTTTAACTTATGCTTCCACATAATATTAAAAATATTATGAAGCCCTTTTTCCTTTAACCTTTACATTGTTCCTTGACATATTCCTTGACATCAATGTTGACTTCATTCCTTGACATCAATGACAACTTTGACTTAAGGACTCAAAATGTCCAACAAAATTCGACAAGAAGACTTGAAGATAGAATAAGCTCACCAAATATTGGAGATTTGAATATTACCTCTCATAGCAAGAAGGCATCACTTTAGAGACATAGACTTATCCAAATCTATAATAGAAGGAGGAGAACACAAGAGGAGAAAAAACCACCAAATCCTAGGCTCGTGAAAGAAAGTTTGAGACCATCATTTTGTGAAGGAGTTGTTCAGTACATCCTTCTTGAAGCAACAACTTGGTGTTTTTAGACACCAATATCTACACCCTCTACAAATGAGGAAGAAAGAGACATAAAAAAGGTATGCAAATTATGGTGCAAAGAGATCATTAATTAGATTATTTATCGGATTTATTAGAGCACCTGAATATAGATTAAAGTTGCAAAAAGGAAATTAGATTATAGTCTTCTAAAAGTGCAAAATAAAATAGATTCTTTTAAGGATTCATTTGCACATTTATTAGGAGTTGATTAGATTTTATATTAGCTTCTATCAACTACCTATTATCTATTTTTTGAAAAATAATACTAAGTCCTACAACATTGATTGTAGTGAAATTGCAGAATAACTGTTAAAGATTCATTTTAAGATTATTCTTGATTAGTTGTAGTAAATTATTAGTGCATGAATTTGAGAGTTTATTGGAGTGATAAAGTGTAATACTAGTGCATTAAAAGAGAAGAAATTGTACTACTATACCACTCTCAAAAATAAAATTAGTTTTGTGTTTCTTGAAAGACACAAAGTCTGATTTGTATCAAGTGTCTAAAGACATTGTTGAAGCACAAAAATCTGCAACTTGAAGTGGCCAATAGAAGCCACCAAAAAGGGTTAGAATCCTCCATAATTTGGAGAAGAACTTAACTAACCAAAAATAGAAATATAAGCTTATGAAAGTGAGACTTGGTGAGTCTCAAAATCAAAAGCATTACAAGTTGAATGCAAGGAAAGAAAGTGTAAAAAAATTGCATTAATTAAAAAGCTTCTATATATTGCTATTGAAGCTTGGAATTGTTATCATAAGTGTCCAAGCAAAAAGGGAAAGGTGTATCTATTCTTTAAAGACAACCTCAAACCCTTGAATTGTAGGAAAAATCTGCCACAAAACCAAAATTTTAGATCTGGAAATAGAGTGCAAAAGAAGGTATATTAAAAAGCCTTATTGTACATAATTATAATACATTATTTGCACTACTCTAATATATTTTTTGATAGAATAAGAGCATATTTGGAAGTACCACATAAGGGCACATTTACTACAGGGAAAGAACAACCAACAAACATCGGATGCTAGCACTCTTTCTCCCAAGCTAGAAGGAGCCACTCAAGGGGTCACCTTGGACGTATGTATCTATAGAATCAAAGCTATTTTCAAATAAATCATGAGCAATATTTACGTAGAAAAGCAAGTCCATATCAATCTCAAAAAAATGTCAAAAATTTACAAGAAAATCAATACGATTGGAGGCATAAAAGAAAGAGGGAAAGGTGTTACATTCATGGTATCTAACTTGGAGAAGACCACCCACCGAAGGAAGCTCCAAATCATTGTCCAAGCTCCATAGCGCATCGTCCATCCACATGCAGAAAGAAGCTTGCTTGCTACCTAAGCAATGTAGTAAAGCAAAGGGGTTATGGAGTTATAATCTCCATCTTCGAAGATGTTACAAGAATGGACTTCATGCAAAAATTATACTTGGCATTCTATTCATCATTCCTCTCAACATTCTAGAAACTCCCACATAGGAGTTATAAGGTAGTGACACTTGGTATTCTCCACCATCTTCACATGAGTGCCCATACATTTTTGAATATCTTGAAGGGTGTTGAACAAAGAAATTGAAGCACTACGTAAAGGAGTGCTCACTTGTAATAGATGTGACACTTGTCACAATGTCTATGATGAATTATACTTAAAAGGTATTTGAAGTCCAAGTTCAATGTGCATGAGTGAAGCATAGTTAAATATGTCCAAATAAGGAGTGAAGCAGAGTCAACGTGTGAGAGAAGCATAACAAAAACGTTCAAAGTGTAATGTGGAATGTAAGGGGAAGGAGCTTTAAAGGCTCATCATTTTCAAAAGTTAACTTTTAGTGCCATTTGTACCAGCATTCAAGAAAATCCACTCAAAGGAATATCCATTAATCAAGTGCCTAAGGTACCTCTTATGCGCTGTTATACTCAACCATAGAAAGTGTTGAATATCATGGAGTTATTGCATCTAAAATGTAAGGTCTAAATACCATTTATTATTGCTTTCATAAGTTGGATATATAAGGGTTATAAACTAAGGTTAAAACTTAGATTTTGAAAGCTAAAGGGGTGACTTATCTTATTTAATTATTATTTGCAATCTTACTTAGGAGGAATAAGGAATTCAACTTGGATTAAATTATATTGCAAATATATTTATCATTTCTCTAATTTTCCAAACATGGGAGCCACAAGGATTACTCCATCAAATTTACTTTATTGAAAATTAGAAATAATACAAGGGATATAAAAGAGGTTATTAGGGTTTCTATTAAGGTTTGATATATACATATTTTTGCTTGTCTCAAATCTTTAAAAAGGGATAAAAGAATTCCAACATCAAAACCTCTTAAAATTTGAAAAATAGTGCTTAGTTCAATTAGGAGTAATAAGGTGTTAAAAAGTTAATTTTTTGTTCTTACAAAACTTGTACAAAATCAAACAAAATTGAACTATAGTTTTACAAAAAGCACTATAACATACTAGGTAGACATAAGTAAGTATACAAATCTAAGGCTTGATATAAAGGCTTGATATTAGGAAGACTTAAAATGACATCTAACAAATTCTTCCTAGAAGAATCTCAACTTCTCAAGGGTCCTAATTATTTTTCTTGGAAAACAAAGTGAAAGCAATTTTAGTATATGAAACACTTTGGGATGTTGTCAAAGGCAAAACACAGAAACCTACCATAGGTGAATCAAAAATCCTAAAGTTTGAAGAAAATGATTCAAATTCCTTAATGATAATAACTTTTGCTATCAATGATGAGATTCAACCATATATCATTTCACAAAAACATCTTCAGATGCAAAAATAAGCCTAGAAAAAATATTTGAAGGGAAGAATAAGGTAACTATTCTTCATTTACAAACTCAACTTCACTCATTGAAAATGAATAGTGGAGAGAGTATAGAACTGTTCCTAAGGAAGGTAGCAGATATTAAAGGAAAATTGTTAACCTTAGGTGAAATAGTTAAATATGAACTTCTTACTCAAGTAACCATGAGAACACTTCCAGACAACTATAAGAATTTGGTGACATCTTTGCAGGTCTTAAGTAAATATACTTATTTTGATGATTTAGTCAATACTTCAATAATATGAAGTAGAAAATATTGTGAAAGATGAAATGACTAACAATACATTGGCCTCAAAAAATAATCCATAGGAAAATATTGCTTCTTCAACAAGATGATGAAAAACATGGTATTGTCAGATCTACAAAAATAAAGGACACAATACCAGCTATTGCAAATATAATCCTAGAAATCAAAACCAAAAAAATCAGACTCAATTTGAGCCACAACAATACCAAAGGAATCCTCATTAGTAGAAATTTCAGCGATCTGCCAACTAACCTCAACTTGAATATCAGAAGAAAAATTAGAAAGGTCACTTGGTTTAGAGTATAGAATAATTTGAAGAACTGGAAGAACCCATAAAGGATTTTGAAGTGAAAGCTCTATCAGAAATTGTAACATATTATAAAGACTCTAACTATTTTCTTGAATAGGTTACAAAGAATGTAGAGGAAGAACAATAGGAAGCAAAAGAAGATGAAGAGAATCCATATTGAAGACTAAAGTCTTCAATACCCAAATAATGTAATCTAGGGGGGTGTTGGAAATAGAGTCTATTATATCATTTGGGTTATGTAAATGTATCCTCCAAGATACATATCTAGATTACTTCTTGTGCAAGTTATCTAGTTACTTCATGCAATGTAATAAATGGAAAAGTGTCAAAGTACAAGTTATCCCTTGCACATCTAGATAGAGTGTTGGCCAAGTATCCTATTTTACCTATATAATGATGGCCTCTTAGATATATAGAAAAGAGAGTCAGGTAACATAGTCATATAGCATAGCTTAGTGGATTGTGTAGTTCTGTATACCTCACAATTCTTTGGTGATGGATACAATGCATATCTATAGCTTTGTTAATGGAGTGCTCACTTCCTCCATAGATATATTGTAATATTTTATATGATTTATAGTTTTAGCATACTTCAGTCATCTACCAGATTTACTTTCTTTGATGTTATTATGCATCTTGTGATTGTTATCTCTCAAGGCTCATTCATCAAATGCTAATAAAAAATATGTACTAAATTATCATTTAAATACATAGTTTTTATCATTAAAGAGTCCTAACAATGTGGGTCATGACATTGGGTTTATTGGGTGTGGAATTAGATCCATATTAGAAACTTGAGTCAAGAAGATAAACCAATTTTGGGAGGATTTTTGATGATGCAATAACTAGATATTTGTGAATGAAACACCTTGGATGGTGAGGCTTTTAAGAAGTTCAAAGAAGTGAGGCTTTAGGAATCATTCAAAATATAACAGTGGTGTCATCTTAAATAATGAGGATTGGGTGACCATGCTTATTACCAAGTGAGTGATAATGGCCTTAGTTAGCCCATGAAGATGTGATAACTAAGCACTAAGGTATTACACTAGAAATCCTACATAGATGGACATATGTAAGGTTAGAAAAAAAGGAACCATCCTTTAAGTGTTATAGGCCTTAAAATATAATCCCTACATCATGGTCAAGTTGTTCTATATTGGTGAGGGTATAGAAAAAATATGGGACCCACTATTCATATCCTTCATAAATTGTGAGATTTAGAAGATGAACCCCAAAAGTACAATATGTTGTCCACTCCTATCCACTTGAGTGTCGTTTATAGTGACATGGAACTCAAAATGTGGTTATATCTTACAATGCTAAATATTTATTGGGACTTCTTTGTGAACCTTTACTTGTATATATATATATATATATATATATATATATATATATATATATATATATATATATATATATATATATATATATATATATATATATATATATATATATATATATATATATCCCTTGGGTTGGTTTTGGTGGGTTGTTACAATTGGTATCAAAGCTCTAGGTCATAGGACTAAAAGCTTCCATGGAGAGAACCTAGGATGAGCTTGACTTGATGTGCTACTTTGGGGAGACTTACTTTACTAGGGATATTAAGTTAAACTAGGATAAGATAGGCATTGCACACCAACTAGATCAATCATATAAAGGAGTAAAAATATTAGAGTATATTTTATTATTGGGAATGACATCTTGCGGTGAGGCAAGTGTGATCATAATCATTATCAGGTGAGTGATAATGATCATACCCAAGATGACACCTTGTGGAGAGGTAAGTGTGACCAAGATCATTATCAGGTGAGTGATAAGGGTCTAGGTTAGTTTATAAGAGATGAAACTAACTAATTATAAGTACAATTTGGAAGAAATTATGACTTATCTAGTTCCTTTTTATGGATAGGATATGACACCTATTTTAAGATCATCCAAGAAGGTGGGATCAGCTATGTATAAGGAAGCTATAATACCCTCCCAAAAGAAATCTAAAAGAATAATGGACTTCGGTAAGAAGTCTAGAAGAACAATAGATTCTAATAGGAAACTTAGAAGAACATAGGATTCCACCAAAATAATAACCAATATTACATCCATATTTAAGTTGCTACAAGAGAAAATGGAGCAACTTACATCTTTAGTTAGGTTACTTCAAGAGTAGGTGGAGCAACAATGAAAAATTATTGGAAAGTATTGTTGAAGAGGACTCCAAAAATAAGAAAAGTAAAGGGAATCCAAAGTTTGGGAATAAGAATAATGGAAACCAAGGGAATTATAAGAAGAAATTCTAAATAAAAAGGATTCAAAATATCAACCTCAGAAGTAGAATGATTTATCTCAAAAAGAAAAGACAAGGGAGAAAAGGCAGGAAATATCTTAGGGACCTAGGATAGGTTGTTTACTTTATGGGGATCATAATTATGCAAATAAACGTCTCTAATGGCCAAAGTCAAGTAACAAAGTTGAGGAGTAGTCACAAATATTCCATGAAACCACAAGAAGCTAGAACTTGGATGGACAAGCAATTTACATGTTACAAAATGGTAAGTTATTTAATAAGAATGTTATATTTAAAATTGATAGTGGAGCTATAGATAGTTTTATTTCCACTAGTATTATCAAGGATATGCCAAAATACTTATATTTTTTGCACAAGGGTGGAAATTTGAGTATGGGTCTAGACAAACTTACGTAGTAGATCAATGTTTTCCCATGACTGATATCACCTTAAGTAATGGATCCACTATTTGGTACTTATATATGGCATTGCTACATGCCTTTGATATTATCCTGAGGATGGATTGGTTAAAGGCTCATGGAGTCTTAATAAAATTCCATGAAATATGGATGGGCTATAGTGATATGGATAAGAAGAGAGTAAGGGTTCAAAGTAGGCAAGGGTCTTTTTGACCATTTTTGTTGTCATTTATGTAGCTAAAGAAGGTAATCAAAAGAGGTTGTATGCTGTACATAGTAAATATAAATTGCAAGACAAGTGATAATAGGGATGAGGAAATATTTAAGAGATATACAATTATACATGAATTAAGGGATGTATTTCTAGAAGATCTTCCAGGCCTACCATCTTTGTATGAATTTGATTTCACCATTGAACTAATGCCAAGAGTTGAACCTAGTATGAGGACACCTTATTAAGGTGCAACTTCAATATTGATTAGATAAGGGTTTAATTAAAACTAGTGTGTCATCCTAAGGATATTCAATGTTATTTATGAAAAATAAGTATGGTTCTTTAAGGTTGTGCATTGATTATAGAATGCTAAATAAGGTGATCATTAAGAATATGTATCCTTTGCAAAGGATTGATGATATCTTTGATCAATTAAAGGATACCACTATATTTTCAAAGATTGAATTAATATTGGGATATCATCAGCTAAGAATTTGTGAGGAGGGTACTCACAAAACAACTTTTAAAACTAGATATGGATACTGTGAGTTCATAGTGTTGTAATTTGGGTTGATAAATACACCAGTAAATTTTATGAATCTAATGAACAATGTGTTCAAGAGATATTTGGATCAATTTATTTTGATATTTCTAGATGATATCTTGATATATTCCCACACTAGAGAGGAACATGACCATCATTTGAGGTTAGTGTTAGAGGTGTTGAGGAAAAATTAACTTTACAAAAATTTATCTAAATGTGAGTTCTATGCCTCACAAGTTTAGTATTTGGGGCATATCATATCTATAAAAGGAATTGTTGTAGACCCTAAGAAAATTGAGGCCATTTTGAGTTGGCCTACACCCACTAATGTGTTATAAGTTAGAATATTCATGGGGATAAATGGTTATTATAGGAGTTTTGTGAAGGGCTATTCAAAAAATTGCCTACTCTATTATCAATATTTAGAGAAAAGAAAAAGAGTTCAAATGGATGGATAAGTGTGAGGCTGCCTTTGAAACTCTAAAAAATAAGCTGACTACAGTTCCAATTCTCAAGATATTAGATCCTCTTGGGAATTTTACAGTGTGTAGAGATGATTCCTTAGAAGGTTTGGGAGGGGTATTATCCTAAAATGAATCTATAATAACATAAAAATCTAGGAAACTCAAGAAGCATGGTTTAAATTATGCTACACATGATCTAGAGTTGACAACGATTATGTATGCACTAAAGGAATGGAGGCACTATTTATTGGAGAAATCATTTGAGATAAGGATGTACCACTAAAATCTAAGGTATATTTTTACCTAGCCTATACTGAATGCAAGACAGAGAAGGTGGATAGAGTTCCTAGACAAATATGACTTTGGTATTGATCATATCAAAGGAAATAAGAACAAGGTTGTTGATGCCTTGAGTAGGAGAAGGCATATAGAAACAGTAACCCAGATTCATGTAGACTTGATGGATAAATTCAAATAACTATAGTTACAAGATCAGTATTGCATTAAAATCTAAGCCAAATTGAGAGAAATATTAAGGAAAACAAGGATTTTAATATAAAATATGGAATTATATGTTTCAATGATAGGGTAGTCATACCCAAAACTAGTGATTTAAGGATAATGATTATGCAAGAGGTTCATATTTCTTCTTATTCTCTTATCTAGGAGGTGCAAATATGAGATAAAACATAAAAAATACCTATTGATCAGAGATGAAACAAGATATTACTAGTTTCATCACTAGATGTTTGGAATACCAGAAGGTTAAGGTAGAACATTAGCATCCAATAGGAAAATTATACCTAGATGATATACCTACTCATAAGTGGTGGGTTATATCTATGGATTTTTATTGTGTGTTTACCTAAGACTAGGTACCAACATGATGCAATAATTATGGTGGTAGATAATTTGACTAAAGTTGCATGTTTTATATCAAGAAATATCAAGGATGATGAATTGGTTATGGTAAATAGGTTTTCCAAGAAAATATTTAGGTTACATGGTTTTCCTAAGGTGATCATATCAGACAGAGATTCCAGGTTTACATCAAAATTCTAGTAGGCTCTTCATAGTGTAGTGGGATCTAAATTGAATATTAGTTCTACTTAGCATAAAAAAATAGATGGGAAAATAGAGAGGGTTAACTAAGTTCTTGAAGACATACTTCACATGTATTGCATGGACTAAAAGTCTAAGTGGGATGAATTTTTGCATCTGATTGAATTTGCATATAATATTGGGTACCATGCATCCCTGAGAATTGATTTATTTGACGCCTTATATGGTAGGAGATGCAAAACATCTCTATCATGGAATAATTTTAAGTATTTACTGGTGATCAAATTGAACACGATCATAGATATGGAGAAGAAACTTAAAATGATTCGATAGAGGCTCAAGGAAGCAGTCGATCATCAAAAGAGCTATGTTGATATAAAAAGATCACAAAGAGAATTCTCTATAGGAGATAGAATTTTCTTGAGGGTAAAACCCATGAAACATGCCATTAAGTCAACTAAATTGGATCCTCATTTTTTTGGGCCTTTTGAGATCATTGATAAGATTAGTTCAATATCCTATATGCTTGCCTTGCCCACCAACCTATCAAATATCCATGATACTTTTCATATATCCCTACTTAGAAAATATGTTGTTGATCCTTATCATGTTTGGAGTATTTTAAAATTGTAGATGGTAGACCTCTTAGCCATTGTGGTGTGATATAAGAATTCTAGGGTTTCCTTCCAAGATGTTGAGGAAATAAACCTTAGGTCTATGAAAGGTCTAGTGGGACTAATATTCTAAAAATTATGCAACTTGGAAATATATTGAGGAAATGAGGAAGCAATTCCCATATTGATTTGAATGAAATATGTATGGCTTATTTTCAAGAAAACATAGAGGATTGTGTTTAGTCCAAGGGGGGGAGTATGTAACAACCCTCTTTGGTATGACTTATTCTTGATATTTAATTTATGTATTAATGTGTGGATATCTAATGCGTAAAATTATTTTATGTTATCAAGGTGTGTTTTATGATTTGATTATACTACTTTTGGAATATGGCAATATTGATGAAAATTATGGTTGAAAAACCAGGTACTCTCATGTATGGATTGGTATGGGACAACCACCAGAGTTGAGATAAAATGGGAAATGATGGATGATATTCTCATCGACAAATCAAGGGTAAAAATAAACCCTTCATATAGGTGCATTGCATATATGTATGTTTGATTGAATACACCATTGGACAAGGAGGTTGCTATTAAGAAAAAGAGCCATCCTTAGTAGGAGGGTGATAGCATTTCAGTTATTGTAAAGCCTTCTACTCAAGGAAAATATTGTTGCATATTATGTTTTCAAAAGTTTTTATGATGCTTGTGTTTTAAGGCATAGAATTTTTTAGTTTTTAATTAGACCATTAAAGTAATAATAATAAGGTTAGTATTATTAATGCTTGGAATATTAATATAGATGTTAATGGCTAATATTAACATCTGGTATTGATTAAAGTAATTACTGAGTAATTCGTTTGATTATATGTTAGTAAATAAAAATAACATTAAAAAGTAATGATATTAATTAATGAACTAAGAGATATAGCCCCTTATTATACACCCAAAAAAATCAATGAGCTAGGAGAAAGGTTCTCTAAAGTTTTTTTCTATGGATATTAGTAAGTCTAAATTAATTTATATTAATTAATTATAAAAACTACTAAGGGTATGTTAGAAATATGGCACATATTTGAGTGTTTTGGAGCTTCCTTGGTAACGTAGATGTTACCTTAGCCTTGTAACAAGTTGGCATTCATGGAAAGAAGGAGGAAGTTCTTCAAAAACCTTAGACACTATTCTCTATAAGGAATGGAAAACTGGAGATGATTAGGAAAGGAAGCATAGATGTACCATATTGAGGGAATTAACACTGAAAGCTGAGGAAGAAGGATCAAAGGTAGAAGATAGAAGATTTGGATTTCTACCATAGAGGTATTCCTATTCCATATTATTTATTATATGCTTTCCAAATTGTTTTATGATTGCCATGCTAAGTTGGTTTGGTTAATTGTTGCAATGGTAGATCCTCTTTTATTGTGCTTTAATCAATGATTTATGCTTTTTGTACACAAATCTACTTGAATGGAAGAGATTCTACTAATATGGGTGGACAAGTGCTTTGCACTTACATTTTGGAGTGAACTAGAGAGTGTTTTGGATTTCGTTTGAATGGTATTATGATTGCTTAGAATGTATATGTATGATTAAGTTTATTTGAATGGTTGTTTCCTATGGATGTATGGAAGTCGAGCTAGATTTTTTCTTGCTAATATAAATTCCATGGTTGTTATCATGAGAATGGTACTCATACATTTATCTTAGGCAAATCTATATCTTTAGGGGTTCACTATGTTCTTTAGTATGTTGCAATGCAAACTATGAGTAATATATAGCGATATTTTGGTAATATTAGAGTTGAGTTGTGTGTCTAGATGCTTTTTGTTTCACCTAGAAAATTTACAATGTTCCTTAAGAAAGTTGTAGCCTGGTTGTAACAATTTCTTTAATCTACTAGCTTGTCTTGCATGCTTGGATTTCACTTATGATTATAGTCTCAAGTGAGTAAGGCTTTGGAATAGTATGTTGTGACTGTTGTTGTGTTGGATTTTTGAAATTGGTGATGAGTATCGTTATTGTCATAATTTAATCTTTTGATTTTTTAAATTCGAGGTGGTGTCCAAGGCTATCTACGATAGAAGGTTTGGGCATATTACACTTCAGACATTTAGGTTACAAGCATTTATTCGGTGAAACAAATGTTGGTTTAGCCTTTTTGGTGTCACACTAAACCTAATATGCAGAATGAAAACTAAATTAACTTGCAAGAATTGAAAACTAATTCTAATTTGTAGAAATTGAAATCTAACTACAATTGCAATAATTGAAATTGCTAAATTGAAATGTTGTTGAATTGAAATCCTAAATTACACTTGCAAAATTGAAACCTAGTTTACTCTTGTAGAATTGAAACCTAGTTTACTCTTGTAAAATTGAAATGATTCTTGGAAATAAAACTTATGCTAAAAACACCTATCAGTGTCCTGCTACAGAAGGTCGTCAAGCTTTTGCTATAGTGACTGACAACAAAATGAAAACTATTGAAAAATTGATAAAAGTTGCTAAAACATGAAAAATAGGGGAAACAGGGGAAATAGTGGAAACATAGGTCTAAACTAATTTTTTAGTTGACACACACATTGGCTGCACAAAAACACAATTGAAAACATGAAAACATCACATTAAATCAAAACAAGAAATGAAAATGTGACAAGCATCCTGCTAAATCTACTACAACAAAGTTATCAAGAAAAACTGTCATAAAAGTCCTCCTTCTAGGCCTGAAAGTGGGCCCAAGCTTCTTGATCCAGAAGAAGGTGGGAAACTATTTCTAACTACCTAACACTCACACTCACTCATGAACACAAGATAATTGAAGAAATTACACTTTATTGATTATTACAAAACATTACAATTCTATAGGAAAAATCCTGCTTCTCATTGTTCACTATTAGCTACTGCTCACTATTATCAGCTATCAACTATCTACCAGCTCAACCATTGAGGGAGATATGTTATTTATAATTTCCTATTACATATGCATCATGCTCAAATTAGCTTATGTTGTTTCTCAGTGATTTTCCAATCAATTCTGAAATTGAATTAGTCCAAATTAAGATAATATGTGTTGCAACAATGTTCATTGGCCTTTGGAATTCATATCTAGTGGTGGGAGTGAGTTGGAGGTGGTTTAGAAATATATTGTATACCTATATCTACCTTAAATTATCTTTTCCCTACCATTTTTTGTGTTCAAACCTTTGTTCGGGAATTGCATTCGTTGGGTTTGTACACCTTTTTATTTTGGGCATTCAAACCTTTGTTTGGTTAAAACTTACCACTTTTCCCCCTCATTCTAGAGCTTCTTTGGAATATCAAGCTGTGAAACAAACTTTATGAATAGTTGCACTAAAAATGTCTAAAAAAGTAGGTTTAAATGAATAGGACATCTGCCTTATCCCTCAAAAGTTGGATCCATAAAGTTTTCCATGCCAATTCTGACAAATTCCAAGGCATCCAATAAAGTGACACCTTGCTGGTTTTTGTATGGTTGTTTTCTACAGATTTCCAGATTTTTGTACAGTCATAATAATTTGGTGCCAATTTGGATTTAAAACAATTTTTAGGGTGGGAAAAAAATTCAAACATTATTTTGAGGTGATGGACATCAACATTTAACATTTTTCTATTTGAAATGCACAAAATAATCAAACTTGAAACAATGCATAAAATATTGCACAATTATCTCTATTTTGTGATGCTCTATTGATATCCATTTAGACTATGTGGGAATGCTTCTAAATAGGTCATATGTCTTATTTAGTCCCTATGAATACATTCCATCCATTTTCTCATGCTTTTCTTGACAACTTCAAGGTGCTCCTTTAATGTGACAATTGGCTGATTTTTGTATGCTGCACAAAACTTGTCATTGCCTTGTTTTACAACAGAGATTATTTTGATGCCAAATCACTTGAAAACTCTGGTTTTGAAATGGGATGACACTTAAAACATGCTAGAGTTAGCCAAATATTTGAACATGCTTATCTACTTTATTCTTCTATGTTATTTTCATCAACAAAATCATGTCAAAAATAGTCACAAAATGCAGAAAAAATAGTCAAAATAGGGATATAGTGTTTCTAACATAAAATCATACAAAAACTTAACAAATAATATATTCTAATCAACTATTTGGAAATTAACTTTGTCATGTTTGGTAATATGGCAGTTTTTATATGTCAAACATAGTGCAACAATGAGGCATTTTTGGGCCTCATCATCCCCCCCAACTTGAACTGATGCATGCCCTCATGCATCCTAGTAGGCCATAGCAATATGCAGGTTTTATCCTTTTAAACAACATATTTTGCCACCTAAGAAATTTCTGCAATTTTTGAGAAATGATAAAGATGCTGCAATTTTTGAAATTGCTATTTTTTTCTGAAAAAACTGCCAAAAATTTCAAAAATTGCTAAAATTTGGAACTTTGAAAATTGCTAAGAAATCTTGAACTTCTTGTAATTTCTGAAAATTATTGAATAGTTCACATTACCTGCCACTTGAGAAATTTCTCCTTGCTGCATTACACTAAATATTTTGCAATTAAGCACATGCATTTCATTTTGCTGCAACTCTGCAATTTTTCAATTTTTGTAATTCCTGCAATTTTTTTCTTTTCTTCCCCTTTTTTATTATGCTCTTTGTTTTGTTCTTGCATTTTTTTCAATTTTTTTCATTTTCAAATTGCAATTCTTTGATTTATGCACTTTCACCCTTCAATATTGCAATTTCTACAATTCCTATAGTTTTGACTCTTTTTCTACCCTTCTACAAATTTTAGTGTTGCAAAGTACTTCTTAAAGGCTTGATAGTATGTGATTCATCTTGCAATAGCCTTATTGTGTTGTTCTAATGGAACCATGCCTGGAAAATGCACTACTACTGGTGGAATTTTTTGTTCTGACAATATTTCAACTTGAATGTCTATTTTTGTTGTTTTTGCACCTTTGAAACAAAATTGACAAAAATTTGATTTTGAATCTTTTTTAGGGATGTACTTACTTGTGGTGGGATGTTCTGAGCTTAAGGGAACTCAACCTTTGATGTGTCATGCTCTTTTTTCTATTCTATAACATTTTCAGGAATTCTAGCATAGTTTCTATCTCATTCCAAAGCTTCTTCGAAATGAGACTGTCATTTCGAAGCTATCTCTATTCATTTCAAAGATGCATCCAAAAATGCAGAAATGACCTCCTATGCAAAATTTAGTTGTAGATTCTATTGTGGGCCCATATCTAGGGTGTGTGAGTCTTCTAAAACATCAAAAATCCCTTCTCCATCCTTTTGTTTAGATGTTATTCTTCGTTTTGTATGTTGCTGTTTTATTGTAGTAGTAGTAAAACAAAATATTCAAGTGCATTTTCTAGATTATCCTCCTCAAATTTATGAGGTAATTGTGAGATATCAACTTGCAGTTCTCCTTATGAAACCTGCCCTACTAATTCAAATAGAATTGTTGCCATGTCTATCCCAAAATCAGGTTTTTGCAGACAATTTTGAATTTCTCATGCAACTAAGGGCAGAAGGGGGTGTTTCTTGACATTTTGAACATGTTCCATTTTTAACTTGCCAATATTGTATAAATAGTTTATGCCAAATACTGATTATCATACACTAAATGCTAAATGCTTACTATGACTAAATGTAAGAAACACATACCTTACTATCCTAAAAATTTATCATGCACCTTACAAGCTGCTTTCGATGATTGTTAGCTGATTTTCTGAAATCAAAGACAACACATGTGCAGTAGGTGAGATTTGTACAATGGTGGAACAATGATGGGTAGATCAAATCAAGGCAATGCACATCAAAAAATAGATTTTCATGCAATCCAATTCAGCAGTACCTCCGAGAAGGTTTTCACTACTGAATTATTCATTTATTATTTTTTTTTTTCCTTATTTTTTTCATCTATCTTTTTCTTTTTCATTTTTTCATCAGAAGAGGCTGCCATTTTTGGTTTTCAACCAACTTTTGTATTTTTTTAGAGGCTTCAATGAGATAGAATGTATCTCATGAGGCTACAATGAGAGAATATCTCTCATTATTATTTGGATAAGAACAATCCTTATTCTGCAAAAAGCACATCAATCTTTCCTATATGAAAACATATTTTTTTGCAAGAAAACAATGATAATGAAGCAACCTTTCATTCCACATGAGTGGTAAGAATATTATTTTGTCATTATTACCTCTTTATTGCTGGAAATGAAGTATTGACTTCATTGTTCATCCTCCATGCTGAAATTGATGCATATCCTCATGTATCCTCATTTTGTGGGACATGCCTTATGCTACAATTTTTTTTTCTTTCTCTCTCTCTCTCTTTTCTTTTGTCTCTCTTTTTTTCAACTATTTTTTCTCTTGTCTTGCTTGTGCCCATGAAGGAAGTTCACAAACAAGATTATTCTTCTTTTTGCTTTTCTTGTATTTTTTTTTTTTCAAACTTTTTAGCATCACTCTAAATCTGACATGGAAGAGGAATTTTCTTCCATCATGTGTACATCCAATTGTGGAATCTTCTTCAAGAACCCCTCCTTAGTTAATGGTGCATGGTATACCCGAAGGCAATATCCATTCACCACTAACTTCCTCCATGAATCACCAATGGGAGAAAGAAGTACTGCTCCATATCTAAACATTTCTTTAATCAAGTATGGTCCAAGCCACCTAGTCTGCAACTTCCCAAGAACATCTTCATAACAAGAATTGAAAAATAAATCCCAATATCCTTGCTGATATTTCTGACTATCATGCCACAACTTTTGCTGCTCTTGGATCACTTTTATTTGATGCAATGCATCCAACCAAAGTTCATCAAATACCTTAAGTTGTAGAATCCTATCAATCTGTACTTGCAACAATTCAATTCCAATTCCCAAAGATGTTAAAAGCATTAGTAACTCAAATTCAACAAGAAAATGTGGTTTCTTATCATAAACCAGTTCATACAGTGTGAAACTAAGTATGTCTAATATATGATCAATAAATGGAAAATGGTCCTTATGTGTGAATGTATTCAGTTCTTGATAATCTTCACACACTCTTAGTTTCCTATTTTTCTTTGGAATAATAACCAATGGAGGAACCCATCGATTATCAAAAATTGGATAAATAAATCCAACCTCTAAGAGTTTGTTTATTTTGGTTTTGACAATATCTCTTAAGGTAGGACTCAATTTTCTTTGCAGTTGTTTCACAGGTTTAACATTTTCAATATATATCCTATGAGTGCATACATCAGGATGAATTCTTGATATATCTTTGTATTTCCATGCAAAGGCATTGAAATGTTGTTTCAAAACAACAAACAATTTTGCTTTTTGTTCATAAGTCAACCAACTAATAATGTTCAAGAATTTTCTTGGTTGTACTTCAATTTGGTTCATTCCTAGGAGGATAGAATTTACCCCTTCGTATTTGCTTACTAAGGAGTTTAATGGAAGTAAATTTTCTATGTGCAGATTTTCTATTTCTTCTCCTTTATCCAAGGTTGATTTCTATGTTTTTGGACTAAAGGATTCTTGTGTTTCTCCATTGACTTTTATCTCTTCAATAATGGGTGGAACAAGCTCAAGTAAGGTCTTTTTTGAGCATAAATGGATGTTGCTACAGTCAATAACATTTACTACAGTATTTTTACCAGATTCAGCTACATAGATAGGGGCTACATATCTTGTATTATTCAGATTAGCCATAGGTTGGGCTAGAGGTGGTGGTTGTTTTACTTGCTCTATTTGTTGTTGTTGGGATCTCTCTTGAGAAAAATTTGGACCAGGCAACAAATTTTGTGTCTCTAGAAAATTTTTGAATTGTGGAAGTAAATGGCATTTATTAGTGATATGTCCATTTGAACAAATGCTACAAATAACTAATATAGATATTTTTTTCAAAGGATGGTATTGTATATCTACCATGATGGCTTCCCAACACTTGGTAAAAATTTGTTTATACTACCTTGATGATATGGATACAAAAAGGGCAACACAAGTAGATGGCTCCTCTAAATATTTTTCAAGAGATATTATGCTTCTTGACAATGAGGATGATGAATTTTTTTCAATTTTATCAGGAATTTCAAACATAGGCAATTCACCCTCTAAGTGTGAAGATCACCTCCTTGTGGTTTCTTGCTTGTTTTCTAAATGGATTGAAATACAATTTACCAAAAACTATTACTTATACCAATCATTTATCCAGATTTCACTCTAAAGTTCACAACTTAGCACACTTAACAATTATTGGGCTGCTTTTACCCTCTAACAACACCATGTTCCCCAAAAATGATGCCAAAAATGATGAGTGTCATTATTATCATCATTTAATATTATGATTTGTCAAATTTGGGGTGGTGTCCAAGGTTATCTACAATAGAAGGTTTAGGCAGATTACACTTTAGACATTCAAGTTACAAGTATTTATTTGGTGAAATAGATGTTGGTTTAGCCTTTTTGGTGTCACACTAAACCTAATATATAGAATGAAAACTAAATTAACTTGCAAGAATTGAAAACTAATTCTAATTTGCAGAAATTGAAATCTAACTACAATTGCAATAATTAAAATTGCTAAATTGAAATGTTGCTGAATTGAAATCCTAAATTACACTTGCAAAATTGAAACCTAGTTTACTCTTGCAGAATTGAAACCTAGTTTACTCTTGTAGAATTGAAATGATGCTTGGAAATAACACTTATGCTAAAAAAACCTATTAGTGTCCTACTATAGAAGGTCGTCAAGCTTCTGCTATAGTGACTGACAACAAAATGAAAACTATTGAAAAAATGATAAAAGTTGTTGAAACATGAAAAATAGGGGAACATGGAAAATAGGGGAAACATTGGAAACACAGGTCTAAAGTAAATTTTCAGCTGAAACACATATTGGCTGCACAAAAACACAACTAAAAACATGAAAACATCACATTAAATCAAAACAAGAAATGAAAATGTGACAAGCATCCTGCTAAATCTGCTGTAACAAAGTTATCAGGAAAACCTATCATAAAAGTCCTCCTTCCAAGCCTAAAAGTGGGCCCAAGCTTCCTGATATAGAAGAAGGTGGGAAATTATTTCTAACTACCTAACACTCACACTCACTCATGAACACAAGATAATTGAAGAAACTACACTTTATTGATTATTGCAAAACATTACAATTATGTAGGAAAAATCCTGCTTCTCATTGTTCACTATTAGCTACTGCTCACTATTATCAGCTATCAACTATCTACCAACTCAACCATTGAGGGATTTGTGTTATTTATAATGTCCTATTACATATGCATCGTGCTCAAATTAGCTTATGTTGTTTCTCAGTGATTTGCCAATCAGTTTTGAAACTGAATTAGTCCAAATTAAGACAATATGTGCTGCAACAATGTTCATTGGCCTTTGGAATTCATCTCTAGTGGTGGGAGTGAGTTGGAGGTGGTTTAGAAATATCTTGTACACTTGTATCCACCTTAAAATACCTTTTCCCTACCATTTTGGGTGCTCAAACCTCCGTTTGGTTAAAATTGGCCACTTTTCCCCCTCATTTTGGAGCTTCTTCAAATATATATATCTTAGTTAAAATTGGCCACTTTTCCCCCTCATTTCGAAGCTTCTTCGAAATATCAGGCTGTGAAACAAACTTTATGCTTAGCTATGCTAAAAACATCTAAAAAATTAGGTTTAACTAGATAGGACATCTACCCTATCCCTCAGAAGTCGGATCCAATAAGTTTTGCATGCCAATTCTGACAAATTCCAAGGCATCCAATAAAGTGATAACTTACTGGTTTTTGTATGGCTATTTTCTACAGATTTCTAGATTTTTGTATAGTCATAATAATTTGGTGCCAATTTGGATTTCAAACAATTTTTAGGGTGGGAAAAATATTCAAACATTATTGTGAGGTGATGGACATCAACATTTAACATTTTTCTATTTGAAATGCACAAAATAATCAAACTTGAAATAGTGCAAAAAATATTGCACAACTGTCCCTATTTTGTGATGCCCTGTTGTTGTCCATTTAGACTATGTGGGAATGCTTCTAAATAGGTCATATGTCTTCTTTAGTCCCTCTAAATACATTCCATCCATTTTCTCATGCTTTTCTTGACAACTTCAAGGTGCTCCTTTAATGTGACAGCTGGTTGATTTTTGTATGTTGCACAAAACTTGTCATTGCCCTATTTTACAACAAAGATTATTTTGATGCCAAATCACTTGAAAAATCTGGTTTTGAAATGGGATGACACTTCAAACATGCTAGAGTTAGCCAAATATTTGAACATGCTTATCTGCTTTATTCTTCTATGTTATTTTCATCAACAAAATCATGTCAAAAACAGTCACAAAATGCAAAAAAATAGTCAAAAAAGGGATATAGTGTTTCTAACATAAAATCATGCAAACACTTAAAAAATAATATATTCTAATCAACTATTTGGCAATTAACTTTGTCATGTTTGGTAATATGGCAGTTTTTATTTTTCAAACATAGTGTACCAATGAGGTATTTTTGGGCCTCATCAATTAGTTCTATTGTTTATGCTACATTATTTTTGGAAGCCCTTGGAGCCTATGAATTTGAATGATGTTTGGTTGTATTGGCTATATTTAGTAGAGTTGTTAATATCATGTTTAAATAATGATTATTTTCAAGTTAGTCATCAATAGTCTTGTTTTGTTGGAATGGAAAGAAGAATAATAATAATATTATTCTTATTGTGTAATATTGATTGAGTATAATAATATTGTTAATCAATATTAAGATTAAGATGTGTATTGAAAGCTAAATAATCTTATATGCAGTTGATCTTTTATTTTATGCTCAGAATGATGAAGTTAATTGATGATGTTTTAATTGATAGTTTTATGAGTTTTACTAATGATTAGGCATGAAATTGGAAAATATTATTTTTATGAAGTTTGTTAGAACTTATGAGTTTTTTTAGCTTTAAAATGTACAAAAATGAAGTTTACTTTCTAGAGAAAAACTTAGAGAAAAGTAAATCTTGTTTCTAATTATGGATTTGAAATTATAAATGGGAGGGATTGAATAATAGTTCATATATGCATGAAGGTTGTTATAAATGGATGAAGAATATTTGTATGGTTAGTAATGGTTCTTGAGGCTTGAGTAGATAAAGGAATCCATTATGGGGAGAAGTATGGGATTCTCTCCTTGTTTGGAAATGTTTTGCTTAAATGTGTGTTTGCATGTTTGCATATTTTTTTCTTAGTACATGTTAGGATTGCATAATCAATTATGAGTTGTCCTGATCCCTAAACTTCTATTCAGGTTCATGGGAAGAATTTTTCAATGGAAGACCTTGAAAGAAAAGATGGAAATATGGATCCTCGATTTTTTGCACTATAATAATAATATTGAAGAAGATCTTATTCTTGAAAAGTATTGTATGGTATTGGTTTTTTGCAAAAATTTTGATGAAGAAATAATGTATTGTAATATACATGTTATAGCATTGCAAGACTTGATTAAGAGTAAAATATTACATGATGATATTATTTTATGTAAGTTCTTGGAATAATTGGCTATGTGCAAAATGAAGAATTATGTTCAATGCATGGAATATGAATTATGATGCTTGATGGTGTGTTATTCTTCATGGTAATTATGAAGATATCATTTTTGCTCTAAGAATATTTTAGTCTTTGCAAGTGTTAGGATGCATTTGATTATGTTAAATTATAGCACTTTATTGTGAAACATTTGATTACTTCATTTTATTTTGGGAGAAATATTTACATTTAAATGTTTATAATCTTGGGTTTGTTTGGGTTTCTTGGAAGTGAAAATAGAGCCATATTAGAACCCTTGAGTCAATAAGATAATCCAATGTTGGGAGGAGTTGTAATTATGTAATAACCAAATATTTGTGAATGAAACACCTTAAATAGTGAGGCTCAGGTGTATCCAAAGTGGTGAGGCTTAGGTGTACCCAAAGAGGTGAGGCTTTGGAGACATCAAAAGCGATGAGGCTTTTGGAATCATTCACAATATAGTAGTGGTGGCACCTTGAATGGTGATGATCAAGTGACCATGCTTATTACTAGGTGAATGATAGTGGCCTTAGTTAACCCAAGGAGGTGTGGTAACTAAGCACTAAAGCATTAAGGCAAAAATATCCTACATAGATGGAATTATCTAGGGTTAATAAAAAGTGTCATGATCCACCTTGGTAGGATCCTTTTTCATGATGAATTAGGACCTAATTCTTAGTTTTGTAATGTTTTGTGAAGTTAATTGATGCTTTTGTGAAAGATATATTTTGGGAAATATGTTTTGGGATAAGAAAAGAAAATCAATTAATCATGGTTTAATTAACCTAATTGCTTGATTTGAATGCTTATGGAATGCAATTAGGGAGTCTTTGTCTCCATAGAATGTGTTATTTTCCAATTGGCTTATAGGAGTTTTTAAATGTTAAATTCCTTATAGTGGAGGCTATGAATATTTTATTGAGGTACCTTCCATAGTGGGTAGGTATTTAATTTTTAAATAGAATATGGATCTTTCTCCTTTCGAAAGGGGTTAAAATATTATTAAAATAGGCAAGGGATAGGAGATCTTGTGAATGCCTGTAATCATGCTTGAATGAAAATTTAATAATGCATCCCCTTTGTCACTTTCTTATCCACTTAGCATAAGTGGGATATATTTAAAATGAAAGGAGGACCTCCACTCCTATCATGCTTAACCTCTTTCGTATTGCTTTAGTAAGAGGGGTTACTCTTATATAAGCAAAAGGGAAGGTAACCATAGGGGTTAATCATGCATAAGGAGAAGTCTAAGAAGCAGAGGAAGAGTAAGAGGTATTTTTTGAGGCATCAGTAGAAAGGAAGGAATCCAACCTATTAGTAGAAATAGGTTAGGGGTTTTTTTTCATGCTTTGATTTGATTTTGAAATTATATTTGATGCATTGGAAAATAAAATTAGATAGCTCATATTGAAACTGTTCTCAATCCTTGTAATGACACTTGATCTATTCTTGTTTTTGGGTTATTGGTTGATTGCAAGTCTAGGGGATAGAGATTGGTTGCTTTGAACTCCTTCTAATGATTTGATTCAATACCATATTTGGTTGGTCTAATTCCGAAGAAGGCATGTGGTCTTTAGGTAATTTTAGACCCTTGAAAAGAGGCTTGTAATTGTCCTACATAAGCTATAAACTAAGACCTCCCTCAGAAAACATCTTATTATTTGAATGGAACATGCCTTGGCGATTTTATAATGCCTAATTTTTTTTGTAATAACAACTATTAAACGCCTATCAAATGACTATGTATCAAGCTTCTATTAGCCACCTTGTTAGATGTCTTTCGATTCAGATATCTCATCACAAGTGGAAAGAAATTGAATTATAAGACCTTGCATAGGTTTAGAATGCCTTAGGATCCATATGTAAAGGGATATAAGGAGGTTTTAAGCCTCTTGTACTTGCACTTGAGCCACCATGGTGCTTTGTTGTGCACCTGGCATGCTCAAATGAAAGGTCTTTATGGTCTCTCATGAGCATTATCCCACATAGGACATGCTCGAGCCACTAAAGGCTTTAAAGGGAGCTTAGGTCCCTAATCATTTTGACCACCAAGTGGTGGTCAAGAGATCAAGCCACTTCATGGCTTCTAGTGCTATATGGAGGTGCATGGCATAAGCTTACTCTGATGACTTATATTGACTTTGACCCGATATCACCCTGATGTTGCCATGTGAATGCATATGATTTATTGTGTACTCGTAAGGTCACGTTTAATCTATTTTATTTGTATGGTGTGGGATGAATTATCCTACATCACATGTGTGGGAATATTAGTAAGGTTTAAAGAGGAAGAAAATCCCCTTAGAGAGTGACCACCACTCAATGGTCAAGAATACCATCGAGCAAGGGCCACTCTGCACTAGTTATGTAGCTACCTCTATTAGACACGTGGCTTGCCTCTGTCTACTGCTTGACCATTGATGATAGGTTTGGCTTCTTGATTGTCCACTTGGCTACTTGGGGGTAGCTTAGGTTAATAATATTTTAGAAATATGTGGTTTATTATCCCACATGCTTCCTATAAGAACATGTGGAGATTTAATAAAGGGAAATATACCCCTAATTAAATAACCACAAGGTGGTGGTGGTCAATCTAGTTGTGGATGCTAGAGCATCGATCTCTAGGAACTAAGGGTCGACTTGCTATAAAAACGTTGTATTGAGGCTTTAATATAGTTGAATTTGGTTGATTGGATTGACTTGGGTTTGATTGTGGATTAGTTGACTTTAAGTCCCCAATTGTTTTTTACTAAAAAAACCCCTTATATTTTTGGAGGAGTTTTCTTATTTAAAAGATTTTTCTTTTTGCAAATATAACCCTTGTATTTGGAGATTATAGCATTTGTTTCACTATGAAAAAAATACTATTCTATAAAAATAAAATGATAGATTAAAATTCAAAACTATGGATTGATCAAATTAGGTGGTATTTCTTTTTATTTTTAAGCGAAAAACCCCTTGTGGAGCCGACTTGGTCTGAGAGACCATGAACAAGGGGTTCTACACCGTCAAAGTCACCCGAGGGTCGCACCCGACCCTGCCCGCACCAACATTATCAATTGGATTTTAGATACCCAATTCAGCTTTTTTGGTAGGGTGGAGATTTGAACCTGGGACCTCCCTTGGAGGATTGCCATCTCCTCTCCAACTCACCTACAACACCTGTGTGTAAATTAGGTGGTATTTAAAGTAAACCTTATAGTTTGAAAACTATAGGAAAAAATTTTGTGGAAAAATAGAATGCATTCATAGATCAAATTTTGGGGAAAATTTGATAGGATTTGTAAAACATTTTGTGGAAAAATAGAATGCATTCATAGATCAAATTTTGGGGAAAATTGTAGATGAACTATAGTACAATTTTATGGAAAACTTGTAGGAAACTATAGTGCAATTTTATGGAGAAATTATAGACGAACTATAGGGAACTATAGTATAATTTTGTGGAAAAATTATAGATGAACTATGGTACAATTTTGTGGAGAAATTGTAGAGAACTATAGTATAATTTTATGGAAAAATTATGAATGATTTATGGAATAATTTTGTGGAGAAATTGTAGATGAATTATAGTATAATTTTGTGGATAAATTGTAGGGGAACTATAGTACAATTTTGTGGAGAAATTATGTGTTAGATAGGACAATTTTGTGGAAAAATTGAATGCTAGTTGAAGGAATATTTTGTGGAAAAATTGAATGCTAGTTAATGGAATAAATTATGGAAAAATTGAATGTTATATTTACAAACAATTTTATGGAAAAATTGGATGAATTATAGATCATAATTTTAGGGAAAGATCAAATGTTTGATTCATTTGTTTAAATGCTATTTTTGTGTGAATGGAAATTAAAGGAATTTTCTTTATAAAAGTACCTTCTAGTTATGAACAAGAAAGAATGGGTGGGGAACCTATTCTTTGGGGGAATTTATGGGGTTCTCTCTTACTTGGACTAGAAGTGATTGCTTGAATTAAGGAATCTTGGAAAAATTAATTACAATTGCATCTTCTATGTTATGAACAAGAAAGGATGGGTGGGGAACCTATTCTTTGGGGGAATTTATGGGGTTCTCTCTTACTTGGACTAGAAGTGTTTGTAATTGTAGTTTATCTAACAAAGGAGTATATTTTTGTGGAAAAATAATATGTGATAAAAGAATGAATATGGAATTATTTCTTGGGAAATTATGGGGTTTCCTTCCTTTGTTGAAATGAATGTATAATACATGGTTAATGTTTGTGCATGGTTGCATTCAAATGATAAATTTCATGGATTTCTTAATGATAGACTATAGAGCATAGTGAATTTAAGGAAAAAATACATGATTATTATGAGTTGTCTTGATCCCTTGCCACCATAAATCAAGTGATGGAGAGGTAACATGGACTAGTGAGGAATTATACAATTCAAATATTGATCCTTTTTACATATGTTGTATTAAGGATTTTATGATGGAAAGATTATTGTAAAAGTTACTTCTAACATGAGTACTATTTTGTAATATGGAATGGAAGTATTGCTTTACTATCTATAGGATATGTAAATTATGAAATTCTAGTTATGCTCAAATATGTATGATGTAGCTTTGTACTCTAATTTATGATGTTGTATAAATCATCATACTTTATGGATCAATAATGGAAATAGGGATTACACATTATTTATGTGGCATCTTGATGAAGAATTAGATGTTAAATTATTTAAGTAAATGGACTTAATAACCACCCTATTTATGTATTTAAGAGTGATATATTCAAAGGAATGGACGATAGACTATATTTATACCTATAAAAAAATTCTCTCAAGATATTTGAGTAACGAGTGGGTCATTACAGTTGGTACCAGAGCGGGACTAGCAAATAAAATCTAGTATAAGGTTTAGGTTAGTAAAAAGATGTTGGTAAAAGAACCAAAGGTTGGTTCAGGACTAAATGTTGTTGAAACCATTATTAAAGCTCTATTCATAGAACTAGAAGATTTCTTGAATAAGTTAAAGATTGCTTAAAAATTGATCCTAGGAGAGGTAGATTTACTTTGGTATGGCATATTGCATGGAGCAAGAATGACCATCATTATAAGATACGTGATAATGTATAAGCTTACCTAGAAGTAGTATCTTGCATGGGGAAAGAATAATCATCATCATTATGAATGATAAAGAAAAAAAAGTTTGAGATGGTACCTTGTGGATAGGCAAGTGTGACCTAGATCATATTTAGTGAAATGAAAATGGTCAAAGTTAGAATGTCACCCAAGGATAAGATGTATAAATAGATTTATACAAAATGAATTGATGGATAAGACATGAAATGGATTAAAATGCCATAAATAAGGGACACACATGAAGAAATAATAAGATTTCAATCACATTGGAAAACGTAGTAGCCTCGGGTGGCTTAGAGAAATTATATGTCTCTAGCTATTTAATATGAGAACAATGATAGGTGCCCAAAGAGGAATAAGGTGGTCCAAGATGATTGAGACGTGTGTTAGAATAATACATTAGGCATTAATGTAAGGGTGTGTAATGTAAGGGTGTGTCCCTTCAGACCACCCACACTCTTGTATATATATTTACAATTCATATAATGATAAAGTGTGTTTGTGCTTACATTTATACATCCTATATGGTAATAGAGCACCAGGTTTGCCATCAAACCTATGAAGAAAATTAGAGCATCCAAATCTAGTTTCTATTAGAGCCCAACCAGCAGCACAAACCCCTCAATTTTTTATGAAAATAAGTACATGAAAGAGCCATTATAATATGTACTAAGCATAATTTATTGGAAGCGAAGGCATAAAAAACTGTTACATCTTGAGGTCAATATAGAAGCTCGATTTAACAGTAACTTTATAGGTTACTATATATTTTTTGGATGTGCATTTTTTTTCTATAGCATGTTTCGAAGGCAAACACATCCACTAACCATCACAGTGAACAAAGCCCTCACATCAAAAGTAGTCATTCTCTTGGAGTGCACACATTAGAGTATTCATAACTTAATATCCAAATACCAAATAAACACCAACAAGGTATCTTCAAGCGGAGCATCGTCAAAGTCTAGTACACCATGAAAGGTGGTAACAACATAGCATCCTCCAGAAGACAACACACATTTAACTTTAGAGAAAGTTTCAAAACTTGAAGGAGATTAGCTAGTATATACAAGTTGCACAAGGTGAATGCTACTGCTATATAATTCACAACTATTGAATCACCTCTTAATGGTGATCATTGACCCCAAATCGACTATTGCATACCATCTGAAAGAGTTCAAGCGAATGCTGATAGCCACAAAGTTGCCCATATAGCAGGAGAACTCACTAAAGGAAGTTAAAAGCACAACAACTCCATTTTAAAATAAGCATTAAAAATTTAAATTTCCTAAGTTTGACCTTAGGATTTTGAAAGGATGCAGCCACCATCAACTTGACGACATATTAGGGCAATGGTGGGATAAAACCCTAAATATCGTAGGATTAGGGTTTGCAAAACCGCTCATATTTCACTTATTCCCTTTGTTGTAATCAAACCCACATAAGCCCAAAATTGATTAGAGGACATCCTATTCCATTTGCTGAAATAAAACCAACGTAAGCCAAAAATTGATTGGAGGATGTCCGATTTCAATTTTTTTTTATAAAGTAACTTGTATTTTAAACATTTTTAATAAATTTATAAACTAAATTTATACTAAAGTTATCATAATGTCATATTATATTAACAAATATATAATATATTTATATTATATTATAATGTATTATGTTTTAATATAAATATATTATATATTTGTATATAAATTTATATACAAATATTAAATTTATAAATTTAATATTTATAAATCTCATTAATAAAAAAAATATGTTGAAGGTGCATATTTCATATATTTTCCCAATATAAAATCAAAATTTACCCATGTGAAATGGCGCAATCAACTGCTCCCAAAATATTGCTCTCCAATTCTCAAGTCCTCAAAGGTGACAATTATGCGGCTTGGAAAACAAAGATTCAAGCCATTATTGAATTCAAAGGCTCATGGGAGATTATCACTAGGATTGAGAAACATCCATAGACAGCTGGAAAATATCAGGAGAAGTTTGATAAACAAAACAACAAGGCTCATATGATCCAATTACTTGGTATCTCGGATGATGTCCAACCTCTTTTTTGGGATGCTAAGAATTCTACTGAATTATGGATGAAGTTGAAACAAGTGTATGAGTCAAAGTACCAAAATAAAATTCTTCATATTCAAGGAGTTGCACACTCTAAGGTTGAAATGTGGTGAGAAGTTGGAGTCATTTCTTCAACCAGTAGTGATGCTTTGTGCCTCCTTACAAGCACTAGGAGAGATTGTGGAAGATAAGCTCCTTGTACCCATTGTCCTGAGAGTGCTCCCGGAGTCGTATCACACCTTTGTGACATTGCTGAACAACCTGAAGCAGAAGCCAAATTTTGAAGAATTGGTAAATATTTTGCAACAAGAGGAAGCTTTCCATGAGAATTTAAATGAAGGGATTGCATAGTTTACAAGGAAATATCCAATCAATCCATCATTTTACTATGCAACTTTATGAGAAATTTAGGCCTTTCAATCACCTACTACAAAAGGGGGTGTAATTCTCTTGGATAGATGAATGTCAAAAAACCTTCAACGTGAGAAACAATGGTGAAATTGTTCTATTGATCAACAATGCATTACATAGTTTTATAGTTCTTGAAAGAACTAAAAATAGACATGGTGGTTGAGAGAAATCCTCTTAAACTTATTACAACAAACTAACTTAAAGATAGCTCTTATCCTAACAACATGCTAATCTTGGACTATGGTCAAACATTGATCAACCAAGCCAAAACCTCAACGTATGCTAATCAAATTAACTAGAAATATGTAAATCAAAACATTAAACTAAAACTAAATACTAGGACTTAATACTTAGGACTAAGGAGGCAATGTTGAAAATATTCCAACATTCTCCCCCTTGATGCTAAAGACACTCATGCAAGAGTTCTTTAAGCATCACCGAGTTGGAAGAAAATATTTCTCTTACGTTTCCTCCAATCTTGAATCAAGAAATCAGAATTTACAAAATACTTATGGTGGCACTCCTTCCACTCTTCATGTGGGATTTCCTGCAAATGCTTGAGTGCCTTCTTTTGTTGATTAGCTCCCCCTTCAACAAAAGTATCTCCTCTTGTGGTTTTCAGCAACCACTCTCTTACATCTTTATCATTATGGTCTTTAAACCATGCTCTCACATTTTGATCTTCTTTTACATCTTCAACACTAAACAATACTCCACATGAGTATTTACAATTAATCATCTCACATAGATGATTATACCATACAACTCTTTCACATATTTTCACACAAAAAATCACAACAAATATGGCCATATAATGACCAACTACATATGCAACATAAAGTTGCTCCTCACACAAATATTCTCTCACAACAATGACTTTACAAGAATCCTTCTCCCAAGGAATTTTGAACACATCATTTTGATCCATGTGACCCAAGTTCTCCATCACTGTATTCTCTCCAAGAAGACTCTTCATCAAAGTTGTCTCAATGAGACAATCACCTTTCTTTTCATTCCTGCTCACAAAAAACAAATCATTAATCATAAAAACATTACCTTTAGTATGAGTAGATTTGGTGCTTCCCATAAAGCTATTTTGTAGCAGTTCTCCTTCATTGTATGGTGCTTCAAGATCAACCATCAACTCTTCACTAATAGTTCTCCTCCTTTGTTCAATCCATGTTGGTGTGTTGAAACACCATTCATTCAAGCAATCATACATAGTTGCCTTTTCAAGACAACTCTCTTTCTGCAATGTAGTCACTCCAAGTGAGTGATCTTCATCCATGAGTGATGTTTCCTTTGCCATTACGATAAGAAAATCAGCAATCTCATTTCCATTTTCTGTTTCTATCTCATTTTTCACATTCTTCTCCCCTTTTAGAGGAACTCTAACAATTTTATCTTCTCCTTGTAGGAGATCTTCATTTTCTCTGTCAAGAGAGCATACATCCATTCCAAGTGAATGGTCTTCAAGACAATGGTCTTCCATAAACATTGCTTCTCCATCAACATGCCAACAATTTTGGTTGATCCTATTATCTTCTTTATTCTCTCCCATGAGAATTTTAGGTGCATTATCCATAATACACTCTTCATTTATCTCCTCCATGAGATATTTTTTATCACTTTTTCTTCTATCAACAACAAATCCTCTTCTTCCTCCTCGTCCTCTTGAGGAATACACACCTCTTCTTATCTTTTCATCACAAAATTCAGCAACATATGCTTCCTCCATGAAGCATTCTTCATCTTGTTGGTTTTCTACATACAGGCCTTCCTCTGCAAGAAATAATTCTCCATTACAAAGCATGGCTTCATATGAGTCTTTACAAGACTCTTCAAAAACTCCTTCAAAAGGATCTAATTCAGAAACTGCTTCAAGGAAGCAAGGCTCCTCCTTGCTTAAACAATCTTCATGATTGTCACTCATGGCTTTATGGGTATCCTCATCAAACCCATAAGCATCCTTCAACACTTGCCATGCCATTGTAGCTGATCTACAATTGGCTATGAGAGGAAAAACATTCTTTTCCATTCCTCTCCTCAAATCCATAAGAGCTAAGCAATTTGCATATTGTTGCTCCTTCTTCTCTTTTCTCTCCTCACCTTGTAGCTTGCTCCAAGAGGGTTCCTCATAGCCTTCTTGAACTATATCCCATAAGTCTTGAGCCTTCAAGAAGGTCTTCATCATTATGCTCCAAATAGCATAATTATCTCCATCAAATTTTGGTACAACCAAGTCTGCATACATGGCTTCCTTTTATTTACCAAAGTCTCAAGCACCCAATTTATCATAAATCGGCCAATACTGATTGAAACAAACTAAAATTTTTCCTGTAGACTTCTGATATACTTATCTGAAAATCCACTAAATTTCAGATCCAAATTCACACAAATGAGAAATATGTGATCAATTTACTTTTGCCCTTTCTAGATCTTAGAGTGTTTTTGAGACAACCTCAATGTTCTTCACATAAATCAATCCATACAACTCCAAAATTTTTGAAAATTAAACTCTGTATTCTTGAGACAATAATCTGAAAACCCTCTAAATTTTAGAAGAAAAATCACAAAGGTGAAAAATATGTGATCATTTACTTTTTCCCTTTTTATCACAATTCCGGATCTAGGATTGTTGAAGGAAAAATAAATATTCACATAAATCAATCAATACAGATCCAAATGACCTGAAATTTTGTCTGAATTATTATTTTATCTAAATAATATTTCTCCCAAAATTTGAGAAGCAAATACCCTGTATTCCACCTTATACAACCATTTTATTGAAAAACTCAAAATGCTAATAAAATCCGTAAATTAGCTCCAAATCACCTAAAATTTTGACAGCATCCTCTTGATACAATTATCTAACAACCCTCAAAATTTCATAATCAAATACCTCAGGATTCATGAGATATTAATGATTTACTCGAGCTCTTCCTTGCAAATCTGCTTGAGTGCTGGCCACTTGAGTTTCTCTGACAAAGTGTGTGCTTCAGATCTCTTCACACCACTCTCCACAGGTTTTGATCCGTTTGAGAAAACCTGCTCGGATACCAAATGAGAAACAATGGTGAAATTGTTCTATTGATCAACAATGCATTACATAGTTTTATAGTTCTTGAAAGAACTAAAAATAGACATGGTGGTTGAGAGAAATCCTCTTAAACTTATTACAACAAACTAACTTAAAGATAGCTCTTATCCTAACAACATGCTAATCTTGGACTATGGTCAAACATTGATCAACCAAGCCAAAACCTCAATGTATGCTAATCAAATTAACTAGAAATATGTAAATCAAAACATTAAACTAAAACTAAATACTAGGACTTAATACTTAGGACTAAGGAGGCAATGTTGAAAATATTCCAACACAATGACATTAAGAAATACCTAGATCCTCTACCAATATTAGCTCCTCATCATCTAGGGTTCCCAATTTATATTTATATCCCAACAATGAACTTTGCATTAGGGACAATGCTTGCACAAAAGAATAAACAAAATTGAGAGCAATTTGTCTACTACATTAGTCAAACATTGGTAAGCTATGAAACTAAATACGCTTATGTAGAAAAACTGTGCTTAGCAGTAGTTTTTACCTCTAAGAAACTTTGACATTACATTTTTAGCCACACAAAATACGTCATAGCTAGAGAAAATTCTTTGTGTTACAGGATGTCCTACATTTACAATAACACTCGTACTGCTAAATGGATAATTTTTCTCACTGAATTTGACCTAGAATTAATTAGCCAAAAATCCATTAAAGATCATGTAATAGTTGATCAACTTGCGGAAGATCCACTACCTAGTGATCATCCTTTGATTACTAAGCTTGCAGATGATTTAGTATTTTCTGTCACTGAGCAAGAAGATGATGTCATTTTGAAGGAAGATGCCGATATCATATTATTATTTGATGGCTCTAAGTGCACAAAAGGTCAAGGTTTTGGAGGCATATTTCATAAACCACAGGGTGTACCTATCCTCTTTTCATTCAAACTAGACTTCCAATGCACATACAACACTACAAAGTATGAAGCCTTAATATTAGGTCTTCAATCAACTATAGCTATAAGCATTATGTGTATTAGGATATTTGGTGATTCTCAACTTGTTCTAAAATAGATCAACAGAGAATACCAATGCAAAGAACATACCATTAAGCTTTATCACGAAGTAGCAAAAAAATTAATCTCTAAGTTTATTGGTATGAAATCAATAGTTTGCCATGTTCGACTAATAGATTTGCAAATGTGATGGCCTCCCTTGGATAATTATTCAAAAAAATTCCTTTGGAGAGGTACAACCCCTCATAATTTAATTAGTCTCTAAATATACAATTACCCGTGTTGAGTCTAAAGATAAAAGGGATGTTTGTTTTATCCATTTGGATTCATATGAGCCTTGGTCAAGCCAAATAGTAGCCTTTCTCAAGTTTGGAACACTCCCATTTGATATGTATAAAACTACCAAATGCACTTTCAAGAAAAATGTAGCTTGTTTCATTATGGGCTTATCGAAAAAGCATCCACATGCCTATAGGGGCAACACCATTTTCATTGGTCTATGGAGTTAAAGCAATCATGTTGGACATTTTGAGTTACTAAGTCAAAGTTGTCATTGATGTCACCAGATGAAGTCAGCATTAATACCAAATATTTCAGCAGGAAATAAAGGGGACAAATATGGTTATTTGATATCCAGAAAGAAGGCCAAAGATCAAGTGAAACAATGCAAAAGACAGAAGTTAAAAAGGAGTTGTAATATTTATTTTATAAATTATTTAAATTCAGTATGAATTTAAATTTTATAAATAAATATTAAAGGTACATTATCGAAGGTTAATATTATAATAATGGTTATTATAATATTAAAATGTGCCATGGTGAAAACCCAAATAAAACATTTATAATTTTTATTATAATGTTTTAAAAGGCAAAAGTGGGTTTTATAAAGTCAAAAAATATTTTAATAAACCCAAAGGTTGGGTTTAAGACCAAAGGCCTTGATAATCCTCATCGACGTCATGAGGGTTAATTACATTTTGAAGCACCGATGTTCTAAGCAAAGGAGGAAAAATTAGTATTTAAACCTATGCCCAAAGGACATTAAAATTATCCTTGCTCGATTGGAAAAAGAATAGCATACGAATTAATGCAGAGCTCGTGAAATGAATGTGCGAATTTCGTGTTTGTCTTGATGGTGAAAGGAAACAAAATAAAAAGCGTTGATTAGTTGGAAGCCAACAAGGCACCTTGGCCTAGTGGCAAGTGGGCTGCAAGCTTACATTTTGTGTGCAAGAGGACAACGTTCGAATCTCGATGGAAGCGCTTTGGTGGGTGTGTTGAAAGCACCAAACGTAAGGCGCACCTTTTTGCAAGGCAAGGAAGGCATAACATTTTGAAGCACGTGGTGCTTCTTCCTCTCCAATGAGCGTGTAGCTCGTGTGGTGGTTTGCACCATGGGAAAGACATTTGTGTGGGCTGCGTTGAGAGTTCGAAACTCTCCAAAGGCAAAGGTAACATTTTTATATTTTATTTTATTGAATACCTAAGTTGGAGGTATAAGGTGTTTGGTGGTTGAAATTTGGAAAGGTTGCTTTGTAATAAAGTGTGGTAGTTGAGAATTACCTTTAGGAGTTATAAGGAGAATTCTGTTTTTATTTCTTTAAAGTCTTAAAATTGAAATTGTGGAATATTGAAAGGTTAAGACTTTGTGAATGGTATGTTATTTTGAATTAAGGGTTTTTGTGACTATTGTGAGGATATTGATTATTATTCAAGTTGGAGTGATAAGGTGTAATTTTGATATTATTTTTGTGATATGTTTTGTTGAAGAAAATTATCCTCTAACCCTTATTGAGATTGGAAAAGAGAAATTTGTGAGTGTGGCAGATTTGTGAGATCAACTCCTCTTCAAGAAAAGGTATGGGTAAAATTCTTCTTTATTGAGTTGGTTGATTGGCTTGATTGAAAATTAAGTTTGGAGTGAAAAGGATTTGATTAGGGTTTCCTTTTCAAAAGTTTTTGAGTTGATGCTTCAAGGTTTTCTGAATTGAGAGTTGTGATTAAACCTTGTTTGATAAGCATTGTTGTTGAGACCATTGGTTGAGTGAAGTGTTTGAGTTAATGCTTCAAGGTTTTCTAGAATTAAGTGTTGTGATTAAAACCTTGTTTTATTAGCATTGTTGTTGAAGCCATTGGATTGTGTGAGGAACTTGAGTTAGGGTTTGAAAAGAACATGAGTATCATTGTTATGTGAAGATTGTTTTATGAGCATTGTTGTTGAAGTGAGTTGTTGTGCAAAGAACTTGAGTTAGGGTTTGAAAAGATCATGAGTATCATTGTTATATGAGATTTGTTGTTGAGCATTGTTGGAAATATTTTGAGTTGGATGATACATGCTTGGACTAGGGTTTGTGAGCAAGAGTTGTTTCTTGAAGTGATTGGTTGAGTAGAGTTGATTGAGCCTAGTCAAGTGGATGTATGAAGTGGTTGTTCAAGTTCCATAAAACAAACTATTTTATATTCTGATTTGAGTTGAGATTGAGTTTTTGAGTATAGAACATATTGAGTCTCTAACAATTCTCTTTATGCTTCTATGATATTGAGTTGAGAAAGAGATTGAGTTTTGAGTATAGAACATATTGAGTCTCTAACAATTCTCTTTATGCTTCTATGAGATTGATTTGAGTTGAGAAAGTGATTGAGAAGATTTGGACAAGTTCTGTGTGAGCTTGTTGAGTAGATTTGGACAAGTTCTGTGTGAGCTTGTTGAGTAGATTTGGACAAGTTCTGTGTGAGCTTGTTGAGCAGATTTGAGACAAGTTATGTGTGAGCTTGTTGAGAGATTTGACAAGTTGTGGAGAGAGTGTGGATTGAGAATTGAGGTTTATGTGGACCTTGTGAGAGATTTGGATAGGTTTTGTGTGGACCTATTGAGAAGAGTTGTGCAGGTTCTATGTGGACTTGTTGAGCAGATTTGAGTAGGTTCTGAGTGGACCTATTGAGCAGAGTTGTGCAGGTTCTGTGTGGACCTATTGAGCATATTTGAGTAGGTTTTGAGTGGACCTATTGAGCATATTTGTGCTAGAAATGAATTATGTTTAGTGTAAGATATTGAGTAGGAGTTGTGCTAGAGGGTTGTGCTAGACTAGACTAGTGTTTAGTATAATATTGAGACAGAGCTTTGGAGGTGATAGAGTAGAGAGGATAGAGACTCTAGTGGATAGAGATCCATCAGCCAAGACATTGAGGATAGGTCTTCTGAGTGAGGACAAGAGTCTTCAAGTGGAGAGAGATCCACCAGTCAGTGTAGTGGAGGCAGTGTCTTCTAGAGGATCACCATCTAGAGTAGAGGAGAAGGAGTTCTCCTATGGATAGAGATCCACAAACTAGATTTAGGGGATCAACATCTCCTTTGGATAGAGGTCCATAAACATTGTAATTGGGAAGGATTCCCAAGAGATTGATTGAGAAAATTTAGTAAAATATTTTCTCCATGGAAGTAGCCATATTTGGGTGAACCACGTTAAATTGTTGTGTCTCTATTGTGTGTGGTGTTTTGTACATTGCTTTGATTACTGCTATTGATATTGCTATCTTTACATTGCATATATTGGTTTGAGAGAAAAAGTAAAAAGTGCTCTTATACTGTTCACCCCCCTCTCAGTATAAGCTTGTGTTCTTCAATTGGTATCAGAGTGGGTTCCTTCAGAAGAGTTTGATAGCTTGAAGGAAAAGTGGTCAAGAACACAATGGATCAAAAGGATCAAAGGGATGGATCCATCAATAATACAGTACCAATATTTGATGGAAGTGACTTCTTGTATTGGTGTATGTTGATGAGGTTTCACTTGATGGCACTTGGCAATGAAGTTTGGGATGCAGTGGAACTTGGATATGATTCAATAGTCAATCCTCCTATAGATAAGGAAGGTAAGCTTCTAATGCATGCAAATTCAAGAGCTATGAATGCAATTATAAAAGGGTTGCGTAGATCAGAATCTATGAAGGTTATGGATTGTAAAACAACAAAAGATATGTGGGAACTATTGCATACCATATATGAAGGAGATAAAGGTGTCAGGAAAGCTAAGATCAGAAATCTCAAAGGAGAGTTTGAAAACTTAAGAATGCGGGATGATGAAAATATTCGTGACTATCTCAGTAAGATTGATGAACTTGTACATGAAATGAGAGGTCTTGGAATGAAGGTTGATGAATCTGATGCTTGTGATAAGATCTTGAGAACTCTTCCAAAAAGGTATAGTGAAAAGGTCTCTGCTATAGAAACATCAATTGATAGTGATTCTCTGACAAGGAATTCTTTACTTGGCATGCTTACGACTTTTGAGATAAGAACAAAAGATCCTATCCCTCCAAAAGAGGTTGCATTCAAAGTGAACAAGAAGATGAAGGGTAAGAAGTCAGAATCAAGTAGTGAGTCATCTAGTGATGAAGAAGCTAACTATGGTAGAAGAGATAAAGGTTCTAGAAGACCCATAGATCTAAGATCTGTTAAGTGTTTCAATTGTGGAAAGTATGGACATTTTGCAACAGATTGTAAAGAGCCAAAGAACAACAATGATGAAGAAAAATAGGATCACAGGTACAGGGAATCAAAAAGATACAGGCACCAAAAGAAAAGCAAGGATGGACAAAGCAGACAAGGAAAGAAGTTCTTCCAGAGACAAAAGAGAAGCTACTATGCGGATAATGCAAGTAAGTACTCAAATGATAGTGATGCTAGCTTTTCAGACAATGATAGAGATGAAGTCCTATTTATGGTTGAAGAGAAAGAACCAGTTAAGAAAAAGACTCCAGTTATTCTCAAGTGTTTTAGATGTGGTAGATTTGGACATCTTGAAGATGATTGCACAAGGGATGGTTATAGTTTCAGTGATGATGATTTTGAAGATGCACTTGAAAGACCAGATGAAAATATTCTAATGGCATTAGAAGAAGAAGTGAGTGATCCTATAGAAGACAAGCCAAAATAAAGTAATGATGTGAACAAAGGCAAAAAAATAGAGGATTATTCAGCAAAAAATGGTTATGATCTCAAGGGAGAACTTATCTATGCCCTTGACATGGTAAAGAAGGTAAGAAAGCAACACTCTAAGCTTGAAATTCAGTTTCAAGAATGTGATGAAGAGAGATTATTGCTCATAGAGGATTTAGAAAAATCAAAGGCTAAGGCAAGCAAGTTCAAAGATAAGCTAGAAGCAAAGATCTTGGAATGTGAGAAGTTAGCACAAGAAGTGGCACTACTAAAGGAAGATGTAGAAGACTCCAAGAATAAACTATACAAGTATGTAAACAATGCAAAGAGTGTGGATAAAATAGTCAAGATACAAAGAGGAGCAACAAACAAGATAGGTCTTGGTTCAAAATAGGTTCAAAAGAAAAGGGAAGAAGAGTCTACTTCAAGTCTTGAAGAAGAAGAAACTTCAGATGAAGATACATCAAAAGAAGATAGTGTAAGTGGGAGTGAGACATCAGAGGATGAGTTGGACAACAAAGAGTTCAACAAAGATAGGAGTAATGCACAGAGAAGATACATATGGAACAACAATCAGAACAGGAGACCAATGAGGTCAAGACAAGGAAGCTTCAATGGAAGATGTTTTTCATGTCACAAGTTTGGGCACATGGCTTCACAATGTAGGACACATGAAAGACATGAATATGGGAAAGGATAACTTTTCCATGGGTATTGCTACTCATGTAATGAGTTTGGTCACAAGGCAATGGATTGCAGGGTTCATGATAGAAGAAGATATGGCTTCACTAGGAGAAATCCTAAGACATTTGCACCTCCAAGGAATAATAACATTAAGTGTTATAAGTGCAATAATGATGGTCACACAACAAGATGGTGTAGAACAAATATTCCAAAAATAGGTATGAACAAAAATAGGAACATGAACATGAATAGGAATATGAATAGAAATAGGAACATGAATATGAATAGGAACAAGAACATGAACATGAATAGGAACATGGATGAGAATAGGAACATGAACATGAATAGGAACATGAATGAGAACAAGAATAGGAATGATGTCAGGAACATGGATGATGACTTGAACAGAAATAGTCAGAGGATTCAGAAAACTCAGAAAAGAAGGGAAAAAGATAAAGGTAAAGAACAGTGCTTTCGGGGAGTAGAAATACTCCCACCCTAGAATTAACCACCTCATGAGGAGGTGGGGGAGGGGCTAAGCTAAGAGGCTCATTCTTAGCCCCGAGCCCCAAAGGTGACCCTTTGCCATTGATGTCAAAGGGGGAGAGATTTGTGTGATTTGTGTATTGGGGAGAGTTTTGATATTGGGAGAGATTTGATATTTGAGAGAGCATTGAGCCAGGGGGAGCAATGTCCCAGGGGGAGCAGAAGAAAAAGGAAGGTCAGGTTTCAGTAAAAGGATATGGGTTGCCATCAATGACAAAGGGGGAGATTGTTGGACATTTTGAGTTACTAAGTCAAAGTTGTCATTGATGTCACCAGATGAAGTCAACATTAATACCAAAGATTTCAGCAGGAAATAAAGGGGACAAAGATGGTTATTTGATATCCAGAAAGAAGGCCAAAGATCAAGTGAAACAGTGCAAAAGACAGAAGTTAAAAAGGAGTTGTAATATTTATTTTATAAATTATTTAAATTCAGTATGAATTTAAATTTTATAAATAAATATTAAAGGTACATTATCGAAGGTTAATATTATAATAATGGTTATTATAATATTAAAATGTGCCATGGTGAAAACCCAAATAAAACATTTATAATTTTTATTATAATGTTTTAAAAGGCAAAAGTGGGTTTTATAAAGTCAAAAAATATTTTAATAAACCCAAAGGTTGGGTTTAAGACCAAAGGCCTTGATAATCCTCGTCGACGTCATGAGGGTTAATTACGTTTTGAAGCGCCGACGTTCTAAGAAAAGGAGGAAAAATTAGTATTTAAACCTATGCCCAAAGGACATTAAAATTATCCTTGCTCGATTGGAAAAATAATAGCATACGAATTAATGCAGAGCTCGTGAAATGAATGTGCGAATTTCGTGTTTGTCTTGATGACGAAAGGAAACAAAATAAAAAGCGTTGATTAGTTGGAAGCCAACAAGGCACCTTGGCCTAGTGGCAAGTGGGCTGCAAGCTTACATTTTGTGTGCAAGAGGACAACGTTCGAATCTCGGCATAAGCGCTTTGGTGGGTGTGTTGAAAGCACCAAACGTAAGGCGCACCTTTTTGCAAGGCAAGGAAGGCATAACATTTTGAAGCACATGGTGCTTCTTCCTCTCCAATGAGCATGTAGCTCGTGTGGTGGTTTGCACCATGGGAAAGACGTTTGTGTGGGCTGCATTGAGAGTTCGAAACTCTCCAAAGGCAAAGGTAACATTTTTATATTTTATTTTATTGAATACCTAAGTTGGAGGTATAAGGTGTTTGGTGGTTGAAATTTGGAAAGGTTGCTTTGTAATAAAGTGTGGTAGTTGAGAATTACCTTTAGGAGTTATAAGGAGAATTCTGTTTTTATTTCTTTAAAGTCTTAAAATTGAAATTGTGGAATATTGAAAGGTTAAGACTTTGTGAATGGTATGTTATTTTGAATTAAGGGTTTTTGTGACTATTGTGAGGATATTGATTATTATTCAAGTTGGAGTGATAAGGTGTAATTTTGATATTATTTTTGTGATATGTTTTGTTGAAGAAAATTATCCTCTAACCCTTATTGAGATTGGAAAAGAGAAATTTGTGAGTGTGGCAGATTTGTGAGATCAACTCCTCTTCAAGAAAAGGTATGGGCAAAATTCTTCTTTATTGAGTTGGTTGATTGGCTTGATTGAAAATTAAGTTTGGAGTGAAAAGGATTTGATTAGGGTTTCCTTTTCAAAAGTTTTTGAGTTGATGCTTCAAGGTTTTCTGAATTGAGAGTTGTGATTAAACCTTGTTTGATAAGCATTGTTGTTGAGACCATTGGTTGAGTGAAGTGTTTGAGTTAATGCTTCAAGGTTTTCTAGAATTAAGTGTTGTGATTAAAACCTTGTTTTATTAGCATTGTTGTTGAAGCCATTGGATTGTGTGAGGAACTTGAGTTAGGGTTTGAAAAGAACATGAGTATCATTGTTATGTGAAGATTGTTTTATGAGCATTGTTGTTGAAGTGAGTTGTTGTGCAAAGAACTTGAGTTAGGGTTTGAAAATATCATGAGTATCATTGTTATATGAGATTTGTTGTTGAGCATTGTTGGAAACATTTTGAGTTGGATGATACATGCTTGGACTAGGGTTTGTTCTTTATGATTATTCTAGAATTGTTTGGACAGCTTTCCTAAAAGAGAAGTCAGAAGCCTTCAAAAAATTTAGAGCATTCAAGGAATTGGTTGAAAATGAAATAGGAAAAATTATTAAGTGTCTAAGATCTGATAGAGGAGAAGATTTTATTGCATATGAGTTTGTATAATTTTATGAACAACATGGAATCAAGAGAGAGTACTCAGCAGCAATAACTCCTCAACAAAATGGAGTAGTTGAAAGGAAGAACAAGACTGTTGAAAACATGGCTAGAGCTATGTTAAATGAATCTAATTTGTCAGATGGTTTTTGGAAAGAAGCAGTATCTATAGTTGTGTACATAATTACTAGGGCTCAATTAAGGGTAAATCATCACAAGACTCCTTATGAGATTTGTAAAGGAAGACCTGCTACTGTAAAACATTTCAAGATTTTTGGAAGCAAATGTTACATAAGATGGGAAGATCATAATTTGGGAAAATTTAATCCAAGATGCGATGAGGGAATTTTTCTTAGATATTCCACCAAAATCAAGGCTTCCATATGTTACAAAAAAATTACATGCACTATGGTGGAAAGTGTGAATGTAACAGTTGATGAAAAGATAGATTTCAGGGAGCCAATTTGGCAAGCAATATATCAAGAATATGGATGTTGTCAAGAAGAATTTTGTGAGGAATCAGATAATGATGAAGAAGAAACACAAAGGCTTCTTCCTAAGACTCCTTCCAGGTATGTAAATAAACATCACCCAAAATATCAAATTATTGGAAATCCATATGAAAGACAAACAAGGAGAAGAATAATAAAACCATCTCAACAAGCAAATTTTTCTTTACTATCTAAGATTGAGCCAAAATATTTCTCTAAGGCTAGTGAAAATGAATTTTGGGTTAAAGCATTGAATGAAGAATTAAATTAGATTGAGAAGAGAAAAACTTGGGAACTTGTTCCAAGAACAAAGGAGAAAAATGTGATTGGCACAAAATGGGTCTTCAGAAATAAGTTGAATGAAGATGGACAAGTAGTAAAAAATAAAGCAAGGTTAGTTTGCAAAGGTTATGCACAAGTAGAAGGAATTGATTTTGATGAGACCTTTGCTCCAGTTGCAAGACTTGAAGCTATAAGGATGTTTTTAGATTTTTCAAGTTTCAAGAACTTCAAGGTATATCAAATGGATGTTAAGTTAGATTTTCTAAATGGTATTCTAGAAGAAGAGGTCTACATTGAACAACCAGAGGGATTTATACAGTCAGATACACCAGATAATGTATGCAGATTGAAAAAGGTATTGTATGGCTTAAAACAAGCTCCTAGAGAAAGGTATTCAATATTGGATAGGTACCTACAGGAATAGGGATTCAGGAAAGGAATAGCAGATAGTAATTTGTATATCAGAATGAAGGAAATGATCTTCTAATAGTGGTTTTTTATGTTGATGACATAATTTTTGGGGTAAATAATGACAAAATGTGCAAAGAGTTTGCTAATAATATGCAAAGTGAATTATATATATATATGTTTGGTGAATTATCATTATTTCTTGGTCTTCATATTTCACAATCAGAAAAGGGAGTGTTTCTTTTTCAAGCCAAATACATCAAGGAGATGTTAAATAAATTCAGACTAGAAGATTGCAAACAAATGAGTACTCCTATGGTCACAGGGTGTAAGTTAAGTAAGGATGATGAATCTCCAAAGGTATAGTAGAGACTATATAGATCTATTATTGGCAACTTATTGTATGTCACAGCTACAAGACCAGGCATAGTACAGTCAGTGGGATTAGTGGTAATATTTTAGGCAGCACCTAAGGAAACACATGTGGCAACAGTAAAAAGAATTTTTAGGTATCTAAAAAGGGACTATGGATTTTGGACTTTGGTATCCTAAAAGTGACAGTTTCACACTCACAACATATACAAATGCAAATTGGTCCGGAAGTATTGATGATAGAAAAAGCACAAGTGGGGGAGCTTTCTTTCTTGGAGAAAGACTAGTATCCTGGTTAAGTAAGAAGCAGGTTTCAATATCACTATCCACAACAAAGGTAGAATATATTGTAGCAGTAGCTAGTTGTACACAGGTGTTATGGATGAAGAGGAATTTAGAAGACTTCAAGATAAAACATGATCAGCATATTCCTATACTATGTGATAATACCAGTGCCATATGTATCTCAAAAAATCTAGTAATGCACTCCAGGATGAAGCACATTTCGATTAAGTATCATTTTCTGAGAGAAAAAGTGTCAGATAAATAGGTTATATTGGATTATGTCACTACAAATGAACAAATAGCAAATATTTTCACTAGGCCACTCTCAAAAGATACTTTTGAGTATCTTCAAGGGAAATTGGGAGTGAGACTCCCACCCCATAATTAACCACCTTATGAAGAGGTGAGGGAGGGGATAAGATAAGAGGCTCATTCTTAGCCCCAAGCCCCAAATGTGAACCTTTGTCATTAATGACAAAGGGGGAGATATTTGTGTATATTAAGAAAAGTTTTGATATGGGGAGAGATTTGATTTTTGAGAGAGCATTGATCCAGGGGGAGCAAAGTCCTAGGGAGAGTAGAAAAGAAGGTCAGATTTTAGTAAATGAATATGGGTTTCCATCAATGACAAAGGGGGATATTGTTGGAAATTTTGAGTCCCTAAGCTAAAATTTTGTCATTGATGTCAAAAGGTTATTTGATGTCAAAAGGATCTATGATAGCATGCATTATGTTTTGTGAAATTGCAAGGAAAGTCTTTTTGTGAAACCAAGGTAGGAAAAATAAAAGGTTTTATTTAAAACCATGGATGGTAGATCTAAAATGTGTTTTTCTTAAAACCCAAGTTGGCTTTTCATTTCATCGAAAAAGGTGCCTCGGTGATGGAGATATTTAATTTTAAGTATTTATTTTAAACTTTAAATTATTTAAAATTTTAATTTTAATTTTAAAATTAAAATTAAAGTAATTCGTCGATGTCGTCGAATATGAGGGAGAAGACTATATAAAAGGATGACTAAGATTTATTATTCCTCATCCTTGCTCTTGTGGTTAATGTGATTATTAGAAATCGAAAAGAGCTCATGTGAAAAATGTTTAAAAGTAGAGGCAGCGAATAAGTTGAGGTGTGGTCGATTCCAAGACATCGTGGGCAGTGTGGCCTGTTGGCAACTCGAGCAGTGCAAAGGCATTGGGAGGTAAGTGGTTGAGTGTTTGAATCACATGCACTTCATTTTGCTTGAGAAAGGAGGAATCTATTTTGCATTGGCTGTTGTGTGGAGGATAAAGGAGAGTGAGGCACTTTTGGTCTTGTGTGGAGCACTAGCTCACATGGTGTGCAAGTGTCTGTTAGGATGCAAGAGCTGTAGGACTCAGGTTCGAATCCTGCAAACTCCATTTTGTTGTGTAAAAGGGAAATAGTACACTCGTGGTTTTTTCATGTGCATGTGGCCAAGGTTTATATGTTGTGTTTGATATTTTGAAATTCATGCCAAGGCATGCGTTAAAGTTGTAAAAGAAAATTAAAATAATTTTTTGTTTTATTGGGTGCTAAAAGTTAGTTTAAAATTGGTGCATAAATTTTATAGTAAAAGTGGCTTTTGGAGAGATAATTAGGTAGGCATATATTTTAATTTCCTTAGGGTATAAGTGGTTTGAGGAGTAATAAGGATTATTAATTATTTGGCACATTGTTGAGATGTTATTTGGAGAGTGCTTTTAATTATTCAAACATTCTTGAGAAAAATATTTTGCTTGAGGGTTATGTTGGACATTTGAGGTAATTTAAGGCATTTTATGTTGTCATTGATGTCACATGGATCATTGATGTCACATGGATCACATTTGGTTTTGGTGGCCAAAATATTTCATAAATAAGCATTTATGATATTTTGGAAAGCATGGCTATATACAGGGTTTTTATGAAAACCAAGGCAGGCAAAATAAAAGGTTTTATTTAAAACCATGGTGGGCTTATGTGGAAAGGGCTTTTCTTAAAATCCAAGGTGGAATTTTGTTTCATCAAAAAAGGACCTCCGATGATGAAGATATTAAAGTTTAAAGTTTAAGTTTAAATTAATGGAGGGCCAACCTATGTGCAATTAATGGAGGTTGGCATATATATATATATGTAAAGGTTTCAATTTATTTCAAAAATGGGGCATATTATATATCGTCGGAAAGCTTATTTCGAGGGCTATTTGACTAAATTATTTAGAAGGAGAAATAAGGTGTGTGTAAAGAGATATTTCAGATTTTGCAAAGGGGTTCCAAAAGTGAAGTTTGCCTTGTTCTTTTTCAAGAGGATTAATTCTTTCATGAGGTGACAAGGTATGCAATATTGTGATTTATTTTATTTTATGGTATAAGTGGTTTTGGGAGTGAAAAGGTTATGCAATGTTTTGATTTATTTTATTTTATGGTACAAGTGGTTTTAGGAGAGATAAGGAAGTTGTGCAATTAAAGGCCTTGGTGATGATTATTGAAAAGTGGAGTAATGTTGATTATTTTGTGATCTACTAACCCTTGTGAAGATTGGCAAAATAATTTTGTGATTGTGGCAGATTTACAAAGAGGTTTTTTCATCTTCATAAAAGGTATGGGCACATTCTCCTATTGATTGTTTATGGTGGTTGATTTCTGAAATATCATTGGAGGGAAAAGGATTGTTTGTGGTTTCCTTTTTGAAAGTGGTTGGTTGAATGCTTCAAGGTTTTCTGAATTGAGAGTTGTGTCTAAACCTTGTTTGATAAGCATAGTTGTTGAAGCCCATTGGTTGTGAAAGAACTTGAGTTAGAAAAGAACATGAGTATCATTGTTATGTGAGATTTGTGGTTGAGCATTGTTGGAAACATTTGAGTTGGTTGATACATACTTGGACTAGGGTTGTGTGAGAGAGAGTTGTCCCTTGTGGTGATTGGTTGAGTTGAGTTGATTGAGCCTAGTCAAGTGATGTGTGAAGTGATTGTTCAAGTCCTATGAAACAAACTATTCCATTATTCTGATTTTAGTTGAGAGTAATATTAGAACATATTGAGTCTCTAACAATTCTCTTTATGCTTCTATGATATTGACTTGAGTTGAGTTGAGATTGATTTGAGTTGAGTTGAGTTGAGATTGATTTGGGTTGAGAGTGAGATTAGAACATATTGAGTCTCTAACAATTCTCTTTATGCTTCTATGAAGTTGATTTGAGTTGATATTGTCATTCATTGTTGAGTTCATTTTGAGTACTACTTGAGCATGATTGATTGAGCCTTTGAGAAGGCCTTTGGGATAGATTTGAGGACAATTTTGGGATAGCTTTGTGGAAATATTTTTAGAGAATATTTGGGCAAGTTCTTGGTGAGCTTGCTAGAGAATATTTGGGCAAGTTCTTGGTGAGCTTGCTAGAGTAGATTTGGGCAAGTTCTTGGTGAGCTTGCTAGAGCAAATTTGGGAAAGTTCTTGGTGAGCTTTCTAGAGTAGATTTGGGCAAGTTCTTGGTGAGCTTTCTTGAGCAGATTTGACAAGTTTTGTGTGAGCTTGTTAAGTAGGTTCTGTGTGAGCCTATTGTGCAGGTTCTATGTGAGCCTATTGAGTAGGTTCTTAGTGAGCCTATTGATAGAGCTTTGGAGGTGACAGAGTACAGAGGACAGAGTCTCAGTGGATAGAGATCCAACAGCCAACATAGTTGAAGACAGATCTGAGTGAGGAGTCTTCAAGTGGAGAGAGGTCCACCAGTTAGTGCAGTAGAGAGACAAAGTCTTCTAGAAGATCACATAGCCAGAGCAGAAGGGGAAAGAGTTCTCCTGTGGAAGAGATCCACGAACTTGAGATTAGGGGATCAACATCTCCTTTGGACAAAGATCCATAAACATTGTAATTGGGAGTGATTCCCAAAGAGATTGATTGAGAAAGTTTTAGTAAAATATTTTCTCCGTGGAGTAGCCCACATTGGGTGAACCACGTAAATTGTGGTGTCTCTATTGTGTATGGATTTTGTGCATTGCTTTGATTACTACTATTGATACTTGCTATCTTTACACAACATAATATTGATTTGGAAGAAAAAGTAAAAAGTGGTCTTATACTGTTCACCCCCCTCTCAGTATAAGCTTGTGTTCTTCAATTGGTATCAGAGCGGGTTCCTTCAGAAAGGCTAACAACTTGAGGGAAGATTCTATAAGAACACACATGGCAAAGAAAGGCAAAAGAAGAACCATGAGATCTAAGAAGAAAAATGAATCCGATATTGAAGCTCTAAGAAGGGAAGAAGAAAAATTAGTAAGATGTCTTGAGTGTGGTAAGCTTGGTCACAAGGCATTTTATTGTCCACAAAATGGGTATAGCAGCAATAGAGAGGAAATGGAACTTGATTGGATTTTCAAAGATATTGTTGCTCAAAAGGTAGCATTCAAGGTTTCAAAAGAAGAATATTCTGCTTGTGGTCAACTCGATCATGTCTCAGGTTACTACAATGGCTTTAGTGATAGTGAAGATGAAATGGAACTCAAGGAAGACAGGCACAATCAAAATAGTGAAGATGAATGCAAGAATAAAAAGAAAAGGAAAACATGTATGAACAAGGCAGGCATGACAAGAAGAGCTTGTATATGGAAGAAGCAATCAGTGCTTCTAGCAGCAATAATGAAAGTCTCTCAGTCAATGAAAAATAAGAAGCTCCTACTGAAGATCAAAAGTAGGAATCTCAAGTAAGAATTTATCATGAAGAGAAAAACAGGCACAGTTATGATCATGAAGAAAAGAAAGTGTCAGAACAAGCTTTTGAAGAAATAAAAAGAGAAAACTCAAGACTAAAGGCTCAAGCACAAGAGGATGAGAAGATGAAGGTAAAGCTCCTACAAGATCTCATTGATCTAAAAATCACGGTTGAAGAGGCAAAGAAAATTGAAGAAGATATGCTTGAACAATTAAAGGTAAGGAAGAAAGAATGTGAAATATTAGAACATGAAGTTGTTTCCTTAAGGTTGGAAGTGAAAGACTCCAAGGATAAGTTGCACAAGTTTTGGAAAGGTTTCAAAGCACCAAAGGTCCCATATTTTAGGTTTGAGGAATCACACTCAAAAGGAAAGGAAGTTCTAAAATATGAAAGCAAAGAAGCACCTAAGATTTGTAAGGAAAGCTCCAAAGTTCCTATGGCTCCAAATATTCAGTTTGGATCTTGTTTTGAGATAGGTGAATCAAGCTCAAAGGGAAAATAAATTCTTGAAGAGAAAGGCAAGGAAGAGGTTTTAGATGCTACAAAGAAGGTTCAAGAATGTAATGCACAAGTTGAAGATGATCATAAGGATAATGGTCAAGAAAGGGATCCATGGATCAAAGAAGTTTGATTTTGCTAGAAGAAACTTCAAAGGAAGAAGGTATGGTTTTTAGGGACATTGCTTCTCATGTAACAGGATTGGTCATAGAGATTTTTAGTGCAAAGGAAATGAGCAACATGGTTTTGGTTTTAGAGCTACACAATTCAGAAGTCATGGTTATAATGGTCATGAAAATAGAGCTTCACAATACGGGGTTCAGGAAAGGAATGGATATGGAAATTATTTCAAGAATAATTTCAGGACATGGGCACCATCCAAAGGCTACAATATCAAGTGTTTTAATTGCAATAACTTTGGGCATATTGCAAGATGGTGTAGGACTCAATTCCAAACAGGTTCAAGGCAAGAAGGTCAAACAGGTTCTAGACAAGAAGATCAAGTAATTCATCAAGAGAAGGATATCAAAAAAACATGGAAGGAAGTTGATAGAGGAAAGAAACAATGTGATATGGGAGTAAAAGTACTCCCACCCCAAAATTAATCACCTCAAGAGAGAAGGTGGTGAGGGGGCTAAGCTTAAGAGTCATATCTTTTAGCCCCATAGGTGTCCCTTTTGCCATTGATGTCAAAGGGGGAGAGATTTGAGTAAGGGGGAGAGCATTGAGTTAGGGGAGAAGCCTCCAAAGAGAGTATTGAGTTAGGGGGAGCAGCCTCCATAGAGAGTATTGAGTCAGGGGAGCAACTTTGATTCTCAGAGATGGTTTTTGTAGTGATTGTGGTGTTTGCATTAGAGGTGTTGCCATCAATGACAAAGGGGGATATTGTTGGAAATTTGAGTTAATTTGAGGCATTTTATGTTGTCATTGATGTCACATGGATCATTGATGTCACATGGATCACATTTGGTTTTGGTGGCCAAAATATTTCATAAATAAGCATTTATGATATTTTGGAAAGCATGGCTATTTACAGGGTTTTTATGAAAACCAAGGCAGGCAAAAATAAAAGGTTTTATTTAAAACCATGGTGGGCTTATGTGGAAAGGGCTTTTCTTAAAAGCCAAGGTGGAATTTTGTTTCATCGAAAAAGGACCTCCGGTGATGAAGATATTAAAGTTTAAAGTTTAAGTTTAAATTAATGGAGGGCCGACCTATGTGCAATTAATGGAGGTTGGCATATATATATATATTTGTAAAGGTTTCAATTTATTTCGGAAAGGGGGCATATTATATATCATCGGAAAGCTTATTTCGAGGGCTATTTGACTAACTTATTTAGAAGGAGAAATAAGGTGTGTGTAAAGAGATATTTCTGATTTTGCAAAGGGGTTCCAAAAGTGAAGTTTGCCTTGTTCTTTTTCAAGAGGATTAATTCTTTCATGAGGTGACAAGGTATGCAATATTGTGATTTATTTTATTTTATGGTATAAGTGGTTTTGGGAGTGAAAAGGTTATGCAATGTTTTGATTTATTTTATTTTATGGTACAAGTGGTTTTAGGAGAGATAAGGAAGTTGTGCAATTAAAGGCCTTGGTGATGATTATTGAAAAGTGGAGTAATGTTGATTATTTTGTGATCTACTAACCCTTGTGAAGATTGGCAAAAGAATTTTGTGATTGTGGCAGATTTACAAAGAGGTTTTTTCATCTTCATAAAAGGTATGGGCACATTCTCCTATTGATTGTTTATGGTGGTTGATTTCTGAAATATCATTGGAGGGAAAAGGATTGTTTGTGGTTTCCTTTTCGAAAGTGGTTGGTTGAATGCTTCAAGGTTTTCTGAATTGAGAGTTGTGTTTAAACCTTGTTTTATAAGCATAGTTGTTGAAGCCCATTGGTTGTGAAAGAACTTGAGTTAGAAAAGAACATGAGTATCATTGTTATGTGAGATTTGTGGTTGAGCATTGTTGGAAATATTTGAGTTGGTTGATACATACTTGGACTAGGGTTGTGTGAGAGAGAGTTGTCCCTTGTGATGATTGGTTGAGTTGAGTTGATTGAGCCTAGTCAAGTGATGTGTGAAGTGATTGTTCAAGTTCTATGAAACAAACTATTCCATCATTTTATGTTGAGTTGAGATTAAGGTTAGAACATATTGAGTCTCTAACAATTCTCTTTATGCTTCTATAAGACTTGAGTTGAGTTGAGATTGATTTGAGTTAAGAGTGAGATTAGAACATATTGAGTCTCTAACAATTCTCTTTATGCTTCTATGAAGTTGAGTTGAGATTGAGATGAGGTAGATTAGAACATATTGAGTATCTAACAATTCTCTTTAAGCTTCTATGAAGTTAATTTGAGTTGAGATTGCTATTCATTGTTGAGTTCATATTTGAGTACTACTTGAGCATGATTGATTGAGCCTTTGAGAAGGCCTTTGGGATAGATTTGAGGATGTTTGGAATTTGTGGATGGTTTTGGGAAGTTCTTGGTGAGCTTGCTAGAGAGATTTGGGCAAGTTCTTGGTGAGCTTGCTAGAGCATATTTGGGCAAGTTCTTGGTGAGCTTGCTAGAGAGATTTGGGAAGTTTTGTGAGTTTTGGAAGTTTGGAGTTGTAGTTGGAAGTTCCTGTGAGCTTGTTAATTTGACAAGTTCTGTGTGAGCCTGTTATGTTCTTAGTGAGCCTATTGATAGAGCTTTGGAGGTGATAGAGTATAGAGGATAGAGTCTCAGTGGATAGAGATCCAATAGCAACATAGTTGAAGATAGATCTGAGTGAGGAGTCTTCAAGTGGAGAGAGGTCCACCAGTTAGTGCAATAGAGAGACAGAGTCTTCTAGAAGATCACATAGCCAGAGCAGAAGGGGAAAGAGTTCTCCTATGGAAGAGATCCATGAACTTGATATTAGGGGATCAACATCTCCTTTGGATAGAGATCCATAAACATTGTAATTGGGAGTGATTCCCAAAGATATTGATTGAGAAAGTTTTAGTAAAATATTTTCTCCGTGGAGTAGCCCACATTGGGTGAACCATGTAAATTGTGGTGTCTCTATTGTGTATGGTTTTTGTGCATTGCTTTGATTACTACTATTGATACTACTATCTTTACACAACATAATATTGAATTGGAAGAAAAAGTAAAAAGTGGTCTTATATTGTTCACCCCCTCTCAGTATAAGCTTGTGTTCTTCAATTGGTATCAGAGTGGGTTCCTTCGAAAAGGCTAACAACTTGAGGGAAGATTCTACAAGAACACACATGGCAAAGAAAGGTAAAATAAGAACCATGATATCTAAGAAGAAAAATGAATCCGATCTTGAAGCTCTAAGAAGGGAAGAAGAAAAATTAGTAAGATGTCTTGAGTGTGGTAAGCTTGGTCACATGGCATTTTATTGTCCACAAAATGGGTATAGCAGCAATAGAGAGGAAATGGAACTTGATTGGATTTTCAAAGATATTGTTTCTCAAAAGGCAACATTCAAGGTTTCAAAAGAAGAATATTCTACTTATGGTCAACTCGATCATGTCTCAGGTTACTGTAATGGCTTCAGTGATAGTGAAGATGAAATGGAACTCAAGGAAGACAGGCACAATCAAAATAGTGAAGATGAATGCAAGAATAAAAAAGAAAAGGAAAACATGTATGAACAAGGCAGGCATGACAAGAAGAGCTTGTATATGGAAGAAGCAATCAGTGCTTCTAGCAGCAATAATGAAAGTCTCTCAGTCAGTGAAAAAGAAGAAGCTCCTACTGAAGATCAAAAGCAGGAATCTCAAGTAAGAATTTATCATGAAGAGAAAAATAGGCACAATTATGATCATGAAGAAAAGAAAGTGTCAGAACAAGCTTTTGAAGAAATGAAAAGAGAAAACTCAAGACTAAAGGCTCAAGCACAAGAGGATGAGAAGATGAAGGTAAAGCTCCTACAAGATCTCATTGATCTAAAAATCACGGTTGAAGAGGCAAAGAAAATTGAAGAAGATATGCTTGAACAATTAAAGGTAAGGAAGCAAGAATGTGAAAGATTAGAACATGAAGTTGTTTCCTTAAGGTTGGAAGTGAAAGACTCCAAGGATAAGTTGCACAAGTTTTGGAAAGGTTTCAAAGCACCAAAGGTCCCATATTTCAGGTTTGGGGAATCACACTCAAAAGGAAAGGAAGTTCTAAAATATGAAAGCAAGGAAGCACCTAAGATTTGTGAGGAAAGTTCCAAAGTTCCTATGGCTCCAAATATTCAGTTTGGTTCTTGTTTTGAGATAGGTGAATCAAGTTCAAAGGGAAAAGAAATTATTGAAGAGAAAGGCAAGGAAGAAAGAAAGGTTTTAGATGCTACAAAGAAGGTTCAAGAATGCAATGCACAAGTTGAAGATGATCATAAGGATAATGGTCAAGAAAGGAGGGGGCCCCGGGGGGGGAAAGAGGGTTTTTTTGGGATTTTTTTTTTCTTGTTGTGGTTTTGGACCGGGGCTATACTTTGGGATCCATGGATCAAAGAAGTTTGATTTTGCTAGAAGAAACTTCAAGGGAAGAAGGTATGGTTTTCAGGGACATTGCTTCTCATGTAACAGGATTGGTCATAAAGCTTTTCAGTGCAAAGGAAATGAGCAACATGGTTTTGGTTTTAGAGCTACACAATTCAGAAGTCATGGTCATAATGGTCATGAAAATAGAGCTTCACAATACAGGGGTTCAGGAAAGGAATGGATATGGAAATTATTTTAAGAATAATTTCAGGACATGGGCACCATCCAAAGGCTACAATATCAAGTGTTTTAATTGCAATAACTTTGGGCATATTGCAAGATGGTGTAGGACTCAATTCCAAACAGGTTCAAGGCAAGAAGGTCAAATAGGTTCTAGACAAGAAGATCAAGTAATTCATCAAGAGAAGGATATCAGAAAAACATGGAAGGAAGTTGATAGAGGAAAGAAACAATGTGATATGGGAGTAAATGTACTCCCACCCCAAAATTAATCACCTCAAGAGAGAAGGGGGTGAGGGGGCTAAGCTTAAGAGTCATATCTTTTAGCCCCATAGGTGTCCCTTTTGCCATTGATGTCAAAGGGGGAGAGATTTGAGTAAGGGGGAGAGCATTGAGTTAGGGGAGCAGCCTCCAAAGAGAGTATTGAGTTAGGGGAGCAGCCTCCATAGAGAGTATTGAGTCAGGGGAGCAACTTTGATTCTCAGAGATGGTTTTTGTAGTGATTGTGGTGTTTGCATTAGAGGTGTTGCCATCAATGACAAAGGGGGAGATTGTTGGAAATTTGAGGTATTTTATGTTGTCATTGATGTCACATGGATCACATTTGGTTTTGGTGGCCAAAATATTTCATAAATAAGCATTTATGATATTTTGGAAAGCATGGCTATTTACAGGGTTTTTATGAAAACCAAGGCAGGCAAAATAAAAGGTTTTATTTAAAACCATGGTGGGCTTATGTGGAAAGGGCTTTTCTTAAAAGCCAAGGTGGAATTTTGTTTCATCGAAAAAGGACCTCCGGTGATGAAGATATTAAAGTTTAAAGTTTAAGTTTAAATTAATGGAGGGCCGACCTATGTGCAATTAATGGAGGTTGGTATATATATATGTAAAGGTTTCAATTTATTTTGAAAAGGGGCATATTATATATCGTCGAAAAGCTTATTTCGAGGGCTATTTGACTAACTTATTTAGAAGGAGAAATAAGGTGTGTGTAAAGAGATATTTCTGATTTTGCAAAGGGGTTCCAAAAGTGAAGTTTGCCTTGTTCTTTTTCAAGAGGATTAATTCTTTCATGAGGTGACAAGGTATGCAATATTGTGATTTATTTTATTTTATGGTATAAGTGGTTTTGGGAGTGAAAAGGTTATGCAATGTTTTGATTTATTTTATTTTATGGTACAAGTGGTTTTAGGAGAGATAAGGAAGTTGTGCAATTAAAGGCCTTGGTGATGATTATTGAAAAGTGGAGTAATGTTGATTATTTTGTGATCTACTAACCCTTGTGAAGATTGGCAAAAGAATTTTGTGATTGTGGCAGATTTACAAAGAGGTTTTTTCATCTTCATAAAAGGTATGGGCACATTCTCCTATTGATTGTTTATGGTGGTTGATTTCTGAAATATCATTGGAGGGAAAAGGATTGTTTGTGGTTTCCTTTTCGAAAGTGGTTGGTTGAATGCTTCAAGGTTTTCTGAATTGAGAGTTGTGTCTAAACCTTGTTTTATAAGCATAGTTGTTGAAGCCCATTGGTTGTGAAAGAACTTGAGTTAGAAAAGAACATGAGTATCATTGTTATGTGAGATTTGTGGTTGAGCATTGTTGGAAACATTTGAGTTGGTTGATACATACTTGGACTAGGGTTGTGTGAGAAAGAGTTGTCCCTTGTGATGATTGGTTGAGTTGAGTTGATTGAGCCTAGTCAAGTGATGTGTGAAGTGATTGTTCAAGTTCTATGAAATAAACTATTCCATCATTCTATGTTGAGTTGAGATTAAGGTTAGAACATATTGAGTCTCTAACAATTCTCTTTATGCTTCTATGAGATTGACTTGAGTTGAGTTGAGATTGATTTGAGTTGAGAGTGAGATTAGAACATATTGAGTCTCTAACAATTCTCTTTATGCTTCTATGAGATTGAGTTGAGTTGAGATTGAGTTGAGTTGAATTGATTGAGATTGAGATTAGAACATATTGAGTCTCTAACAATTCTCTTTATGCTTCTATGAAGTTAATTTGAGTTGAGATTGCCATTCATTGTTGAGTTCATTTTGAGTACTACTTGAGCATGATTGATTGAGCCTTTGAGAAGGCCTTTGGGATAGATTTGAGGATAGTGTTTGGAGAAAATTTGGGCAAGTTCTTGGTGAGCTTGCTAGAGCAGATTTGGGCAAGTTCTTGGTGAGCTTGCTAGAGAGATTTGGGCAAGTTCTTGGTGAGCTTGTTAGAGTAATTGGGCAAGTTCTTGGTGAGCTTGTTAAGCAGATTTTGACAAGTTCTGTGTGAGCTTGTTAAGCGGTTCTATGTGAGCCTATTGAGCAGGTTCTTAGTGAGCCTATTGATAGAGCTTTGGAGGTGATAGAGTATAGAGGATAGAGTCTTAGTGGATAGAGATCCAGTAGCCAACATAGTTGAAGATAGATCTGAGTGAGGAGTCTTCAAGTGGAGAGAGGTCCACCAGTTAGTGCAATAGAGAGACAAAGTCTTCTAGAAGATCACATAGCCAGAGCAGAAGGGGAAAGAGTTCTCCTGTGGAAGAGATCCATGAACTTGAGATTAGGGGATCAACATCTCCTTTGGATAGAGATCCATAAACATTGTAATTGGGAGTGATTCCCAAAGAGATTGATTGAGAAAGTTTTAGTAAAATATTTTCTCCATGGAGTAGCCCACATTGGGTGAACCACGTAAATTGTGGTGTCTCTATTGTGTATGGTTTTTGTGCATTGCTTTGATTACTGCTATTGATACTGCTATCTTTACACAACATAATATTGAATTGGAAGAAAAAGTAAAAAGTGGTCTTATACTGTTCACCCCCCTCTCAGTATAAGCTTGTGTTCTTCAATTGGTATCAGAGCGGGTTCCTTCAGAAAGGCTAACAGCTTGAGGGAAGATTCTACAAGAACACACATGGCAAAGAAAGGCAAAATAAGAACCATGAGATCTAAGAAGAAAAATGAATCCGATCTTGAAGCTCTAAGAAGGGAAGAAGAAAAATCAGTAAGATGTCTTGAGTGTGGTAAGCTTGGTCACATGGCATTTTATTGTCCACAAAATGGGTATAGCAACAATAGAGAGGAAATGGAACTTGACTGGATTTTCAAAGATATTGTTTCTCAAAAGGCAGCATTCAAGGTTTCAAAAGAAGAATATTCTGCTTGTGGTCAACTCGATCATGTCTCAGGTTACTGCAATGGCTTCAGTGATAGTGAAGATGAAATGGAACTCAAGGAAGACAGGCACAATCAAAATAGTGAAGATGAATGCAAGAATAAAAATAAAAGGAAAACATGTATGAACAAGGCAGGCATGACAAGAAGAGCTTGTATATGGAAGAAGCAATCAGTGCTTCTAGCAACAATAATGAAAGTCTCTCAGTCAGTGAAAAAGAAGAAGCTCCTACTGAAGATCAAAAGCAGGAATCTCAAGTAAGAATTTATCATGAAGAGAAAAATAGGCACAATTATGATCATGAAGAAAAGAAAGTGTCAGAACAAGCTTTTGAAGAAATGAAAAGAGAAAACTCAAGACTAAAGGCTCAAGCACAAGAGGATGAGAAGATGAAGGTAAAGCTCCTACAAGATCTCATTGATCTAAAAATCACGGTTGAAGAGGCAAAGAAAATTGAAGAAGATATGCTTGAACAATTAAAGGTAAGGAAGCAAGAATGTGAAATATTAGAACATGAAGTTGTTTCCTTAAGGTTGGAAGTGAAAGACTCCAAGGATAAGTTGCACAAGTTTTGGAAAGGTTTCAAAGCACCAAAGGTCCCATATTTCAGGTTTGGGGAATCACACTCAAAAGGAAAGGAAGTTCTAAAATATGAAAGCAAGGAAGCACCTAAGATTTGTGAGGAAAGTTCCAAAGTTCCTATGGCTCCAAATATTCAGTTTGGTTCTTGTTTTGAGATAGGTGAATCAAGCTCAAAGGGAAAAGAAATTCTTGAAGAGAAAGGTAAGGAAGAGGTTTTAGATGCTACAAAGAAGGTTCAAGAATGCAATGCACAAGTTGAAGATGATCATAAGGATAATGGTCAAGAAAGGGGGGGGGGGGGGAAAAAGGGTTTTTAAGGGTATTTTTTTTCTTGTAAGGGTTTTGGGCCCGGGGTATACATTGGGATCCATGGATCAAAGAAGTTTGATTTTGCTAGAAGAAACTTCAAAGGAAGAAGGTATGGTTTTCAGGGACATTGCTTCTCATGTAACAGGATTGGTCATAAAGATTTTCAGTGCAAAGGAAATGAGCAACATGGTTTTGGTTTTAGAGCTACACAATTCAGAAGTCATGGTTATAATGGTCATGAAAATAGAGCTTCACAATACAGGGTTCAAGAAAGGAATGGATATGGAAATTATTTCAAGAAAAAATTCAGGACATGGGCACCAACCAAAGGCTACAATATCAAGTGTTTTAATTGCAATAACTTTGGGCATATTGCAAGATGGTGTAGGACTCAATTCCAAACAAGTTCAAGGCAAGAAGGTCAAACAGGTTCTAGACAAGAAGATCAAGTAATTCATCAAGAGAAGGATATCAGAAAAACATGGAAGGAAGTTGATAGAGGAAAGAAACAAAGTGATATGGGAGTAAAAGTACTCCCACCCCAAAATTAATCACCTCAAAAGAGAAGGGGGTGAGGGGGCTAAGCTTAAGAGTCATATCTTTTAGCCCCATAGGTGTCCCTTTTGCCATTGATGTCAAAGGGGGAGAGATTTGAGTAAGGGGAGAGCATTGAGTTAGGGGGAGCAGCCTCCAAAGAGAGTATTGAGTTAGGGGAGCAGCCTCCATAGAGAGTATTGAGTCAGGGGAGCAGACTTTGATTCTCGAGAGATGGTTTTTGCAGTGATTGTGGTGTTTGCATTAGAGGTGTTGCCATCAATGACAAAGGGGGAGATTGTTGGAAATTTGAGTTAATTTGAGGTATTTTATGTTGTCATTGATGTCACATGGATCATTGATGTCACATTGATCACATTTGGTTTTGGTGGCAAAAATATTTCATAAATAAGCATTTATGATATTTTGGAAAGCATGGCTATTTACAGGGTTTTTATGAAAACCAAGGCAGGCAAAATAAAAGGTTTTATTTAAAACCATGGTGGGCTTATGTGGAAAGGGCTTTTCTTAAAAGCCAAGGTGGAATTTTGTTTCATCGAAAAAGGACCTCCGGTGATGAAGATATTAAAGTTTAAAGTTTAAGTTTAAATTAATGGAGGGCCGACCTATGTGCAATTAATGGAGGTTGGCATATATATATATTTTATGTAAAGGTTTCAATTTATTTTGGAAATGGGGCATATTATATATCGTCGAAAAGCTTATTTCGAGGGCTATTTGACTAACTTATTTAGAAGGAGAAATAAGGTGTGTGTAAAGAGATATTTCTGATTTTGCAAAGGGGTTCCAAAAGTGAAGTTTGCCTTGTTCTTTTTCAAGAGGATTAATTCTTTCATGAGGTGACAAGGTATGCAATATTGTGATTTATTTTATTTTATGGTATAAGTGGTTTTGGGAGTGAAAAGGTTATGCAATGTTTTGATTTATTTTATTTTATGGTACAAGTGGTTTTAGGAGAGATAAGGAAGTTGTGCAATTAAAGGCCTTGGTGATGATTATTGAAAAGTGGAGTAATGTTGATTATTTTGTGATCTACTAACCCTTGTGAAGATTGGCAAAAGAATTTTGTGATTGTGGCAGATTTACAAAGAGGTTTTTTCATCTTCATAAAAGGTATGGGCACATTCTCCTATTGATTGTTTATGGTGGTTGATTTCTGAAATATCATTGGAGGGAAAAGGATTGTTTGTGGTTTCCTTTTCGAAAGTGGTTGGTTGAATGCTTCAAGGTTTTCTGAATTGAGAGTTGTGTCTAAACCTTGTTTTATAAGCATAGTTGTTGAAGCCCATTGGTTGTGAAAGAACTTGAGTTAGAAAAGAACATGAGTATCATTGTTATGTGAGATTTGTGGTTGAGCATTGTTGGAAACATTTGAGTTGGTTGATACATACTTGGACTAGGGTTGTGTGAGAAAGAGTTGTCCCTTGTGATGATTGGTTGAGTTGAGTTGATTGAGCCTAGTCAAGTGATGTGTGAAGTGATTGTTCAAGTTCTATGAAATAAACTATTCCATCATTCTATGTTGAGTTGAGATTAAGGTTAGAACATATTGAGTCTCTAACAATTCTCTTTATGCTTCTATAAGACTTGAGTTGAGTTGAGATTAGAACATATTGAGTCTCTAACAATTCTCTTTATGCTTCTATGAGTTGAGTTGAGTTGATTTGGAGAGTAGATTAGAACATATTGAGTCTCTAACAATTCTCTTTATGCTTCTATGAAGTTAATTTGAGTTGAGATTGCCATTCATTGTTGAGTTCATTTTGAGTACTACTTGAGCATGATTGATTGAGCCTTTGAGAAGGCCTTTGGGATAGATTTGAGGATAATTTGGGAAATTGTGATTGGGAAGTTTTGGTGAGTTGTAGAGTTTGGGAGTTTGGTGAGCTTGCTAGAGATATTTGGGCAAGTTCTTGGTGAGCTTGCTAGAGAGATTTGGGCAAGTTCTTGGTGAGCTTGCTAGAGCATATTGGGCAAGTTCTTTGTGAGCTTGTTGAGCAGATTTGACAAGTTCTGTGTGAGCTTGTTAAAGTTGTGTGAGCCTATTGAGCAGGTTCTTAGTGAGCCTATTGATAGAGCTTTGGAGGTGATAGAGTATAGAGGATAGAGTCTCAGTGGATAGAGATCCAACAACCAACATAGTTGAAGATAGATCTGAGTGAGGAGTCTTCAAGTGGAGAGAGGTCCACCAGTCAGTGCAGTAGAGAGACAGAGTCTTCTAGAAGATCACATAGCCAAAGTAGAAGGGGAAAGAGTTCTCCTATGGAAGAGATCCACGAACTTGAGATTAGGGGATCAACATCTCCTTTGGACAGAGATCCATAAACATTGTAATTGGGAGTGATTCCCAAAGAGATTGATTGAGAAAGTTTTAGTAAAATATTTTCTCCGTGGAGTAGCCCACATTGGGTGAACCACGTAAATTGTGGTGTCTCTATTGTGTATGGTTTCTGTGCATTGCTTTGATTACTGCTATTGATACTGCTATCTTTACACAACATAATATTGAATTGGAAGAAAAAGTAAAAAGTGGTCTTATACTGTTCACCCCCCTCTCAGTATAAGCTTGTGTTCTTCAATTGGTATCAGAGCGGGTTCCTTCAGGCTAACAGCTTGAGGGAAGATTATACAAGAACACACATGGCAAGAAAGGTAAAATAAGAACCATGAGATCTAAGAAGAAAAATGAATCCGATATTGAAGCTCTAAGAAGGGAAGAAGAAAAATCATTAAGATGTATTTAGTGTGGTAAGCTTGGTCACAGGGCATTTTATTTTTCACAAAATGGGTATAGCAGCAATAGAGAGGAAATGGAACTTGACTGGATTTTCAAAGATATTGTTGCTCAAAAGGTAGCATTCAAGGTTTCAAAAGAAGAATATTCTTCTTGTGGTCAACTCGATCATGTCTTAGGTTACTACAATGGCTTCAGTGATAGTGAAGATAAAACGAAACTCAAGGAAGACAGGCACAATCAAAATAGTGAATATGAATGCAAGAATAAAAAAGAAAAGTATATATTTTGTTGATGGAATATAAGCACATGTTCTTCATGGACTTGCATAGTTGATGGAATATCAATGTCATAAGTTTCGACAAAGGTGTGAACTAGTGAGGTGGATATTTTTCCTTATTCTTACCCTTCCTATTATTATTGCATAGGTCATACTGCATAGGATGAGGTTGTATTTAATATTTCTATTGCTACCCCTTATCCCCTTTCTGAAGGTTTAACACCACTTGATTTACATGGGCCAACTTGTCCTGTTCCTTTTGATTGTGGGTGTTATTCTTGTTCCATTATTTCTTGTTCCTAAGTTTCAAGTTACCCTCCTATAACTTGATGTCATCTATTACCTTGGATTGCACCAAGGCCTCCTCAAATGTTTGATATTGTTGTAACTACATTAGTAACAAGATGTGCTTCATACAAATCTTGGTAAACATTCAAGTTAGTTCGGTGGTTGGAATATAAAATGGTAGCTTTGCCATTATCTTTCTCCATATTTTTCCATAATTCATGATCAACTCATCATCATGTTACATTAAAATAGCCAGATCAGATAGATTAGCTTTCTTCTTGACGTTGAAGGAGAAGCATTCAATAAATACATTAGCTAGCTATTCAAAGTGGATATTCAAGAAAAGGATATAAGCACATGTTCTTCATGGCCTTGCATAGTTGATGGAATATCACTGTCATCAATTTTGATAAAGGTGTGAACTATTTAGGTGGATATTTTTCCTTATTCTTAACCTTCCTATTCAAAAAGAAAAATATGAATGCAAGGCCATGAAGAATATTTTGGAGAGTGATTTTAAATTATTGAAACATTCTTGAGAAAAATATTTTTCTTGAGGGTTATTGAATATATATTTTGTGGATGTAATTATTGAGTTGGAGTAAAAAGGTGTAAATTGGGTTATGCTTTATTTTGTGATTATTATTTTGAATTCCACTAACCCTCATTGAGATTGGAAAGGAAATTTGTGTTGAGTGTGGTAGATTTTGTGGACTTCTTGGAATTAATAAGGTATGGGCAATATTATCTATTAATTGTTTATGGTGGTTTATTTTTGAAATATCATTGGAGAGAAAATGATTGATTTTGGTTTCCTTTTTGAAAGTGTTGGTTTAAATGCTTCAAGGTTTTCTGGTTTGAGTGTTGTGATTAAACCTTGTTTTATAACCATTGTTTTTTGAAGCCCATTGGTTGAGCAAAGAACTTGAAATTGAGTTAGAAAAGAACATGAGTATCATTGTTATGTGATATTTTTGGTTGATCATTTTTGGAAACATTTTGAGTTTATTGATTCATGCTTGGACTAGGGTTTGTGAGAAAGAGTTGTTCCTAGAGGTGATTGGTTGAGTAGAGTTGTTTGAGCCTAGTCAAGTGAATGTGTGAAGTGGTTGTTCAAGTTCCATAAAACAAACTATTCTATATTCTGATTTGATTTGAGATTGAGTTGAGAAAGAAATTGAGTTTGTGAATAGAACATATTGAGTCTCTAAAAATTCTCTTTATGCTTCTATAAGATTGAGATGAGTTGATTTGGGTTGAGATTGATTTGAGTTGAGATGAGATTGATTTGAGTTGAGTTGAGATTGATTTGAGTTAAGATTGGGATTTGAGTATAGAACATATTGAGTCTCTAACAATTCTCTTTATGCTTCTATGATATTGAATTGAGATATTGATTGAGCATTGAGTTTAGAACATATTGAGTCTCTAACAATTCTCTTTATGATTCTATGAGATTTAACAAGTTTTGTTTGAGCTTGTTAAGCTGATTTGAGGCAAGTCTTTGAGAAGGCTTGTGGAATGATTTTGAGTAAGCTTTTGTGAAAGCTTGCTATGTAGATTTGAGCAAGTCCTAGAGAGGACTTATTGAGAAGATTTGAGTAGGTTCTGAGTGAACCTATTGAGCAGATTTGAGCAAGTTCTGAGTGAACCTATTGAGTAGATTTGAGTAGGTTCTGAGTGAACCTATTGAGCATATTTGAGGAGTTTCTGAGTGAACCTATTGACAGATCTTTGGAGGTGACAAAGTATAGAATACAGAGTCTCAGTGGATAGAGATCCAGTAGCTAGGACAATTGAAGATAGATCTGAGTGAGGAGTCTTCAAGTGGAGAGAGATCCACAAGTCAAAGCAGTAGAGAGACAGAGTCTTCTAGAAGATCACTAGCCAGAGTAGAATGGGAAATATTTCTCTTGTGGAAGAGATCCATGAACTTGAGATTAGGAGATCAACATATCCTTTGGACGAGGTCCATAATCATTGTAATTGGGAAGGATTCCCTAGAGATTATTTGAGAAATATTTAGAAGAAATATTTTTTGTGGACATAGCCCACATTGGGTGAACCACGTTAAAATGATATCTCTCATGTGTGTGATGCTTTATGTGATGTTTATTGCTTTATTAATAATGATTTTACTATTTGGAGAAAATTTTTATATTATACTGTTCACCCCCCCTCTCAGTATAAGCACATTTTCTTCATGGCCTTGCATAGTTGATGGAATATTAATGTCATCAATTTCGACAAAGGTGTGAACTAGTGAGGTGGATATTTTTCCTTATTCTTACCCTTCATATTATTATTGCATAGGTCATACCGTGTAGGATGAGGTTATATTTAATATTTCTATTGCTGCCCCTTATCCCCTTTCTGACGGTTTAACACCACTTGATTTACATGGTCCAACTTGGCATGTTCCTTTTGATTGTGGGTGTTCTTCTTGTTCCATTATTTCTTGTTCCTAAGTTTCAAGTTACCCTCCTATAACTTGATGTCCTCTATTACCTTGGCTTGCACCAAGGCCTCCTAAAATATTTGATATTGTTGTAACTACAACAGTAACAAGATGTGCTTCACAAAAATCTTGGTAAACATTCAAGTTAGTTTGGTGGTTGGAATAGAAAATGGTAGCTTTGCCATTATCTTTCTCCATATTTTTTCATAATTCATGATCAACTCATCATCATGTTGCATTAAAGTAGCCACATCAAATAGATTAACTTTATTCTTAACATCGAAGGAGAATCATTCAATAAATACATTAGCTAGATATTCAAAGTTGGTTATTTTGTGCCTTTTGAGTTGATTGAACCACTCTCAGGTAGGACCTAAGAGGGTTGTGATGAATGTTCTCAGCATTAGAGCATCATTGCTTTCTATCTGAAAGAACATATCCATAAATATCATAACATGTTCTTGAGCATCCTCCTCTCCTTGAAACTTCTCTAGCTTTGGTATCTTGAAATGCTTAGGATATGCTAGAATGGGCACTGAAGGCCATAGAGGTTCATTGTGAATCTTGTTCAAGATCGACTTTTGATAAGTCATCTCTTGCTCCTCTATAGTTAAAACTATGTCTGCAAAGGCCTGATAGACCTTAGAATATAGGATTTACTCTTCTCTGAGAGGTCCACGAGGAGCCTTTAGGGGTAAATCCTTCTTTGTTTAAGGTGGGGGAATGGAATTATCCTCCACATTGACTAGGGAGATTTTAGGATATTCCTATTCATGGTCATCTCCTACAACTTCTTTGTATTGTGTATGCCCATGATGTTTGAACTCTTGGTACTACATCATGTTTTGGATTGTGTGGTGAGTATGGTTCTCAATATTTTTAGGGCATAGATCCTATTGTGAAGTAGCTCGTTTATGAGTGCGCTCCATACACTCACTCTAAAGGGGCAAGTTGGCATGAGCCAGTCGCTCATCTCACTTAGCATGTTCCTTTTGATCAAGGATGTGTTGTTCGTATATGTGTTGCTCAAAAATATGTTGCATATGCAACATTTGCCTCTGAGTATCCTTGTTTTTGAGGTGCTCACGCTCTGTGCGGATATTTTCCAATTGGTCTTGGAAGATCTGTTGCTGTTACTCTAACACCAATTTTTATGATCGATCTATGAGATTAGTCGTATGCAGTCTCTGGTGTACTCATTCTGTCCAAGAAGCTTTAATCAATATGACCTCTAACGGATCTATTTACCATGCTCTTGCCCTTATCTCTATAGATGACATTCACATTTTGGTGTTGTCTATACTCTATGCCCGTGGGTTGACGGGATAATTATACTGTGAGAACTCTTAGAGCATTATCCTAGTTCTATGATGGTCCTACATGTGCTCTCACTATGAGAACTTGTAGAATTAGAATGCACAACTGAGATTTTATACCCTAGCTGTCTTAAGACTCTATCTAAATCATCCAACTGTCTAGTGCACCATGGCTCATGTGGTGGCATACCATTAACTCCAACCTTAGACATATCAAATGTGAACTTTCTAGGTTCATTATTATTTGGAGTCGATGCAGGCCTATGCTTTGAAGAAGCCCTCTCTTCCTGCCCATGAATGGGAAAATTTTCTACTTGTTTATTTTGAACTTATGAGGGTCTTGAGCCACCATTATCTCGAGTATAGATAGGAACCAACCTATTTACTATTTCTTCCTCAATGATTCACTATTCAGTGGATCATGTGGATCCACGAGGTGTATGATCATGATATATGCTCCCATGCTCAAAGTCCCCATGTTGGGATCTTCCATACTTAGATCTGTCTCATGAGGCATATAAATTACCTCCTCTAAGTGGGGTATTCTTATGAGAAACCCTGCACATAGAGTTATCCCCTCTAATGCTCGTCGAACGTTTTTCAAGAGGATATTGTGATTGAGGGTTCTCCATGTTATGTTGTGCATTGGATGGAACTTTAGCTTTGACCTTAGTTATATGCTAAGATCAACCTCTCTGTGTTCTAACCATGATATTTAATTATCTCATATGTAAATTTTAAAGCAAACAATGATGATTATCTCTTTTAAATTTTTGTTTGTGAGCCCTAATTGGTTTGATGTGTTTTGAGATTTGTTGAAAACTTAAACTACTCTCATCGTGTTTGAAATTATTGATGATATACTCAATAGTTTAAGGATTTCACCTATATACTCGCAACTCGACAACCAATAATGAAAGTCATGGTCATATAATCCAACCTATAATATGTGGTAATGAAGTCCACACATGGTCAGGAAGCACAAGTCCTCTCAGTCCTCACCTAGTTCACCTGTAGTCAACGATATACCTCTCTGAAGAGAGATACATATAGATTTTCCATGGGCTATGTCGATTCTTGGAGCCGGTATTGGTCTAGTAACAAGGATCGAGGGAGTTGGGCCAATGGATGGAAATTACTGCCACCATCATTGAACCCTACTAGTGGTTGGATATGACTTCCAACTCACTAGCATTTAGATAGTGCATGGTGTGTGTGGTTCTTTTTACTTTTGCATGAAAATAAAATGCATCAAAGAGCATTCAAATAATTTCTCCTACATATATATTTTTTAAAAGAATGTTTATCTTTCAGAGAATGTACATATATGCTAGATGATATTCAGAGAATGTACACTAATAATGAAGGAGTGGCCACTGATTGGGCCTCATACATGCAAACTCAAAAATATGACCTAGACCATTGGAGACTAGGGCAGATTGAAATCAAAAGTCCATTGTTCCTAGCAATGGCTAGTAGAAACCTAAGAGCATCTAAGCATTTTTCTTTTACTCTTTCTCTATATTTTCTACTTAAACCGGCTTCATCTACTGTATTCAACAAAATAAACATAGACAAACATAGGAAACATAGAGAATTACCTCTTACCTGAAATCCAAGTTTGATGTAGATTCGGTTATATGTTGTTTTTTAGTTCTCTATTAGACACGAATGTCAGACACGGCTAATACTGTTAATCACAACTGCTAGGCACGACTAAGTTCACTACGGTTGTTAACCACAGTTGAGACCTGCAAGAAAAAATACAGCAAGCCAGTCATTTATAACATAATTTGCAGGGTTCCCATCATGATTTCCATATAAACCCATGTAGAAAGCATACACCTAACTAATGCATCAATTGATATCAAACATTAAAGCATAAAATATTGAAAATAATAAATTCAAAAAGAAAGAGAAGGTTTCTTTTATTAAATCTTCTGTTAAATCCTATTACAATTACGTACCTCTTAGGGATACTCAATATTGATATAATTAATACAATATTGGAGACCCTCTAAACGATGGGGTGGTGTAATTCGTAGACACTCCAATAGGACACGAACTGCTCAAGGTCAATGGTGATCTTCTTCTCCATAATTAGAGGTATATGCTGCCTTGAATGCCTTGAAATGAACGGATCCTATAAACCCTACGTTCAAGAAACAACAAGAAAGGATTAAAAGAAAATATGGCCTCTCTTGATGAGGCTTTTAATGGAAACTTGCACAAATGATGATAAAGAAAGAAGAAACATGTAAATCTATGAAGATTAGCATAAAATCATCAAATTACTATGAAGCATAGAAGAAAAGGCATGAATCTAGCTATGAAGCATCCTAATTAGCCATTAGAAACTTGAAATAGATGAAATGATCATAAACTAGTATAGAATTGACAAATGCTAAGAAATGAAGGAAATTTGCTCCTAAATCCTAAATCTAACCATACAAATGCATCAAAGGAGATTAATCTAATGTAAATCTACCAAAATAAATGCATAAAATTGGAAATATATGGCTAAAACAAAGGAAATGAGATGTCAAACCCTCACCTTAGGTCTGAGGCACAACGAACATTGTTAGCCATGGCTGACAGTCACAACTAAGCCAAAAATACTCTTGCTCTTGTAATTAGGGCTTGTATCCTCAATTATCTCCATTGAATTGATGGTCAAGGGTTGCCTTGATGTCCTCTAATAGATTGGTGGTTGAATTCACTGGATTTGTGATGGAAGAGGCTCAATTATGGATTCTTGATCTCCTTAGTCCTTTGACACCTCTAAATATTTGAATGCATTCATGATGTTCAAATTGGTAGCAAATTAGCTCTCCTCAAAGGTTGCAATTGAGTCAATAATTTGATAGAGCTTTGCTATGATCAATTCAAAACTCTTCCATACTTCTCCTCAATTTGGAGGGGGGTCTTATAGGACTCTCAAGTCCTTGGTCTAGCTTCATGGAGAAGCCAAGAATAAGAAACCTGCAGTTGGATCAGTTAGAGGGAACCTTATCGAAGCTTCCTCGCCTAAAACCATTTGAATTCTCATTGCCCAAGCTGTTGTAACTAAATTTTTCTTGGCCCAAGATTCAAAATAGTTTTGATGCTAGTCACAGCTCTGAGGTGCAGCTAGCTCTATTAGTTGCGGGTGTCAGCCACAACTTGAGTTAGCCAACTCTACCCAAATTGAGTGGTTAAAACCACTACTTCACCTTGGAGTTATCCAAGATCATTCATATGGTATGTTAGCATGTACCATATGAGTAGTTCCCTCGACATGATGCATTTTAGGTATCTACAACTCTAACCATTTTAAACCATCCTCTTAGACCCACCACCCTCTTAGGTTCTAAGAGGGTAGTTTAAAACTACCCTCTTAAACCCTAAGAGGGTGGTTTATAAGAAGGTGGTTTAAAACCGCTCTCTTAGGTCTATTAGGGCATTTTTTCACCATCATAAAAAACCATTATCTTTTAGACATCGTTAAAAGTTTTTTTTTGGTGAGGGTCGTTTAAAATCGCCCTTTTAAGGTCTATTAGGATGATTTTTACCATCATAAAAAAACTATTGTATTATAGCCATCCTTAACAACCTTTTTTGGTGGTGTTTCCTCTAGTCTTGGTGCATCGTACATTGTCTCTATTCCCTTGTTTTGACTCTTGGTTGATTTGTCAATATTGGTACTTTGCTTGGCCACATAGGTGATTACTGACTAACATACAAAGACCTCTTTTTTCAACTTTCATTGGAACTCTTTAGTGGATGCAAACCTTACTTGTAATCTTGTTGCAATGGACTCCAGTTCCTTCAACCTTCATTTGCATTCTCCTTGACCTAGGTATGTCTTGGTTGTGATTCCACTCAAGTGTTGTATCCTCCTCTCTAGATAATATAACGTACAAGAGAGTTGCTCTATGTATCTTCTCTAACTAGTTTCTATCCTTTTCTCTATTCGATTCAACCACTTGGATAGGGTGTGTTCAAAATCCCCAAACCTCATCATCTGTCAAGTTAAGGTCCTTCATAAGTTGACTGCTCCCTTGTCCATTGCCAATATATTTTCCTCAATCTCTCTTATGCGTAATGCCATCTGGTCCTCCACGTCTTCCAACCTCCGTGCTTGGTTGGGAGGGTGGTTTGTCTTGCTATAACCAAGGTTCCTTCATTGTTCTTCTTGTTCACAAGGTTTTTATTTAGGGTGCAAGGGTCTTGCATTTTTGTTAGCCATCTTTGGCATTCCAAAAAAAATTTCAACCATTTTTTCTACCATGAAATACACACGTTTGCTATTACCCTTCGATATGGTTAGAGCAATTACGCTCTTTGTGGGTGTCTACAACCTTATAGCACTGATAGTCTCTATTACATGATTTTTTCTCTATGACATGTTGGCTATTATACCCCCACAAATAAACCATATTTATGTGATCTCTAACCATCCTTTGCTCCTTGTTGCTTTCTTATATTATTTTGGCATGCAAGGAAAAAGATCATAGCAACTCAAACTTCATTAAATGATCTTGTGTCCCATCGAGGACTTCCAACACGTTGAGGGTCTACTCGACACATAACTTGAATCAACACACAAGGAAGCAAGGTTCCTACCACATGATCATGCGTCACACCAGGAACTTCTAGTATGTTGAGGGACTGCTCAACACACAACTTGAATTGACCACTATGGTCAACAAAGGGGGGCTATAGTTTGCTCAATATCACAAGGTTGTCTTGCAACCAAGGTCCTAGTACCAACTAGGTTGGTCTTGAATATTGACAAGTTATACAACCTAAGGCTCTGATACCAGTTGTAATGGAGTTATGGTTGTAGTGTATGTGCCCTACACTTTGTTCATTAGAGCATGTCTAGCTCACCATAGACTATACCTCAAGTAGATTGGTCAACAGTCCTTGCACAACAACATAAGAAACACCACGACCAACTCAAGCATAAAGGGGTTAGTGAAAGAAAATCAACTCAATGACATTAGCAAAACCATCCATCTACACAACATTGGCACATAACAAAGGCATATACACAAGGTTCACACACATCCACTTGGGCCAAGAAAGTCTAAACTACATTGATGGAGGGGACCAACAATTCAATTATTATACTACGACCAGAGACCAAAAAAGACTCTTGCAAGGATAGCTTAGTGGGGGTGCTCGATGGACTCATAAACCCTAAGACTTATTTGCACATCATACACCCACTCTCTTAGCCTCAATAATGAACAAAGCAAGTCCATGACCTTCAACTTCTCCTATTCGATCTACATGTTTGATTTGGACAACATCACACCTAGGTATCTCATGACTATCTTAGGTACTTCGACTCGAAACTTATCATTCAATGCAACTCAACGTTCTTTTGTTGGAAACCTTTTGAGAGTATCTCTCACGATTTAGGCACAAGTCTTCAATGACAAGGGATCGATACAACGATGATCCTCAAGGTGTGCTAGCAATTTAGCACAATGTTCTTCCCACATATATCAGACCAAGCTAAGTTGTTAGGCACATAACAACTTGATTGGCAGCTTCTTGATGCAAGGTTTGCTTTGGGATTGGTAAGGCAAATGACACTTCAAGCTTTTGGGGTGAACAAATTCAGCTTCAATGAACTGGAGTAGGTGACCGTCCATCCCATAAAACGAGTTGACCTCAATGTTGTCTTGAAAATATAACCTTGTCTATTTATCCAAGCTCTCACTCTTAGCATGAGAACTCCAAAACATGGTGGCAATTTGCTCTTCCTCAACGAAATAGTTGTAAGACTTATAGTGAGATGTCAAGATGCAACCATCCCACCGCATAATATATTGCAGGCGAGACTGTTTCAATCTCATATAATCACTTAAAAAGGAATTTAAACAAAAACCTAATATTAAAATAAAAAATTATATATATATATATATACAAACTCATTCACATGCACATACCATAATACTCCATGATTTAAACCTAAATCTCTTAGAAAAGACCATGAACTAATTTTCATATAATATAAAATCTTACGTATATTAAAAATCACTTTATTTAGCTCCCAAGGGTTAGATGGATTGGTACTTGCTTGTCTAGCCAGACACTCACCAAGAAGACATCTAAGTTCAAACCTTGAGGGCAATGTGTTTACAAAGGTAGTAGTCTGATCTAAATCTTCTGTGTGCACGTTAAACCAATATTGACGGTATGAATCCCATACGACTGGTGGTCCCCCTCACACTAAGTCAACAACAAGGTAGAATAAATATGATGAAAGTACTCCAATAACTTAAACCCTACTCTTAACAATTACTAAAAATAATATAATTGTAACTAAATTTCTTTAAAAAAATCACTTTATTTTATAAATACTAAAAAAACCTTCCTCATAATAACCTTCTCACTTAAAAGTAGCATAAGGTGAACCGCTGACCACACAACTCTGTAAATAAAAACTTAAGGATCTATGAGGTTTCACCCTTTATAGTGACTATTAAATTAAAGATATCAGACTTCAAGAGAAATAAATATGAGGTTTCATCTTTATAGTTACTATTAAATTAAAGATATCAGGCTTCAAGAGAAATAAATATAACAGAACCCTATCTCTCTTACTAAGCCACCTTTATAAGTATAAAATTTAAAGTAAATGAATTCCAAGGGAAACTTTTCTAGTTAATAAACAGGACCGTCCATTTTAACTCTAGTTTTATAAAGCGATGAATCCAAATGCTGTGCTCCGTGGCTGAAAATATCTTTTTTCTTTTAATGATGCCTGCCTTTAACGTCAGATTTTAAAACTCTAATAAAAAATTGATAACCCACTTTGGGTTAGGGTTTAGGTTTCTTTTCAAAAAAATTTAAGATTCAAATTTTGGTTTCATATAGAAAAAAGACTTTATCTTCAGGAATAAGTTTATAATCTTACATTAACTTGATTATGGAACTTCAGTGGTTTGCGAGCTCCACCATTTGATGTGGTTATGGAATTTCAGTGGTTTATGAACCTCACCACATGTCAAGATCAATTGAATAACAAGCTTATAAGTGCAAGAACTTCAGTAATTTATACAAACTGTAACATATTCCTATTCCTAAATTTTGTTCCACTTTAATAGCCACACGTTAAAAACAGCTGGCAAAAAGGTAGTCACGCCGCTGGTCTTTCCGTTCTCAACAACCATGCCCTAAAACGTACGAAAACAGCCCATATGGAAAAGGAGAGGTAACCAATTGCCGTGAAAACTCGAAACGCACACGGGCGGTTGGCTACCGCCACAACCAGTGGACGAATTCATCTTTGGAATCGCCCTCTGATTTGTTCCTCCAATTTGCGTGCTACCCAAGCATTGCTTCTCCTTCATAAACCCCGCTTCCTCTCTTCTCCCACCAACCCTAATCTTGTCTTCTCTTCAGAAACGCCTACGGTGGAGAAAGATTGCGGTGCAGAAAAGAAGCAGAACCACTCTTGCGGGGGCCTTTACAGGCTGATGCAGCGCGTGCATTCCTTGGAAGATTTGCTGAAGCTTGTGCGCCGGGATACCTCTAAGGACATGGAAGTCTTCCGTTCTAATTTTTCTGCTGTCCGTGGCGATGGCAGGTGGCGCTCAGAGGGAGGGCCCTGCGCCTTTCAGATGCCTCTGCATTATCCGCGGCACTCCAAGGAGGAATACGAATCCATGCCCGAATGGAGGCTCGACCTTCTCTTTCAAGAGTACGGTTTGGCCGTAACAGGGGATGCCGCGTACAAGCGAAATTATGCCATCGGTGCCTTTATTTGGCCTGACGAGTTCTAACAACTTTAGAAGTTTGGTTTATTTTGTGCTTTGCTAGGGTTACCGGTAATGCTTCTTTTCTTGTTTTTTTTGTATTATTAATCCATGCATTTCCCGGAAGCAAAGAGCACTGTGGAGTTCAGCCTGCTTGGCTTAGTCCGCGGTCTGTCCCGTGAAAATTAGTAGTTATATTTTCTAGTTTTGGATGATGTCTCAGCCATTGCGGTTTTGGTTTTGCCAAACGAGGAATGATCAATTTTATAGATGGAAAGTTATGGATTTATGGTTTGCAATGGAAGAATTCTCTGTTATTCTGCTCAACAGGTAAATCCCGTGGAAAGCATAAAATTGGAAACATATGATTAGTTTTATGTCTTTGATCTGGGAATGGAATTCGATTATAGAGGAATCGGTAACCTCCTGTCTTTATATTCCTTCTCTTATAAAAATGTTTTTTTTTGGTTGGGCATCTTTCTATGTTTGTAACTCTCACTGTAACTCCATCGTTTAAATAAACGTTGTATCTGAGTTGAAAAACGGTCCGGTAATTTACAATTGTTCTACCCATGGGTGCCGTCGAAAATGTCTTTTTAATCATTGGGTGCCGTGAAAGGGTATATAGCGTTCAGCGATTCCAAATCTTTAATTAGGTTGTAAAAAGCACACAAACCATGTACGGGACGATGGCAGAATAAATCAGAGGGGGGATATTTCACTTGCAAACGGAATGGCAAGGCATGGGCGGCTGCCATTTTTTTTCTCATCACATCCGCTTGCATGTCCAATCACCGTTCTTCCTTCCTTCGTTCTTCCGGCCGTGGCGAAACGGAACGGGAGTGGTGGTATCTGTGACAGCAAATTGCGTATTGTAATCGCCCTTAATTTCTGTATTATTATTATAATTTTTTTGTATTATTTTTATTATTGTATTATCGCTTGTTGTGCAAAGACCTTTCAAGATTCTAATTGGCCTATCCATTTTGAAAAAAAAAAATTAATAACGTGAATTGTGAATTAGCCGCCTATCTTTTTTGTGCAAAAATATTTTTAGTAACTTAAACCTGAAACACTTAACGATTATCATCAAATCTATTTTTTCTCATTTTTTTTTAAAATAAAACACTTAAAAAAAATTAATTCTTTTATACAATAATTAAACCCAAATTAAAAAAATTAACTAAAACTAACCTGTCTATCCCTTGTTGTGCAAAGAAGCATCTGTCTATCTTTTCTGACAAAAAAATAAAAATAAAAATAATAATCTAAACCTGAAACACTCAACCCGGCAACGAACCTATCTCTTTTCAAATTTTTTTAAAACTTTCTTAAAAAAATTTAAATTTTTTTAAAATCTATCCAAATTTTTTTTAAAATAAACACTTTTAAAAGATTCCAATTCCTATACAATAATTAAAAAAAAAACTAAAATTAAACCCTACCATACCACTACAATGTAATGGGAAGTGGGTCTGGCGAGTAATATTAATATGCATACGTCTTGCTACGCCACGCTTTCCGCCCATAAACGATGGAATATTGCTATGTTCATCGAAGTTTGATGCTTGTGGCAGGGATAAAGTTGAAGCGTTCCCCTTTATATCGTAATTTCCTTCTTAACCTGATAAGAGTAGGGTTCAATGCGGGTGCGGTTAGTTTTTAATTAAAAAATATATATTATCAAAAAAATTAAAAAATAAAATAAATATACACATTGCGAAATAATTAAATAAATGATAAATCATACACATTGTGAAATAAAATAAATCATTCATACACATTTGATATAAGATATTTCATATTCATGTAAAAAATGAAAGGATTGTTGAGTGCCTATTGCAAAATGATCACCACAATCATAGTATTAAATTGAAAAGTCTTTCTTGCAAAGAAATTAAGTGAAAACTCGAATCTCTCTAAGGCTATGTTACACAAGCATTTTGCATACATATGTGAAAGCAAAAATTTCTCTCAATGGAATAAGAGGTTTCGGATTGCTTGGGCTACTTATATTGAACCTAAATAGAGTTTTTTTGCTTGGAGTCTCTTACATCAAGGGTTACCTGTTGGCAGTAGGCTTAAGCATCTGGGTGTTCATAATCTCATTTGCCCGGTTTGTGGACAAACAAAAGATTTACTGCATGTTTTTTGGTCTTGTGATCGGGCTCAATCGACTTGGGAGTGGCTTCTTGAAATTTTCAGACCTTTTATGCAAGAGGATTTTACTTGGGTGCATGCTATTTTGGGTGACCCTATTACTTTTTCCTTCAACTTGGATGTTGTTTGGAATATTTTTAGAATTGGTACCTTGTTTTTCTGTGGAAGTCCCGGAATAGAGCTATTTTTTCTCAACAAGATGTCGGACATGTCTTCTCTGTTGTTGATAAATATGATATATTCTTTGATTGCTGGTTACAGATTCAAGTACAGGTTAAAAAAGTACAGGTGGAGCTGCAGTACTTGCATACCCTCATGGATCATTGGGGGAATGCACCCTGCATTATGAGTCATGTGCATCTTCCTTCCCCTTTCAGGTGGTAGTAATTTCTCGGCTTCTTTCTTTTCGAATGCATATTTAATATTGTTTTGGCAGTTGTTATTGGCAGTTTGTGGGTTGTTTCTAACACTCTTGTATACTCTTAACCACAATGGTTAATGTATTGGTTTACGGGGTGTGTTAATCCCACCCCCTTTTTTGTATGATTAAACATTATTTTATTAATATAATGGCTTTTTCATCAAAAAAAAATCATTTGAGACAATATATGTTAGAACTAGCTCAACAACCTGCAAGTGACAGTTAACAAGGGGCCTTGATGGTTTAATTCATACATGCTTAGTGATTTCCTTAATCTTTAAAATGAATGTGAATTTTACTGATGTGAAAAGTGATTCCTTTTAATATTTTTGGCTTTAATTTATCTTACCCTGAATCCGAGTTAGTAAGCCCATTTTATCTTCAAATTAAAAATGTAAAAATGAAAATATATGTGGAATAGTCCACTTCATTTTAAAACCCATGCCTTCAATGATTTAGGGCCTAGTTGATTTAGGGCCTAGTACTTCAAAAGCTTTTTAATAAATAAATCTCCCCTTATAACTCTCGTCAATATCGAGGCCATCGTCGCCCGTGATCTTCCCGGTCGAGGTTCGACCTGTGACAACGGCAATATCGAAGCCACACCCTTCAGCGACGGTGATCACCTATGGCTATACGCAGGCATCGAGACGTCATTGCCCTGTAACTCACCCGACGTCAACCTCAAACTCTGCCAATGATATCCCCCTACGACATCGTCTACGCTGTTGTAATTCGTAGCCTTATCCCATCTGGTCTAATAAGAATTACATACGCATCCCAGCACGACTACTTTGGTACCACCTTGTCTTCTTAGGTTCTAACCACTCGTGCACTGTTCGCCTTGCTAGTCCTGCACAATCCTCTCCTCTGATGTTTCTTGCAACCAAAGAAAATACCTCCTATTCGATGGAGATTAAAAAGAAAACGAACAACAACTCGATATTAGGGTTCTTTGCGCGAAGGAATGGTGAATCCACACTACTATGGCATGCTCGATCTAACTGCCTTCGTCTGCTGCACTCAAACTGCCTACTACGTCTGGCAGATTCTCTGTCCGATCGTTTATGTTGGGCTTCGCTGCGCTACTACACGACCTACATATCCACTGACAAAACCTTCATTCGCCAAGTCAAGTTACCGTTCAACATTTATTCATGACCACATCTGTACCTCCACGTTGGAGTATCCACGTCCCTATCAAACATAGTCCCTTTGCCGCTATTTCATCTGAGTCACCACCGTTGGACGTAAAGCTGGCATCATCATCGATTTCGGATGGTCCCATTGTCTCACATCCGTGTCTGCTATGACCATATCAGTGAATCTGACAGGTGCTTCCCACTATGTTGTCACTTTTAAATAACCTGTTTGATATCAATGTCCATAAATGCATTCTTGCTACGAATGCACTCTTGTTCATGACATCATATGGATACTCCTGCTCAGCACTTCCACATCTCCTTCGCCATGGTAGTCTATGTTCGGCTGCTACTCATTACCACATCCAGCTCTGACTCTCTACCGCTGTGCTACAGACGAAAATGCCAGACGATGTCGCTCATCCACGTTTGTCCACGCATTCGGAGCGTGCCTCGTCACTGCATATTGTTCTGTTGTAGATTTCGTCAACTAATGCTATCCTAACGACTCTGTATGACATGTCCGAGGTGTCCTCGCTACCGACGCTTCCTTATGGCCAGCGTCGTCCAAGTGGCATCTGGTTCGTAAGCTTTCACCCACGTATTTCAGCATCGCGTTGTATGGACGCCCACGTCTGCGCCTTTCATTGTTGCTTTCACTGCCAAACATGACACCGTGAATCCACATTACCGCCTTTCGACCATCGTTCCCAAAAGAATTATAACCTGCAACACAAATGTAACACTTATTGTAACACTTATTTTAATAAAGCTATTGAAATACATTTAAATACAATCCTATAAGAATGATTAATTCTTCTTGTCTTAAAAGTCTTCTAGTGGTCGGTCATTGTTATGCCCAATTTTTTTCTTTTTTTTTTTTTGTTTAGCTTTTTAAAATGTGTTTTTTTGGTTTTGTTTTATTTTGTGTTTTTTGTGTTGTTCTTGTGTTTTTGTATTTTTTTGTTATTGTTCTTGTGTTTTTGTTGTTCTTGTTCTTGTGTTTGTGTATGTTTGTATTAATTCATATTTTTTGTGTGAGTTTTTCTATGTTATTTGTTTTTGTTTTTTGTCTGTTGTTGGTTGCTTTTATTATTCATGTTTTTTTGGTTGTCTTTGTAGTGTTCTATTGTTTTTGTCATGTTTATGTTTTGTTATGTTGTTCTTGTGTTTTTTCTATGTGGTTTGTGTTGTGTTTTTTTTTTTTTATCTTATTGTGTGTGTTTGGTTGTGCTTTTCTTTTTGACACATTCAAGGAAAACATGTTTTTTATTTTATTTTATTATATTTATTGTTACTTATTTATTTATTTTAATGTTTTTGTGTGTTTGTTTGCTCCTTGAGTATGTCAAAGGTGGTAGCTCAGGTTCGTGTCCTGGGAAATTTTGGCGGAATGGATACCCCTACCTCCTTGGGTCTTACCCAAAAGTGGCATCCCTTCTGGGATGTTTTCCACAAACAAAAAAAAGAATGATTAATTCTCATTTCCATATAAAAGGAAAAAGCTTCAGAGTATATGCATTCGCATTACATGAAAGGGGGCAAAGCCTTAGTCTTTTGTTTGTTTATTTATTTTTTATTATAATATATATATATATATATATATATATTATAATTTGTTTTTATTTTATTTTTTTGTTATATATATAAATATATTTTTTCCCGATCGTTTATGTTTGTATTAATTCGTATTTTTTGTGTGAGTTTTTCTATGTTATTTGTTTTTGTTTTTTGTTTGTTGTTGGTTTTTTTTATTATTTATGTTTTTTTGGTTGTTTTTGTAGTGTTCTGTTGTTTTTGTCATGTTTATGTTTTGTTATGTTGTTCTTGTGTTTTTTCTATGTGGTTCGTGTTGTGGTTTTTTTTTATCTTATTGTGTGTGTTTGGTTGTGTTTTTCTTTTTGACACACTCAAGAAAAACATGTTTTTTTTTATTATATTTATTATTACATATTTATTTATTTATTTTAATGTTTTTGTGTGTTTGTTTGCTCCTTGAGTATGTCAAAGGTGGTAGTTCAGGTTCGTGTCTTGGGCAATTTTTGCGGAATGGATACCCCTACCTCCTTGGGTCTTACCCGAAAGTGGCATCCCTTCTGGGATGTTTTCCACAAACAAAAAAAAGAATGATTAATTCTCATTTCCATATAAAAGGAAAAAGCTTCAAAGTATAGGCATTCACATTACGTGAAAGGGGGCAAAGCCTTAGTATTTTGTTTATTTATTTATTATAATATATATATATATATTATATTTCATTTTTATTTTATTTTTTTGTTATATATATATAAATATATTTTATTTTTGCATAATTTTTTTTATTCAAATATATATCTATAGATATATCATATATGTAAATATAAATATATATATATATATAAAAAATTAATAATTTTATTATTATTTGAAACATAAAAAAAAACAACAAAATTTTAACCATAAAACTGTGAACAACAAAATTGATGATAAAAATCATCGACAACAAAATTGACGATAAAAATCATCGACAACAAATTGACGATAAAAATTATCGACAACAAATTGACGATAAAAATCATCAAAAATTGCTAATAACAAATTAACAAAAAACTACAACCTAAAAGCAAGCAACCTACTAGACACTCAAAATGAAACAAAAACACCCAAACACAAAAATGAAAAGGTGGATCCCCAATTTTGGGGTAAGTTGTGCGAACAACCACAACAAATGGTGACTCTACTGGGAAATGCTCTTGAGCATTTTGGGTGAAGAACCCAACCTGAAACGAGAACATAAAATGTCATCGAAATAAACATTATTTAGCAATGTCCCAAGAAGATAGGGGTAAGTAGCTTTGAAATGAGAACAACTAATCCATCTGCTTTTGCTCAGTGTGTGCAGAAGTGATTCATTCTGTACTCTCAAAAACCATCTGGATTCCTTCACCTGATTTGCAATTAAGCTATAAAATATTGTCCATGATGTTCTACTTTGAATAACATTTTGTAAAGTCTCTTGAGCATAATTTGTTCAGATAGAGCCCCACTACCAGTCAAGCGTCTATAGCCCCAGTGGAGATTATCTTAAACTAGGTGACTGATTTGATCAAGCTTTTCGATGCTCATCACTCTTTTTTATTTATATCAAGCATTGTTTCAGATAGAGCCCCACTACCAGTCAAGCGTCTATAGCCCTGGTGGAGATTATCTTAAACTTGGTGACAAATTTGATCAATCTTTGCATTGCTTATATTCTCCATTTTTTTTCTTTTTTTTGTAGAGAGATTTGCAAATCTATATGAGATAACTAAACTTGAGCATATTACAAAAAATAGCTTTGTTTTGCAAATCAGGATGATTTCACCCTTTCGGATTTTCAAAAATACCCTTTAATATATGTGAGTTATATGTGGAGCTTCAGCAAAATATTTCATTGCTTCACTCTCCACCATCTTGGTCCCCCATAACTAGGCATAATCACACAATAATTCCTCATCTTTCATCTAGTTCACCTATTTTCTGGTTATATATTCCATCCTACTAAACCAGAGAACACAAAAAATGGGCCAGAGGCCATCAGTTAGCAATCACGCAACATTACCTCAAAACCAAGGAACAACCTTAACACACCAAAGAAACCAGAGAACCAAAATCTGGCCTAGACCAAACCAACAATAACACAACACACAAAAATAAATCAAACAACACAAATAACAAAACAAAAACCAAAACCAAAACACCAAGCATATATACATATAATACACGCCTATACACCTTTCAGGGTTTGAAATAGTGCTTTAGATGCAGCCCATTAATAGGCAAAGACAAATATTTTCCATCCAAGGTTTTTAATCTAAAACTATTTTTACCTAGGATTTCAGAAACTTGATATGGACCCAACCACAAACAATCAAATTTATCATGATCCCCTTTCTTTTCATGTCCTTTATCCCACAAAAAAACTAGATCTGAAATTTTGAATGTTTTAACCATAGACCTCTTATCAAACCATCTCTTTACTACATCTTGATGTTTACTAAAGTGAAGCATGGCTTCCTCTCTCTTCTCATCAAGATGCATTAAATGTGTTAATATAGTTTCAAGATGATTATTTGTTCCAAGATATTCCTTCATAAAATGAAGGGTTTGCAATCTTAAATTAGTGGGAAAGATAGGATCTTGCCCATAGACTAAGTGATATGGAGATGTTCCAATTGACTCTTTTGTTCTAGTTCTATCAGCCCAAAGGGTAAACTTTAGTTTACTATGCCAATCCCTAGGGTTCTTTTCAAGCAACTTTTTGATCACACATAGCAAATTTTTATTAGAGGATTCTACCAAACCATTACCTTGTGGGTAATAATTTGAAGAGAATTTCAAGCTTACCTTGTTATCATATGCCCAATTTGCAAATTGCATGGAAGAAAAGGCAGAACCATTATCACTTACTATTGTGTTGGGTATGCCAAAATGAGTCACAATGCAATCCTCTAAAAATTTAATAACAACATCAGTGGTAGCATGCTTTATGGGGATTGCTTCAGTCCACCTAGTGTAGTAATCTATGGTAGTAAGGATATATTTATGAGAATCAGATGAGTTGGGATTGATAACCTCAACAAAATCCAGTCCCCATTGTGCAAAAGGTCTTGCCTCTACCATAGATTATAATGGCATTGTTGCATTTCTTTCTCTATTGGCCGCCACTTGACATGTATGGCAAGATCGCACATGAGCATGTGCATCCTTGAAGAGATGGGGCCAATAGTATCCCACCCTAAGAATCTGGTGAGTCATTGCATTGGCTGACCCATGTCCAGTTCCATACTTACCATGGAAATCCTTAAGTACTTGGGTCGCCTCTTCTTGGTTAACACAATGAAGGTAAATCCCTTCATGATTCCTCCTATACAAAACACCAGACTTAATCAGAAAATTTGCAGATTTCAAATGCAAAGCTCTACATTGAGTAGAAGTGAGATGTAATGGGCACTTACCATTCAGCAAGAAATATATGATATCAACATACCAATCATCTTTAGTTATGTCTTCCACATTGTAATGTTGGCATGATATTAATGGATCAATTTCTATGATTGACTTGACCAATCCTTGTCCATGAACTATTTTCATAGGTTGGATTTCTAGATCAAATTCTTGGAGGGTCAAAATCCATTTTCCCCATCTTTCACCTAGTTCATTTTGCAAAAACATAGACTTGACAGCAGGGTCAGGGACTACAGCAAAAACCCTACTATGCAGTATGTAATGTCTGAATTTCTTTATGGTTTTGAATAGCGCATACATTTGTTTATCAAGAATAGAATATCTCAATTGTGCATCCTTCAATGGAGCACTCAAAAATACGATAGGGTTTTCAATGTTACCTTCACTCTTTTGAGTTAGGACACTGGAAAAGGAATGATCCGAAGCAAACGTGTAGACATAAAAAGGCTTTGAATAATTTGGACTAACTAAAATAGGGGCCCTAGAGATAGCATCCTTGATGCTTTTGAAAGCATCCCTATTTTTGTTTGTCCATTTAATCTGAGCATCCTTTTTTAACATGTCATTCAAAGGTTTGGCAATCTCTGTGAATCCTGAAATGAACTTCCTTACGAAATTGATCTTGCCAAAGAAAGATCTTAACTCTTTCCTGCTATTGGGTGGAGGGATGTCTTGTATAGCAGCTATCCTTTCCAGATCAATAGAAATTCCTTCCTTCGAAATAATGTGTCCCAATAGCTTACCTTTTGTTACCCCAAAGATGCATTTTTTGGATTAAGGGAGATCCCATGTTCCCTACATATTTGGAGAACTTTCCTCAAATCCCTGACATGATTTTCCCTCTTCTTAGAAAAAATAGGAATGTCATCCATGTAAACAATGATACACTTACCAATGAGCCCTTTGAATGCAAAATCCATAGCTCATTGGAAGGTGGCACCAACATTCAATAATCCAAATGACATTCTTCTATATGTGAATGTTCCCCATTTAGTTGTGAAAGTTGTCTTCATTCTATCATTTGGGTGGATAAGGATCTGATTGTATCCCAAATAACCATCTAGGAATGACATCATTTCTGACCCATTAACCATTTGAAGAATCTCATCGATGGAGGGCAATGGGTAATTATCCTTTTGGGAAGCTTTATTCAAATTTTTGAAGTCAATACACAATCTTATCTCTTCGTTCTTCTTTCTCACCGGGACTAGATTGGCAACCCATGTGGAATGCCTAACAGGAAAGATGATTTTTTCTTCTAGCAATCTCTTCACCTCTTTCTCTATTAGGGGCTCTAATAATGGGTTGATAGGTCTTTGTCTCTGTCTGAAAGGCTTGGATTTCGATTTTAATGGAATCGTGTGCATTATCACATTTTGATCATACATTTTCAAATCCTTGTAACTCCATGCTATGCAATCCACATACTCTCTTAGTGCATGAGTGATAGACTCCTTTTCTTGACTTGTACATGCCTTAGCAATGAACACCTCTCATGGATTTTTTGCACTCCCTAAGTTGATTAGATCACATGCTTCTTTAGGGGTGGTACCTTTTTGCCTCTTTTTGTTTGATATCCGATATCAAATATCTTTTCTAGTGAAACAATATCTTTTGGCATTGTATTCATCATTTGGGTTGTTTCACTATCCAGGTATGTTTCTTCCTACCCTCTCTTATCCTCATCTATCACCTAATTTTTGAAAATACCAGAGTTAGTGATAAAATTAAAAATGTGTCTATCACTATCGAATACTTGCAAATTGGTAACGTTGTCTGGTATTGAAGGATAGGGCACTAGCTCAATTGAATTTTTTTTGCATTTTTTATGGTCGACTGGCTTGAGCATACTTGCTGCAATGGCTAAAGAATCTACCATTCGATTGTGTTTCCTAGAGATAAGGGAAATATTGAAAGCATCAAACTCATCTATCAGATCCCTAACTCTAGTCTTGTAAAGGCTCAATATTTTATCTCGATATGCATATTGCCCTTTTACCTATTTAACCACTAACTTCGAGTCTCCCAAAACTTTGAGACACTTAACCTTCTTATTCAGAGCCAACTGAAGTCCAAAAATGAGTGCTTCATACTCCACCACATTATTGGTGGCTAGAAACTATAATCTATAGGCAACTAGCATAGGCTTGCTACCAGGACATGTAAGTTCGATACCAGCTCCAGCACCTTGTTTTGATTTGGATCCATAAAATATGAGAATCCAAACCAAACTATCCTCTTCAGAAGTGCCACAAGAAAGGCTTTCCTTTTGAGGTTCTTCGATAGCTTCTTCTATGTCAAAGTTATAGACCCCTAAATCAGTTTCAGCAAATTGGATTTCATTGGGCCTATTATACTTTGTAATCATCTCTTTGAGCCTCGGCTCACTATCCACCTAGATTTGGTTTGCTACTCCCCTCCAAGGTAACCACATGTGGGAAGAATATGTAACAATGTAACCATTCAGGTTCTTACTCCAATCTCTTCCTAACACCATGTCGTATTTGGTAGTGATATTGAGCACAAGTATATCCACATGATGTTGAATTCTAGGCTCTGAATTGATCTGAATCAGGACATCATTCACAACTCCAACCACATCTACAACCGATCTATCCAATTGTATCACTTTACTCTTTGAAGGGATTGGCTTGAATCCTAACTTCTGGAAAATCTCGAGGGGCATGATGTTACCCGAGGCACCCGAGTCTATCAGACAATTATGCAAGTTTTTACCTACAATTCTGATGGTTATGAGAAAAGGAGGCACTTCTCACTTTTCCTTCCATAACACTAATTGAGACTCAACACCTTTGACCTCATGTATTTGACTTGGTGGATACAAACCTTTCACCAAATCTTCCCCTTGACCCGATAATTTAGCAACCTCAAAAATCGAGATATTAGCCTTAGTCCTTTTCAAGTCCTCTACTATATCATAAGTAGATTTTTTAATATTTTGCATCTTCTACGTAGGTTTGGACAATTCAACAATCGGAGGAGGAGGTGGATTATTATCACCTTTGGTATCAGGAGGAAGAAGGGGATTGTTTGGCAGAGTGGAGGAAGTTTTGGGATTCTTGGAACTTCTCGTGTAATAACCATGACTTCCTTTTCCAAACTATCTAATAGCTTGGACTTCCTCTTCCATAGTTTCATCATCCTCTTCTCCTAATATTTCAGTGTCCTCTTCTCCTTCCTCATTTTCTTGATAGTGGACAACTTTTGTTACCAAAGCATCCTCTTTCCCTTGGCAACAATGGGATGTTCCCTCACCTTGGGGCTCTAACTCACCATAATCCTCAAAAGCATCTACCTGATTGGCTACAGGGTTAGGTATGCACCCATTATTGGGGTGAGTATTATACGGTCCCCCTCCCCTATGGTTAGGATTTTTATTAGGCCTAGAGGGTTGGGAAAGTTGCTTCTATATGTGGACCATGTCATTGCTTATTTTGATATACTTTCTTCTCCAATTCTTCAACCTTAGAATTAGATCCTTGTGGTTGGGGCACTACAGTGCCAGATCCAAATACATTTCCTACGTTGGCAACCTCTTGACTAGATGTGATGGTTTGATTCTGAGCATTTTGGTTCCACCAAGGATTCATGCTTTGAAGAGGTGGGACCATAGGATAGGTTATCGAGGTTTGAGTGTTGATCGCATCGAATCCTGGTATGGTTATCTGATTGTTTGCCAACATTGGTGTGGTAGGTAGAATGGCTGCATTAGGATAGGTGGGGAAGGATGGATACATGGGCATGAATGGGTATTGTTGATGGTATGGTAGGGCATTCATCGTTGGCACTTGTGGTGCCATAATCTGGTTCATCATGGCAAACTGACTATATGGACCAAATTGTCCTACCATGGGCAATTGGGGCATCCCCATACCTTGCGATGTCATTTGTTGCTCAATGGTCATGGCCTCCGCATAAGCTAGGGCAAGGGTTGTAACCTGGGGGTTCCTCCTAGAAAACATGGTTATCATGGGATCTAGAGCTCCAAAGTATAATTGAAGGGCCACAACGACATCCACCACGAAATGGCGAGTTACACTCATGTAAAGCTTCTGGAACCTAGCATTGAATATCCTAATCGGCTCATTGGGTAACCTTTTATAGGACACAAATTGATTATAGATGATGGTAGGATCTAAAAGTGACCTGAACTGATTAATGAAGGCTACCTCTAATTGGGCCCAAGAAGTGATGGACCCTACGAGTGAGATTCATATACCAATCATGAGCCATTTGATCCAAACTCATGGGGAAAAGCCTACAAGCGATATCTTCATGATTTACTCCTAGTCTAATCAGATGGTCTTTGTAATTTTAGATATGCTCTTCAGTTGTGATAGGACCATCATGCTTAAACTTGGGTATCGACCTCTCAATATTCCTAGGTATTTCATGGACATCCTCGGGTATGTTCAATGGAATATTAAGCACCCCGTACCAAGGAGCTGGTGGTTGGGCCATGTTATTCAATGGTGGTGGCCCTATAGGAATAATAGAAACCATTGAAGTGATGGGGATAGATACACTTGATGTAGCTACCATAATGGAAATAGTGGGTGCAGACCCACTAGATGTACTTGAGTCTAAAGATGACCCTAGATCAAGTATACTGGATGGGATTTCGATCTCTTGAGTTTTGTTTCTTGGCTTCCTAGAATTGGGAGAAAGACTTTAAAATATGGTTTCCCTAGTGGTTTTGGACCTAGTAGCGATGTACTCAAGTTGGGCCAGCTTGGGAAAACTAATGTTCTACAAGGCTTCTCACAAATCACTCACAGTAAAACCTGGATAAACACTGTACCTACAAGCACAATAAGGTGGAAATAAAACTACCCACATTAACTATTAGAAAACCAAAGATCTAAATCACAAAGCTATGAAATAAGGCCCTCCTTCTAGCACCAAAATATTGAGTGGGATATTTTACCCTATTGCAAAATGATCACCACAATCAGAGTATTAAATTGAAAACTCTCTCTTGCAAAGAAATTAAGTGAAAACTCGAATTTCTCCAAGGTTTTGTTACACAAGCATTCTGCATATATATGTGAAAGCAAAGATCATTTGAGATAATATATGCTAGAACTAGCTCAATAACCTGCAAGTGACAGTTAACAAGGGGCCTTGATGGTTTAATTCATACATGCTTAGTGATTTCCTTCCTTAATATTTAAAATGAATGTGAATTTTGCTCATGTGAAAAGTGATTCCTTTTAATGTTCTTGGCATTAATCTGTCTTACCCTGAATCCCAGTTAGTAAGCCCATTTTATCTTCAAATTAAAGGTGTAAAAATGAAAAGATGCATGGAATAGTCCACTTCATTTTAAACCCCATGCCTTTAATGTGAGATTCATTTTACAGTTAGTAGATTCATTTTATCTTCATTATGAGTGTTCTACTAAATGCTAAGTTAGACTTTGAACATGTTAGCCAGTTAGTAAGTCAACATTCATTTGCATTATCTGCCATTAATGTAGAGTAGGCGTTAGTACCCTCCCTCCTAGATTGATTTTATCTTAAAATTTAGATTTGAAAAATTGAACAAAGTTTGGTGCAATTTGGAGGTGCAAAAATTCTGGATGAGGACCAGAATGCAAATAAACTAAACAAAAAATTTACAAAAAATTCTGGACAAGGACCAGAATGGAAATAACTGAAATAAAATGCAGAAATTCTGGAAAATGACCAGAATGGAAAGAACTAAAAACAAAATGCAAAAATTTTGGAAAATGACCAGAATGAAAGAACTAAAATTCTGGAATGGACCAGAATGAAAGAACTAAAATTCTGGAAAATGGACCAGAATGGAAAGCAATAAACAAAAATGACTTTTTACAAAACAGAATAAACAAATTACAGAAAATAAATTTAATCTATTTACACCAAAGCTGGAAAAATATGCATATAAATCCTGGTATCACACTCCCCTACCCTGCAAAACCACAGATTATGAGACAAGTCTAAAGGTAACCAAATCTAAGCAAACCTGCATGAAACACAATCGGATTAGATCAAGTGCAAGACTCAAAGGACTCAATAATGTTTGCATCAATCTTAATCTTCACCTAGTATAACCCCCTAAAGGCATTAAATACGTAGATACAAATTAAAACAAGATGCATTAAAAGAATAAACAATAAACACAATAACCCTCAACCAAAAATCTCCTGTGATTTTTCTCACAAAGTGTATGCCTGCCAAAATGTATGCATTCGATTTCTTCAAAAATTGTCTTTTTTTACAAAAATTTCCAACCCTTTTTTGAAAATTTCATGGGCCTAAATGAAAAAACTAAAACTTGACCCTTGGTCTTCACTTTCCCATTTGCCTCTTCATTTTCCATTAATCTTAAAACATTCCCCCTTTTCCTTATAACTCCCCATGACTCGAATAACCCTAAATAAAAATAAAAAGGGGACAATAATATTCCATTTTCATTTTTATTTTATCTTTTATATTTTTTTATCTCCTTATAACTCCCTTTTATATTATAATGAAAATTCGAATATCCACTTTCCTTATGACTCCCATTTAAAATTATAATATAACAAATCCAATTATTTAGGGCCTAGTACTTCAAAGCCTTTTAATAAATAAATATCCCCTTATAACTCCCATCAATATACTATAATATATAAAATGAGCTTCAACTGTTCATTCTCCTTATGACTCCCTCTATATATATATTATAAAATATGAAAAAAAAAAACAAAAAAAACTTTAATTTCCATGTGCTCTTCCCAGATAAACAAACACCCAACAAATCAACTGAAATACCTTAGGGTATTTTGATGTTTATAACCAAAGGCCATCGCCACCTGCGATCTCCCTGGTCAAGGTTCGACCTATGACAACGGCAATATCGAAGCCACACCCTTCAACGACGGTGACCACCCATGGCTATACGTAGGCATCGGGATATCGTTACCTTGTAACTCACCCGACGACAACATCGAACTCTACCAATGATCCCCCCTGTGACATTGTCTGAATTACTACAGTTAGTAGCCTCATCCCATCTGGTCCAATCGAAATTGCATGCACATCCCAGTGTAACTACTTTGCTACCACCTTATCTTCTCGGGTTCTAACCACCCATGCACTATTCACCTTGCTAGTCCTGCACAACCCTCCGATGTTTCCTACAACCAAATAAAATACCTCCTCTTCGATGGAGGTTAAAAATAAAATGAACAACAACTCGATATTAGGGTTATTTGCACGGGAGAATGGTGAATCCACACTACTCTGGCATGCCTGATATGACCGCCTTCATATTGAAATTACCTACTATGTCTGGCAGATTCCCTTCCCGACCGTTTATGCTGGGCTTCGCTGCTACACGACCTACATATTTGATGATAAAATCTTTATTTTCCAAGTTAGGTTACTGTTCAATATTTATTCATGATTGCTTTCGTACCACCACATCTGAGTATCCATGTACCTATCAAATGTAGTCCCTTTATCGCTATTCCATCTGAGTCACCACCTTTGGGTTTAAAGCTGTCATCATCATCAATTTTAGATGGTCCCATTGTCTCACATCCACGTCTGCTATGACAATATCAGTAAAATCCTACAGGTGCTTCTCACTGCGTTGCCGCTTTTGAATGACTTGCTTGATATCAATGTCCATAAGTGCATTCATGCTACGAATATGCTCTCAGTCACGTCATCATATGGACACTCCTGCTCAGCACTTTCATGTCTCCTTTGTCATGTTAGTCTATGTTCGGACGCTACTCGTTACCACGTCCAGCTCTGACTCTCTACCACTGTGCTACAGAAGAAAATTCTAGACGATGTCACCCATCCATATTTTTCCATGCATCCGAAGCGTACCTCGTCACTGCATATCATTTTGCTATAGATTTCATCAACTAACGCTATCCTGGTAGTCACTCTCTATGACGTGTTCAAGGTGTCCTCACTACCGACTCTCCCGTGTGCCCAGCACCATCCAAGTGGCATTCGATTTATAATCTTTCACCCACATCTTCTGGCATCCACATCTGCGCCTTTCATTGCTACTTTCACTGGCAAACATGACACCGTGAATCCACATTACCGCCTTTCGACCATTGCTCCCGAAATAATTATAACCTGCAACACAAATGTAACACTTATTTTAATAAAGCTATTGAAATATATTTAAATACAATCCTATAGGAATGATTGATTTCCATTTCCATATAAAAGGAAAAAGCTTCAGAGTGTATGCATTCGCATTACGTGAAAAGGGGCAAAGCCTTAGTTTTTTGTTTATTTATTTTTTATTATTATAATATATATAGTATATTTCATTTTTATTTTTATTTTTTTATATATATATATGAAATTATATATATAGAAATATATTTTATTTTTGCATATTTTTTTTATTCAAATATATGTATATGTATGTAAATATAAATATATATAAATAAATAAATATATATATATTGAAATAAACGAACACTCTTCCATTGATTAGAACAAGTTTAAATAATACAGTGAGCGCCCAGATTAGCTCGTAATCTTAGGATCTAATCAACAGCTTAGGTCTTCAAATAAAAAATTAAAAATAGACCAAATATTATTACGCTAACAATAGCGTAACTAACCTAGGTAGTTAACTAACTACCCTATATAAATAAAGTAATAATAAGAATTACTATAGTAAATCTAACAACCCCCCTTATTACATTATTTATGTAATTAAAAAACTACTAACATCCCCCTTATTACATCATGTGGTAATACAAAGAGAGCTGCGAAACAATTCAAATTTGACACGTGCAAGTGCCTTATTCAATAGATAGACTGTTGTGGTGACAACTTCTGCCCAATATAGTTGCTCAAGACTAGCTCCTGTGAGCATGCAACGAACCATTTCCTTGATGGAACGATTCCTCCTTTCTAAAACTCCATTTTGCTGAGGAGTATAAGCAGTAGTTAACTGTCGTGTGATCCCATTTTATTTCAAGAACTCAGAGAATTCTTTAGAGATGAACTCCCCCCATCGATCTGAGCGGAGGGTCTTTATAGAAGTCCCTGACTCCTTTTCAACAGATTTCTTGAATTGCTAAAAGAAGCCAAATGCTTCAGATTTCAGTTGAAGAAAGAATACCCACATCTTTCGTGAGTAATCATCTACGAATAACTAAAAATACCTCTTACCCCCACAACTGTTGGGAGTGAAGGGACCGCATAGATCGGTGTGAATCAACTCCAAAGGTTTATTTGCTCTTGTAGAGCTCCTTTCAAAAAGCACTCTATGTTGCTTTCCCCAAGCATTCAGAGCAAACTGGTAAAGTGGTAGAAAGGGAAGGAAGACCTTTTACCATTTCATACTTACTTAATTCAAGTAAGTAACCAGAACTCAAATGTCCATATCTCTTGTGCCATAGGGAACTTGCCTCCTTTGTAGAGATAGTCATGGCTACATGTGGAGTAGAGATAGCATCTAAGGCAAATAAGCCATGCTTATATGAAGCAGTGGCAATGTTCTTACCCCTCATGGTAACAGAACAACACTTCTTGCCTCCCTCAACACTAAAGTTCACAACCATATTTTTGTCCAGAATTTGTGTGACTGACAACAAATTGTTTGCCAATCCTAGAACATAGAGAACTTTTTCAATATAACACTTGCCATCAGGAAGAGTGACTGAAACAGTACCTTCTCCCTGAACCTTGTAGCTTTTATCATCAACAATAGTGACAGGTTTGCCCTCTTTGGCCTCAAAAGACTCAAACCACGATTTGTCACCAGTCATGTGCTTACTGGCTCTAGAATCAACATACCAAATAGGATCCGTCTGCTTGGACATTGTGGTAGTCATGAGAACTTTGTGGGCTCTCTCAGAATCCATGTCATATTCTTCAACAACAACATTCACTTGTTGTTTTTTCTTTCGTGGTTTGTTCCGGCCTTTATGTTTTGATTGTTTATTCTTATGCCAACATCTGTTTGTATCATGACCTTCTTTGTCATAGATCTTGCAATATCGCTTTTTCTGTTGAGGTTGTTGAGTTTGTTTCCCTTTGGAATCCTTTTGTGAATTCCCTCCCTTCTAAAAATTACCCTTCTTCTGGTTCTGCCCTTTCCTGTTGATGTAGAGGGCAGTGTTAGAAGAATCATCTCGTTGTAGTTGGCGTGCCTCCTCCTCTTGAAGAATATTAACCAATTCTACAAAAGTAACTTTTCGTTGCGACACCTGAAGGGAAGTGATCAACACCTGATAAGAATCAGGTAAAGCTCTCAATACAATTGAGGTAAGGAGCTTATCATCAACTGGTTCTCCTAAAGAATTCAACTTTGCTTTCAATTCAGACACTCTGCAAAGAAAAAATTCAACTGTCTCCCCCTGCTTCATGCTTAGACTGTGTAATTGAGATTGAAGGAATAGAATAGTGGAATCATTCTTTCCCTCATATATAGTATTAAGGGCATCCCATGCCTCTTTACTATTTTCACAGTCAGCAATATGGGGTTGAACTTCATTAGCCACAACAAGCAAAATGAGCACCTTTGCTTTGCTTTCTAGCTTGTCAAAGTCTTTTTGAGCAGTAGATGGAGCTGTAGCACCAGCAGTAGATGAAGGTCTTGTTGTTGCTCCAGATACAACATCCCATAAGTCATCCATGACTAGGATAGCCTTCATCTTGTTTTTCCATGGTGTGTAATTAGGACCTTTCAACAACTGATGAGAATCAATCATTAATTTTGCAAACATGGTGAAGGTTCCTTATAACACCAATTAGTCCCCCTTTCGATATATCTTTTGCTAGGCCGTTATACCGTACAAAATACCTATCCTTACGTGAGGGAAACTATAGGTATTTAGAAAGATAAAAAAAATCACCCGCCCTTATGTGAGGGAAACTATAGGTAATTTTTAGAGATCATACGATATGTGGAACTTAAGCAGTACTGAAAGGGAATAGTCTTGTTGATGGCACCTACCATAGAAATTCTGCAATCCTCATGCATGGGGCATAACTTCCCCTAAACACTTTGGATTTCAGAACTTTCATCAGGATTTACGCCTAAACACAAGAACTATTAGGGTAATGGATGGAGTAAAAAAATGCAAAATGGCAAACTTATCTCTCCCCGACGATTTATAGAGAACAAGCTCAAACATCATTTTGGCAGCTATATTAGGCGGCAAATACAGTAGCACAATCATGATAGCTTTACCTGTAAGTGCTGGCCAGAGGTATCACAAATACCGAACGTTGTAGTGCAATAAATTGCACGGATGGGTTTTAATTATTTCGGGACTTAGGAGTGAATTTCATTTTAAATTTTAATGTTATAGTGCAAAAAATGAAATATGCAACATACAACATAAAAGTGCCCACAGAAATAACCCAATAGGTGTCAGGCGCAGCCGAAAATGCACCTTTACAATAATTCCAAATTTGCTTTTCAAAAAATTACTCACGTTCCCCCTTTGATTTTTGGAAAAAAATACCCCCGTAAAAAAAATCTCTTAACAAAGCATTTTTTTTATAATTATTATATATTTTTAAAGTTAAAAAAAAAATTAATTTATATAGTTTAAAAACTATGAAAATATAGTTTAAAACTATTGAAAAATAAATTAAATAAAACTATTGAAAAATAAATTAAAATTTTAATTTATATAGTTTAAAACTATTGAAAAATAAATTAAAATTAAAATTTTAATTTAACTAAAAAAAATAATAATTAAAAAAAAACTTTAGAATTTTTTTTTTACCTTTTTTCTTTCCAAGGGGGAGTCTGCGGGATTTGAACCCCCGACCTGTAGGCTCCCTGAGCCTTACCGCACAGTCCACCACTAGGTGGACTAGCGGGCTGATCCGAAAGGATCAGGGACCCCCTCCTATTTGAGGAGGGTCCCTCAACCCCTTTCCCTTGCGTGATCGCCTGGCCACGACTTCCTCTATGGCTGGTGGTGGCGAGAGGCCTGCGGCAGCTGCAATAGGTGGTCGCGATGGCTGAAGGCGGCCACGGCTATAGCAGATGGTCGCGATGGCAGGATGTCGCACGGCTACTGCTGCTGCAGGTGGCCACGACTGCTGTAGGTGGCCGCGGTTGAAGCAGGAAGTGCACGTCGCCTGTGTCACGCATCGCACGCGACGTAGGGGGGGGGTAGCATGAGAAAAAAAATCGCATAGGGGGGCGGTGCGATAAAAAAATCACATCGCACGGGGGGTGGGCGTGCGTGATAAAAAAATCACATCGCGGGGGGGTGGGGGGGCGCGTGATAAAAATAAAATCACACACGGGGGGGTGCGCATGCGTGATGAAAATAAATCATGCACGACGTCGCCGTGGGGGGAGGGAGAGAGAGAATTACGTGAAAAAAAAACACGCGCAGGAGTGGCACAGCGTAGGTGGGTGGGGTTGGGGGGTCTGAGTTTTTTTTTTTTTTAAATGCATGCACAGAAAAAACACGCACAGAGAAAAAAAATTTCTCAGACCAGCGCTGGAAAAAAAATGTGTGTATCTTCCAGCAATCTTTCGCTTCCTCCAAAAAAACTTCTGCTTTTCTCCAGGCAAGACCAGCTCTACAAAAAATGTGTCGCCTCCTCTCTCTCTCACCCTTCTGGCTCTGATGCCATGTTGAAATAAATGAACACTCTTCCATTGATTAGAACAAGTTTAAATAATACAGTGAGCGCCCAAATTAGCTCGTAATCTTAGGATCTAATCAACAGCTTAGGTCTTCAAATAAAAAATTAAAAATAGACCAAATATTATTACGCTAACAATAGCGTAACTAACCTAGGTAGTTAACTAACTACCCTATATAAATAAAGTAATAATAAGAATTACTATAGTAAATCTAACAATATATATATATATATATATAATACCCTTTATAATTTTTTATTTTATTTTATTATTATTTGAAACATACCCATGAAAAAAAAACACCAAAATTTTAACCATAAAACTGCGAACAACAAAATTGACGATAAATATCATCAACAACAAAATTAATAATAAAAATCATCAACAAGAAATTGATGATAAAAATCGTCGACAATAAATTGATGATAAAAATTGTTGAAAACTGCTAAAAAAATTAACAAACAACTACAATCTAAAACCAAGCAACTTACTAGACACTCAAAATGAAACAAAAGCACCCAAACACAAAAATCAAAAGGTGGGTCCCCAATTTTGGGGCGAGTTGTGTGACAATCACAATAAGGATATCAAGTCATATAGAGTCAAGAGATAACAATATACTATATAGTAGTGGACATGTACAAAGATAACATCAAATATTTGAAAAGCCATTACACCTACTATCATCTCTGGTGTCATCAGAAACTGCATCCCAACATGCAAAAGGCCCCTCTGTATAACCCTTGTCCCTACAAGACATGAGTTAAAGAGTAATATGAACATACACAAGGTTATCTAATTTTTTTTAATATTTTTTTTAAACCTTATGGCTAGGTGTGGCTAGGCCCACCTTAAAAAACTAATAATAATAATAATAATAATAATAATAAAATCTATGTTAATGCCCAAACTGGGCTAGGTTCAGCTGGATGAACTCTGACTTACCATAGGGTTTGGCTTCGTCGAACCCTAACTGACAAGGTTCGGTCAAAGCTAAACCCTGTCAGATAGGGTTCGAATGAGTTTCGTCCCATACGTACCCGATCGTGAACCCACAAACCTGGTGTAGGTGCGGGTGCGCGCACCCAACCAACTGGGTGCGCGAACCCGGTTACACTAGTAAAAACATAAATAATATACAATATTTTTTATAGAAATATTTTTTTTAAGTTTGAAAAAATTATATTAAAATAATATTATTTAGAAGTTGGATAAGACTCCTTTCAATCTTTACAATAGTAAAGGAGATTTGCATTGGAGCCAAATCTCCTAAACCATATATATGTAATGGTTGTCCAAATTAACATTGGATTTTATCACTAACCTGCCTAATCCTCTCATCCTAAATAGCCATACCACTATGTCATTGAATCCCTACCTCCTTCTCCTCAATAGCCATATCATTATTCCATTGAACCCCTACCTCTTTGATACCCATATTAGCTAGAAACTACCATCTTCTACCCACAAAAATCAAAATCACATCATTTAATTCCCTCCACAATTCCTTAATTTGGGTGACAAAAATCTTCAACCTCCATGTCTCCAAAGAAAATTTCCTCATGCAATCCAAATCTCCTACCAATATTTGAAAATTTGATTCTATGATTATCCTCCTATAACTATGTCCTACTGCCTAGATAGAAGCAAATTTGATAGCTAAGATTTTTGCTTTATTGTTTGTGGTCCTACCTAGGCCTTGCAATTTCCACTAGAGTATTGTACCAACATGATTCTTGTAAACCACTCCAATTCCAGCTCTACTCAAATTTCCTTTTGCATTTCCATCAATATTAATTTTAATACAACCTTATAAGGGTGGTTTTCACCTAGCTCTATCGTCCACTTTAGCATACACTACCACAGTTTCCATGATGTTTCTCCAAATGACCTACCAAATACCATCCAAGGATGAAAAAGTTTCTCTAAAAATTCTATCATTTCTCTTCAACCACTCTTGCCACCAAATGAAGTTTAATCCAAGCTTCCACTCGATACGAAGAGCTTCAAATTTAAATCTACCCCTCTTCCATATTTCCCAAATATTAATCCGATTCAAGTCACCATTGGTTCGGATTTTATAAGCTACTGGTTCAGATTTTATAAGCTAAAAACCATTGCTCCCAGATTTGGCACATGAATGGGCACTCAAACATCAAGTGGTTAGATGTTTCCTTGCTCTTGTAGCATAAAACACATTGATATGGACCAAAAATTTCCCTACGTCTTAGATTATCAAAAGCAAGAATTTCATTGTGTATGAATTGCTAGAAAAAACTCATAAGTTGCAATTCCACAAGCCTACTCCAATATTATTTCCTTTACAAACCCTATCCCATTTACAAAGAGGAAACCTAAAATTTTCCTTGCATCCTTTCCAAAGAAAGTCTTTGAATTTTATCAAATTTTGATGGTATACCTAATTATAATATTGAAAGTGGCATCATATATAGGGATGGATTACAATGTATTCCTTATGATTTGTAGCCTTCTTTTTTTCAATGAGTAAGTTGTAACCTTATTGCAATGGTTAAGAACTTATTTTTCATAACCCAACATATTGTAAATACTTTTGGTATTTAATTTCATGTATGTGATGGAAATTGGATGACACAAGGTAATTATGACTTGTCACTTGATGCTTAGGAGGATAGCATTATTGATATAAAGGTAAATGTTCAATTGGTGTTAGTAGCAAATATTATTGATATGATGATTAATATTATGCCTTAATTATTAGTGTTATTAATTGATGAATTTTTATAAACTGACTAAGATCGATAGATTCATCCTCCAATCTGACTAAGCAAAGGATGATATCATAAAGAAAAAGGTAGAATAAATAGAATAACATCATGACATAAAGAGAAATTGCACACACTCCGCGTAGATAAGTATTGCATTTTTATTTTAGCATGTGCATATGTGATTGATGTAGTAGGCTCGATTATTAGAATTATTGTTTTCTTTTTAACTTTAATAATTCTAATTTTAAGTTACTTCCATTAGGTTCCATAGAACATGGTTTTTATTATTGATCGAACCTTATTACGAGGCTTTGAAAAGGTGATTAAACTTCATATTTGAATATAAAATGAAGGAAAATAATGAAATAGAATAACATCATGACATAAAGAGAAATTACACATACTCCACTTAGATAAGGATTGCATTTTTATTTTATCATGTGCATATGTGATTGATGAAGTAGGCTTGATGATTAGAATTTTTGTTTTGTTTTGAACTTTAATAATTCTAATAATTTTAATATGAAGTTACTTCCATTAGGTGCCATAGAACATAGTTTTTATTATTGATCTAACCTTATTGTGAGGCTTTGAAAATATGATTAAACTCCATATTTGAATAACAATTTTCAAACAAACAATTAATCAATTCTTTTTGAACTTGCAAAACAACAATCTTCAAACAAACAATTCCTTTTGAGTAGAAACCCTTATAGCTCCAAAGTTAAATTCAATCAATTAATCATCACACATTTTTTCAATATGCAAAATGTCTAATTTTGCATTCAATATTCAAATCAACAAACAATTTTCAAAATATAAGTTTTTGAAATCAATTTCAATTTTGAAATTCAAATCTTTATTTGAAGTAGAAAACTCTATTTCTCCAAACTTTAAATTTTGTAAATTTAATTTTGTAGCTTTCAATTTGAAACCAATTAAATTCTTCGAAGTGATTTGCAATGATAAAAACTTCAAATTCTTCTTGGAGTTAAATTCCTTTTGAATCCCTAATTTAAAAATTCTCAACTTTCAATTTGTAATTTTTCAAAAATCAAATGTGGAAGTCAAGTTCAAATTAAAAAAATCTTATCACTCCAAATTTAATCAACTTATAATAATTGCAAATTTGAGTTCCTAATTCATCACTCTTCCATCAATCATGCACCAAAATTATATTTACAAAAATGTAAGTCAATATTGCATACCTTATGTCAATGCTTTCGATTTCTTCCACTTGTTCATCATTTCCTTCATGCAATGGATGTTACCCTATGTAAGCATTTTAGGTTTTAGTTGTGATTACCTTGCAAAGTTGGAACTTCACTTTCCTTTGCAATGTAATTCTTTTTTGAATCCTTTTATGGCTTTCTAATTACAATACTTAGAGGTTCTTCTATCAACGCAGTCATTAACTATTCTTTACACAAAGACGTCTTCCTCCATGCCTTCTTCAACAATCAAGGATAAACTATTACTTAGATTTCTTCCCCATGTCTTCCTCAAAAATAAAGGATGAATTATTGCATAGATTTATTCTCATTGTAGATAAAAAAATGAAACACCAAATATAACAGATAAATAAATCCAAGAGATAATATTTTACAAAAAAGATTAATTTATTGATGTGGGAGGAGCCTCAAATCTCCAATGTTACAATAAAGAATTTTATTTCTTTTGATACAAAATATTACAATACTAGGGTTCTCCAAAACCCTAGTGAACAATGCTAGTGGTGTCTTCAAACTCAATTTTGATCCCAACAAAGGTGAGTGGACTTCATGCTGGGCAACTTTAGCTTAAGCAACTACACAATGTAGGTGTAGTATCTCCAGATCTGCACACAAAAGACAACAAACAAGTTAGTAGCAACTGTGAGGGCTCCACAGTGTGAGACCCTCAAGAATTAATAAAAATCCTAGCTATGCAATATAAAGAAAGTGATTAGAATATGAAAATACATGAAATGAAATAAATCAATGTTGGATTTACCTTATTCATTTGTTGTTCTCCGATATGTAGTAACTATTGCAAAAAAATGGTACAATGATACCCTAGTGACACTCGAGGGTTAGTAGGACTACAGAACTCTAGTCTGAAATGCTCGTGGATGCTCGATGGTAGCAGAAAATTCCCATGGATGCTCAAGGATGACGAAAATCCTGGAGGTGATCGAGAATGGCATAAAGAACCCAGAGGCACTTGGGAATGGTGAAAAGTGCCCAAAGGTGCTCAAAAATAGTAGGCGAGCATTCAAGGAGTGAGGAGAGATCTGTAGAAGTAAATCTACTTCGAGCAAGGTATGCAATGATGGATGCAATGACGGATGTGAAGGTGAGGGTGATGATGGATGAACTCCTTAGGAAGCTCAGGGCAAAAGACTTAGGAAATTCTCATATTGCTTAGGACACTCTAAAAACTCAGGTGACTTAGGACAAAAAACTTAGGGGTTGAGCCATCAAAATGGCTTCTATTTATAATCTAACCTAGGGCACATTAGGGTTTCGATGATACAATTTGTGCGATCAAGATTAAAACATGATGGAGGGTAGAGATTAAATCTGGGTATGTGGCATGGATCAAGATGGATGAATGACTGGGATTAAAACAAGATGGATGGCTAGGATTAATTTACACATATATATATATACATTTATTAAATATATATATAAAAATATAATATAAAATATTAATATTTAAATATATATTAAACAAATATAAATAATATATGTAAATAATGGGTAAAATGGAAGGAAGACCTAGATGGATGACAAGTGGCTAGGATTTTTTGTCTATAGATATCCATTTTTGTACCGTGTTGCATGAAATACAATGCGATACAAAAATATGAGACACTTATTTTGGCTTGATGGAGAAGTAGCTTTGTTGATATGTGGACATGAGCTTGGAGATAAAATAATTTTGATTTGCGTTTGCGGATGAATCTCACGAGCCAATTGATAAATGAGTGCAAATTATTGTGTGAGTGAATGGTGCGATTGTGGATGATATGCATGATGTAAATGTGATATCGTTTTTGCCCCAACGGTGGGAAGGAGGTTGTTGGAAGATGTAAATGATTGATTTTGTTTTTGCCCTAATAGATGAAAGAGTTTTTTCCAATTGTAGATGCCATGATCATGTATGATTATCCCATTTTGGGAAAATCAAAACCAAATATGGTTACCCCAAATTTGGGGTGATTCGATGTTGCTGAAGAATGTGCCTTTGGGCATCATTGATATGCAAAGATAAATATGCAAAGATAAATAGTCAACTTCGGAGGGCCAACTAGTGACTGTTAGATAATTCCTATGATCAGAACCAATCACCCTAGCTAAGTCCAATCACCATGATGACTACCAATGGGATGTGAAATTATGAAATGTGATTGTGTCCATGTTTTAAGCCCCAAAAACTAGGCCATCAATGATAACTTTTGTGCAAATTATTCTTGGCAAGGTTTCATGCAAAATTTGAAGTACCAAATGTGATGTTATTTTTGAGCAAGAAGATAGTGGATGATGAAGATGTCCAAGTGTCCTTATGGTAATTTATTTATCTTACTGAATTACATGGATGCAAATCACTACAATCACCAAGTCGATAAAATAAACCACTAGATACGAGGTTGACTTGAATGTTGTTTGAACTTGGTAAATATACAAATGTCATGATTGATGATTGAAAATGATGTGAAAGTGAATTATTGATGATGATAATGACGATTATGGATGTTTTGTGGACCGTTTTGGAGTGCTTTTAAATTTGATAAGTGATTTTGCGCTTTTTTGGGCGTAAATAAAAATTATGCATCCAAATCGGTTTGGACCTTCACAAAACTTGATAATATGATGAAATGGATGCATGAATGCAATTTGGAGTGATTTGGTGGGGGTAAGCCACTATTTTGCATTGATTTTGTCTTTTTGTCAATGTTGATGCCAAACATCAATTGGCACTTTTAGCATGCACAGATGTCCACCAGTATTTGGGTATTTCGCAAATGCCCAGGTGAACTTCAATGCACCAAGAAATACCTGTGGGCACTTAAAGGTGCCTGAAGCAGCTATAAATAGCTTATAGGGCTAAAATGGGGCTCATTTGTGCATTTCTAAATTTATGAAGCTAATTTTGGAAGGTAAAGAAAGGTGGACGTGAAATCTATGGTGGTGGAGGGAGTGGATGTGGAGGCCAGAGTTGGGGTTGGATTGTGATTTACCGAGGTAAGTCCCACTTGGAGGCTCTTTTTATTTTATGCAAAAATTTTATTTTTTTTATTTTTTTAACATGTATTAATAACAAATGTTTTGTGTTGTGTTGCAGCTAAGTATTGTGGATGCTCGACATCGGTTCTTGCCTCTCATCCTGGGGATGAGGAAGGCATTGTAGAGTGAGGATTGGGATCGATTGGAGACTATGGGGCTAGCGGAGGTAGCCTAGATTGATGTGGTGAGGGTGGACAAGGGATACCTCTTTACCTTGGTGGAGAGGTAGGACCCAGAGGGGGAGCTTTCAGCTCCCTATTGGAGAGGTTACCCTTATACTTGAGTATGTATACCACATCCTCAAGTTGTTGGTGGGGGCATTTGTGTTGAGGTTGGATGCGATTAGGGGGTAAATATGAGGAAGATGTTTGGTGATAGCTGGAAGAGTGTGAGGGTGAAGTGTGGGGGTATTACATACTTGTCCATGTATGTGGAAAAGGAACTGGATGCCCTTCGGGCTTTGGTAATGTTCACATTTGCCAATATTATGGCCCCAAACAATATCGATTGTAGGTTACCTTGGAACCTGATAGGGTTGGTGAGCGATATGCTCGCTACATTATAGATATGCATGGGCTCCTACCTTATTAGTGTAGGTGTACTGGGATCTCTATGAGGTGAGGAGGTAGAAGAGGAAAGGATTGGGGTGCAGTTTTCTACTATAGTGTTGGGGATGAAAGCATTTTAGTATGGCTTGACCGAAGGACCTACCAGCTGTAGGTTGGTATAGGGGGAAACCCTATGCTAGGAGATGGATGATGGAAAAGGAGGTACAACAAAGTCATCTTGTGCAAATGAGCCAGTGGTACAACAATTTGTGGGTGAGATTGATATTCACCCAAGTGATATGGAGGCCATGGCGGGGTGCTAGGTGGATAGGTTATGGAGGGCAGTTGCGATGGGTGAGGTAGACTAGATGGGTGGTTGGGAGGTATTAGATTAAGATTGATTATATTTAGTTCTCATGGTTACTCTGGTAGTTTCGATTGAGGTAGGGGGTTTTTGATGAGCTAGTGCTCTATAGGAGGTATTAGGAGGAGACAAGGTTACCTTATGTTGAGCCATGAAAGGAGGCTTACGTGGATGACAAGGAGATACATATCCTCGATGTGGATGATGTAGGGACTACTACGGAGTATGAAGCATGGTTCACTACATAGTCACCATGGGCACCGACTCTAGTAGTAGTTGGTGGAGATGGGGATAAGGCTAAGGTTGAGGGGACTGATGAGGCTCCTAAGCAGTAGAGGCACCTTCGATCTGATATTCAAAGGAGGACTAAGAGTGTGGTGAGGTATATTACAAGGAGTGAAGGAGATGGCATATATGGGTGTGATATGGAGGAGATTCTATATGGACCTCCATATTAGAGTGAGGAGGATTGGGTGAGGCTAGAGCAATAGGTGGCAGAGTGGGAGGCAATGGTGATGGCTCGATATGAGAGGATTGTGAGGCTCCAGGCAGAGATTCTAGAGAGGGAGCATCATCATAATGTTGGCATAGCGTGCCTTCAGTCTTGGCATAAGTATATTCAGTATTTGGAGGATAGTTTGATGGAGCATCATATTCCACTTCCTAATCCTCCTACCTCATCTATATCCAAGGTTGCTAGGCATAGCTATAGGTATAAGGCTCCTTCTAGGTCACAAGGGTCCTCTTGGAGGACTTTGCTAGTGCTTAGATGTATTTTTTTGTATATGAGTCTTGGTGCTCCATTATATGTAGTCTTTTGTCACTCATTATATATGTGATATTTATACATATATATATATATACATGGAATTTATTTTTGTGTTATGTTTTTGTGTGAATGTTTTTGTGTGGATGCATTTGTGTATATGGATGATTAATGCAAGTTATGGAATGCAAATATTCTAATGATCATTTATAGTTTATATTTTTCTTGGCCATGTTCTAGCATTATTGTTTAATCAAGGGCACCAGACTTGGTGGTATGTGGAGTGAAAGACTCATGAAATGTCATGGATTTTGACATGGAAGAAAATATGGATGTTGATATGGAAAACTAACTATTTTGTAGAGACTCAGGCATGCTACTTGCATCAAAAAAATTCACTAAAACTACATAATTCCTCTAGGACCAAATGTGTGTGGAGTGAATTCATTTACCGAATCAAGAGCATGGTAAAGACTCGAGGTAATCAAGAATTAATGTGTGTACAAGTGATTTCATTAGCATGTATTAATAACAAATATTTTGTATTGTGCTACAACTAAGAATTTTGGATGCTCGACATTGGTTCTTGCCTCTCATCCTAGGGATGAGGAAGGCACTGCAGAGTGAGGATTGGGATCGGTTGGAGACTATGGGGCTAGCGAAGGTAGCCTGGATTGATGTGGTGAGGGTGGATGAGGGATACCTTTTTGCTTTGGTGGAGAGGTAGGACCCAGATAGGGGGACCTTTCAGCTCCCTACTGGAGAGGTTACCCTTATACTTGAGGATGTATACTACATCCTCAAGTTGTTGGTGGGAGGAATTTGTGTTGATGTTGGATGTGATTAGGGGGTAAATATGAGGAAGATGTTTGGTGATAGCTGGCAAAGTGTGAGGGTGAATTTTGGGGGTATTCCATACTTTTCCATGTATGTGGATAAGGAAATGGATGCCCTTCGAGCTTTGGTAATGTTCACATTGGTCAATATTGTGGCCCCGAACAATATTGATTGTAGGTTCCCTTGGAACCTGATAGGGTTGGTGAGCAATATGCTCGCTACACTATAGATATGCATGGGCTCCTACCTTATTGGCGTAGGTGTATTGGGATCTCTATGAGGTGAGGAGGTAGAAGAGGAAAGGATTGGGGTGCAATTTTCTACTACAGTGCTGGGGATGAAAGCATTTCAGTGTGGCTTGACCGAAGGACCTACCAACTAAAGGTTGGGATAGGGGGAAACCCTATGCTGGGAGATGGGTGATGGCAAAGGAGGTACAACCAAGTCATCATGTGTAAATGAGTCATTGGTACATGAATTTGTGGGTTATATTGACATTCGCCCAAGTGATATGGAGGCCATGTCGGGGTGCTAAGTGGATAGGTGATGGAGAGTAGTTTCTATGGGTGAGGTAGACTAGATGGGTGGTTGGGAGGTATTGGATTAAGGCTGATTATATTCAGTTCTCATGGGTACTCTGGTAGTTTGTATTGAGGTAGGGGGTTTTTGATGAGCCAGTGCTCTATAGGAGGTATTAGGAGGAGACATGGTTACCTTATGTTGAGCCATGGAGGGAGGCTTACATGGATGAAAAGGAGATAAATATACCCGATGTGGATGATGTAGGGACTACTACGGAGTATGAAGCATGGTTCACTACATAGTCACCATGGGAACCGAATCTAGTAGTATTTGGTGGATATGGGGATGAGGCTAAGGTTGAGGGGACCAATGAGGCTCGTAAGTAGTAGAGGCACCTTCGATCTAATATTCAAAGGAGGAGGACTAAGAATGTGGTGAGGTAGGTTACAAGGAGTGAAGGAGATGGTAGATATGGGTATGATGTGGAGGAGACTCTATATGGACCTCCAGATAAGAGCGAGGAGGATTGGGTGAGGCTAGAACAATAGGTGGCAGAGTGGAAGGTAATGGTGATGGCTCAATATGATAGGATTGTGAGGCTCCAAGAAGATCTTCTAGAGAGGGAGCATCATCATAATGTCGTCATAGCATGCCTTCGATCTTGGCATAGGTATATTCAGTATTTGGAGAATAGTTTGATGGAGCATCATATTCCACTTCCTAATTCTCCTACCTCATCTATATCCAAGGCTGCTAGGCATAGATCTAGGTATAAGGCTCTTTCTAGGTCACAGGGGTCCTCTTGGAGGACTTAGCTAGTGCTTAGATGTATTTTTTTGTATATGAGCCTTGGTGCTCCATTGTATGTAGCCTTTTGTCACTCATTGTATATATGATATTTATACACACACACATATATATATATATATACATGGAATTTAATTTTGTGTTATGTTTTTGTGTGAATGCATTTGTGTATATGGATGATTAATGCAAGTTATGGAATGCAAATGTACTAATGATCATTTATAGCTTATATTTTTCTTGGCCATGTTCTAGAATTGTTGTTTAATAAGGGGCACCAGAATTGGTGGTATGTGGAGTCAATGACTCATGAAATGTCATGGATTTTGACATGGAATAAAATATGGATGTTGGTATGGAAAACTAACTATTTTGCAAAGACTCAGACATGCTACTTGCATCAAAAAAATTCACTAAAACTACCTAATTCCTCTAGGACCAAATGTGTGTGGAGTGAATTCATTTACCGAATCAAGAGCATGGTAAAGACTCGAGGTAATCAAGAATTAATGTGTGTGCAAGTGATTTCATTAGCTCATCTTGAGTAAATTGGGAGTGACCTATTACGAATAAAACAAAGAAGCTATCTTGTCCATATTTGTGGGGATATGTCTCTTTAAAAGAGATGTGTCACCATGCATGAGCGTACTCCATTGCAATTCAAGCATCTATAGCTTCGATGGAGGCTAACTCCATAGTCCACGAATTTTAATCTTTTATGTTTTGGGGATGACTACCTAACTATTTGATTGGAAATGTAGTATGATCCTTACAACCCTATGATCAGTGGTGTGTGATGTAAAATATTTAGAGTTCTTTTTAGGGATTTTTCCCAACTCTTTCTTTTATTTTGGAATTGTGATAGTGGTGAAAAGCACTATTTTTGTGGACTATATTGCATGATGGGATATGTGAGGATTTTCCTTTTCACTTTGAGGTTCAAACCAAGTATGGTGTTATCCCTCTTTGACACAAGATGTTTTTAAGATGTGAAATTATGGTTGGTTCAAGAATGTTTTGGAGTCAATTCCTAGAACTCAATATTTTCTTAGTGAAGATGTGTAATGGTCCTAAAAATAACTCTACATGTAGTGTGGTTTGTTTAAAACACTAAGAGTGGTTGAGTGACCAAAAACACCTAGGAATTATGGACATATGGATGCAAATGACAATTTGGTTTGGTGGAATGTTGTGGATGATGTTGTGAAGGTGCCCCTGATTAAGGCAACATGAATTTTTGGACCAATTAATACCTTGAGATTAATAAATGGTCCCTATTATAAAATGTGAAATGGTAATGGAATTTGTGAAATGCAATTTTTTGTTAAATGGAATTTGTGAAATGCAATTTGTTGTTAAATGAAATGTGTGCCAATGCAATGCAATGTTTTTGAATGAAATGTGTGCAAATGCAATGCAATATTTTTGAATGAAATGTGTGCAAATGAAGTGCAATGTTTTTGTGTATTAGCCATGTATATGTATATATATCAATCACATTATGCATAGAATTCTCTCAAGTTTATAACATTAAGTGGTTTGGGTTCTTCCTCTCCCTCTAGAATGGAAAACCTATAAGTATATTTACCCACTTTTTGAGTGATAATGTATGGACCCAACCAATTAGCCATGAATTTATCATGAAGATACGACAATGCATTGGTGTTTTTTTGATTTTCTTTAAGGGCAAGATCTCCTAATTGGAATTTGCGTAGATGAACTTTGGCATTGTAAGCACGTTTTAGGCAGTATTTATAAACTCTTAGATGCTCTAAAGCATTGAATCACCTCTCATCAAGAAGTGTTAGTTGGTCAAGATGTGCTTGTCTAGTAATGTCGTCATCTATGAATTCTTGCAAAATTTGCAAAGAGGGGATATCAAGCTCAAGAGGCATGATTACTTCGGCTCCATAGACCAATGAAAATGGTGTTGCCCCAGTAGGCATGTGGATGCTTGTTTGATAAGACCATAATAGCAAGGAAATTTTTGTATGCCAATATCTATAATTTTTATGGACGAGTTTCTTGAGAATAGCAATTAAGGTCTTGTTGGTAGCCTTAGCTTATCCATTTGCTTGTGGGTAATAAGGAGTCAAGAAATTGTGTTGGATGTTATATTTCTTGCAAAGTGCTTGAAAATCCTTATTATTGAAATACTTACCATTGTCGAATATGATTTTCAAGGGGATACCAAAACTACAAATGATGTGGTGAAGTATGAACTCCATAATTCTAGGTCCTATCATACTGTTTAGGGGAATTGCCTCAATCCAATCAATGGTTGTAATGATGAATGTATATTGTCCCAAGAAAGGAGGTGAAATTTTACCAATTAAATGTAGATCCCATTGTGAAAAGGGCCAAAGGCTTTGAATAGACTGTAAAGCTTGATATGGCACATGAGTTAAATTAGCATGTTCTTGATATTTCTTACAATGTTTGACATATGTGCAATAATCACATTCCATGGTGGGCCAATAATAACCCATGCATAGAATACGCTTTGCGATGGCCATACCACTAAAATGACCACCACAATTGCCATTATGAGCTTCAGTTATGGCTCTTTGTTCTTCACTAGACTCGATATAACGGACTCCATCATAACCATGCTTATACAACATGTCCCCCAAGATAACAAAACAAGCTACTTTTTGCTTGAAAGTGTGTTTTGCAGTTCGAGACATGTCATATGAGAGTGTTACAAAATTGATAAATGCTAATATCTAACTTGAACAAGGCTATGGATCTGACTGGATGAAGCAAACATCCTTTTCATCCTTAGTTTCAGCAAGAACAATTTCATATTTATATATTGTTGAAATAATAAGGGGTTGTACCTCTCCTAAGGAGTCTTTTGGAATCAATGATCCAATGGAGGCCATTGCATATGCAAATCTATTAGTCGATCATGAAAAACTATTGATTTCATACCATTCAAATGTATAGAGAAATATCATTGCTACTTCATGATAAAGATTAATGGTAGGTTTTTTACATTGGTATTCTTCATTGATTTGCTTGACAACAAGTTGAGAATCATCAATTATCCTGATATGATTTATGCTCATAGCTATAGCTGATTGAAGACCTAAGATTAAGGCTTCATACTCTACAATTTTGTTTGTAACCTGGGTGAAAAACTGGATCTTGATGCAACCCAGGTACAAAACTAGATCCTGATGCAACCTGGGTGCAAAACTGGATCCTGATGCAACCCGGGTGCAAAATTGGATCCTGATGCAACCTGGGTGTAAAACTAGATCCTGATGCAACCCAGGTGCAAAACTGGTTCTTGATGCAACCCGAGTGCAAAATTGCATCTTGCTGCAACTCGGGTGCAAAACTAGATCCTGATGTAACTCGGGTGTAAAACTGGATCCTTATGCAACCCAAGTGCAAAAATGGATACTAATGCAACCCAGGTGCAAAAATAGATCCTGATGCAACTCGGGTGCAAAACTGCATCGTGATGCAACCTGGATGTAAAATTGCATCCGATAGAAATACACACGATCTGCTATAGAAATGGTTATGGTTGGTTGTAGCATAGGTCCGGATACAGTGTGGTTCCATTCGATGTTGTCGATTGTAGAATAGGGTTTTGGTCTGTTGCAAAATAGGGTTTCGACCAGTTGCAAAATTGTGGTGTCACACAGATATACAACTGGTGTCGAACGATTACATAACTGGGTCAATATATTCGATGAGTGTAGAACAAGGTCTGAAAATGAATCTGTATCTCTAGGGTGTTAACTATATAGAGGTATACTTTGTGAGTTTGAAGGGATAATTTAGAAATTTTAAAATTTTAGGGCAAAAATGGTACTTTATTTAGGCGGGATTACTTGCGAATTTTTCAAAATATTCGTGATACTCTCATCAAAGGACGGCTAACCGACACCTAAAATTTATTTTTTCTCAAAATTTTTGGCTAAATGGCCGACGTTTGGGTCCTGAAAATTTCACAAATTTATTAGGGTTCAACCTTACATTATGCTCAAGAAGTCGATCAAAGACTTTCTCCAATACACCAATGTGCAATTGTCAATTTTTGGATTTTGCCAATAGATCATCCACATAATCTTCGATAACCTTATGCATGTAGTCATGGAAATGTATGTCATGGCATGTTGATAAGTGGCACCTACATTTTTAAGGCAAAAGGACATCACCTTGTAAAAAAAAGTTCCCCAAGATGTAGTGAATGTTGTTTTGTGTTGAAAATTTAACTATATTTCTTGGTGAAAAACACTTGTCAAATGAACGTGATAGCCGTACGGGTGGTTTCAACCCATGGTTTTGGCCCATTGTATTTCGATGCCACTATGTGTTTTAAGGTAGTGGAAAAGTCACGAATCTCTATATATTTGGTATTGTAAAGGTCATCTTTGATGTGAATGCTCTTTTCTGGTTTGGAGGAAGAGAGGGGAGGAGACATTGTACAAGTGGAGAAGATTGTTGTATTGTTGCTAATAAAAAGTACTGATTGTTTCTCAGTGGATGTAGACACTTTTAGAACCACGTATATCTTGTGTCTCTTACATTTGTGTGATTGCTTGTTGTTTATTGAACTTTTTCCTATTTTGCTTATGGGGGCTTAACTAGGGTTTGAACTGTTTCTCCATTTTCGCTGTTATTATTTATTTTTTCATAATTTGTGTATTGTTTGTACTATTGGACATTTTGAGTCCTCTAAGTCAAAGTTGTCATTGATGTCACCTAATAGATTTATTACTCATATCAAGGAATTCATCAAGAAATAAAGTCATCCAAGGTTGCCACTATCATCCAAGAAAAAGCTTCAACAATGCAAAAGTGAAAGGAAAAAGGCTCCATAATATTTTAATATTATTGGGAGCACATGTTAAGTGATTGGTTCATAAAAACCCAATATGGGTTATTGCAAAGGTTAAAAAGGAGGTTTAATAATTATTTATAAATTATTTAAATTAACAAAGAATTTAAATTTTATAAATAATATTTGTTACACCAAGGTTGTGCATTAAGACAAGGCTCCAAGGTTTAATTAATCTAAAACCTAAGGTTGGTCTAATTTAATTTATAATATTTAAATTTAAATATATCATAAATAAATCAACCATGCTGACGTAGAATTAAATCAATGCATCAACGTGATTGCATGGAAGACAAAGGCATTATATATAATACCCTAAAAAGCATTTATCATTTTTCATCCTTGCTAATTCGTTTAGAGTGCATGCGAATTAAGGCTCGTGCTTAAAAGGCTTGACGATTTACAAAAAGGTTGAAGCAGGGACCGTTCGGGGTTTTATACCACATAGGCTAGCTTGGCCTAGTGGTGTGTTGGCTTGGCGAGACAGAGGAGGTCCCGCATTCGATTCACTTGGAGATTGCTTGCAAGGTCAAAGCACTCGAAGCGTGTTTTTATTATTTTGAAAGGCGTCATTTCGTGAAGTTGTTGATGCAGTTCGTGCTTTTTTAGGCAAGTGTGGGCATGTGGCCCAATGGTGGATTGGCTGCGGTTAAGACGTTGGGAAGGAGGACATCAGGGTATCGAATCCCTCTAAGAGGAAAGGCAAGTTAATTTTTGTATTTTAATTTTTAATAGCCTTAAGGGAGAAATAAGGGTTATGTTATGCCCTAGAAAATTGAGAGATTTTTTATGGTTTTATTTTTGGAAGGGTAGCATATTATATATCATTGGAAAGCAATTTTCAAGGGCTATTTGATTAAATTGCTTAGAAGGAGAAATAAGGTGTGTGTAAAGACATATTTTTGTTTTTTTAAAGGGGTTCAAAAGTGAGTTTGATTTATTCTTTTTCAAAGGGGATTGTTTCTTTCATGAGAGGACATGGTGAATTTTATTGAGTACGAATAATAAGGTGTTATTGGGATATTATTTTTATTGTTGTGATATTACTCAAGTCCTCTAATATCTTTGTGATTGAAAAGAAAATATTTGAAAGTGTGTTGAGTTTGACAAATTTTGTGGACAACTCCTTGGCATTAAAAAGATATGGGCAATATTATCCATTGACTTGATTGGGTGATTTATTTCTGAAAATATCATTGGAGAGAAAAGGATTGATTGTGGTTTCCTTTTTAAAAGTGGTTGGTTTAATGCATTAAGGTTTTTTGGATTGAGAGTTGTGATTAAACTTTGATTTATAAGCATTGTTGTTGAAGCCAATTGGTTATGCAAAGAACTTGAACTTGAGTTAGAAAAGAGACAAAGGCTTTGAATAGACTGTAAAGCTTGTGATGGCACATGAGTTAAATTAGCATGTTCTTGATATTTCTTACAATGTTTGACATATGCAATAGTCACATTCCATGGTGGGCCAATAATAACCCATGCATAGAATACGCTTTGCGATGGCCATCCCACTAAAATGACCACCACAATTGCCATTATGAGCTTCAGTTATGGCTCTTTGTTCTTCACTAGACTCGATATAACGAAGGACTCCATCATAACCATGCTTATACAACATGTCCCCCAAGATAACAAAACAAGCTACTTTTTTCTTGAAAGTGTGTTTTGCAGTTCGATACATGTCATATGAGAGTGTTACAAAATTGATAAATGCTAATATCTAACTTGAACAAGGCTCATATGGATCTGACTGGATGAAGCAAACATTCTTTTCATCCTTAGTTTCAGCAAGAACAATTTCATATTTAGATATTGTTGAAATAATAAGGGGTTGTACCTCTCCTAAGGAGTCTTTTGGAATCAATGATCCAATGGAGGCCATTGCATATGCAAATCTATTAGTCGATCATGACAAACTATTGATTTCATACCATTCAAATGTAGAGAGAAATATCATTGTTACTTCATGATAAAGATTAATGGTAGGTTTTTTACATTGGTATTCTTCATTGATTTGCTTGACAACAAGTTGAGAATCATCAATTATCCTGATATGCTTTATGCTCATAGCTATAGCTGATTGAAGACCTAAGATTAAGGCTTCATACTCTACAATTTTGTTTGTAACCTGGGTGCAAAACTGGATCCTGATGCAACCCAGGTACAAAACTAGATCTTGATGCAACCTGGGTGCAAAACTAGATCCTGATGCAACCCGGGTGCAAAATTGGATCCTGATGCAACCTGGGTGTAAAACTGGATCCTGATGCAACCTAGGTGCAAAACTGGTTCTTGATGCAACCCGAGTGCAAAACTGCATCTTGCTGCAACTCGGGTGCAAAACTAGATCCTGATGTAACTCGGGTGTAAAACTGGATCCTTATGCAACCCAAGTGCAAAAATGGATCCTAATGCAACCCAGGTGCAAAAATAGATCCTGATGCAACCCGGGTGCAAAACTGCATCATGATGCAACCTGGATGTAAAATTGCATCCAATAGAAATACACACGATATGCTATAGAAATGGTTCTGGTCGGTTGTAGCATAGGTCTGGCTATAGTGTGGTTCCATTCGATGTTGTCGGTCGTAGAATAGGGTTTCGGTCGGTTGCAAAACAGGTGTTCGACCAGTTGCAGAATTGTGGTGTCACAAAGATATACAGCTGGTGTTGAACGATTACATAACTGTGTCAATATATTCGATGAGTGTAGAACAAGGTCTGAAAATGAATCTGTATCTCTAAGGTGTTAACTATATAGAGGTATAATTTGTGAGTTTGAAGGGATAATTTAGAAATTTTTAAAATTTTAGGGCAAAAATGGTACTTTATTTAGGCGGGATTACTTGCAAATTTTTCAAAATATTCGTGATACTCTCATCAAAGGATGGCTAACCGACACCTAAAATTTATTTTTTCTCAAAAATTTTGGCTAAATGGCCGACGTCTGGGTCCTGAAAATTTCACAAATTTATTAGGGTTCAACCTTACATTATGCTCAAGAAGTCGATCAAAGACTTTCTCCAATACACCAATGTGCAATTGTCAATTTTTGGATTTTGCCAATAGATCATCCACATAATCTTCGATAACCTTATGCATGTAGTCATGGAAATGTATGTCATGGCACGTTGATAAGTGGCACCTACATTTTTAAGGCCAAAGGACATCACCTTGTAAAAAAAATTTCCCCAAGATGTAGTGAATGTTGTTTTGTGTTGAAAATTTAACTGTATTTCTTGGTGAAAAACACTTGTCAAATGAACGTGATAACCGTATGGGTGGTTTCAACCCATGGTTTTGGCCCATTGTATTTCGATGCCACTATGTGTTTTAAGGTAGTGGAAAAGTTATGAATATCTATATATTTTGTATTGTAAAGGTCATCTTTGATGTGAATGCTCTTTTCTGGTTTGGAGGAAGAGAGGGGAGGAGACATTGTACAAGTGGAGAAGATTGTTGTATTGTTGCTAATAAAAAGTATTGATTGTTTCTCAGTAGATGTAGACACTGTTAGAACCATGTATATCTTGTGTCTCTTAAATTTGTGTGATTGCTTGTTGTTTATTGAACTTTTTCCTATTTTGCTTATGGGGGCTTAACTAGGGTTTGAACTGTTTCTCCATTTTCACTGTTATTATTTATTTTTTCATATTTTGTGTATTGTTTGTACTATTTGACATTTTGAGTCCTCTAAGTCAAAGTTGTCATTGATGTCACCTAATATATTTATTACTCATTTCAAGGAATTCGTCAAGAAATAAAGTCATCCAAGGTTGCCACTATCATCCAAGAAAAAGCTTCAACAATGCAAAAGTGAAAGGAAAAAGGCTCCATAATATTTTAATATTATTGGAAGCACATGTTAAGTGATTGGTTCATAAAAACCCAATATGGGTTATTGCAAAGGTTAAAAAGGAGGTTTAATAATTATTTATAAATTATTTAAATTAACAAAGAATTTAAATTTTATAAATAATATTTGTTACATCAAGGTTGTGCATTAAGACAAGGCTCCAAGGTTTAATTAATCTAAAACCTAAGGTTGGTCTAATTTAATTTATAATATTTAAATTTAAATATATTATAAATAAATCAACCACGCTGACATAGAATTAAATCAATGCATCAACGTGATTGCATGGAAGACAAAGGCATTATATATAATACCCTAAAAAGCGTTTATCATTTTTCATCCTTGCTAATTCTTTTAGAGTGCATGCTAATTAAGGCTCATGCTTAAAAGGCTTGATGATTTACAAAAAGGTTGAAGCAGGGACCGTTCGAGGTTTTATAGCACATAGGCCAGCTTGGCCTAGTGGTGTGTTGGCTTGGCGAGACAGAGGATGTCCCGCATTCAATTCACTTGGAGATTGCTTGCAAGGTCAAAGCGCTCGAAGCGTGTTTTTATTATTTTGAAAGGCGTTAGTTCATGAAGTTGTTGATGCACTTCGTGCTTTTATAGGCAAGTGTGGGCATGTGGCCCAATGATGGATTGGCTACGGTTAAGACGTTGGGAAGGAGGACATCGAGGTATCGAATCCCTTTGAAAGGAAAGGCAAGTTAATTTTTGTATTTTAATTTTTAATAGCCTTAAGGGAGAAATAAGGGTAATGTTATGCCCTAGAAAATTGAGAGATTTTTTATGGTTTTATTTTTGGAAGGGTAGCATATTATATATCATTGGAAAGCAATTTTCAAGGGCTATTTGATTAACTTGCTTAGAAGGAGAAATAAGGTTTGTGTAAAGACATATATATATATTTTTAAAGGGGTTCAAAAGTGAGTTTGATTTATTCTTTTTCAAAGGGTATTGTTTCTTTCATGAGAGGACATGGTGAATTTTATTGAGTACGAATAATAAGGTGTTATTGGGATATTATTTTTATTGTTGTGATATTACTCAAGTCCTCTAATATCTTTGTGATTGAAAAGAAAATATTTGGAAGTGTGTTGAGTTTGACAAATTTTGTGGACAACTCCTTGGCATCAAAAAGGTATGGGCAATATTATCCATTGACTTGATTGGGTGATTTATTTCTAAAAATATCATTGGAGAGAAAAGGATTGATTGTGGTTTCCTTTTTAAAAGTGGTTGGTTTAATGCATTAAGGTTTTTTGGATTGACAGTTGTGATTAAAATTTGATTTATAAGCATTGTTGTTGAAGCCAATTGGTTATGCAAAGAACTTGAACTTGAGTTAGAAAAGAGCCAAAGGCTTTGAATAGACTGTAAAGCTTGTGATGGCACATGAGTTAAATTAGCATGTTCTTGATATTTCTTACAATGTTTGACATATGCAATAGTCACATTCCATGGTGGGCCAATAATAACCCATGCATAGAATACACTTTGCAATGGCCATCCCACTAAAATGACCACCACAATTGCCATTATGAGCTTCAGTTATGGCTCTTTGTTCTTCACTAGACTCGATATAACGAAGGACTCCATCATAACCATGCTTATACAACATGTCCCCCAAGATAACAAAACAAGCTACTTTTTTCTTGAAAGTGCGTTTTGCAGTTCGAGACATGTCATATGAGAGTGTTCCAAAATTGATAAAGGCTAATATCTAACTTGAACAAGGCTATGGATCTGACTGGATGAAGCAAACATCCTTTTCATCCTTAGTTTCAGCAAGAACAATTTCATATTTAGATATTGTTGAAATAATAAGGGGTTGTACCTCTCCTAAGGAGTCTTTTGGAATCAATGATCCAATGGAGGCCATTGCATATGCAAATCTATTAGTCGATCATGACAAACTATTGATTTCATACCATTCAAATGTATAGAGAAATATCATTGCTACTTCATGATAAATATTAATGGTAGGTTTTTTACATTGGTATTCTTCATTGATTTGCTTGACAACAAGTTGAGAATCATCAATTATCTTGATATGATTTATGCTCATAGCTATAGCTGATTGAAGACCTAAGATTAAGGCTTCATACTCTAAAATTTTGTTTGTACATTGGAATGTCAAGTTGAATGATAATGGGATAGGTACCCCCTGGCGTGTATGAAACATGACTCCAGCACCTTGACCTTTCTCGAACTTAGATCCATCAAATAATAGTGTGATATCGATGTCTTCTTTTTGGAATGACATCTTCTTCTTGTTCGGTGACAGCGAATACCGAATCATCTAGGAGCTCAATAATCAAGGGATGATCACTAGATAATGGAGCTTCCACAAGTTGATCGGCTATAATATTACCTTTATTAGATTTTTGGCTAATGAACTCAAGGTTGAATTTAGTAATAAGAATTATTCATTTAGCGGTGTGGGTGTTTTTGTAAGTGCGAGATATCATATAACGCAGAGGATTTTCTCTAGATATGACATATTGTGATGTCAAAGTTTATTAGTGGGAAAAACCATTATGAGCACAATTTTTCTACATAAGCGTATCTAGTTTCATAGCTTACCAATGTTTGACTAATGAATAGACAACTTGCTCTTGATTTTATTCATTCTTTTGTGCAAGCATTATCCCTAATGAAAAGTTCATTGCTGAAATATAAATATAGAAGGGAACCCCTGTACGAGGAGGAGCTAAGACTAGCAGAGAAACTAGATATTGCTTAATGTCATCAAAGGATTTCTAGCACTCATCTATCCAAGAGAATGGCACCCCCTTTTGTAGCAAGTGATTGAATGGCCTACATTTATCATAAATTTATACAATGAAACGATGGATCGATTGGATATTTCCTTGTAAACTATGCAATTCTTTCAAATTTGTTAAGGGAGGCATCTCCATGATGACCTTGACCTTGTTTGGGTTTATCTCAATGCCTCTTTTAGAGATAATGAACCCTAGTAGTTTGCCAGAGGTAACACCAGAGCAGGGTTATGCATAAGGGGTCGGACCCAAAACGTACTTGTAATAAATGGCGAATCTTTTTCGAAACCCTGGCAAACCCTAGGAAACTTCATGTAGGAATATATGGCGAGATACCTTATTTTTCACCAAAAAGTATTAAAAAAATTGTGAATTTTTGTTTATATTGGAAAAAAATATTAAACAACACCAAACTACCATCATATATGCATCCGAGGGAGGGTCGGGTGCAAAATTGCATCCGAGGGAATGCCAAGTGCATTTCTGTATTCGGGGGAGACGAGTGTAGAAATACATCCAAGGAAGGCTCAGATGCAAAACTATATCCGGGGGGTCTTGTGCAAAAAATGCATTTGGGGGAGGGTTGGGTTGGAGTTTTGCACCTAAATCAACCCTCCCAAATTGGGTGTAAAATTTTATCTGAACTGAACCAGATGCAAAACTGCATCCTGATGGGTGCAAAACTGCATCTTGATGCAACCCGAGTGCAAAATTGGATCCTGATGCAACCTGGGTGCAAAACTGGATCTTGATGTAACCCGGGTGCAAAACTGCATCTTGATGCAACTCGGGTGCAAAATTGCATCCTGATGCAACCCATGTGCAAAACTATATCCTTATGCAACCCGAGTGTAAAAATTGATCCTGATGCAACCCAGGTGCAAAACTAGTTCCTGATGCAACCCGAGTGCAAAACTAGATCTTGATGCAACCCAGGTGTAAAACTTGATCCTGATGCAACCCAGGTGTAAAACTGGTTCTTGATGCAACCCGAGTGCAAAACTGCATCTTGTTGCAACTCGGGTGCAAAACTAGATCCTGATGTAACCCAGGTGTAAAACTAGATACTTATGCAATCCAAGTGCAAAAATGGATCCTAATGCAACCCAGGTGCAAAACTAGATCCTGATGCAACCCAGCTGCAAAACTGCATCATGATGCAACCTGGGTGTAAAATTTCATTTGATAGAAATACACACGATCTGCTATAGAAATAGTTATGGTCGGTTGTAGCATAGGTCTGGCTATAGTGTGGTTCCATTCGATGTTTTCAGTTGTAGAATAGGGTTTCGGTCGGTTGTAGAATAGGGTTTCGACCGGTTGCAGAATTGTGGTGTCACAAAGATATACAACAGGTGTCGAACGATTACAAAACTGGGTCGATATATTCGATGAGTGTAGAACAAGGTCCAAAAATGAATCTGTATATGTAGGGTTTTAACTATATAGAGGTATACTTGGTGATTTTGAAGGGATAATTTAGAAATTTTAAAATTTTAGGGTGAAAATGGTACTTTATTTAGGCGGGATTACTTGCAAATTTTTCAAAATATTCGTGATACTCTCATCAAAGGACGGCTAACCAACACCTAAAATTTATTTTTTCTCAAAACTTCTGGCTAAATGGCCGACGTCTGGGTCTTAAAAATTTCACAAATTTATTAGGGTTCAACCTTACATTATGCTCAAGAAGTCGATCAAAGACTTTCTCCAATACACCAATGTGCAATTGTCAAGTTTTGGATTTTGCCAATAGATCATCCACATAATCTTCGATAACCTTATGCATGTAGTCATGGAAATGTATGTCATGGCACGTTGATAAGTGGCACCTACATTTTTAAGGCCAAAGGACATCACCTTGTAAAAAAAGTTCCCCAAGATGTAGTGAATGTTGTTTTGTGTTGAAAATTTAACTGTATTTCTTGGTGAAAAACACTTGTCAAAAGAACGTGATAGTTGTATGGGTGGTTTCAACCCATGGTTTTTGCCCATTGTATTTCCACACCACTATGTGTTTTAAGGTAGTGGAAAAGTCATGAATATCTATATATTTTGTATTGTAAAGGTCATCTTTGATGTGAATGCTCTTTTCTGGTTTGGAGGAAGAGAAGGGAGGAGACATTGTACAAGTGGAGAAGATTGTTGTATTGTTGCTAATAAAAAGTACTGATTGTTTCTCAATGGATGTAGACACTTTCGAAACCACGTATATCTTGTGTCTCTTACATTTGTGTGATTTCTTGTTGTTTATTGTACTTTTTCCTATTTTTCTTATGGGGGCTTAACTAGGGTTTGAACTGTTTCTCCATTTTCATTGTTATTATTTATTTATTTCATAATTTGTGTATTGTTTGTACTATTGGACATTTTGAGTCCTCTAAGTCAAAGTTGTCATTGATGTCACCTAATAGAGTTATCACTCATATCAAGGAATTCGGCAAGAAATAAAGTCATCCAAGGTTGTCACTATCATCCAAGAAAAAGCTTCAACAATGCAAAAGTGAAAGGAAAAAGGCTCCATAATATTTTAATATTATTGGGAGCACATGTTAAGTGATTGGTTCATAAAAACCCAATATGGGTTATTGCAAAGGTTAAAAAGGAGGTTTAATAATTATTTATAAATTATTTAAATTCACAAGGAATTTAAATTTTATAAATAATATTTGATTACACCAAGGTTGTGCATTAAGACAAGGCTCCAAGGTTTAATTAAACCAACACCTAAGGTTGGTCTATTTTAATTTATAATATTTAAATTTAAATTTAAAATTTAAATATATTATAAATTAATTAACCACGCCGACATAAAATTTATTCGATGCGTCGACGTGATTGCATGGAGGGCAAAGGCATTATATATAATGCCCTAAAAGGCATTAATCATTTTTATCCTTGCTAATTCGTTTGGAGTGCATGCGAATTAAGGCTCGTGTTTAAAAGGCTTGACGATTTACGAAAAGGTTGAAGCAGGGAACGTTCGGGGTTTTGGAGCACATAGGCCAGCTTGGCCTAGTGGTGTGTTGGCTTGGCGAGACAGAGGAGGTCCCGCATTCGATTCGCTTGGAGGTTGCTTGCAAGGTCAAAGCACTCGAAGCGTGTTTTGATTATTTTGAAAGGCATCAATTCGTGAAGTTGTTGATGCAGTTCGTGCCTTTTTAGGCACGTGAGGGCATGTGGCCCAATGATGGCTTGGCCATGGTTAAGGCATTGGGAAGGAAGACATCGGGGGATCGAATCCCTCCGAGAGGCAAAGGCAAGTTAATTTTTATATTTTAATTTTTAATTAAATAGCCTTAAGGGAGAAATAAGGGTTATGGTATGCCCTAGAAAATTGAGAGATTTTTTATGGTTTTATTTTTGGAAGGGTAGCATATTATATATCGTTGGAAAGCATTTTTCAAGGGCTATTTGATTAACTTGCTTAGAAGGAGAAATAAGGTGTGTGTAAAGAGATATTTTTGTTTTTGTAAAGGGGTTCAAAAGTGAGTTTGATTTATTCTTTTTCAAAGGGGATTATTTCTTTTATGAGAGGACATGGTGAATTTTATTGAGTAGGAGTAATAAGGTGTTATTGGGATATTATTTTTATTGTTGTGATATTACTCAAGTCCTCTAACCTCTTTGTGATTGAAAAGGAAATATTTGAAAGTGTGTTGAGTTTGACAGATTTTGTGGACAACTCCTTGGCATCAAAAAGGTATGGGCAATATTCTCCATTGACTTAATTGGGTGATTGATTTCTGAAAATATCATTGGAGAGAAAATGATTGATTGTGGTTTCCTTTTCGAAAGTGGTTGGTTTAATGCTTCAAGGTTTTCTGGATTGAGAGTTGTGATTAAACCTTGTTTTATAAGCATTGTTGTTGAAGCCAATTGGTTATGCAAAGAACTTGAACTTGAGTTAGAAAAGAACATGAGTATCATTGTTATGTGAGATTTGTGGTTGAGCATTGTTGGAAACATTTTGAGTTGGTTGATACATGCTTGGACTAGGGTTTGTGAGAAAGGGTTGTTCCTTGAGGTGATTGGTTGAGTAGAGTTGATTGAGCCTAGTCAAGTGGTTGTATGAGTGGTTGTTCAAGTTCCATAAAACAAACTATTCTATATCTTGATTGAGTTGAGATTGAGCTTTGAGAATAGAACATATTGAGTCTCTAACAATTCTCTTTATGCTTCTATGAGATTGATTTGAGTTGAGATTGAGCTTTGAGTATAGAACATATTGAGTCTCTAACAATTCTCTTTATGATTCTATGAGATTGGACAAGTTCTGTGTGGACTTGTTAAGCTGATTTGAGGTAAGTCTTTGAGAAGGCTTGTGGACTGATTTTGTGTAATATTTGTGGAAGCTTGCTATGCAGATTTGAGCAAGTCCTAGAGAGGACTTATTGAGAAGATTTGGACAAGTTCTGAGTGAGCTTGTTGAGAATATTTGGACAAGTTCTGAGTGAGATTGTTGAGAAGATTTGGATAAGTTCTGAGTGAGCTTGTTGAGCAGATTTGAGTAGGTTTTGAGTGGACCTATTGAGCATATTTGAGCAGGTTCTGAGTGGACCTATTGAGAATATTTGAGTAGGTTCTGAGTGGACCTATTGAGCAGATTTGAGTAGGTTCTGAGTGGACCTATTGAGCAGATTTGAGAAGGTTCTGAGTGAACCTATTGATAGAGCTTTGGAGGTGATAGAGTATAGAGGATAGAGTCTCAGTGGATAGAGATCCAATAGCCAGGACAATTGAAGATAGATCTTCTGAGTGAGGAGTCTTCAAGTGGAGAGAGATCCACCAGTCAGTGCAGCAGAGAGATAGAGTCTTCTAGAAGATCACTAGCTGGATCTAAAGGGGAAAGAGTTCTCCTATGGAAGAGATCCACGAACTTGAGATTTAGGGGATCAACATCTCCTTTGGATAGAGGTCCATAAATATTGTAATTGGGAAGGATTCCCAAAATATTATTTGAGAAATATTTAGAAGAAATATTTTCTCTATGGAGGTAGCCCACATTGGGTGAACCACGTTAAAATTTGTGTCTCTATTATGGATGGTGTTTTGTGCATTGCTTTGATTACTGCTATTGATACTACTATCTATACACTACATAATATTGAATTGAAAAGAAAAGTAAAAAGTGGTCTTATATTGTTCACCCCCCTCTCATTATAAGCTTGTGTTCTTCAATTGGTATCATAGCGGGTTCCTTCAGAAGAGTTTGACAGCTTGAAGGAAAAGTGGTCTAAGAACACAATGGATCATAAGGATCAAAAGGATGGGTCCTTCAATAATGTAGTACCAGTATTTTATGGAAGTGACTTCTTGTATTGGTGTATGTTGATGAGATTTCACTTGATGGCACTTGGAAATGAAGTTTGGGATGCAGTGGAACTTGGATATGATTCAATAGTCAATCCTCCTATAGATAAGGAAGGTAAGCTTCTAATGCATGCAAATTCAAGAGCTATGAATGCAATTATAAAAGGATTGGGTAGATCAGAATCTATGAAGGTTATGGATTGTAAAACAGCAAAAGATATGTGGGATCTACTGCATAACATATATGAAGGAGATAAAGGTGTCAAGAAAGCTAAGATCAGAAATCTCAAAGGAGAATTTGAGAACTTAAGAATGAGAGATGATGAAAATATTCGTGACTATCTCAATAAGATTGATGAACTTGTACATGAGATGAGAGGTCTTGGAATGAAGGTTGATGAATCTGATGCTTGTGATAAGATCTTGAGAACTCTTCCAAAAAGGTATAGTGAAAAGGTTTCTTCTATAGAAACATCAATTGATAGTGATTCTTTGACAAGGAATTCTTTTCTTGGCATGCTTACTACTTTTGAGATAAGAACAAAAGATCCTATTCCTCCGAAAGAAGCTGCATTCAAAGTGGACAAAAATAAAAGGGGAAAGAAGATAGAATCAAGCAGTGAGTCATCTAGTGATGAAGAAGCAAACTATGGTAGAAGAGATAAAGGTTCCAGAAGATCCATAGATCTAAGATCTATTAAGTGTTTCAATTGTGGAAAGTATGGACATTATGCAACAGAGTGCAAAGAGCCAAAGTACAACAATGATGAAGAAAAATAGGATCACAGGTACAGGGAATCAGAAAGACACAGGTACTAGAAGAAAGGCAAGGATGGACAAAACAGACAAGGAAAGAAGTTCTTCCAAAGACAAAAGAGAAGTTACTATGCGGATAATGCAAGTAAGTATTCAAATGATAGTGATGCTAGTTCTTCATATAATGATAGAGATGAAGTCCTATTTATGGTTAAAGAGAAAAGGACTCCAGTTATTCTCAAGTGTTTTAGATGTGGTAAATTTGGACATCTTGAAGATGATTGCACTAGGGATGGCTATAGTTTCAGTGATGATGGTTTTGAAGATGCACTTGAAAGACCAGATGAGAATCTTCTAATGGCATTAGAGGAAGAAGTGAGTGATCCTATAGAAGACAAGCCAAAAGAAAGTAATGATAAGGACAAAGGCAAACAAATAGAGGATTATTCAGTAGAGAATGGCTATGATCTCAAGGGAGAACTTATCCATGCCCTTGACACAGTAAAGAAGGTAAGAAAGCAACACTCTAAGCTTGAAAGTCAGTTTCAAGAATGTGATGAAGAAATATTATTGCTCATAGAGGATTTAGAGAAGTCAAAGGCTAAGGCAAGTAAGTTCAAGGATAAGTTAGAAGCAAAGATTTTGGAATGTGAAAAGTTAACACAAGAAGTGGCACTACTAAAGGAATATTTAGAGGATTCCAAGAAAAAGTTATACAAGTATGTGAACAGTGCAAAGAGTGTGGATAAAATAATCAAGATACAAAGAGGAGCAACAAACAAGACAGGTCTTGGTTCTAGACAGGTTCAAAAGAAATGGGAAGAAAAGTCTACTTCAAGTCTTGAAGAAGAAGGAACTTCAGAAGAAGATACTTCAGAATATGACAGTGTAAGTGGGAATGAGACATCAAAAGATGAGTTGGATAACAAAGAGTTCAACAAAAATAGGAACAATGCACAAAGAAGATACAGATGGAACAACAATCAGAACAGGAGACCAATGAGGTCTAGGCAAGGAAGCTTCAATGGGAGATGCTTCTCATGTCACAGGTTTGGGCACATGGCTTCACAGTGCAGGACATATGAAAGACAGGAATATGGGAAAGGATAGCTTTTCCATGGGTATTGCTACTCATGTAATGAGTTTGGTCACAAGGCAATGAATTGCAAGGTTCATGATAGAAGAGGATATGGCTTCACTAGGAGAAGTCCTAAGACAGTTGCACCTCCAAGGAATAATAGCATTAAGTGTTATAAGTGCAATAATGATGGTCACACAGCAAGATGGTGTAGAGCAAATATTCCAGAAGCAGGCATGAACATGAATAGGAATATGAACAAGAATAGAGGCTAGAACAGGAACAGGAACAAGGATGAAAGAAGAAGAAAAGAACAAGGAAGAATAGGAACAAGAACAGAACATGGATGAGAACAAGAACAGAAACAGGAACAGAAGTGATGACAGGAACAGGGATGATGACTTGGAAAGAAACAGTGAGAGGATTCAGAAAATTCAAAAAAGAAGAGAGAAAGATAGAGGTAAAGAGCAGTGCTTTCGAGGAGTAGAAATACTCCCACCCCAAAATTAACCACCTCATGTGGAGGTGGGGGAGGGGCTAAGCTAAGAGGCTCATTCTTAGCCCCGAGCCCCAAAGGTGACCCTTTGCCATTGATGTCAAAGGGAGAGAGATTTGTGTATATTGGGGAGAGAGATTTGATATTTGAGAGAGCATTGAGCCAGGGGGAGCAAAGTCCCGGGGGAGCAAAAAGAAGGTCAGGTTTCAGTAAAAGGATGTGGGTTGCCATCAATGACAAAGGGGGAGATTGTTGGACATTTTGAGTCCTCTAAGTCAAAGTTGTCATTGATGTCACCTAATGGAGTTATCACTCATCACAAGGTTTTCGGCAAGAAATAAAGTCATCCAAGGTTGTCATAATCTTCCAAGAAAAAGCTTCGACAGTGCAAATTTGAAAGGAAAAAGGCTCCATAATATTTTAATATTATTGGGAGCACAGGTTAAGTGATTGGTTCATAAAAACCCAAGGTGGGTTATTGCAAAGGTTAAAAAGGAGGTTTAATAATTATTTATAAATTATTTAAATTCACAAGGAATTTAAATTTTATAAATAATATTCAATTATACCAAGGATGGGCATTAAGACAAGGTTCCAAGGTTTAATTAAACCAACACCTAAGGTTGGTCTAATTTAATTTATAATATTTAAATTTAAATTTAAATATATTATAAATTAATCAACCACATCAACATCGAATTAAATCGATGCGCCAACGTGATCGAAAGGAGGGCAAAGGCATTATAAATAATGCCACAAAAGGCATTAATCGTTATCCTTGCTAATTCGTTTTTGAAGTGCATGCGAAAAGGCTCATGTTTAAAAGGCTTGACGATTTGCACAAAGTGTTGAAGCGAGGGAGTGAGTTGGGTTTTGGAGCACATAGGCTAGCTTGGCCTAGTGGTGCGTTGGCTTGGCGAGACAGAGGAGGTCCCGCGTTCGATTCACTTGGAGGTTGCTTGCAAGGTCAAAGTGCTCGAAGCACATTTTGATTATTTTGAAAGGCGTTAGTGAATTTGTTGATGCTGGTCGTGCCTTTTTAGGCACGTGAGGGTGCATGGCCCAACGACGGCTTGGCTACGGTTAAGGCATTGGGAAGGAAGACGTCGGGGGATCGAATCCCACCGAGAGGCAAAGGCAAGTTAATTTTTTATTTTAATTTTTGTGAAAATAGCCTTAAGGAGAAATAAGGGTTATGGTATGCTTTAGAAAATTCAGAAATTACTATTGATTTTATTTTTGGAAGGGTAGCATATTATATATCGTTGGAAAGCATTTTTCAAGGGCTATTTGATTAACTTGCTTAGAAGGAGAAATAAGGTGTGTGTAAAGAGATATTTCTGGTTTTGTAAAAGGGGTTCAAAAGTGAGTTTGGTTTATTCTTTTTCAAAAGGGATTATTTCTGTTATGAGAGGACATGGTGAATTTTATTGAGTAGGAGTAATAAGGTGTGATTGGGATATTATTTTCATTGTTGTGATATTACTCAAGTCCTCTAACCTCTTTGTGATTGGAAAGGAAATATTTGAAAGTGTGTTGAGTTTGACAGATTTTGTGGACAACTACTTGGCATCAAAAAGGTATGGGCAATATTCTCCATTGACTTATTTGGGTGGTTGATTTCTAAAATATCATTGGAGTGAAAAGATTGAGGGATTGTGGTTTCCTTTTCGAAAGTGATTGGTTTAATGCTTCAAGGTTTTCTGGTTTGAGAGTTGTGATTAAACCTTGTTTTATAAGCATTGTTGTTGAAGCCAATTGGTTGTGCAAAGAACTTGAACTTGAGTTAGAAAAGAACATGAGTATCATTGTTATGTGAGATTTGTGGTTGAGCATTGTTGGAAACATTTTGAGTTGGTTGATACATGCTTGGACTAGGGTTTGTGAGAAAGGGTTGTTCCTTGAGGTGATTGGTTGAGTAGAGTTGATTGAGCCTAGTCAAGTGATTGTGTGAAGTGGTTGTTCAAGTTCCATAAAACAAACTATTCTATATCTTGATTTGAGTTGAGATTGAGCTTTGAGAATAGAACATATTGAGTCTCTAAAAATTCTCTTTATGCTTCTATGAGATTGAGTTGGTGAGATTGATTTGAGTTGAGATTGAGATTTGAGTATAGAACATATTGAGTCTCTAAAAATTCTCTTTATGCTTCTATGAGATTGATTTGAGTTGAGATTGGGATTTGAGTATAGAACATATTGAGTCTCTAACAATTCTCTTTATGTTTCTATGAGATTGGACAAGTTCTGTGTGGACTTGTTAAGCTGATTTGAGGCAAGTCTTTGAGAAGGCTTGTGGACTGATTTTGTGTAAGCTTTTGTGAAAGCTTGCTATGCAGATTTGAGCAAGTCCTAGAGAGGACTTATTGAGCAGATTTGGACAAGTTTTGAGTGAGCTTGTTGAGCATATTTGGATAGGTTCTGAGTGAGCTATTGAGCAGATTTGAGCAGGTTCGAGTGAACTTATTGAGCAGATTTGAGTAGGTTCTGAGTGGACCTATTGAGCAGATTTGAGTAGGTTTTGAGTGGACTTATTGAGCAGATTTGAGCAGGTTTTGAGTGGACCTATTGAGAAGATTTGAGTAGGTTCTGAGTGGACCTATTGAGTAGATTTGAGAAGGTTCTGAGTGAACCTATTGAGAATATTTGAGAAGGTTCTGAGTGAACCTATTGATAGAGCTTTGGAGGTGATAGAGTATAGAGGATAGAGTCTCAGTGGATAGAGATCCAGAAGCCAAGACAATTGAAGATAGATATTCTGAGTGAGGAGTCTTCAAGTGGAGAGAGATCCACCAATCAGTGCAGTAGAGAGACAGAGTCTTCTAGAAGATCACTAGCTAGAGCAGAAGGGGAAAGAGTTCTCCTATGGAAGAGATCCATGAACTTGAGATTTAGGGGATCAACATCTCCTTTGGATAGAGGTCCATAAACATTGTAATTGGGAAGGATTCCCAAAAGATTATTTGAGAAATATTTAGAAGAAATATTTTCTCTATGGAGGTAGCCCACATTGGGTGAACCACGTTAAAATCTGTGTCTCTATTGTGGATGGTGTTTTGTGCATTGCTTTGATTACTGCTATATATACACTACATAATATTGAATTGAAAAGAAAAGTAAAAAGTGGTCTTATACTATTCACCCCCCTCTCAGTATAAGCTTGTGTTCTTCAATTGGTATCAGAGCGGGTTCCTTCAGAAGAGTTTGACAACTTGAAGGAAAAGTGGTCTAAGAACACAATGGATCATAAGGATCAAAAGGATGGGTCCTTCAATAATGCAGTACCAGTATTTTATGGAAGTGACTTCTTGTATTGGTGTATGCTGATGAGATTTCACCTGATGGCACTTGGAAATGAAGTTTGGGATGCAGTGGAACTTGGATATGATTCTACAGTCAATCCTCCTACATATAAGGAAGGTAAGCTTCTAATGCATGCAAATTCAAGAGCTATGAATGCAATTATAAAAGGATTGGGTAGATCAAAATCTATGAAGGTTATGGATTGTAAAATAGCAAAAGATATGTGGGATCTACTACATAACATATATGAGGGAGATAAAGGTGTCAAGAAAGCTAAGATCAAAAATCTCAAAGGAGAATTTGAGAACTTAAGAATGAGAGATGATGAAAATATTCATGATTATCTCAGTAAGATTGATGAACTTGTACATGAGATGAGAGGTCTTGGAATGAAGGTTGATGAATCTGATGCTTGTGATAAGATCTTGAGAACTCTTCCAAAAAGGTATAGTGAAAAGGTTTCTGCTATAGAAACATCAATTGATAGTGATTCTTTGACAAGGAATTCTTTTCTTGGCATGCTTACTACTTTTGAGATAAGAACAAAAGATCCTATTCCTCCGAAAGAAGTTGCATTCAAAGTGGACAAAAATAAAAAGGGTAAAAAGATAGAATCAAGCAGTGAGTCATCTAGTGATGAAGAAGCAAACTATGGTAGAAGAGATAAAGGTTCCAAAAGATCCATAGATCTAAGATCTATTAAGTGCTTCAATTGTGGAAAGTATGGACATTATGCAACAGAGTGCAAAGAGCCAAAGTACAACATGATGATGAAAAAAATAGGATCACATGTACAGGGAATCAGAAAGACACAGGTACCAGAAGAAAGGCAAGGATGGACAAAACAGATAAGGAAAGAAGTTCTTCCAAAGGTAAAAGAGAAGCTACTATGCGGATAATGCAAGTAAGTACTCAAATTATAGTGATGCTAGTTTTTCAGACAATGATAGAGATGAAGTCCTATTTATGGTTGAAGAGAAAGACTCCAGTTATTCTCAAGTGTTTTAGATGTGGTAAATTTGGACATCTTGAAGATGATTGCACTAGGGATGGCTATAGTTTCAGTGATGATGATTTTGAAGATGCACTTGAAAGACCAGATGAAAATATTCTAATGGCATTAGAAGATGAAGTGAGTGATCCTATAGAAGACAAGCCAAAAGGAAGTAATGATAAGGACAAAGGCAAACAAATAGAGGATTATTCAGTAGAGAATGGTTATGATCTCAAGGGAGAACTTATCTATGCTCTTGACACAGTAAAGAAGGTAAGAAAGCAACACTCTAAGCTTGAAAGTCGATTTTCAAGAATGTGATGAAGAAATATTATTGCTCATAGAGGATTTAGAAAAGTCAAAGGCTAAGGCAAGTAAGTTCAAGGATAAGTTAGAAGCAAAGATTTTGGAATGTGAAAAGTTAACACAAGAAGTGGCACTACTAAAGGAATATTTAGAGGATTCCAAGAAAAAGTTATACAAGTATGTGAACAGTGCAAAGAGTGTAGATAAAATAATCAAGATACAAAGAGGAGCAACAAACAAGATAGGTCTTGGTTCCAAGACAGGTTCAAAATAAATGGGAAGAAAAGTCTACTTCAAGTCTTGAAGAAGAAGGAACTTCAGAAGAAGATACTTCAGAAGATGACAACGTAAGTGGGAATGAGACATCAGAGGATGATTTGGACAACAAAGAGTTCAACAAAGATAGGAATAATGCACAAAGAAGATACATATGGAACAACAATCAGAACAGGAGACCAATGAGGTCTAGGCAAGGAAGCTTCAATGGGAGATGCTTCTCATATCATAGGTTTGGGCACATGGCTTCACAGTGCAGGTCATATGAAAGACAAGAATATGGGAAAGGATAACTTTTCCATGGGTATTGCTACTCATGTAATGAGTTTGGTCACAAGGCAATGAATTGCAGGGTTCATGATAGAAGAGGATATGGCTTCACTAGGAGAAATCCTAAGATAGTTGCACCTCCAAGGAATAATAACATTAAGTGTTATAAGTGCAATAATGATGGTCACACAACAAGATGGTGTAGAGAAAATATTCCAAAAGCATGCATGAATAGGAACAGGAATATGGATGAGAACAAGAACAGGAATATAAATAGAAATAGGAACATGGATGAGAACAAGAACAAGAACAGGAATAGAAGTGATGATAGGAACATGGATGATGACTTGGAAAGAAACAGTGAGAGGATTCAGAAAACTCAGAAAGGAAGAGAGAAAGGTAAAGGTAAAGAGCAGTGCTTTCGGGGAGTAGAAATACTCCCACCCCAGAATTAACCACCTCATGTGGAGGTGGGGGAGGGGCTAAGCTAAGAGGCTCATTCTTAGACCCGAGCCCCAAAGGTGACCCTTTGCCATTGATGTCAAAGGGGGAGAGATTTGTGTATATTGGGGAGAGATTTTGATATGGGGAGATATTTGATATTTGAGAGAGCATTGAGCCAGGGGGAGCAAAGTCCCAGGGGGAGCAAAAAGAAGGTCATATTTCAGTAAAAGGATATGGGTTGCCATCAATGACAAATGGGGAGATTGTTGGACATTTTGAGTCCTCTAAGCCAAAGTTGTCATTGATCTCAAAAGGATCTATGTAATTAAGCACTATGTTTGTGTTTCACAAAGAACTTCATGAGAAGCAAAGGTTTTTGATCAAAGGTTCAAGAAGGGATGCATGACATTTGGTTCCAAAAGGAGCTTCAATGGAAGCTTTGCAAAATGTTTTTATTTAAAACCATTGATGGCAGATTTGAAATTGGTTTTTCGTAAAACCCAAGTTGGTTTTTATTTCATCGAAAAAGGTGCCCCGATGATGGAGATATTTAATTTTAAAGATTTAGTTTAAATTTTAATTTATTTAAAATTTTAATTTATTTAAAATTTTAATTTAAATTTTAAAATTAAAATTAAAAGTTTATCCGCAAACGTCATGAAGGAAGTTTCAAAAAGGTCGATGTTTCCAAAGAAAAGGGAAGGCATATAAATATGCCATTGAATTTTTTAATTCATTCATCCTTGCTCGTTGATATTTGCGCTTGGTATTTGTGAAGAAAAAGAGCTCGTGTTTTTCATTTAAGTGACGCAACGAATATAAAATGGAGATAGCGACCGCTTCCTAAAATGCATTGGGCAGCGTGGCCTAGTGGCAGCTTGGATTATGCAAAGGTGTTGGTTACAAGGAGGTTGTGTGTTCGATTCCTGCAAGCATCGTTTTTGGATTTGGTCTATTGAGGTGCCCAAGGCGCATACTTTTATCTTGGCGGAAGAGGGTGAAGGATAAGAAGCGGGTGGTGCTTCTTTTTCACCAACGAGCCCGCAGCTCATGCAACAACTTGGCCATGGCTAGGGTGTTCACATTGGGGCAAGACGAGGGTTCGATTCCCGTCAAGGCAAGTATTAAGGTTTTTATTAATATTTTGTTTGGATTGCCTAAGGTGGAGTGATAAGGGGTAAAGGTGCTTCGTTAGTTGACTTGTTGAGTAAACTTAGGGAATAAGGTCATTATGGCTGTTTGAGTTGTGAATTATTTTTAATTATGATTTTTGAAATTGTTAGGAGTAATAAGGGTTTTTGATAAATTTATTTTTAGTGAAAGTTATTTTGAGTAAGGGTTTTCTTTTAAAAATAACTTTGGTGGATGTTAAAATAAAGTAGAAGTAATAAGGTGTTATTTGGATATTATTATTGTGTTATTACTCAAGATCTCTAACCCTTGTTAAGAGTTGAAAAAGAAAGTGTGTTGAGTGTGACAAATTTAGTGGACAACTCATAAGGCATAAAAAAGGTATGAGTAATACTCTCCATTAATTTTATTTGGGTGGTAGATTTTTGAAATATCATTGGAGTGAAAAGGATTTTTCTTTTTCAAAAGTGGTTGAGTTAATGCTTCAAGTTTTTTTGGATTGTGAGTTGTGATTAAACCTTGTTTGATAAGCATTGTTGTTTAGATCATTGGTTGAGTGAAGTACTTTGAGTTTATGCTTCAAGGTTTTCTGAATTGAGAGTTGTGATTAAAACCTTGTCTTATTAGCATTGTTGTTGAAGCCAATGGGTGATGCAAAGAACTTGAACTTGAGTTAGAAAAGAACATGAGTATCATTGTTATGTAAGATTTGTTGTTGAGCATTATTGGAAATATTTTGAGTTAGTTGATTCATGCTTGGACTGGGGTTTGTCAAAAAGAGTTATTTATTTAAGTGATTGGTTAAGTAGAGTTTATTGAGCCTAGTCAAGTTGTTGCATGAAGTGGTTGTTCAAGTTCCATGAAACAAACTATTCTATATTCTGATTGAGTTGATATTGAACCTTGAGAATAGAACATATTGAGTCTCTAACAATTCTATTTATGCTTCTATGATATTGAGTTAAGATTGAGCTGAGTTGAGATTTCTTTGAGTTAAGATTGGGATTTGAGTATATAACATATTGAGTCTCTAACAATTCTCTTTATGCTTCTATAATATTGAGTTGAGTTGATATTACTTTGAGTTGAGATTAGGATTTGAGTATAGAACATATCTAGTCTCTAACAATTCTCTTTATGCTTCTATGAGATTGAGTTGAGATTTTGTTGAGCTGATTTGAGGTAAGTCTTTGAGAAGGCTTGTGGACTATTTTTGTGTAAGCTTTTGTGAAATCTTGCTATGCAGATTTGAGCAAGTCCTAGAGAGGACTTATTGAGCAGATTGGGACAAGTTCTATGTGATCTTGTTGAGCATATTTGAGCAGGTTCTGAGTGAGCCTATTGAGAATATTTGAGCAGGTTCTGAGTGAGCCTATTGAGAATATTTGAGAAAGTTCTGAGTGAGCCTATTGAGCAGCCTTGAGCAGGTTTCGAGTGAGTCTATTGAGTAGATTTGAGCAGGTTCTGAGTGAGCCTATTGAGAATATTTGAGCAGGTTCTAAGTGAGCCTATTGAGTATATTTGAGCAATTTTTGAGTGAGCCTACTGATAAAATTTGAGCAGGTTCTGAGTGAGCCTATTGAGCATATTTGAGGAGGTTATGAGTGAACCTATTGACAGATATTTGGAGGTGATAAAGTACAAATGACAGAGTCTTAGTGGATAGAGATCCAGTAGTCAGGATAATTAAAGACATATCTGAGTGAGGAGTTTTCAAGTGGAGATAGATCCACCAGTCAGTGCAGTAGAGAGATAGAGTCTTCTAGAAGATCACTAGCCAGAGTAGAAGGGGAAAGAGTTCTCCTATGGGATCAACATCTCCTTTGGACATAGGTCCATGAACTTGAGATTTAGGGGATCAACATCTCCTTTGGACAGAGGTCCATAACATTGTAATTGGGAAGGATTTCCAATAGATTGATTGAGGAAGTTTTAGCAAAATATTTTCTCTGTGGAGTAACCCGCATTGGGTAAAACACGTAAATTGTTGTCACTTTTGTGGATGATGTTTTGTGCATTGCTTTTATTATTGCTATTTATACTGCTATCTATACATTGCATAATATTGAATTGAAAAGAAAATTAAAAAGTGGTCTTATACTATTCACCCCCCTCTTAGTATAAGCTTGTGTTCTTCATGCATTCCTTATTCATGTAGTCTTAAACCATGTCCTTGCCAATTAACTATGTGAAAATAATGGGATGGAAATCTTGATATGTTTTATATGTTGGCAGGTGTTGGTTATTTGGGTTTTTCTAGGGAATCTATATTGGATGAAGAATCAATCCCCCATATACAAAATTTATGTTTTTGGGAGTTGAAACCATGTCATATACCACTCCTATAGATAAAGGTGGGTCACATGGGCGACCAAAATCCTTAGTAGTTGGAATGGTGAGGGGTGTAACTATGATGTATTGAACCACATATTCACCAATACCATTATTAGTGAGGTGGACCCTAAATTGGGATGATGTGGAAGGATCATGGTTGGATAATGGCTCGGGGAATGGTGGATATGAAGACATCTCACAATCCATCAACTTGACTTGTGAAACATTGGTTGATGGAGATGGATTGGATTGGAAAGGTTGTTGGATGGATGATGATAAGAAAGATAAAGTTGTGGAAGTTGATGATGTTGATGAAGTGGATTGACTTTGACCACATGTGCATGTAGTCAGTGATGAAGATGATGAGGGCATGGAAGCTTGGTGGATATTGGTGATAAAGAGTTCCTGAGGAATGGGAGCTTTTGATGAAGAAATGGGTAGAGTGGTAGATGGATTGGTTTATGGTGATAGAAAAAGGTGGGTGAAAGAAAGCATGGATTTATAAGGATTTGAGATAAAATTATAATACTTAAATGGTTTGACATCCACTAGTATGCAATGTACTTGTTCCTTATGAGCGTATTTCAAGCATTGATGCAGTATGGAGGGGACACATCTCATCTCCCTCATCCAGGGTCTTCCAAGGAGTACATTGTACGCCATGGATCCTTCCAAGATGTGGAACATAGTGTGCAAAGTTTTGACCCCCACTTCGATGGGCAAAACAATAGTGCCAACTGTGGAACATAAAGCATCGTTTAATGCTTTTAGGTTGAAATATGACTTGGTGATATGATATGGAGGAAGGTTAATATGATATAGGGCAGAATTTGTGATGATATTAATGGAGGAGTTGGTGTCAATTAGAACTCTTTTGAAATGCTTCTTGTCAATTAGAGTCATGGTGTGTAATGGAGGATCTACTGATTTTGATGATATTGACTTAATCTCAAAGTCATAAAATGTAATGGAAGGCTCCATGCATGTTTGAATGCTCCCTAAAAATTTGTTGAAGGTATTAGAATATTGATATTGTAATTCAATGGAGTTTAGAATGTCCATTAATGCCTCATTATGTGGGAGATATTGTTGAATTATCTCATATATTGAAAATTTGGCGAAAGCCATATTTAGGCTTGTGGTTAACCGGCTACTCAATGAGATGACTGGTCATGGAGGATGATTGATGGGATGAATGGGGGGTGTAACCAAAAGAACTAAACATAAACAAAGATACAATACATAAAAGAGATATTGCAACAAATGAATATTTATATTGATATTTGATACAATTCTAAAAATATTTTGAATTACCTCAAATGTGTTTAGAGGTAATGTTACAATTCTCTCTCTATATATTGATACAAATGAATATTCTGATGGAATGGGGGTATTCCAAATATTCACAGGAACTTGTACTCTTTGTTCTTTCTACTACAGTCCAAGGTGAGTAGGCTTCGGTATCCAGTAAGGGGCCATTCCAGCTTCAGTAGCTTCTCCAAAGTACCTGTCACCTGAACACATTCAAACCAATAAAGGGATTCAGTAGCACCTACAAATGAATGTAAAATAACCAATGCTTCATATAAAACCCTAAAATAGTAATCTTGCAAAATAAATAACATAAAAAAATAACATAAAAAGCCTTACCAAAAGAAAATCTATTGATCTTACTGTGTCGTGCTCTCAGGTCTATAAAATCATGGGTGTGTGATAGTGAACTGGAAACCACGGGTGCACGGTTGTGTAACCACAGATTCACGGTTCTGATTGTGAAACTGTGGATGGACAATTTAGGTTGAAGCACAGGTTACCTCAGGAAATGGAACTCCAAGATCTATTACAAACTTTGCTTGTAATCTGTTCAGGGGTTGTGGTTGATTTCAGTAGCCTGGCGGTGTATCAATTCAACTCCCTTATTTTTGTGGGGTAAGGGTGCATTTATAGGTCCCTTGGGTTTTTGGAAGGAAGTGGAAGATGGATTCCAAGTGGTAATTATGGGTTGCCAAATGGAGGGAATAGTTACAATGAGTCACCCAATGTGCCTCCCTTAACTGGGGTGATGCGGCTGCTAGTGGAGTGGGATGTGGGATCCTGTCCTATGTGAAGGAACAAGGGAGACAATGTGGATGAGAAATGGCATGGATGTTGGGGGATCTGCCTCATGTGAAGGTACAAGGGGGACAAGAATGGGTGAGATATGGCAAGGATGTTGGGTGAAGTGCCTAGGACACATGTCCAGTGGATAGGAAGGGTATCCTAGGGGGATTTTCTAGATTTAATAAATTTGGAAAATAGGATAATGTCCAGGATTTTATATCTTGAATTTGGAACTTAGGCATATAATTTTATTATGCAAAATTTTGTGGTGGGTGGAAAATATGGCTTTGTAGGTGCTGAATTTTGGTGTCTACAACTGCCCCTTTTTGTACTACATTGTGTGTAACACGATGCAGTGCAAAAACCAATGACACCTAATTTTATTTGAATGGATAAATAGATTCAATTCTTCTTAGCACAAATAATGAATGATTTTAAAAAAAATTGAGTTGGTTTCTTACCCCCTAAATTGTCGAATGGGTATAGGATGAAACCCACGAGCCAATTGACCAAATGTGAATGATGAAAAGGGGTGGATGTGATTGATGCAAATTTTGGAAATCAAGATAAAGTTGTATGCCCCAAGTTTAGGGTGGAGTTGTGTTTTCACAAATTTACCTTTTGGTATTATTGATATGCAATTTTATGAAGTAAAGGAACCAATCACCCTAGGGGCTTGTCCTAGTGACTGTAGCAAATTTATTAATGCAAGATGAAGTATAAATTTTCCATGTTTTGTAACCCCACGGAGTAGGCATAAATGAGAACCTTGGGAAAATTTTCTTGAATGTAGGTCACTCAAAAATTCAAGGATCAACCTAATTCAATTTCAAACGTGATGATGTTGGATGATTATGAATAAGTTTCCTTATGGTGAGCTACCCATCCTATTGGATTGCATGGATTACTTGTCACTGCAACCGCTAGGTATGTAGGGTGATTCACTAGATACAAGGTTCACTTTAGATGATATGACATGAGATGATGATTTGAATGCATTTGTGTTGATTGAGGGGGGGTTTGTCTCTTTTTTTTTAGATGAAACTGCATATGCGCGATCTTGCTTGGAAGGAACTGTGTGTCCGCATTTTCAACATCAAATAGTGGGTATGCAATTTTATGTGCTCCATGAAACACGAATGCACAATTTCTACCACAAACCACAGATGCATAGTTTTCACAACAAAAGGTAGCTATAAATATGCTTGATATCATTTTCATTCTTCATTTGTGCCATTTGGATTTCTTTGATTTGTTGTGGTCCATGAGTGAGATGGAGATTTGTGAGGGGAGTGGCGGTGCAGTTGATGTGGGTGTGGCTGGTGGTGGAGGTGGAAGCTTGGATGGAGCAGAAGCTGGCATTCGATATGCCTAGGTAGGTGATCGAAGCCCTTAGTGTAGTTTTATTGCTTTGTGTTGCTTGTTTTTTTTTTTGAATGTTTATTTGTGTGTTCTTTGTGAAATATAAGCTGTAAGGAATGCGTTTTTGTTGTTTTTTTGATTTTTTTTTTTACTACCATGCTAGGGGTAGGTTGAAATTTTTTCAATTTTTTTTTAATGTTATTGGTTTATTTGTTTATGTACAATGCAGTATTAATCTAAGATGCATGTTTATTATTATTTTTACTACCGTATTAGGGTAGGTTGAAATTTTTTCAATTTTTTTTGTTTTTGATGTTATTGTTTTATTTGTTTATGTACAATGCAGTGTTAATTTAAGATGCATGATGATTTTGCTATTTTTTGTGTAGTTGTACTGATGTTTTTTTGTTTGTCTTAAGGTGAATCTTCTTGATGCCAAACATAGATGGCCTCGCATTATCTCGAAAGTGTGTAAGGCTCTTACAACTTATGATTGGGAGTTCTTGGAGGTGGTGGGCTTAGATGGTTGTGGGCGGTTGGCTACGGTGAGAGCAGATGAGGCACTCCTATCTACTCTAGTTGAGAGGTGGGACCTAGAGAGGGGTTCTTTTCAGATTCCTATAGGGTAGCTCACAGTTACTTTGGAGGACATCTATTTCTGGTTCCATTTGGTGGACAAAGGACATAGAGGCCATCTAGCTCTCCTCGTGCTTCGTCAATGCATGGACCATGTAGGGGTCATGGTGGCACTAGCTAGTAGCAACTTATCACTTGTTTTTGTATTTTTATATTTTTGTATTTTTGCTTATGAGCCTCAGTGCTATGATGTATACAGCCTACGGGCATTTTGTACTATGCGACTCATATTTATATATATATACATGGTTTTTCATATTTTGCATTATGTGTGTGTTATTTATGAATGCATCATGGAATGTGTAATGCTTAATGATTTATTTGTGCTTGGTAGTCTTAAACTTCGCTTGATCATCGTTGTTTCCTTTCCTTAATCAAGGGCATAGATAGATGATATGTATGGATATTATGATTTGCAATGATGTGATGGGTATGGTGTTTCTTGATTGTATTGTTTAGGATATTTTGCAAAGACAACCAATTTATTAAGGCTAACAAACTATTTTTATAATCTCTCAGATCCACATGATGCTAAGGTTGTCCTAATGTTTTCAAATCTCTTCAAGGACCAATTGTGTGTGCAATGAAGTTCATTATCATCATGAGCTAGGTCAAACTAATCAATTGTAACTTGTACCAATAAGCTATTTCACCCTTGAGCAGTCATAGATCTGTACAAAATAAGGTCGCTAATGTGATAGATGTGACACCATGCATAAGGATACCTCATTGCCAAGTCGTCTTGATGCCACCTAACCTATAATGAGGATCACCCCATGGTTTTTGAGACACTAAGAGTTCCAGGGATTCAAGCTCCTTTTCTTATTTATTGCTTTGGATTTTTGAGGGATTGCTCATTTTGATGAAGAGCAAGGGGTGTTATTGCTTTATTTTTGCTCATTTTTAGGAGGAGCAAATGGGATTTTTCTATATTTTTGAATTTTTATTATTGCTTTGAGATGATTTTTGGGATACTTGCTCATTTTGTGGAAGAGCAAGGGGTTTTTTTGGGGGGGGGGATACTTGCTCATTTTGATGAGGATCAAGGGATGTTTTTTTTTTTTTTCAGGGTGAAGGAGCTTGTCCTTTTGCCAACTTTGTAGTACTCTAGACCATGCACATAATTGGATGAGCAGGGGAAACCTTTCACTTATGGAAATAGAAACTTTTGAATTTGTTATTCTCAATGTTAACAATGTTTTAAATGTGTTGATGTGCATGATCCCTGAGGAAACTTGATTGACCAGTAATGCACTTTTTGCATCTAGAGATTTGTTGATTTTTATTGGAGTTTGCTTGAGACACTAGATGTGGCTGAGTAATTAAATATTTTAGGAAATTTCATAGTAAGAAATACATTATTATGATAGATTCTTATGGTAGTGTTTTATGTGAGGTACCCCTGATTAAGGCAAGTAAACTTGATGGACTAGGCATTGTCAAATTTTACCACATGATCTAATGTAAATGAATGGTATGAACAAAAATACCTATATGAAACACATGAAATGAAATATTTTTTATGTTGTTTCTTTTTTTATCCATGTATATATACATATGTATAAGTTGCATTATGTTTAAAATGCCTTTAGGTGCATTATGTTCAATGGCTCTAGTTCTAATTCTCCTTCCAAGTTGGCGAGTCTATACGTCCTGGACCCAACTTCTATTTGATAATGTATGGACCTAATTAATTAGCTATAAATTTATCTCTCAAGTGCAGCGATGCATTGGTATTTTGTTGGTTCTCTTTAAGCACAAGATCCCCTACTTGAAATTTGTGAGGACGAACTTTTGCATTGTAAACACATTTGATGCGGTCTTGGTATACTCGTAGATGTTCCAAGGAATTGATGCACTTTTCATCAATGAGTGTTAATTGGTCAAGACATGCTTGTCTAGTTGTGTCAAATTCCATGAATTCATGTAATGTGATTCGTAAGAAAGGAATCTCAAGCTCAAGAGGTATTATTTCTTCAACACCATATACTAGCGAAAAAGGTGTTGCTCCCATTGGCGTTCTGATACTTGTTCGATAAGCCCATAGTGCCAAGGGTATTTGAGTGTGCCAATCTCTATGATTTTATTTAACAAGCTTCTTGAGGATGGCTATCACTATATTGTTAGTTGCTTCAGCTTATCCATTTACCTATGGGTAATAAGGTGTCGAGAAACTATGTTGAATGTTGTACTTGTTGCATAAGGCTCGAACATCCTTATTCTTAAATGACTTACCATTATCAGATATGATTTTGGAATATGTCCCAAAATGATAGATAATATGCTTAAGTATAAACTCCACTATTCGACGTCTAGTTGTAGTGGTCATTGGAATTGTTTCAACCCATTTAGTGAAGTATTTTGTGGAAATTATGATGAATTTATGTTATCATGATGAGGCAAGTGAAATTTTGCAAATCAAATCAAGGCCCCATTGTGAAAATGCCAAAGGCTTTGAATAGGCTATAAATCTTGTGATGGTACATGAGTTAAATTAGCGTGATGTTGGTATTTTTGATATTTCTTGATATATTGACAACAATTACTTTCCATGGTGGGCCAATAATATCCCATGCATTTTGCAATTGCCATTCCACTAAATTGACCACCACAAGTACCATCATGGGCTTCTATAATAGCTTATTGTGCCTCAACGGGATCTAGACATCGTAGTAGGATTCCATCATAGCCACGTCTATACAACATGTCCCTCAAGAGAGTAAAATGAGTTGATTTTTGTTTGAATATTCTTTTTGCAACCCTCATAATTTATATTGGGAGGGTCCTAGACTTGAGAAAGTCTTTGATCTCATCAAGGTAAGAATTGTATGGTTCAACATGGACCAAAAATACACTCTTCTCACCGTTAGAATTTGCTCGTTTGATCGCTAGATTGGACATAGTTGTTATGATTAGTGGTTGGAATTCTCCATGGTTATTATTAGGGACAAAGGATCCCAAAGAGGCCATTGCATCCACAAATATGTTGGTCGAACATGACAAGTTACTAATTTCATATGAGTCAAATTTCTCTAGAAACTTCATTGCTACTTCATGATATTGTTTCAAGATGGGTTCCTTGCATTGGTACTCTCCTTTTACCTGGTAAACAATGAGTTTAGAATCACCAAATATGCTTAGTCATTTGATACCCATAGCTATGGCCAATTGAAGCCTCAAAATTAGAGCTTCGTACTCTACATTATTATTTGTGCATGTGAAGTCGAGTTTGAATGATAAAGGAATTAGGATTCCTTCGAGTGTGTAAAACATAACTCCAGAACCTTGTCCTTTTTCACACTTTGATACATCAAAGAACATTGTCATGTCAAATTTATCCTCGGGATGGACTTACTCTTCCTATTCAATTATGGAAAATACCGAATTATCTGGAAGCTCAATGATAAGTGGTTTGTCATTTGGTAATGGAGCTTCAGCAAGCTTATTGTCTATCACCTGATCTTTAATCGATTTTTGACTGATGAATTCAAGGTTAAATTATGTTAAAAGCATTATCCATTTTGTGGTACGGGTGTTGTTGTATGTGTGAGTCATTATGTATCGTAGAGTATTTTCTCTAGCTATGACATAGGTAGTGTTACTTAGCATGTAATGTCTAAGATTCTTAGTGGTAAAAACCATTTCTAAGCACAACTTTTTGACATAATCATATCTCATCTCATAACTTACCAATGTCCTACTGATATAGTATATGGCTTGCTCCTTATGATATTAATTTTTATGAGAAAGAATTATCCCTAGTGCAAAATATATTGTAGAGATGTAGAGGCAAAAAGGGACTCTTGAATGAGGTAGCGTAAGAACTGGTGGCGAAGCCATATACTTCTTTATGTCATCAAATATCTCTTGACATTCAGTTCTCCAAGAGAACGTTACTCCCTTCTGTAGCAATGGATTGAAAGGCCTGCATTTCTAGACCAGAGTGATCGTGTGGTTCTCTATCCCATTGTGATCGCAATTTTTGTAACCAAAAGAACTGAGCAGAAAATAAATATAACACAGAGAAGTATGAATTGTCAAAAATTGCTTTTCTTTATTGATATTTTGATACAATTGTTACAAATGAATTTTTGAATTACCCTAAATGTGTTTAGAGGTAATGTTACAATTCTCTCTATATTGATACAAATGAATACTCTGATGGAACGAGGATCTTCCAAATCTTCATAGGAACTTGTGCTCTTCATTATTTTGGCTACAATCCAAGGTGAGTGGGCTTTGGTATCCAGTAAGGGGCCACTCTAGCTTCAAAAACTTCTCCAAAGTACCTATCACCTGCACACATTCAAACCAGCAAAGGGAGTTAGTAGCACCTACAAATGAATGTACAATAACCAATGCTACACATCAAACCCTAAACTAGTAATATTGCAAAATAAATAATAGAAGAAAATAATATAAAAAGCCTTAACAAAAGAAAATCTATTGATCTTACTATTTTGTACTCTCGGGTCTGTAAAACTATGGGTGCGTAGTAGTGGATTGGAAACCATGGAATCGTGGTTGTGTAACCATGGATGCACGATTTTGACTATGAAACCATGAACAGGCGAGTTAGGCTAAAGCACAAGTTGCCTCGGGAAATGGACCTTTAGGATCTAGTACAGACTGCTTGCAATTTTTTCAAGGGTCATTGTTGATTTCAACAGCTTGGTGGTGTATCAATTTAGCTCCCTTATTTTTGTGAGGTAAGGGTGCCTTTATAGGCCCCTTAGGTTTTTTTAGGGAAGTGGGATATGGCTACCAAGTGGTAATTATGGGCTACCAAATGGAGGGAATGGTTATAGTGAGTCACCCAGTGTGCCTCCCTTAACTGGGGTGATGTGGTTGCTAGTGGAGTGGGATGTGGGATCTTATCCTATGTGAAGGAACAAGGGAGATAATATGGATGATAAGTGACATGGATGTTGTGGGATATACACAATGTGAAGGTACAAGGGGAACAAGAATGGGTGGGATGTGGCAAGGATGTTGGGTGAAGTGTTTAGGACACATATCTAGTGGGTAGGTAGGGTATCCTAGGGGGATTTTCCAGATTTAATAAATCTGGAAAATAGGATAATGTGAAGGATTTTATATCCCTAAGTTGAAACTTAGGCATATAATTTTAATATTCAAAATTTTATGGTGGGGTGGCAAATGTGGCTTTGTAGGTGCTAAATTTTGGTATCTACAGGGGGATTTGTTTGGCTAGGAATATGAATTGGTGGGGAAGGATTAGGGGAATTTTGAATGGGAGGTGATGTGGAAGGTTGTGAAAGACTTTCCTGAGGTTGTTGCCTTGCATTTTGTTGGTTATTTCATTGACCTCTAGTTACCACATGAATGGGAAGAGCTTTGGTGTTAGCCCCTCCCATAGTATTGTTAAACTTGGTTAACTTGATTGGGAAGAGCTTTGGTGTTAGCCCCTCCCATATTTGGTTGCACCTCCTCATGATGAGGAAGTGGTGTTTGTAAAATACCAAGATTTTAGTTTTGTTGAGCAAGGGGATTGTCAATATTGATAACCCCCAAGTCAATAAGGTCTTGAACTATGTCTTTGAATACATGAAAATTATTGATGTTGTGCCCACTTTGTCTATGGTAAGGAAAAAATAAATGTTCTCGATAATTTTTACCATGTTTAGTGGGATCATATGGTCTGATTTCAAGTAAGGCAAGTTTATTTGTGTCGAACAAGCGGGTGTATTGGCAATTCTTTTAGACAGACTATCATCAGGGATGGTTCTCCATAGTTGGCACTATGCTTTGCATTTATTAGGATACTGAGGGCACTGCATGATAGGAAATTTGTTGTGATGGTTGTTGCACTAATTATTGCTGAGCCATTACCAACTGGCTCATGGAAACTTGGTTGACATGATTAGGCTAATTGGCCAGAGTGGCCTATGTTGATTTTGATTGGCTAGAATAATTGCTTTTGTAGTGGCCCTTATTTTGCTATTCTTTTTTCCTAGGCTTAAGTATGTCCTCTTGGATTTTTATCTCCTCGATAACATTAGCCCGTGCTAGAGCTTCTTCAAATGAGCAATATGTTTGTAATTGAAGCATCCAAGATATGGGTTTTAAACAACTCTTGGTAAATAGATTATAACTCTTCCATTGATAGGGTGAATGGCGATTTGGTAATGACGACCCTCCAATGGTTGCCAAAATCATAGATAGACTCATAGTCATGTTGTCTTAAAGTATAAGCATCGAACAATGAGACTTTCTTTCTAACATTAAGGACAAAGCACTCAAATAATTGGTCAACCAACTATTCAAAAGTATAAATACTATGACTAGACAATTGGTTGTACCACTCTATGGCATCTCCACCTAATATTTGAGGAAATGTTCTAAGCATGAGAGCATTGTCATTTTGGATTCTAAAGCATGAGTGTACAAATGTGCTTACATGCTCTTTGGGGTCCTCAGTCCCATTGAATTTATCAAACTTTGACATCGTGAAATCTATCAGATATGGCAATGATGGTATCGAAGGATGAATAGATTGTTTAATAAGCTAACGTAGGGTTGGTTTATGGTTTGTCATACCAATAGTATGTTGTATCAACTAATCTATTTGCTACTGCATGGCCTTTATTCTAGGGTCTTCCTAGGGATGTGGAAGCCCTAAATCACCTAATGATTTTAAGAAGGTGTGGTAGAAAAATGTTGTGTGGTAACTAGATGATGATAGGAGTGATGATGATTACTAGGTGAGGTTGATGGAAATTGATGATGAAGAGATGGAGAATATTGGAATGGAGACAATGTATGGGTACTATGGCTGGGTTGGCCTATGGGAATGGAATTGGTATTGGTATGGTTTGGTGGAGGAATAGGGATGGAAACCATAGAATATTGTGGTGCCCATGATGGAATTTGGTTAATAAGAATGGGTTGAGTAGAAATTGGTAGAGGCTTAGGGTTCACTTGCACTTGTTATTGAGCATCTTGACGCTGCTTAAGAAATTTGTTCAAATATTCCCATGCTTCATGAATTTCTCTATCAAAAGTGGAAGGTATGGACATATATGGCATGGAAGATGTGGCTAAGGGATAATTTGCACTTGGCATGGCAACTTGGGGGGCAAAAACTTGTGAAGCAACATTTACATGTGCTTCATACAAGGGGTTGGTATATGTGGATGTGTATGAAGATGGGATAGAATTTCTAGGAGCACTTGGGTATTGGGGAATGGATACATGAGAGGAAGGTGCAACTGATGCCTCAAAAAGAGGGTTAGTGTATATCTAGGTAAATCTTGATGGATGGAAATGAGAAAATTCTTACTATAAATTAGGATCTTGACTAGGAAAATTATGAATGGGCTCTAAGACATAATTAGTTGATTTGCAAAGAGCCTTTACTTTGTCCATATCTATGTGGGTGATATTGTGGTCAATGGATGGTGAAGATGATTCTGTTTGAGGAAGGGAAGTGTTGGTATACTTGTATGAGACATCAGTAGTCTGTAAAGTGTGTGATGGACCTACATATAAATCTATCTGTGTTACACATGGGTAATCTACCACAGAAGTGGTGGGGAAGGTGGATGAATATTCCATGGAATTATTTTGATTTAATGCTTTCTATTGATTTCTTGTTAAGACCATAAGAAACTAAACCAAATACAAATTGTGTAGTAAAATAAAATACAGAATTAAATCTTCACAAAAATCAAATTAATACAAATCAATGCTAAGATTTTTCAACAGATGTGTCTTACCTCATTCATTGATTATATCATTTTAGTGTGAATTCATTCTTTTAGATTTTTATTCTATGGGTTTCAATGTGCTAATATGAATTAGAAATGAGTGAATACTATGGCTTGGATAGGAGAACGAGATTCTTGCTGGTGATGAAATCCAACAAGTTTTCTCGGGGGTAATCTAAGGTGTATAGGGGCAGATATTGGTGGATGGAGATGAAAGCCACCATCACTAGATCTCAAACAATGGATGGTGATGAAATCCAACCATTATTGTTTAATATGAAATGTGAAGTGTGTGTGAGATTCCTTTTAAGGTTTTGTTTTCTATGGTGCACATACAATATTAGAAACAATTGATTTCACTAGTCTAAATCAGAAGCCAACATTAAGAGTATTAATTTCTCCAAAGGATGTGAGGTACACCACTTAAATCCCTCTCTAAATAGTGGGGGTTTTTACACTCCTCCACCTAGAATCACCCAATGCGGGGATACTTTTGACACACTAATGATGTCCCTACTTAGACTAGCAAAAGGAGAGATTTCTAACCCTACAATGTAATCTAATTTATGCAATTCTAATGATTCACATGCAACCAAAATGTAATATTTTTCAATTGCAATACACCAGAAAACCAAAAACTTTAAATGGAAAATGGAAATTTTTGAATGAATGCAATGACTAATCTAATGCCTAGAATGTAAACTATAATTATTTTTTTTACCAAACTATTAGTGATGTTCTTTTTAATCCAAAAATATGTAAAAATATAAGAATATGAAAATACGTAAAAATAGAAAGCTCAAGGTTTCTTCTACAGACTTACAGAGAAGCCTATGAAATCATTGTATCTTCCTATAAAATACCTTTGGGCACTTCTAAAATGCCCCTGGGCATTTTTGGATGACCCTCAAGCACCACCGGGTGTTCACGCACCTTCTGCAACTTTTAATGAATCTTCAGAAACCCTAAAATAGCAAAAATTATGTGATTTGTGCTTCTAAAATTCCTACAAGATAGGATAAAAAACAACAAGTTAATCAACAAAGTAAATCAAAATGAGAATTGCCCACCATGATCAACATTTGTAGATGCAAAAATGAAACACCAAATATAATAGATAAATGAAACCAAAAGCCAATATTGCACAAAAGAGATAATTTTATTGATATGGGGGGAGCCTCAAATCTCCAATGTTATAATAATGAATTTGATTTCTTTTGATATAAAATATTACAATACTAGGGTTCTATGAAACCCTAGTGAATAGTTTTGGCGATGTCTTAAAACTCACTTTTTATCCCAATAGAGGTGAGTGGGCTTCATGTTATCCAATACTGGGCCACTCCAGCTTAAGTAGTCGCATAATATAGGTGTAGTATCTCCATATCTGCACATAGAAGATAATTAACAAGTCAGTAGCAATTGTGAGGGCTCCATAGTGTGAGAACCTTAAGAATTAATTCAACCCTATCTATGCAATATAAGTAAAGTGAGCAGAATATGAAAATACATGAAATGAAATAAATCAATGCTAGATTTACCTTGCTCACTTACTATTCTTTGGTTTGTAGTAGTTGTTGTAGGAAAATGGTGTTGTGATGCGCTAGCGACACCCAAGGGTTAGTAAGGCTACAAAAATATGATTTGAAACACCCACAAGAACTTGATGGTAGCAGAAAACACCCATGGGTACTCAGGGATAATGAAAAGCACTCAAAGGTACTTGGTAATGGTGAAAAGCACCCAGACACACTCAGGAATGGTGGAAAGTTTCCAAAGGTGCTTGAGAATAGCAGGAGAGTGTTTGAGGAGTGAGGTGAGGTTTACAAAAGTAGATCTACTTTAGGAAATGGATGCGATGATGGATGTGGTAATGGATGTGAAGGCGAGAGAAATGATGGATGAACTCCTTAGGAAGATTAGGGCAAAATACTTAGGAAATTCTCAGATTTCTTAGGGAACTTTGAAAACTCAAGTGACTTAGGATGAAAAACTTAGGGGTTGAGCCATCAAAATGGCTCCTAATTATAATCTCACCTAGGGCACATTAGGTTTTTGACGACACAATTTATGCGGTCAAGATTAAAACGTGATGGAGGGTAGAGATTAAATTTGGGCATGTGGCATGGATCAAGGCGGATGAATGGCTAGGATTAAAACAAGATGGATGGCTAGGATTAATTTACACACACACATATATATACACATTTATTAAATCTATATATAAAAATATAATATAATATATTAATATTTAAATATATATTAAGCAAATATATATATATATATATATATATATATATATATATATATATATATATATATATATATATAATATGTATATAATGGGTAAAAATGGTGGGATATATATATATATATATATATATATATATATATATATATAATATGTATATAATGGGTAAAAATGGTGGGAAGACCTGGATGGATGACAAGTGGCTAGGATTTAGTGTCTACACTCCTGCACACCTAATAGAGATATTGCATTGTGGTCTCACCACCTTCTACAACTTTATCTTTAATATCAGAGACATTCTACTCTGCGTATTTTCCCTTTAACACTATGACATTATCATCTAATTATCTTGGTCATTTCAAGCACTTTATGCTTAGCTTAGCACTACTCCTTATCTTTCCTTTTTTCTAGATATATATTCTATTTGGGTAGCTTCAATGGCTCCCTCTCTTCTACTTGTTTTCCTCTTATAATTTCTTCTTCTTGGTGGCTTAACCCACTTTGTTGGTTATATTTTTCACCAAATAATCCTTCTTAATTAGGGTGACTTAATTTAACCCCTCATATATAATTTGTTTTAAGTTGGCTCTTCTATGTTGCTTTCATAAACATCTTCATAGATATTGTCCTATACTCAAAAGTCATTGATTTTGGTATCTTAAACTCTTTTAAGACACTCCCCTATTTCTACACTTCTTAGACTTAAATATTTATCCACATGTTACTCTTGAGAAATTATGCTATTGAGATCCTTACCAGACTCAAAAGTCCTCTTTTGATTATGGAGCTGCTCCTAGATTTTAACTAGCGCTCTTCTCATGTGGCTCTGGACACAATTTGACCTACAATTATTTTTACTTCAAAATTTACACCACGATTAGTCTTGATGCTAGCTTATGTCTTGAACCTTTTTCTAAATTTAAATTCACATAAATTTCTTCTCTGATGGTAGCTTTCAAATATTCCTCTTGAAAAAATGATGGATAAAGCATGGTAGTTTTGATACCATTTTTGGTTTTTTAGCCAGGTTATCATAGGTTCCAATGTTCAGGATCAAATATATTAATCAAATATTTAAACATTCAATATATATGGCCAACATTAATTAAACAAACATTCATATAAAATAAAAATATTATGAAGTAGCATGGCCAAAATTATTCATGCAATAACATGAAGAAAACTTATAGTCAAATTCCTTAAAATTGTATACAAGCTTCAATATTATCAATATTTAAATTGTATTATATATCATGGATTATTGCTTCCATAATAAAACCTTAGAAAGGTGACTCTTCAATAATTGACTATTACACTCCTCACATATCTAGGATATGCAACTTTTTCTATTCCATGCATAAGATAAACCTCCCATGTCTTTTGGTTTCTCATATTACCACTTGCATACATGACTCTTGACTCTTTATTTACTCTTGCATAATTTAATCAATGACACATTGTACATTCATACATCTATACATATTCATACTCTATTACATGATACTTGTACACTTTCTCATTCCTCACACTTGCACATATAATTACATGACACTTGTGCACATCCTGCACATAGACACATACATAAAGGAGAATATAAATCACACTCCTAAACTATAGAATCACACCCTAATATATTACATATTTATATTTGTACCATTTTAACTCATGGTACATTAACATTCTGACCAAATTATGTAATAGTCTCTATCAAATTATAAAATTTGTTAAAAGGTGAAAGAAATATGCACTATATAAAAATCAACTTATTTCTAAATCTTATATTTTTAAAAGGGATTGGGCATGCATATTCATTATTTTATTAATTTATGGGAATAGACTATAAACATACCATGAAATATATGTATGTTATCATATTAATTTCATTCTTCTTAAAATAGACATGCACATTCCCTTTTTAACATTTTTTTGTTCATCATACTACTAATACCCATAAATAAATGTCATTATATCATAATGTTTGCATCAATAAATTTATTAAACAAAAATGATTTTAAATGCTTTATAAAATGTTAGATTACATAAAACCATGATCCTTGAGCTTCAATCATATAATTAATGAAGTGAAAGCTTAGAAACCAAACCAAACAATTGAACACAATATAGAGGTTAATCATTTGATTTCCTTGTAGCAAGAACATCTTTTCCATGATCCAAACCTCCACTAGACTGAGTTAAATCTTATAGTTCTACTTGGTTATGGTTTTAGTCTTCCAAATTGCATCTTTAAAAAAGCTAATATCTCTTAATATAAGGGTGACTCTTTATAAATTGGTCTATAGATATGAGACCATCTTTGATTTTTGAGTTAGAGATTTTTTTGTTATGGATCCTCTTGTGAGGCATTTTCATTAATAATGAGTACCATCTAGAATGATTTAATATACCAATTATGCTCCAATATCATATTTATACATTTGAATAACTTAGTTGGTATTAGCATAAGGTTAAAAGATCTTGTACCAGAAATGATAGAACCCAATATTTTAAATTAGTAAATTGGTTTTAAAATGAAACCAAAAGAGATTAAAACCAAACTATATCTTAAGGAAAAATTTAATCCTAATTGGCTAAGTATAGTTTAGGTGCATATTACCTAGGCATATTTAATGAAAAGTAACTTAAAGAATTAATCAATATGATGCATCTTTTTTAAGGATAAAATCTAGGTTTTTGAAAGGGCCCAAACCCTTTTACAATCTTAGACTAGTTTGTCTAGTCTTACCAAACAAAAAGCCTCATATCTAAAGGCTACAAGACATTCACAACATTGAACTACCTTGTTTAAAAACTCTACATATTTACATTCATTACCAGTATCTCCAAAAAATGAAACCCTCTATAGACAAGTCCATAGATCTCCATACCATGGAACCGTCAACATACAAATCCATAGATCTTTGGAAAATGCAACCCTAAGTAGAAAAATCCATACATCTCCAAAAATAGAACCCTTAGAAGAAAAATCCCATAAAAATACAAACTGGTCAATTTCTCACTTTGAACCTCACAATGCTTCCAAAAAGTCACAAATCCATACATCACCATAAAATAAGACCCTTAGAAGACAAGTCCATATATCTCTAGAAAATGGATCCCTCAATAGACAAGTCCCCATATCTCCAAAATATGGAACCCTCAACAAACATCTCCACCAATATTCAAAAAAAGGAAACCTCAACAGATAAATCCATAGATCTCTAGAAAATGAATTCCTCAACAAAAAAATCCATAAATATTTAGAAAATAGAATACTTAGTAGATAAATCCATTAAAAACTCAAACTAGTAGATTTCTCAATTTCTTATAGCTAAAAGCTGACAAATCCCATAGATCTCCATAAATCTCCAACATTCTAAAAACTGAAAATTTCATCCATTGAATTGAATTTATAAATTCCCTCTCTTCTTTGCTACTAATTGGAGTACTTCTAGATGGATCCCATCTACTGGTATCCATATTTTATCATCCTCTCAAAGAGTTCCTCGATTGGCTAGCCAATAAACCATCTCATTTCCTTCTCTATACACATGTATAACCTATTTTTTTTTAGTGTATCTAGGGATCTTAGTGTATTTGTTACTATGTCTACTACACTCTAGCTAGACATCAACCTTTTATTGAGGTAATTAACAATATTCAATGAGTCTCCCTCAATTATTAATCTCTTAGCTCCCATCTAAACCACTGTGATTAATAATATCTTTTAATTGTAACCTTGTTCTTCTCTTTATTAGTTTTTGTAACTTACTTTTATACTTTTATTTTAATTATCAATGATGAATTTCATTTTTCAATGCCTGTATTATTTTCAATGTTTTGTAGCCAATGATGGTGGAGTTTGCATAGTCCCTAAGCACTAATATGAACTTAGTTATGTTCTTGAGATCTATGTTATGTGTCTCTGCCCACTTTGATATGAGGCTCTAGACTTAGTAATTTGACATCAATTTCCTATCATAACAGGGCATGGTCCTATTAAGGTAAATTTTCTTATCAAATTACAACAATATATGTATGCATGATTAGTTGCACATCTACCACGTGTAAAGGATTATGGGGTCACTCATTAGCTCCAAGATTATTAGGCACCTAAAATATCACCCATAAAACCCAATCAGGTAAAATCTTATAGACCTTTTGTTCCTCTCTTGAAAATAAAAAAAATAGGGCATCAAGATGAAAATAACATCATTTAAGAAATTTATGGTCGACTCAAGTATCCCAACCACATATTCATTTTACAACTTCAACTCATTACCTTCCAGCCTCATGTAAAATTAGAGATAAATTTTATAAATAGTAGTAGATATGGATTTTATAACTTCAATTAATTACCTTTCATGCAGTCTTATTGACCTTATGGATTTGAATCTAAAAGTTGTATTTGCCTAGGTTTGATCTTTGGCCTAATTATCTTATTGATGGTTATATATATGATATAGTATTGTGTTACTATGTTTACTTTCAATACTCATATTAAAATAATAATGTTTTGGCTTGATTTTATTTCATGCTTCTATTTTTCATGCTTCTTCCTATTAAAAATGTTGAGAATTTGTGAAACACTAGTGTTAAACATTAGGTTCCATTGTAACTTATTTACTAGGTCTTGTGAGATAGAAATAGAATAAAGAGTTGTATAAAATATTGAATTATTTTATTTAAGCTTGGTTTGTTGTAGGGTATGTGTTTAGTTTTGCTAAAATTCTAAATTATAATTATAGAAATAAACATAATATTATCAAGGCTAAGAGGGTTATAGGTCATCAATCTTACTTGTAGTACCTATTGGAATATGTGGTGGATAATCTTCTCTTGTGGCCATCGTTGTATTTTTGGTATGTTTCCCCTTTGGGACCATGTAAGCCTTGATAAAGTATTTGTATAATTTTTATAATATTTTGTGCTTGACGGTAGTCTTATAAATTTGACCTAAAGACAACATGTACTTGGGTATAAATACCCTACTTCAACAATCATTTCTTTATCATTTTGAGTATAATTTTTTTTGGTAGGTTGTAGAAATTATATTATATGGGTTTTAACTGGTGCCAAAAACTAGAAATATAATCCAATGATAAAAAGTATGTAGAGAAGCACAAAACAAGGTGTCTACACCCTAGCCGCTCCATGAACTAGACCAGAGAAAAAACAGACCCATGCAAGGGTTGTTTAACAAAAAAACAAAGATTGAAATAAAGAAACCACACAGGGGCTAAGGAGAACATAAAGTAAAATCAAACCAGTACCCATGAAGGGGTCAAAATATTAGTACCAAAATTCCCATGTAGGGGAACAAAGCTCGAAAGACAAAACAAACCAACTCTAATCATCGATAATTTTCAGCTACAAAGCTCTTCTGGCCATGTTTCTTGACCAGTATTTTTAGGTAGGTTCTGATGCTATCCATACCACTAATGATGCTACTAAGGATGGTGTTGTGGACCAAGTTGAATATGGCCATCGAAGAAGTAGTTCTGTCACTCCCATCATTAGACTTTTTGAGGCGAGCATACCTCTTAGGGTTAGTTGTGCATTTCCAAGTCAACAACAACAACATTAAGAACATTTTGAGAAAATTTTGGTGACATATGGATATATTCTTGTGAATAACCCTAATATTTGAAAGAAAATAAGTAGACTTATTAGCTTTCCAATACACATGGCAGGTTGTAGTGTTGCAAAAATTCTGCATCAAGACCTTAGCTTCTTGAATAACAATGCACACGTTCCATGAAGGAATTTTGTCATTGATGATAGAGTTTGTAACATTTATGGAATCACCTTCAATTTGTAAATTTCCCCTATGATATCTAAGAACTTCTAGCCCTCTCCACAATTCATGAGCTTAAGCATAGTGATTAGTTTGGATGCCTAGAAACTTAGCATAGGACACTATGAGTCATCCATTGTGATCCTTGACTAGACCTTCGACACCCGTTGCACCCGAATTTCTTTTAGAAGCACAGTAATAGTTAAGTCTAAGCCATACTGTAGGAGGAGGAGTCCAATGAGTGCCAATTCTAGGATGGTAATTAGAAGGAGTAGATTTGGGATTATGGGGAATACTGAGGGAATGAAAAAGAGTGGACTCAAGGGCAGACTCAGGTGGTTTGGTGCAAGGGAAAAGCTTAGAATTTTCAACAACAAAGGTGATGGATTTGTTGGAAATAGAGATATATTCCATTAGGGTGTTTGAAAATATTATATTATTTCTTTCGAGCCAGATCTACCATAGGAGATGATGGAGATAAACTTTCCACAAAGAAGACAACCTAGAATTTCTAAAAGGCATGGGCTTGTAGGGGAAAAAAAAAGCCAGGGAGTTGGGTTGGGTCAAAGAGATGTGAAAAGTGGACATGAGATGATCCATGGAATATTTGAAGAAAGAACATTCTGTAAATATGTGGTTGAAATATTGCTATGTCACCAAGCAAAGATGGCATCTATTAGGAACAACCATCCATCTCTTCATGATATTATTAGTGGTGAGGATCTTGTTTTGGATGGCCAACTAAGAAAATCCAACAATTTTAGGTATGAGGTATTTAAGCCAAACCATATTGAAAGGAATGAGAGAACTTTGGGGAGTTAAAGTCAATGGATGAGCATATTTGACAAAAAAAAAGACCAAATTAAGTTTCTTTCCAAAAAGGGGTGTCATGAGACATACCAAATGGAATTACAGTTGCCCTCAGCAATGTTGATAATTTTGTGATAGCATTTGAAATTTGGGCATCAACATTTGTAATGTGGATCTCTTTCCATGTTTTGGGTTGGACTGAAGATTATATCAAATAAGCCACCTTTCTGCATATGAGATTATCTAGTAAAAGTTGCACCACTGAGACTTCGTTGTTATCACTAAGCATTTGATTGGAGACCTACCTGTCTGACCAAAAAATATCCTGTTTCCCGTTCCAAGCTACCATATGGTTTCCATTTGAATAAGTGCTATGGTCTGGAGGATTGATTTCCAGAATGTGGAACTAACTTTAGGAATATTTTCATCCATAAAATTATAGATGTGAGTATTTTTTATTGATGATAGAAACCCATTCAATATTGCAATTGGTAAACACCTTCCAAGCCTGCTTAGCTAATAGTGCCATGTTCATATTACTAATTCTTCTAAGACATAACCCTCCCTGAATTTTGGATAAGAAAACATTTTCCTAGCTGACCAGATGAAACTTTTTTTTATCCTCTGAACCTGCCCAAAGAAATCTCTTCTGAATCTGTTCAATTTTGTTATAGATAAAAATGGGGGATTTGAAGACTGGCATAAAATAAACATGAATACTTTGAATATAGGCCATAGTGAGAATGGTTTTTGCTGCTTGGGATAGGAGGACCTCTTTCCAACCTACAAGATTTTTATTGATTCTTTCAATAATGTTGCTCCACATAGACTCTTTGGGGTAACTGGTGAACATGGGAAGCCCTAAATAGATAGTGGGAAGCTAAGATTTGATACACTAAAGAATTCAATTAATCTTTATTTTTCTAGACAAGGGGTATTTAGAAAGAAAACTTTACTTTTGTCATAGTTTATATTTTCCCTACAGCCTCTTCGTAGAGATCTAAAATACCTTTAATTAACTTTGCTTCTAAAATACCTTTCATTTTGAGTATAAATTTTTTCTTTGAGTGAAGATATTTTGGTGTCTACAAACACACCATCATATATTGTGTATTTCTTTAGATAAATAGTACTAGGTAATGTTTGATTCTATTCATATTTTAAAAACTACTATGAAATATGACTTGGTATCAAAGTAGGTGTAAATATTCATTATTTATTTGTTTTCTTTTGTGATAGATTTCTTTTTTAGCTTTTGTTGACAACAATTTTCATAGGGGCTTGTGGATATTTTTTAATGTTGATAGTGTAATCTAAAGAATGGTTTCTAATATAAAATATTAATTGACTTGGATTGTGAAAATCTCATTGCTATCATAATAATTGGTCTAAGAGAAATATTCACTCTCACATTTTTCCTCCCATTGGAACTCAATATTGTTTTGTTAATTTTATTACCAGATAGATGCCCTAATTTCAGGATTGAGTTTTTCATGATTTTTTTAAAACCTCAATTGTCTTTTATGGATTAAAATTTTAATTTTATTTTCTCTTTTAGAATTTCATGACCAATAGTAGCACTAATGAGAGGATATATTGCTTGGCTACAATGAAACATGAAAATAGGTGGTTCATAGACATGCTTCCTTGCTTAACAAATACCTCCAAGCCACTTGAGAATATTGTAAAAATGGTATATATTTTTCATTGCATAGGCATAAGAGAAGGACCTGATTGGTTATGTTTGACAAAATGGTTGCATAGGGTAAATAGTAGTATATATGGACAAACCATTAGTTTTATTTTATTCTTTGCAAAATTTCAAGAGGGTCATAGTTCAACACTTTTTTCCATTTTGCCTCTAGGTCATACCAATTTAAGTTGAATTTTTTTTCCTATTTCCCCCCAAGATTTAAATTTTTTAATTTTAAGTAAATAATATTTTATAAAAAATCCCCTATTCTAAGTGGAAAATGCACCATTGGGTACACACACATTATGGTGACATGTGCTTTAGTCATGCATGCGATAAGGGGGTGTAGTCGGGTGGTTTCAACATGATAAGTTTATGTATTTTACTTTACCCCACAAGCCATGCACTTGAGAGGATGGCTAGCACTCTTGGTGCTATGGTGTTTCCTAAGAGAGGTATTGAGTTTGAACCTCACCCCTATCTTTTGTCTATGATGTCAACATACCCCACACTTACATGCATGATGACATAAATAGTGATGACATGGAAACCTTGAACATTTTAGTTGATGATGTGGTCAATGATGGGGCACCATTTTCCTTCTAGATTGATAACATGTTAGGACCATATAGATACCACGTGGTATTATATACAATTGAGGTGGCACAATTTTTAAGGTAACTCATGGTGATCTATATAGCCAAGTGGGTAGGTGCATGCATCCTAAGGTAACACATTGTAGTTCATAAATGCATCTTGAGGCAATACATGGTAGTGCATATAACTTATATGGTGGTCTATAAGATGAAATGGTAGTTTGCACATATGACTTAGTAGGTGGTGCATGAATCCTAAGGCAACTTGTCATAGCTGAGGTGGTAGTCTAGGATGGTGACATAGGCTAACATATTGTAGTTTTTGACGTTAGAGTGGAATGCACTCTACGGTGACATGTTACAAGTTCTAGTTAGGCCAACATGGTAGTTTGTACACCACTTGGTGTCTATAATAATAGGATCAACCTATCATATTCTACCTCTTGGTCCAAAATTTGCCTAGTTAGTAAATCATGCCCTAGACCTTAGCCAATATTGGATGACTATGATTTCTCCCAAGTTCAACCTATGATGAAGGATGGCTTCTTATAATGCTTACAAAATTAAAATAGGGGTTTAATATTAAAGGAAGAATTGGAAGGTTTGGTAAGAGATAAGGGTTAAGAAATTTCTTGAAGGATAGATGGGATATAGTATAACACTAAAGATATATAGCATAATATTATTATGTAATCAAATCTAAGTGTAGCTTAATAGACCAACCATAAGTGAAGATATTTATAGAATTTATTTAGCACTAGTTATATACCCTAAACATTCCAAGTACCTTATGAAAAACAATCCAATTAGTGATCCAAGAATAAGAATTCCATTTAATAGAATTTACCAATCACAAACCAAATTGTATTAAAGCATAACATTCATTTATAAAATCCTAAAAATATAATCCTAATGGATGTCAAACAAATTTAATTTTAATTAATTGACAACAATCATCACACAATATAAAATCAAGCAAATGCTACAACGTTGAACCTCATTACAATGTGCATTGAACTATTTGTAAGTTGCTACATGAATCTTGTAGCTCAAGATTTTCAAATTTTGTTATAGGTCTATTAGAAATAGTTTGACAAGGAAATCTCATGGGAGTGAATGTCATTTTAATATTATATACTAGTTAAATATTTACATTGTTGATGTGGTCATTCTAGATTTCATCTTGTACCTTTGTTTCACATTCATCAATAATCTCATCCATAGATCTTCAATTGTCTTCTTCTATAAACTGCTTTACCACTACAACTACCTGTTAGATATGTCATTTTCAATCTTAATAGTTTTGGCTTGAACAACTAGTGAACACTAGGGTGGTTATAACTTCTAATACAAGCAATACAAGTGAATCGATTCCAAAGTTTGTAGCGATATTAGGATTTTTAATTACAATTGTGTCCTTTTAGATGAAGTTAAGGTTTTGAAGGTGTTTTGTTGATGCCATCCCCTTGGAGAACATGATTTTATGATTTTTTAGGCCTTGATTTGATCCTCCAAGTTTACACATTTTTGGATTCTCATGATATTTTTGCTAATGTCAATGCTTTGAAACCTAACTTTGTGTTTGATTCTAGCTTTGAGTTAAAGGGAATATCACTTAGTCAATTTCGGAGTCATGTCATCTAGTTACCTTGTTTTTGGAATTTCACAAACAAGAAACTCGCCTCTTTATATAATAATACAAGTAGGGGATAAACATATCAAGAGAGTTTTGTTCAATAATTGATCAACTCTCAATGTTTGCAATGTTAAATTAAAAAAAAAAAAAAAATTGATTTAAGAATAAAAGAATAACAAAATTATGACCTCATCATTAGATATTATGATAATGAACAATGAGAGGTCACAAGCACAATGACCTTACCCCTTAAGGCAAGATCATGTATTTTGAATGTGATATTTTATATTATGTCTTATGATATAATATATAACATGCTTCTTGGAAGACCTTGGATACATGCCATGAAGGTAGTACCATCTAACTTACATCAATGTTTAAAAAATAAAGGATCGTTCATATTCTTAGAGATACAAAACCTTGTGCCTATTTCTAAGTATTAGACATTTAACAATAGGAATTCAATCTTTGTCAAACCTTAGTGCATTAATTATTTTAAGATATTGTGAGAAGGCAGTTATGAATGATGCATTGTCTCAAGAACTACTTTGAAATAGCTTGGGAAAGCATTATAAAACCCCCCATTTAATTTTTTTGATTGTTCATGAATGTTGATGATTATCAATGGTTACAGGATATTGATAGATATTTATTTCTATAAAGACTAGACCATGCTTATCGACACTGAAGGCTATTGATTACTATTTATAATTGTTGATATTTGCCCATGCATAATGGAAAATTGTTCATTGATGATTGTACATGGTATTGATCATTATTACCACTAAATATGAAGGATACATTATGTGCAAGTATGGTCTGAATGATAGTGTAAATGGGTAACTCTACAATGGAACTGAGGTGATAATTGATTTCCAACCATGTATGATGATTGTGGATGTGAATATTGACCAATAAATTTCTTTGACATGGTAATTGATATGTTTGCCTACCATTGTATGGTTTTTGGAAATGAATAAGGAAGTGTAATGTTTGGTATAGACTAAGAATGGTGATTCTGGATGTGCATGTTGGACTATTATAGTGGTAATTTCACCATTAGGGTTAATCAATCTTTGTTGTGATGAATTCTTGCATATAACTTTGTAGATCTAAGATTGAGTAATTGTAGCAAGGGTTTTTTGCAACCATAAAATCAACCTCCCTAAACAATACTATTGATCAATTACCTTATTTTGTGTTCACAATTGCATAGTTGAACTTGTCCAAGGTGGAAAATAAGAGTTTCAAAATGAATGATTGCAAAACTGCCAAATTTTCACCTATAAACTAACTTTTGGCATATTTTACAAGTGGTAAATCATATAGTTCAGGGTATTTTAAGGTTACAAACGTACAACCATATGATTTGGAATTGTACAACCTTTTTTTGTGAATTTTGTAAATTGTATAGTTGCAAACCGTACAAATATATGATTTGGACCAAAATAGTTATAAAACTCTGGAATTCATTCCAAAACCTCCCTGTTGTGGCTGCTCCACAACGTACCCCAAAATTGGGGACCCACCTTTTTGCATATTTTCCAAGAAGACCGAAGTGGCCCATATGCTAAAGATCAAAGAAAAAGCAAAACACCGCAAGGAGAAAAAGTGTCGCGATATCGCGACATGTTGCATTTTCGCGGTCCAAAGAAAAGAGAAAGAACAAGAAGGAAAAAGTGTCACGATATCGCGACATGTTGCATTTTCGTGGTCCAAAGAGAAGAGAAAAAGCAAGGAGGAAAAAGTGTCGCGATATCGCGACATGTTGCATTTTCGCGGCCAAAAGAGAAGAGAAAGAACAAGAAAGAAAAAGTGTCGCGATATCGCGACATGTTGCATTTTCGCGGTCAAAGAAAAGAGAAAAAACAAGAAAGAAAAAGTGTCGCGATATCGCGACATGTTGCATTTTCACGGCCAAAAGAGAAGAGAAAGAACAAGAAAGAAAAAGTGTCACGATATCGCGACATGTTGCATTTTCGCGGCCAAAAGAGAAGAGAAAGAACAAGAAAGAAAAAGTGTCGCGATATCGCGACATGTTGCATTTTCGCGGCCAAAAGAGAAGAGAAAGAACAAGAAAGAAAAAGTGTCGCGATATCGCGACATGTTGCATTTTCATGGCCAAAAGAGAAGAGAAAGAACAAGAAAGAAAAAGTGTCACGATATCGCGACATGTTGCATTTTTGTGGTCCAAAGCAAAGAGAAAGTGCAGGCAGAGAAACAAAAGTGTCGCGATATCACGACATGTTGCATTTTTGCGACTCAAAAAGGGCAAGCAGGCAGAGAAACAAAAGTGTCACGATATCGCGACATGTTGCATTTTCGCGACTCAAAAAGGGCAGGCAGGCAGAGAGACAAGAGTGTCGCGATTTCGCGACATGTCCGATTTTTGCCAAGGGAACAGAGTAGTGGACAGTGCGTCTGATATTAGTGATGAACACCAGGATAGTGAAACTGAAGACTGCATAATGACGTGGACCTATAAGGAATAAATCGAAGATTGAATAAGGTAATTTGTCACATAAGGACAAAATCCAATGAATAAGACAAAATGTTACATAAGGAATCTTTAATGATTTGAAATCATTTAAGATGGTCGTTACACATGGAAGGAAGCGGACGCATGCCCATGTGGAGAAGAGGAAACATTTTTTTTTAAATCAAACGAAAAGTGAAGAAAACCAAACAGAGGAAGCCAAACCATGGGAATGAAACGAAGGGCCACAAAATAGAAATGAAAAGCCTTTTTGGAAACCAAAACACATGCATGCACAAGGGAAGGTGAAACGAACAACCATTGGAAAATGAAACGAAAAGCTTCCTGAAAATTTTAAATACGCCAGGCAAGGATGTTTTGAGGGGTTGGAAACTGTTGCGAGCAGAGTTGCAGATTTGAAGGCAAGAGGGCCATTCTGGACCTGTTTGAGTCGTTTTCTTCCATGGACTGGTTTGGGAAAACCAGAAATTTTGCTATTGTAAAATGACACATTTTTAATGCAGGAGTTTTCAGAAATTTGCATCTTGTGGGCAAGAAAGAAGGAGATTCTCTTTGCATGCTATGGATTTAATGTCTATTTCTTTCTCTTTTTCAGATTTCGAGTTTGTAGATGGAGTTAATGCAAGTTTGCTTGGTTGCTTCATGTGAATGCTTGAACCTGAAATTTATTTTAAACCCTAGGAACCAACACTTAGCTTATCCGGATTGTGCTTGTTTTGCAAGTCCAATAGGTTAGGTTGCATGCATGGAAACCTCACATCTTCGGTTTTGTCGAAATAGGATAGCATCATACTGAATGCATTTTATTTTCAGTTTTCTGCATTTCATTTTCATTTTTCTGCATTTTATTTTTCCAGAAATTTTAATTTTTTTTTAATTTTCAGGCATTAAAATAAACATTTAAAAAATTTCAAAATCCAAAAATAATTTCACCATTGCGTAGGTTATACTTCAGACTTCCAATACGCACTTTGAAATTTCATTTTCGGAGTTGTTTAGTATTTTTAAAAATTCATCGAAGTTGTTGTTTTATTACAGATTTTAAAAAATCCGAAAATAGAAAATTTCCATTTTAAGGTCAAATTTCATTTTTTCAGTTTTGTTTTGCACTCATGAGCCTATGATGACATTCCCTTCATGAAAATTCCAATTTCATTGAAGGAGTTATGTTTTATGGCATTTTCACAAATTTCCATTTTTGGAGCCTAAAATTACCCTCTCTTCATAAAAATTCTAATTTTACGAAAGAGGGGTAATTTGAGTATTACATTGAAGGTCTTTTCTTCAAAGCACTTAATTGTTCATCTTGATGAAAATTTGATTTCATTTAAGAGGGATAAGTTAAAGTGACATTTAAAGCCCTTTATTCAAGGCCATAAATTATTGCCTCTTTGTGAAAATCTATTTCACCAAAGAGGGATGGTTTATCGATCACATTGAAAGCTATCTTCATCTTCATGATAAGAAGCCATATTTGGACTTAATAAAGAAGATAAAATCTACCTTAAAACTCTCAAGATAAAATGAATTAAGGCACTACATCGTGGTCATATGAGGGCCAACTCACATTTGCTTTATTTTGGTTCAATGAACAATCACTAAAGTTTCATGGTAAAATAAACCAACATTGCCCCTTGTTTACAGTTACTTGCAATCACTAAGGTGTTCCAAGCATTTAAAATGAATATATTTATTTGAGATTACTAATACACATATGCAAATGCTAATATAGCGGAGACCTTGGAGAAGTTGTTTGTTTAACTTCTTTGCAAGAGGGGATTTGGAACCCAAATCCTAAGGGAGAGTGTACTTTCACAATTGGGTGAAAATACCACTCAACAGATTGGCGCTAGAAGGAGGGCCTGAATTGGTTTATTTCAGTGTGATTTAAATGCTATAGGGATTTAAATTTTGAATATTTCATGCCCTATTGATTATTATCTTTAGCCCTCTTTTAACAATACAACCTTGTAGTGTTAAAAGGAGGACATGAATTGCTATGCATTGTTCTAACGCTTTTGATTGTTCATACAGGAATAATGTGTTTTGATTTGATTTTGAAAAATTTTGGTCTTGACTAACGAGGTTGTCTCCATGCAATTACTTTCATTTGATTTTAATGGATACATCTCTTGGTTGATGCTAACATGATTATTCATACGTTACATGTTTGATATTTGCTAGTCATTTCATGCTTATTTGTAAGGAATTATTTTGTCTAAAATGTATTTGTTGTCGGTATTATGCTCTTCACTTGCGTGTAATGCGATCTTGTGAATCGGAAAGCCTACAACACTAGGAGTATGCTCTTCACTTGCGCATATGCGATCTGGTGAATCAGAAACTAATTTACATTTTTAGAATATTGCTTTGTCATGGTTCCTTCTTTTATTCATGACTAACAAATTGGTTTTGAAGTTATATTTTGAGTTTTACTAATGACGACATACGATATAAGAGCTGAAGTAGCATCTCTAAGAGAAAGAATGGTATCTACGATGGAGGATCATTATAAGGGTTTGTCTATACATGGGATACCCTATCAAATTCCTAAAATGTTATTGGAGTTTCTACGATGTTTTAATCAAGAGGTGCCACTAGGATACTTGCAAAAATTGTATGTCTACAAGAATACATTATGTCAATTCCAAATTTTCTATGAGGAGGTGGCTTGTAAGTTATTTGCATACATTTTGGATGATAGACCATTCTTTTGGTATGGCCAACTACCCATGGAGGTTAGGACTTCTTGGATACAACTAGAAGCAACCTATCTTTATCATTTTGGTAATCAGGTTGACTTAGAGATGTTGAAAAATCAGTTTACCTCCATACGTAATGAGCCTAATGAATCCTTGAGTCAATTCAATGGAAGATTTCGTGAGTTGCACTCCCAAATGTGGGAAAATTTTAACACATCAGAAGAGGAAGCTATTCAAGTATACATGGGAGCCATACACCCCAAACTTGCTACATATTTAAAGAAAAACTTGGATGACTTGTCTCTAGAGACAATCTATGAGATCTTGGAAAAGGTAGAACAAGTTTTTGAAGAAGAAAAGGCACAACATGTTCACATGAGAGATTGTTCTTTTGGAGTTAGTGATGCCAACCTACACCAACCATCAAATGTAGCACCCTCCACTCCAATGATACCTAAGGTAAATGATCAAGGGGATGAATTTGAAGGTCCAAATGTTACAACCACCTTAGATGTAGTCCAAGAGGAGGTGCAAATTGCTAAGTCGACATCCACCAGTGAGGATTATGCAGAGATGATCTCATTCATAGAGATACATGATTATTTAGATGAAGGGGTTCTAAATTCAACAATGTTTGAAATATGTGATAGGACGGAACCTACCATAGAATTGGATGAAGTGGTTGAAAGTGAAATTGGAAGAAAACCAATAAATGAATTTGAAGATATGATAGAGTTTCACCACTTGTTCTTGGAAGATACTATTGATGAGATGTTTGAAATTAACGACCAAGAAATTCTTCACCCTCCAAATTGTGATGAAACGAAATCATGGGTTACCAAGTTGGACTATGATAGCCTTACAAATTTGAATTCAAAAAATGACCCACTTTTGGAAATAATTGAACCATCTAAGGAAGGTGAAGGTGAATTTGATGAGAAACACATTGATGAATTGGAAGATGTTGAAGAAGTAGTTGAACGTCACCACTTGACTTTGGAAGATGATTATTATGATGCTTGGAAGAAGTGGGAAGACTACACTCACTCAAAAAATGCTAATGAAACTTGTGTGCCAATTGATATACAGGACAACATAATCGCCTACTCAAAGGAAGATATTACAACTCCTGTACAATTTGAGGATGTTTTGGAAGAGGGTTTCAAATCTCATCAAATTTTGGAAGATTATAATGATCCTACTACCAAGGACAAAGAAGAAAAAGAATTGACAAATGAATCAAAAGATCATGTCACAAATACCATGGAGTTTCATCCCACAAATTTGGAAGATAATTTTTACAATGGTTGGGGAAGATATGAAGATGTGTTATTTCCTCACACCCCTATTGATGAAGCCTCTATTCCAATTTATATGCAGGATGTTGAAACTTCTACTTCATACGAAGATCTCACATTCACAAGATTTGAGAAGGTTACAAAATTCGATCATGTTGAATATAAATTCATTGAAGATTCGGATACAAGTTTGCATGATTATTTTGAGGATTCAAATGAAGAGATACCATGGATAGTGAACAAAGAATTGGAATTAAATGACAAAGTGGTTGATCTATTAGAAGCAACGCAAGTGATTGATCATGAAGATGAGTTACTTGACATACACTTTGACCAAGAATATTTGAGGGTTGAAAAGGATGGGCATGTTTTCAATTGGGTGCCCAATTTTGGTATGTTTGATGAACAAGTAATCAATGAAGAATATGAAGACCATGAGGTGAAAGAGGGAATTGCAAATCCTCATCAAATTTTGGTAAATGAAAATGTGAAAAAGGTAAAATCTAAACCTTTGTGTCCAAACATCCAAGATTTAGGTGAAGATTTGTATAATTCAAATGATATTTATGATGAAATGCCATTGAAGGTGAATGAAGAACAAGGATTAATTTCTAACCACACCTTTGATAACATTACTTTAATGAATGAAAAGGAGCTTGATGCACTTAAATTGCTAAATCAAATTCATCAACAATTAATTCTTGAACCTAGGATAAAAACTTCTAATGATCCCCATTTAGTAAATATCCTAGATGCTTGTAAATTGTTGCACAATCTTGATTGGCCTAAGAACATGGAAAATGAATTAGCTTTGAAATTTTTAGAAATAGGCTCTTGCTTACAAAATTTCATTTTGAATAAAGAAAGCCTAGTTCTAAATCATGAATGGAATTATGAAATTTACACCTTAAAGAATAGACAAGAAAGAATTGAAAATCAACCATTGTCTAATCAATTTGGTAATTTGAATCTCACCTATGAGAATACTAATGGAACTAAATCTAATTGGTGGGGTGAGAGAGGAAAGTTGAAGTTGGTTGCATTGTTTGGTCTAATCTTGTTTTTGTTTGATTCCTTCCACATTTGGCATGTGTATCACATTATATGTCTTTTGGAATGCTCAAATCATGTTTGGGATCCAGGGAAGTGACAGTTCAAACTGTGCATCGTCTTGTACCATATTGTACATTTGTATATAGTCTTTGGTTTTTGGTTTTGGTTTGTGTTTTCAAGTTTCTTTTTTTTTTGGGATTGTATTTTGGGTTTGGTTTTAAGTTTTGTGTGTTGGTCCTTTGGACACTTTTGGTTTGTCTTAAAAAAAAAAAAAGAGAAAGAAAAGCGAGATGTCAACTTATGTCCTTATGAATGTTGACTAAGACTAAGAGAATATGAAACATCGGAATTGTATTGCAGAAAGCTCCACGAGTATCGCAAACACATTAAAGAATATCGTTTGGAACTTGTGATGCATGAAGTTGTCAGTTTTACACATTATGGTAAAGTAGGTGGTATACTCCATCCGCATTTCAAAAAGAGCAATGCATTCATCCATATCTCATGTTACATTCGACATTGCATATACATTTCATCTCGAGTTGCATCTACATTTCAAATACAATCATTGAAAAGGTGTCGAATCCTCTTAGGGTTATTACATAACATATATTAAAAGGATCCTAAGGTTGGGAACTGATGCCCGAACTATCTTGAACCAAGCACGTTCTACACATTTTAAAGAGGATCTTGAGCAAAATGGTCAAAACCATACTTGGAAGAAAAGGTGAGGCGAAAGGAGTATTTCGTGTCTGTCCTATCATGCAACATAATCCTTAAAACAATGGCTTTTTACCACTCCTATAGTGCTTAAAGCCTAAAATCAGAGTAGTAAGGATAGGGTTAAATCCCCATCGAACTTAGGTTGAGGATCCAATTCCCCAAAGCTCTGATTTGATCTTCATGGAGTAGTAAGGATAGGGTCTAATTCTCATCTCGCTTAGGTTGAGAATCCGATTCCCCAAAGCTTCTATTTTGCCTCCATCACGCTTTAAGAAATTAAAAGCGTGATCTACACTCAAGAACTTGAAGTTCCAAAGCAAATATTTTTCATCCTACTTTTATTGCATCATTGATATTGGATTGGAAGGATCGTACTACATGTCCCTTGCAAGGATGGGTAGTCATCCCCAAGGTTCAAGAAATCAAAAGTAAAGTCAAATCCTGGATTATGGGGTTGATCTCCACCGGGGCTATAGATGCCTGACTGGCAGTGGAGTATGCTCATGCGTGGCAACATGTCTTGTCTAAAAGCAAGACCACTGATTGCTCAAACGGATAGGCTAGCCTGACAGTTTCATCCATAAGAGGTTAAATCATTTTGTTCAAGATGAGGTAATGAACTCCAGATCGAGTAGTAAGGATAGGGTTAAATTCCCATCTCGCTTAGGTTGGGAATCCTATTCCCCAAAGCTCTGATTTCACTTACACTTGCACATGGGTTCAAAATGGTAGTGACACATAACCAACTTTGGGATCTAGTAAATTAATTCAGTATACTCATATTTGGTCCTAAGAGGATTTGACAGTTTTAATATGTTTGTTCATGGTACTAGAAAGTTTGAGCCTTTGCAAAGCTTGTTATATCTCTAGCATCTTCACCATACGTTAAATCCTACAGGAATCATCCATAACTTCTCATACGCACGAATCATAAGTGAAAATGACAATGGAAAGTTGAACGAGTTTCAAACGATAGGGAATGAAGCACATTGCACACACCGAGCTGATGCTTAATAATTCTAATGCTTCATGTATTTCTCGTCTAGTTTCATTCTTGGGATATTTGCTGATGCTTGTGTTTGAGTTTTGAAGGTGTTCAGGTTGAGTTCTCACCGAAATGCTCAGGAGCATTTCCCAACAAAGTCGCCATTTGTTGTGGCTGCTCCACAACGTACCCCAAAATTGGGGACCCACCTTTTTGCATATTTTCCAAGAAGACCGAAGTGGCCCATATGCTAAAGATCAAAGAAAAAGCAAAACACCGCAAGGAGAAAAAAGTGTCGCGATATCGCGACATGTTGCATTTTCACGGTCCAAAGAAAAGAGAAAGAGCAAGAAAGAAAAAGTGTCGCGATATCGCGACATGTTGCATTTTTGCGGTCCAAAGAGAAGAGAAAAAGCAAGGAGGAAAAAGTGTCGCGATATCGCGACATGTTGCATTTTCGTGGCCAAAAGAGAAGAGAAAGAACAAGAAATAAAAAGTGTCGCGATATCGCGACATGTTGCATTTTCGCAAAAGAGAAGAGAAAAAACAAGAAAGAAAAAGTGTCGCGATATCGCGACATGTTGCATTTTCGTGGCCAAAAGAGAAGAGAAAGAACAAGAAAGAAAAAGTGTCATGATATCGCGACATGTTGCATTTTCATGGCCAAAGAGAAGAGAAAGAAAAGAGAAAAAGTGTCGTGATATCGCGACATGTTGCATTTTTGTGGCCAAAGAGAAGAGAAAGAACTGGAGAAAAGTGTCGCGATATCGCGACATGTTGCATTTTCGGTAAAGAAGGAAAAGTGTCGCGATATCGCGACATGTTGCATTTTGGTGACTCAAAAAGAGAAAAAAAGTGTCGCGATATCGCGACATGTTGTATTTTGCGACTCAAAAGGGAGAGGAGAGAAACAAAAGTGTCGCGATATCGCGACATGTTGCATTTTCGAACTCAAAAGGGAGGGAGAGAGATAAGAGTGTCACGATTCTTGACATGTCTGATTTTTGCCAAGGGAACAAAGTAGTGGACAGTGCCTTGATATTAGTGATGAACACCAGGATAGTGAAACTGAAGACTGCATAATGACGTGGACCTATAAGGAATAAATCGAAGATTGAATAAGGTAATTTGTCACATAAGGACAAAATCCAATGAATAAGACAAAACGTTACATAAGGAATCTTTAATGATTTGAAATCATTTAAGATGGTCGTTACACATGGAAGGAAGCGGATGCATGCCCATGTGGAGAAGAGGAAACGTTTTTTTTTAAATCAAACGAAAAGTGAAGAAAACCAAACAGAGGAAGCCAAACCATGGGAATGAAATGAAGGGCCACAAAATAGAAACGAAAAGCCTTTTTGGAAACCAAAACACATGCATGCACAAGGGAAGGTGAAACGAACAACCATTGGAAAATGAAACGAAAAGCTTCTTGAAAATTTTAAATATGCCAAGCAAGGATGTTTTGAGGGGTTGGAAACTGTTGTGAGAAGAGTTGCAGATTTGAAGGCAAGAGGGCCATTCTGGACCTGTTTGAGTCGTTTTCTTCCATGGATTGGTTTGGGAAAACCAGAAATTCTGCTATTGTAAAATGACACATTTTTAATGCAGGAGTTTTCAGAAATTTGCATCTTGTGGGCAAGAAAGAAGGAGATTCTCTTTGCATGCTATGGATTTAATGTCTATTTCTTTCCCTTTTTCAGATTTCGAGTTTGTAGATGGAGTTAATGCAAGTTTGCTTGGTTGCTTCATGTGAATGCTTGAACCTGAAATTTATTTTAAACCCTAGGAACCAACACTTAGCTTATCTGGATTGTGCTTGTTTTGCAAGTCCAATAGGTTAGGTTGCATGCATGGAAACCTCACATCTTCGGTTTTGTCGAAATAGGATAGCATCATACTGAATGCATTTTATTTTCAGTTTTCTGCATTTCATTTTCATTTTTCTGCATTTTATTTTCCAGAAATTTTAACTTTTTTTTTAATTTTCAGGCATTAAAATAAACATTTAAAAAATTTCAAAATCCAAAAATAATTTCACCATTGCGTAGGTTATACTTCAGACTTCCAATACGCACTTTGAAATTTCATTTTCGGAGTTGTTTAGTATTTTTAAAAATTCATCGAAGTTGCTGTTTTATTACAGATTTTAAAAAATCCGAAAATAGAAAATTTCCATTTTAAGGTCAAATTTCATTTTTTCAGTTTTGTTTTGCACTCATGAGCCTATGATGACATTCCCTTCATGAAAATTCCAATTTCATTGAAGGAGTTATGTTTTATGGCATTTTCACAAATTTCCATTTTTGGAGCCTAAAATTGCCCTCTCTTCATAAAAATTCTAATTTTACGAAAGAGGGGTAATTTGAGTATTACATTGAAGGTCTTTTCTTCAAAGCACTTAATTGTTCATCTTGATGAAAATTTGATTTCATTTAAGAGGGATAAGTTAAAGTGACATTTAAAGCCCTTTATTCAAGGCCATAAATTATTGCCTCTTTGTGAAAATCTATTTCACCAAAGAGGGATGGTTTATCGATCACATTGAAAGCTATCTTCATCTTCATGATAAGAAGCCATATTTGGACTTAATAAAGAAGATAAAATCTACCTTAAAACTCTCAAGATAAAAGGAATTAAGGCACTACATCGTGGTCATATGAGGGCCAACTCACATTTGCTTTATTTTGGTTCAATGAACAATCACTAAAGTTTCATGGTAAAATAAACCAACATTGCCCCTTGTTTACAGTTACTTGCAATCACTAAGGTGTTCCAAGCATTTAAAATGAATATCTTTATTTGAGATTACTAATACACATATGCAAATGCTAATATAGCGGAGACCTTGGAGAAGTTGTTTGTTTAACTTCTTTGCAAGAGGGGATTTGGAACCCAAATCCTAAGGGAGAGTGTACTTTCACAATTGGGTGAAAATACCACTCAACACTCCCATTTCATCTCCCCTTCCAGGAATACTCCCCCTTGGACTATAATAATTGAAGATAGAGGGAGGTTCAACCCCATAGACATAAAATTAGTTGGAAGGAGCGTCAAATCCTCTAGACAAAAAAGTGGTTTGAAAGAGGGTGAGCTCCCCCAAACATAGAATTGGTTTGAAGAGGAGATAAATGAAGATAAAAAGAAGGTGAAGGAGGGGAAAAACAATGATAAAAAGGATTGAGAAGGAAAAGGACCATTCAAAGGTATGTAGCCATGTGTGCATAACCATACAATAATGACATAGAACCTACTCAAGAAAGAGGTGAGAAGAAGGTTGAAGAGGTGAGGAGGAAGGAAAAACTAGATTAAAATCAATGAGTGAACAAATGATGATAATGGTTTATGGTGATTTTAAGTGGGCCACAATGACATTTGAGTGAGGATATATAAGATTATATCGAATCGTGATCAATATGATATACCCTAATGATGGAAGGGATGAATATCTTTGAACCTTGTCATTGATAAATTGTTGAGATCACTTAATTTAGTAAGATGACTAGCCATTGGTAGGTATCCTCGATATGTTGAGATCATTTGATTTAGTAAGATGACTAGCCATTGGTAGGTATCCTCAGGATACTACAAATCGATTATAAGTGGAATTAAGTTTCCACCTCAATGAAGCAAGTGTGTGAGTAACCATATAAACATTGTCATAGAGCATGACAAATTAAATTGGATTAGAGGATAAGTTGAGAAGAAAAAATTTGCTTTTTGTCCCAATAGAGGAGGGCTAATGATGGTATCAAAAAGGTTCTTGGACAAACATAGATTCCAAGAATGAGTGTTTGGATATTGATCATGTTCTTGATAGCATTGATAGATAATATCATCCAACTCAAGCGGTGAGTGGATGGGTGATGGGGTTTAACTTTGAACTCGTGAATGCAAGGGTGACCATTGATAGGAGGTGAAAGGAGTATTTGAAGGAGTGGACTCTTGAGGTAAATTTGGAGGATGAAAGGTCTTTTGAGGAATAGAAAAAGTGATATGCAAAGTGGTAGCAGTTAATAGATCAAGAAATGAATGAGAATAGGTGAAATTGGATGAAAACAACACCCAAGGGATATGATTTTGCATGGGGCTATTGAACAAGCTTTATTTCTCTAGAAACTAGTTGTTCAACAAAAACTATAGGGTCCATATGGTCATAGTAGAAATCATATTACCCTATTCAATTCACAACAAAAATTGTATGACCTCGTAAACTCATGTTGGGAGATGATTTTTTATTGGATTTTTTTTTTTGTTTTTTTAATTGTGTTTGGTTGTGTTTGAATAAATAATCTAACTAAACAATTAAGCAAACAAACATACAACAAAAAATTTAAGAGAAGGGTTTACATGTGATTTTATGTTGCTCAGGGATTGATTTTTTTTTGTTATTTTTTATGTGGTTTTGAATTTTTTTGTGTATTTTTATTTTAATGGACCCTAAAATAAAAAAAGGGTATATGAGTTAAATATAAAGGTGTGTTGATGCATGCTCCTTGATATACCCAAAGGTACATGAAGAGATACAAAATGCATAAACAACGAAGGCTACCTAAGGAAAATATGTCTCAAGGTATCCAAAAGGGGAAAAAGAGACCTCTAATATTCTTGTTAGGAAATATAAGAGGTGACATTGTCTAAACCTATGTTGGACTAGTTGTCCTTCGCTTCACCCTTGAGCGGGCTTGTTCAAAAACAATAGTTGCATTCACTAATTATATAACCCTATGAGCAGAGGCTTCTATCTTATACTACCCCAAGATAATCCCAAGGGTAGTGATTTTACCAGTGATAAAATCCAAGGAACTATATATAGGAAACTATGGTGTCAAAGGGGTGAGTCAACGATTGGAGATGAATTCCAACGTTGTTGATCTCAATCGATGGTTGGTGATGAAATCCAACATCGTTGATGTGTATATCAGTATGTGCACATGTGTGTGGATTTTATGTTTAGCTAAGATGCACAAATAAAATATATCCTATGAATGTAAGTGCAATTTTGTTTTTTTAGACTACATATAAGAATTAAACTGATACTAGGAAAGCAAGATCTGATACAAAAAGGTAAACTAGGTTATCAAAAATAAATTACAAATATGAGAAATCAAATGATTTTGTACGGAAAATCTATGTTAATGAAAGGAAAATTGCGAGACAAGAAATGTAAATGGCATGAAAAGAAACTTATGCTAATGAAATGAAAGTGTTTGACACAAAAATTAAATGACATGAAATTAAATCTTATGTTAATGAAAAGAAAATGCAAGATAGAAAAGTAAATGACTTTGAAAGCAAATTTATTTTTAGGACAAGAAAGGTAAGTGCTTTTGAAGCAAATCTATGCTAAAGACATAAAAGAAAATTGCTTTTGGAACCAATCTATGCTAAATATATGAAAGATAATTGCTTTTGAAACAAATCTATGCTAAAGACATGAAAGGTAATTGCTTTTGAAGCCAATATATGCTAAAGATATGAAAGGTAATTGCTTTTGAAGCCAATATATGCTAAATACATGAAAGGTAATTGCTTTTGAAAAGAAATTAGAGGGATTTAAGTACTTGCATGCATATGAATTTTATGGATTTAATAACCAACAATGATAACTACCATCATTTCTTACGATTTACATAGTTGTAAATTTGTCTATACTGGTCAAGATATACATGTTAAGGTAATGATCAATTGTCTACCATGAGCTTTATGTATGATATAGATCAAGATCTAGCTTAGTTCAAGGATATAAAGAAATTAATAGCTCTCTTCATGCTTCTATGCATATGTCTATCCTAGGATACTAAAATATAACACGCCAAACAATTAGGAACCTATCCTAACATTATTATGTAATAAATCCCTTCTTTCCTAAATGGGAACCTCACTTGCATGTGGATGGGACCCCTTGAGCATTAGGGTTAGGGTTAGTTGATTTTCCTAAATGGGAACCCCCACTTGCATGTGTATGGGACCCCTTTAGCATTAGGGTTAGGGTTAGTTTTCCTAAATGAAAACCGCCACTTACATGTGTATGGGACCCCTTTAGCATTAGGGTTAGGGTTAGATCGAATCTATAAAAGTATTAATGTAACAAAATATGACATATTTTGAAATATCAATATATTGGAGCTCTACTCATAAATGACGTTGCCCCCTCGAAGAGGCCCGTGATTCAATATTATTTCTATATTTTCAATCTTATTTCTATTATTTCTTGCATTTCGTTATGTTGTATTCTTAGTTTATTGGTATGTTCCTTACAAGTGGTATTAGAGCACTTTTCAAGGCCAATATTTTGCTACAACTGCAATAATTCTTGTTCAACCATTTTCACTTGTTAGGTATATATTTTATGTGTATTTTCATTCTATTTTCCTTTATTAAAAAAATCTAAAAAAATACAATCTTTTTTTTAGTAGTTGATTAGGCTAGAAACCCTATGTTGGGGGTTTTAAAATATCGTGGAGCTATCATTATTGGCTAAGCTAGAAAGTCCATAAAGAATCTAGTGAACTGATGGGCGATCAAGATCCAATATCCAGGCCTCAAACAACACTCGCGTATGGAATTGAGCTCCCATGCATCTTCGGGTGTATCGGGAGACCATTCTAGTTTAAATAAAATTGTATCTAGTAGGAAGCTTTAGGGTCTTGTATCATACATAGTCCATGTGACACAACATCCCGAACGATTACCCTCCTGTACTATCAGAGAGGTAGATAGTGTGCTTAAGGGTTTGGTGGAATCATCCTTGGGTAGTGGACTAAAATATTGGTTCAATCACTATTGTTCATCATTGTGGTATAATAGAGGGCCTATGGGTGTCACATACTCTTCTGCCTAGCATACCTTGGTTCTGTTAAAAACTTTAATATGCAAAAACATCTCCTTATTCTAATAAATATGCATTCATGATCTTGAAAAGCAAGCATATGGAGGACTTCTCTATCACAGAAGAACACACCATGCATGCACCAGCAATAAGGATAGAGTCTGCAATTGTCCATAACATTCTAAAACATTCTAGTATTGTTCGGGTCAGTGACAGTAATAATCAGGTCAGTAAAAATACTAGTCGGGTTAGTAATAGTAACAATAGCAGTTGATTGTAACAATAAAAAACAAGTGCTCAGGGTCAAAAACAAAATTATCATTGTTAGTAATTTTAGTACAGGTGACAAGCCAGTGACAAGGTGGTCAGTCGATAGAACGCATAGATCAGAGACAGTTGATCCAGTACCCAACTTTTGAAAAATCAAATGGAAAAAAAAACGACTCAAATTTTTGTTATCTTAGTTAGCCCCTTCTACACCTCACAAAATTTTTGAGTCCAAACTCCTTATTTTATCAAAAATCCTAAAAATTGTCATTTCCCACTAGCCCTTTTTGGCCAAAAATTCTAAACTCAAAATTTGATCCTGAAAATAGGGATATCTCTTCACTCAGAGCTCAAATTGATTTCAAATTTACCAGATGACTCTACATGCTATTCCAAAAACTTTTGTCCTTAGTGTTAGGTGGTCAAATTATGCACCGATTTCCCACAATTGCCACATTTTGATTTTTCTTGTTAAGGCCATAATTTCCAAACGGTTGGTCAAATTGGTCTGAAATTTTGGTACTAGAAGCAACTCCTTATTTTGCACCAAAGACCCTCAAGGACCCATCTATGAAATTTGAAGTCTAAGTTGTCAAAAATGGCCCGACAACAACTTGAACTAAACTAGGAGATACAAAAAGTCAAATTCAGTATATCACCTCACTAAGCGCTCAGATTGACATAACATCGAAGTGATCCCTATCCTAAAATAGTGTTTCCATCCTAATGCCCAAAAAAAATTAAAACAAAAAAACAAAAAATTCAATAAAAAATAATTATTATTCAAAATGGCTTCGTTCCACTCATTTTTGGAAAAACTATAAAGCACCATTGAAAACATGCACCTTTCAAATCAAAACATGATGATAGAGCTTCAAAATATTAGAATTGATCATGCTACCTCCAAAAACTGCATATAAGAACAACTTGCAGTAGTTGAGTCCAAATTACAAGGTGATCCAAGTAGGACTGAGCATAGTTTTATAACTAAATTGTTCAATTTACCAAATTCCCCAAATAAGATAAGTTTTCCTTTATCGCATAAACTACCAAATCGGGTAAGTTTCTTTTGTACAAGTTGTAACGCGTTTGGTGTACAATTTGTACAAAACAAAAGTTCAACAAGATGCCAAATTGGATACTCTTTTGTACCAATCTATATCAGATAATTTTTGGAAAGTTCTAAAATGGCAATTATTCCATTCCTACCAACATGCAAGTTCTACTATCAGGGTTTGAGAGAGTTCTATCTAATGGACATATCCAAAAATCATACAACAACATTCAAGACATCCTTATTGATACAATCTATCTCATAGATCATTCATAAGGCTCACACCAGTTCTGGTTCCATTCCATCTTTCATAGCAATGCATCAATCATCAACCATGAACATAAAGAAGTAACATGCAACAACTAGAGACCACAAAAATTACTCCATCATTCCATAATCATACAATATGTAAGAAAATATTATGAATTGAGGTTCTTCTTCATTGCTTCTCAACAGTGCAATACAATCACTAAAAGGTATACAATAATCATAGATATGCATTCAATACTCAGATTAATCAGACCAGATCATAACCAGATTAACAAGACTATCCAAATTAAAAAGGGGGTCTTATATAAGCGGTTCTTGAGGCAATTCATTATTCACAATTGCCCATGCATAACAAAATACATAATTATACCTTTTACTAAGTCTAAACACATGATTTATCAAATTCATTCACAATTACAACTCAAATTGCATTTCATTGCACTTTGTATGGTTTGCCCTCCAATTTGTACATTTTACCTCCTGTTTGTATGGTTTACTCCTGCTTGTATGGTTTGCCAAAACTATAAAAATTGTCTAAATTAGGCAAACCCTCTTGTCACTTCTTCTTCTGGGAGGTGGATTTTCTACCTATATTTTCCCTCCCCCTTACTTTGGTTTGTGTCCTCGTAGACTCGTCTTTCTATTTTAGCTAGGCCTCATAATATTTGACTAAGGCTTCCATGTATTCCAACTGAGTGTGAAGAATTACACGTTGATTCTAGAAATTGGCTACGTAGCTACCCATTTCTACTGCTTTCATACCATGTTGGTTGGTTGTCTCTTCAAGAGGCTTAAGGAGTTCCCTCAATTGTTGTTCGTGCTCAACACCACTCTTATTTAGCTTCTACTACAAATGTGCTTCTGTTCAAGATGCTACCATTAACTCTTCATTCTTATCTGTGATGGTATTTATATGGTGATTAATATCAGCCTCCAAAGTAGGAACAGTATCCTCCTTAATATTCAATTGTGTTTGCTTCTCCAGGACCATATCATTATATCGTTTATTGTCCTGTATGAGCTCTTCTATCTTCTTATCCTACATTGCTAGTTGCTCATATTTTATAGCCAACTATGTTCTCAACTATTCATATTTTACCTATAATTGTTCTTCTTTTGCTCTTAATTGAGCTTCCAACTCCTTAATCCTATCTTCTAGCATTTGGGAGGCTTGTCGCTTCTCCTTTTCTAGTGAACTAATTCTAGCCTTAAAACCAACCATGTTGCTTAGCAATTCTTCTTCCAATTTATTTAGCTTATCTTTTTTTGTAGCCTTACTCTTCTACAATTCTTCCTCCATTACAACCATTTCCTTTTGAGTGGCCTTTGTGTCTTCTTTCTAAGCTTCCTTGACCTGATAGATATGCTCCAATCCTATGCTCAACCACTCTATCCAATGTGCTAGGAAGTTCAAATTCCTCTGAGTGATAGCCAAGCCTAAGGTGACCCTCATATGTTCCAACTCCACTATATTCAAGGGACAAGTTGGATGAATGTCTCTATCTAGGTACAACCTTATATGCTACCTATAATTGGTTCTCATTCCATCTGGAAAGTCATATCTTCCTAACATCGTTGTTACCTCTTCCTTGGGTAACTTCTATGGGTGTTGTACATGAATATCAACAATTTTCTTTATATGATCCTCATTGCTCACCCATTTTGTTATTTGTTCCAATTCGATAAAAATGTATTCCTACCATAGCTTCAACTCTCCCACGTGTCCAATACAAAACTATAGTTTGGGGCTAGCCATGGAACTACCTATCTGAGAGAAGAAATGTTCCACCTGATCTTCTACCCTTTTCGCGTCCTCTTCAGTTTCAATCTTTGAGAACTATGGTACCTCTAGGAGGTAGCTTAAGGTAGCTTATTTATATTCTTCGTAGTTATTTCTCTATAGGAGTTTGTTCTTCCTCTTATTCCAAGTGGTGACCAGAGCTTCCCCCAAGCTCCATTAGTGCTTTCTCCATGTTTATATTTTCTTATGGTGGATTTTGTCTTGTAGTCCTCTCCACTTACACATTTTATTTAATATCAACAACCTCAGAATGAGATTGTTGCTACCCTATATATTCCTAGACTTCCTTTTTCTTGGTTAAGTCCACTTGTTCTTCTGTAACCTACTTTACTTCCTGATTCTACTGGACTTCCATTGTTGTGACTTATTCAACAATAGGATCTTCTTGTTCCTCTGATGCATTTGTATCCCCTTATGCATCACTCTGATCATTTTGATTCATGCTTCCTCCCATCACAAATCTTAAGTGAGGCTTCTTTTTCTCTCTTGACTCTTCTTCCAAGGCTTCCACTATCGTGTTGACTTTGTATTTTATCTCCTAAGTAGTGGCTACCACTTATTGTGCTATTTGCCTCACTTCTATATCATCCAAAATTTTATAAGAGTCTAAAATTTTGAGATCTATAGACTAAAATATTTTTGGGGACTCTACCATCTCTTTTGCTTCTGCCCAATTCCAATTTTGTAAATATAGCTTCTTTGAGTCTAACTTTTCTTCCTCTTGTTGATTCTCCTATACAGGCTCAACTTGCTTTTTTGGGATGGGATTACTCATCATTATTTCTTGTTTTCTTCTTGTTATTAATCGTACTAGGCTGGATTGCCTCCCCACAATTTCCTCCCTATCCAAAACTGATAACTTCTCCTGCTACCATTGTTGAAGTGCTTGTTGTTCTAGTTCAGGTTACAACTACCTAGGCTTTTTCCTTCGATGGTGTACCTCTTCTTCTAAGAAGTATCCTCTTGAATTGCGGTGGCCTAATACTTAGGAATTTTCTTTATTCGATACTTATTTGGAGTCTCCTTCTAAATTTGCACTGAATTTGCCCACCGTAATATGGTTGGCTTACCTGCATTAATATTCCTAGGTTTTGTCAAGCCTGGAAAATGAATTCCCATATCAATGAAAACATTCAATAACAATCCAATAGCATGGAAAGTCATCCCAAAATGCTTAGTCCTCTTTTTTAGCATATCATGCATCCTTTTCTCTAGATAGATACCCCAATCGTACCGAATTCCTTTGGTGATACCTTCCACATATTGAGCCATCCATATTGGCATCTTCATGGCTCGTGTTTTCCTTGAAAATCGAGCTATAATAATATTCATGGTGCATGGCCAATATTTACCTATGAGTTGGTTCTATTTAATCCCTCAATTTCTTACACTCGAGATCTTTGCTTCGGTCAATGATTTCATATTGGTAAGTGAAGTGATGATGTGATGTGTCTCAATCAGATTAAGCAACTTCTTAACTACCTCAATACCATATTTTGGCAACCCAAATGTTTTCCTGAATGCTTCTGCTGTGAATTCTACCTTCATCGACCGCTTACCCACATTGACATAGGCAAGTCTGCTTGTAGGATCATATTACTAAACCATATGCAATAGATAGTTATAAAATAAGGTCTTCTTGTGTGATGGTACTTGTCCTATCACATCTACACTAGCCTTCTCAAATTATTTTCTCCATGGGTGGGTCTTGTTTTCTTCGTCGCTCCACCACTTTCGACATGTATCTCCTCCATGTTGTACAAATGATATCCTTTTTATCTCAACCTAGTTCCCCTTGGATTCACTACTCATATCCTCCTCTAGATCTATATAATGGACTTCACTACACAATTCCTTCCTCGAGATTCTTTCTTGTACCATTTCCTCCTCTCAAAACCTTGGTGGTGTCATTCTCTGATAAGTCCTCCAATACCTCTACCCTATCCATGGTCTGTATCCTCATATCCTCTAAGTATTATTACCATGCCAACTGCAAGACTAAAACTATCACCCTTGGTATTGTTGTGGGTGTGACTCTCTCGTGTAGAGGTCCTGGTGATCGTTCCACTTTGTTGGCTGCAATTCTTCTTAACTGGTATCCATACTCTTTAACTAAAATTATTTTTCCACTATTATTGCAATTAGATTTTCTTTCTAGACATCACCTATCATGCAATCAAAATCCCCCTAAAAATTTTATAGTGCTACTATAAATCATACAGTACACCCTCCAAATTGTTCGTACAACCACCTCTAGATCATATAGTCTCTCAAACTGCTTCAAACTGCTCAACCAACTGCAAATCGTACATCAAATACACCAAAACATACAAGGTATATACCAATATGTACAATGTCACTATCTACATTTTCTCCTTTACCGAATCCATACGCTTCCATATGATTTCGTACGATTTGCTCAAAAAGGTTGAAATCGGCCTCCGAACTACTTAAAATCGTATAATTTTTTCTTGAGATCATACAATATACCCTCCAAATCGTACAACACGTCTTTTAAAACTATTGTTCACCTAAAAATTGTGTTTTTTTACTTCTTCTCTACGATTTATCATCGACCTAGTTGTCGAAATGTCCCAATCTATATTTTCAGTGTAATTTAGGAGTAAATCTATAATTTTTCCTTTACTTGGTGTAATCTCCTCCAAAAATGAATTTTTTTGGCTATAATGCATGGTTGTACGATATTCTCCCCTCTTTCTTCTACCTTCTCCAATTGGTTTTTGCTACTTTTCTCTAGTTAGGGCTTGCAATCTCCTTTTCCTTGCAATTTCTTCACTCTGGCTCCAATCTGCAATTTCTTTAAATACTTGGTGAATGGTTTCCACATTCCAGTTCTTGTTTGGATTCCTCCTACTATAAAATCTCGCTTCTCTTTAGCTGAAATTCAACATATGCTTTTAATGGAGTCAAAACCCTTTCTTTTCTCTTCCAGTTTGATTTTCTTGAATGTGAAGTCTTCCTGATGCAAATTTAAAAATGGGTCATGCAATATTGTAGTTTACTAATGAATTCCAATACCCATGCAAAAAATTTCACGTGGTTGCACATTTTTCACATTCACTCTCCTTGAAATTTTGAATTCCCCCATGTACAATTTGCAAAATTACTAAAATTATCCCATTATTTAAATTGCTATAAACCCTAACCGTTCAATTTTTAAAATTATCCCACTTTACCATCTTGCATGCCTTTTTGTCTTCTTTTGCCCGGATGATTGATAACTCACCGCTTTTCTCATATGATTTTATATTTTTCCTGCTCTTTTTTGAAAACTCATCATTCCACTCATGCGAACATTAAATGCAATAGTTGAAAATCATAGAACTACTCCTAAAATCGTACACTATATGATCTAAATCATACAACGTGCTTCCTTGTACGATTCTGCCTGTGATTTTTTATTTTTTGCTTGTACAATCTCCCACTTATGTTTTTTCACCTTTAAAATTTGTTTGTATGATCTGTTACTTAGAGAATTTTTATTCTATTTTCTCTCTCTTGAAGAGGTCATCGTTTTTGGTTTTCAACCAACTTCCTTCTTAATTGCATCCCGAGGGATTTTCACAACTAAGGAAATTTATTTTTTCTTTTTCTTTTTTTTCATTTCCTAATCCTATTTTCACTTTTACCATTGTGGCAATCACACAGTGACATTCACTTGTACGATCCCATATGATTCTTCTCTTGGAGGTTCGACCATGACATTACGAGTGATTATGTCATCTGGCACCACTTGCTCTCTAGGATGATTCATCTCAACCTGTGATGTTACAAAGTTCCATGGCCTTCCACTACCATGTGTACAATTTGGACCTGTACAATTGCAAGCTAGAGTATCTTCACCTGGTGTCTCTTCCTCTTATCATACAAGTTGTGAAAATGAGGAATGTTGCAATATTAGGAAAATTCGAGGTAACCAGTATATTGAGTATGATGAAGTTTAAATACATTGATTGGGTGGTTCGGGTGGTTGAACCACCTTGGTTGGTTGGTAAACCAACTCACTAACTAGATAGCGCGAATGCGCTTCCATTTTACATGCTAATAATGAAATATAAAAGTATTACTATGTTATGAAATGCTAACATCCCCCCTTATTACATTATTGGAAAATACCCAGAGTATTGCGAAATAGTTCAAATTTAATACGTGCAAGTGCTTTAGTGAAGATATATGCAACTTGCGCATCAGTGGGAATGTACTGGAGCTGTATTTTGTGCTTTGGAACTTCATCACGAATGAAATGACACTGAGTGTCAATGTGTTTGGTGCGATCATGAAAAATGGGATTTTTGACAAGGTTCAAAACACCTTGATTGTCGCAAAACAAATGTAGTGGAAGATTCTTTGGAAGACCCATATTTGAAAGAATGTGACGTAGCCATATTATCTCGTAGATTGCTCCACTAGCTACGCGATATTCTGCCTCTGTGGAAGAAATTGCAACCACCTACTATTTTTTGTTATGCCAAGAGACAGGACCAGAGCCAAGATGAAAGATATATCCAAAAGTTGATTTTCGATCATCAATGGATCCAGCATAGTCGAAGTCCGTGTATCCTTGTAGATAAAACTTGTTATTCTTTTTGTATTCCAAGCCAAAATATTTTGTACCATGGACATAATGTAGAACTCTTTTTGTTGCTTTCCAATGACTTACCTTGGGTTCCTGCATGAACCATGAAAGATATCCCACAACAAAACTGAGATCAGGCCTGGTATTGGTTAGGTATAAAAGACTCCCAATCAATTGATGATAGAGAGTGCCATCTACCTTTGGAGATTGATCATATCTAGATAACTTAAGTCCTGCTTCCATTGGAGTAGTTTTTGACTTACAGTCAGTCATGCGATATTTATCAATCAAAGTCTTGGCATATTTTTTCTGTGTAACTCTGATATGATGTTTCTTTTGAGTTACCTCTAAACCAAGACAATAGTGTAGGAGTCCTAGATCTATCATTTCAAAATATGCTTTTAGATCATTTTTCACTGTATCAATCATACTATCTGAACTACCTATTATGATCAAATCATCTACATATAGCACCAGAATCACTATATCAGAACCATTGTTCTTTATATAGAGATTTGCATCTGACGAACTTCGTTGGAATTCATGTTGCAATAGGTGATTATCAATTTTTATGTACCAAGCTCGAGGAGCTTGTTTTAGCCCATACAAGGATTTGATCAACTTACAAACTTTCTATTCTTGCCCTTTAACAACAAATCCTTCAGGTTGGGTCATGTATACTTCTTCTTGTAGATCACCATTAAGGAAGGCACTTTTTACATCCATCTGATGTAACTTCCACCCAAACTGAGCTCCCATGGCACACAATACTCGAATGGTAGTCATTTTTGTAGTAGGGGCAAAAGTCTCTTCATAATCAATACCTTCTTTTTTAGCATAGCCCTTTGCAACCAAACGGGCTTTATGTTTATCAATCGTACCATCTGCCTTATACTTTACTTTGAATACCCATTTGCAACCAATGGGTTTCTTTCCTGAAGGCAGATTTACTAACTTCCATGTGTAATTTTTCATGAGAGATGTATGCTTTGCTTCCATAGCAACCTTCCACTAAGGCTCACTAAGTGCATCTTGAACTATTACAGGCTCATTTTCATCCAATGTTGTCATATAAACCTGTTCATTATCCATATATGTGTCTCTGTCTTCCTCTGCATCTACATATAGATCATCAAACTATTGGTAAAGCTCATCAACCTCTAAAGATGATGCCTCTGCTCTTCTCTGTTGTGTCATACTCCGAGTGCATGGTCGATCTTGAGTTAGATCTGGAAGTGTATTCAGTTTTGAATCTCTCAATGTACTCGTATACCATTTTGGAACCTTTTTCTTTGGAGATGAACTTTCTTTCTTAGGTTCTTCTTCTTCTTCAAGGTATACATTTGTAGATGTGATATCTGATGTGGAAGCTTCATCAAATACTACATCTCTACTTATATGTGTTTTCTTGGTTAGCGGATCTATCAAGCGATATCCCTTTGAAAACTCATCATAACCAAGAAAAATACATTGTAGGGTCTTCTCATCTAACTTCTTCCTTTTCTATTTTGGGATGTGCATGAATGCTTTACATCCAAAAAACCTTAGATGAGAAATGGAGGGTTTCTTACCACTCCAAACTCCTTGTGGTGTTTTTCCTTTTAGAGCTCTAGTGGGTGCTCTATTTAGGAGGTATGATGTTGTGTTTACTTCTTCTACCCAATACTGCTCCTCAAGATGTGCTCCCTTGAGCATACATCGAACCATTTCCACAATGGAACGATTTCTCCTCTCTACAACTCCATTCTACTGAGGTGTATAGGTTGTAGTAAGTTGTCTCTTAATTCCATGTTCCTTCAAAAAAGATGAAAACTCTTTAGAGGTGTATTCCCCCCCTCGATCTGAGTGGAGGGTTTTGATGAAACATCCCGACTCCTTCTCAACAAGTTTCTTGAATTGTTGAAAGTATGAAAAAGCCTCTGATTTCAACTGAAGGAAGAAGACCCACATCTTCCGTGAGTAATCATCAACAAATAATTGAAAATACTTCTTTCCACCATAGTTGGTTGGCATGGGACCACACAGATCAGTGTGTACCAACTCTAAAGGTTTCTTAGCTCTAGAAGAGCTAACCTCAAAAGGTACTCGGTGTTGCTTCCCTGCTAAGCAATCCGAGAAAACTGGTAAGACAGAGGAGAGGTGAGGAAGTCCTCTCACCATCTCATACTTGTGCAATTCCAACAAATATCCAGAACTGAGATGCCCATAACGTCTATGCCAGAGGGAAGTGGCCTCCTTTGTAGTTGCAGCTAGAGAAACATGAGGCATTGAGATAGCATCTAGAATGAATAAGCCATGCTTGTAGGATCCAGTTTCTACATGTTTACCTCTGTGGATGATAAAACATCTCTTCTTTCCTTTCACAAATTGAAACACAACATCCATATTTCTATCCAACATTTGTGGAACAGACAACAGATTATTGGCTAATCCAGGAACATAGAGGACCTTCTCTATTTGACATTTGTCATCTGAGAAGAGAGACAAAAACATCCCCTTCACCCTTTACTTGGTAGATTTGATTGTCAGCAATTGTGACTGGTTTACCTTCTTTCTCTTCAAAAGTGTCAAACCATGATTTGTTCCCAGTCATGTGCTTACTAGCTCCTGAATCAATGTACCATACAACATCTATCTGGGAAGATGAAGTATGGGTCATGAGCACCTTGTGTGCTCTTTCAGAGTCAGAATCTAAATTGGACCCAGGGGAATCTGAGTCTGAGTTGGAATCAGCATATGCAACATGGCCCTTAGGTTGCTTATGTTTCTTTTTATATTTATGTTTGTCTTTGCCTTTCTTCTTAGGAGATTGGTCTTTTTGTTGCTTTTTTTTGAACCAACACCTGTTGGTGTCATGGTTATTCATATCACAGATCTTGCAATATTGTTTATCTTGTTGTTGTTTTTGCTTCCCTTTTCCTTTGGAAGAAGAACCTCCTTTTTGAAATTGACCTTGTTTCTTACCCCTTTGTTGGGTGGAAAGGGCATTATCTAGCACCTCATCTTTCTGAACCTGATTTGCCTCCTCAGTCTGAAGCAAATTTACTAGTTCCACGAATGTTACTTGTCTACCAGAAACGTTGAGGGAAGTGATCAACATTTTGTAGGACTCTGGAAATGCTCTCAAGATAACAAAATTCAAGATATCATCGTCCATTGGTTTTCCCATAGCATTCAATTTTGCTTTCAAGTCTACCACTCTGCAGAGAAATAGATCAACTGTCTCCCCAGAATTCATACTAAGGGTGTGTAGTAGAGTTTGAAGGTGTAGAATCATGGATTGATTATTTCCTTCATACACGGTAATCAAAGCATCCCAAGCTTCCTTACTAGTTTTTGCATCACAAATATGAGGTTGCACCTCATCTGTAGTAGCAAGTAAGATAAACACGAGACCTATTTTGTCCTTCTTATCCCAAGCATCTTGATTTTTTCCTACTATTTGAGGGCGTTTTATAGTGCCAATCACTGTATCCCATAAATCTTCCATCTAAAGAATGGCTCTCATATTTGTCTTCCATGGAACAAAGTTAGGACCTCTCAGCAATTGGGAATCTGAGAGATACTTGTGAACAGACGACATTGTGAAAATTTTTGTATAACAATTTTTCTTCCCCCTGTATTATGAATTTTGCAACAAGGAATACTGAAGATCCCCCTTCTGCTTGTGCAAAAAAAATAGGAAAAAAATTGTCTTGTTGTTGGGTTTGTTTTGTTGTTTGAAAAAAAATAGGCAATTTTTATTTATGTCAAAAAAAATTTTGAAGGAAAAAAACATATAGACATATGTTGTTAATGGGATTTGGTGAAAATAAATGCATCCACAAGATTTGACCCCGCAACCAACACTGCGCTAAGAACTGCGCATACCGCTCGGTCAAGGGGGCGAACGAGAAGGAAGGAGGAAAAACTCCTTTTAACCTTTGTTTGGTTCTTTATTTTAACAAAACAAAAAAAAACTTGGCACCCACAAGAATGGACCCCATGACCTGTGTTGGACTAATAGACAGCGCAGACCACTCTATCTGGGTGGGCGGACGAGAGTGAAGGAGGCAAACCTCCTATTTAACCAACTCTACCCGTTTTGTGGGGAAAAGAAAAACTTTGGCACCCACAAGAATGGACCTCATGACCTATGCTTGGCGAAGTACAATGTAGAACACTCCATATGCTTGGGCGGATGGAGGTAAAGGAGGAGATTACCCCTCTTAAATACTTTTTCCACCTACAAATAATGAGTTGTGTGGGATTTATTTATCCCACATCGGTCATGCCAGAGACGACTGATGCTTTATTAGCATCAAAACATAGTGTTAACACTGATTGCCTTTGAGCAATCAGTCTGTCTACTCAACCTTTTACAACCTGCCACATCGCCTACCCCAGCCACATCACAGCCTGTGTCTACATCACCTACTTGGTCAGCTGCCACATCATAATTCTCGTCAGCCTGCGTGTCTGCATCACCTGCTTGGTTAGCTACTATGTCATCGATCTTGTTCGCCTGCGTGTCCATATCACCTGCTTGATCCTGCTACTACATCATCGATCTTGTCTACCTCGGTCTACATGCTACATGTGGTTGAGGTCTACCTCGGTCTACATGCACACCCAGGGTCTGCCTCGGTCTGCTGCATCACTTGTCAAACAAAAAAGTGGACATCCTTTCAAGCCCTCTACGTCATATGTCCAGAAAAAACTCACCTCGAATCTCGAGCCATCGCTCTGCCTCAAATCCCAAGCCCTCCTCGTGTCCAACAACCTTTCCTATGCTCTGGTACCATGTGAAAATGAGGAATATTGCAATATTGGGAAAATCTGAGGTAACTAATATATTGAGTATGATGAAGTTTAAATACATTGATCGGGTTGGTTCAGGTGGATGAACCACCTTGGTTGGTTGGTAAACCAACTCACTAAATAGATAGTATGAATGTGCTTCCCTTTTACATGGTAATAATTAAATATAAAAGTATTACTATGTTATGAAATGCTAACACATGTGATTGATCCCTTGGTAGTGGTGCTCTAACTATTCTACTGTCATTTGACCAACTTCTCCACCTATCTCCTTTGATCAATTTTATCTCTAGACTTGGTGATTGAATCCTCTATTGACCCTAGTTTCTTTCATCTACAAAATGCACTCTTCCTCTACCAACAAGGCCTCTACCTCACAAGTGCCTTCCACTTCCTATTCCTCTTGACATCAAACTTCTCTGTGCCAGTGGTGATTCCTCCCTTCCTTGGAGTAATCCTTTGCCTCCTTCCACTCTTCAATGTTCTCATCAGATTAGTGGTGGTTGTCCCAATGGATACTACCTTGTAGGGTTTGGTAAGATTCCCCTTATCCCTAGAATACCTTGCAAATTTCTTGTCTAATTTAAACATGCCAAAGGTGTATCTCTCATCCATCTAGGAGTAGGAGGTTGGAACCTTCCTCATCTTCTTCCTCCTCTAACTATAACATTACCTTGAATTCTTTCATTCCATGGTTGAATACCTCCTCCCCTTCCTGGCTGAAGCCTTATGGGTCCTTGTCAATTTATTCCTTTTTTTGTTTGATTATTAGGAGTTATCTCTACCAACTCAATGTTGGTTAGTGGACTTCTACTTCATCTTAAACTTGGTGAAAATTATCATAGTGCTCTGATTCTATGATTTGCATGTACTAAGTGATGTCTCCATATTATTTCCTTGAAGCATCTTTATGGATATGAGGTTGTCAGTATCTCTCTATATGCATTGAAAAAATCTATCTCAGAACTTGAGTCGTTCTGATTATCTTCTCTTTGTTTTGACCAATTAGTTGGTAAAATCATCAATATATCCAACCTCCTTACTTCTCTTATTTGTATTCTTAGTTATCAATAGGCTATTGTATATGCTTGCAGATCAAGGTTGGCTTGATGCTCCTGAGATTTCCCTGGTTTTTGATGTATTTTTGTGTAGGCTGGGGGATCATGGTTATCCTAAGGATTATAGGGTCTCTTTAGGCAATCGTCATCATCACTACTTTCTATACTAGGTTCCCTTACTAGCCAAGGTATTCCTTCATCACTATATTCACTCAAATATACCCGTGCATTACCTTGTAATTCAGGTGATGTGGTTTCTTCCTCAATATCTTGTCAAAGCATCTCTACATATTCATTTGTCATTTGCGAATCACTTGGTGGTACTTGTGAATTTGTGCTTGCACCATCATTTCTTATACCACTTCTTGGAGTTATCCCCTCATTATCCTCAGCATCTCCTTCTAGTTCCTGTTGCCTAGTTGTTCATTTTTCATCCAACCTTTGTATTGTACTATCCAATTCTTGGATGGTTTGTTCTCTCAACCTTGCATTATGACCTCACAATGTTTAATACTCCTCCTGTAGTTGTTGGGTCTATAGTCACATTATCTACTGTAATAGCCCTATCTGAGCTAATGGAGTAAGTCCGACCAATTATTCATTGATGATCTCGGTCCTATTCTCTTTTGGAACTTCCATTTCAAAAGTGTCCACTCTATCTTCATTTCATACCATTAACTGTATCCTTATTTGTCCTTCTATTTTTTGGGGTAGTTCTCTATGTTCCACCCGAGGATACCTCATATTTTGATTTACTTGGGATGCCTCTTCTTGCCTTCCCCTATTTCTAGGTAACATTATTATCTCCTAATATCCTATTTCATTTGGAGGAATTCACTCTTCACCTTCCTCTATTACTCATTCAGTCCCATCCACAAATCTGACATGCACTGGGTCAAGGTACCAAATCTCAATGTTCTATGGTTGACCTTGTATCCTCCTCTTATGCAAATAATTGTGAGTCCCATGTTAGGATATTCCTATTATGGACCTTGCTCACCTTGAGTTCTCTGTTGAACTTCTACTCGTCTTCTTCGTTCAATCTCTTTTGAAGAAATGAATAAGCATTGTACTTTGTAAGGATTCAACTTTGAGCCATTTACAGTGTTGTGTACCTCGATCCCATTCAAGTTTTGCAACTTGAATGATCCATCATTCATTACTTTTACCACTTTGTAGGTACCAAGCCATAAAGTCTTCAACTTACCAGGCTTGATTTCCCACTTTCCATTAAACTTTAGAACCAAGTCACCCAGACTAAATTCTAGTTTCCTCAAGTTTTGTTCATGCCATAATTTCCTTATTTTCTAGGCTACCTCAATTTCCCATTGTGCCATGACTCTTATTTCATCCAACTTAATCAGTTTTATCAGTCGCTCCTCTAGAATTTCTTGATCACCCAAGTGATGCTCCACTACGACTCTCAAACTTGGTATCAAGAATTCAACTGGCACCACTACCTCTTGTTCATACATCAAATGGAAAGGTGTATGTTCTTTTGTTGGTTTAAAAGTGGTTATGTATGCCCACAAAATATATGGTAACATTTTATCCCGATATGCTCCTTCTATTCCACAAGTTTTGTACAAAGTAGATACCAGGACTTTGTTTGTTGCTTCTACCCGCCCTTTTGCTCTAGGATAGTGTAGACTAGACAACGAATGCAAAATTCTGAATTTGGTTGTCAGCATATTTAAAATCTCATTTACAAAGTGTCCTCCCTGGTCACTTGTTATCTATAGTGGAATGCCAAATCTTGTAATTACCTACTCATACAAGAATCTTATGATACTTTTAGCTAAGTTATCAGGTAATGGTCTTGCTTTGACCTACTTTGTCAAGTACTTTGTTGCTACCATAATGTACTTGCACTTCCTTCTTCAAGAAATTTTCAATGGTCTGACAAATTCCAATACCCATATTTCAAATAATTCTTGGGTTTGTGATGGATGCAATGGCATAAAGTCCCTCTTTATTGGCTTCCCTATCCTTTGACAAGTATCACATGCTTTTACATATTCTTTTGCATCGTTATACAATGTGGGTCACCATAATCCTACTTGTGATATTTTCTTAGCGATTGCATATGGTCCCATGTGCCCTCCTACCAAGCCTTCATGAGCTTCTTTCAATGTCGCTTTGACTTCTTCCTCCATCACGTATATTTTTAAGATACCATCTATTCCTATATTATATAGTAATCCTGCTATCAATTAGAAAAAAACTAACTTCATAATTACTTTCTTTTTCTTGGTTGTTGTCATAGCTTGTGGCAACACTCTTATGGATAGATATCGGCCAATCATCTTGTACCACGATGGAACAACATTGATGGAAAATAACTATGCATTAGGAAATTCATCTAGAATCCTTGTTCCCATAGGCTCTCCTTATCGTATCCGATACAACTGGTCTGCAATTACATGCTTCTTACCAGGTCTCACTACTACTCAAACTATGAACTCCAGTAGGGTGATGAGCCACCTGCTAACCCATCCTTGTATCACCTATTTTTTTATCAATTACAATAGAGCTTGGTGATCTACATAAAAAGCAAAGGGATTTGCCAGTAGGTAATACCTAAACTTTTGTACTACATATACCATTACCAAGGCTTCTCTTTCTGTTGTAATGTAGTTTCTCTCCACCCTTGACAATAGGCAACTAGAAAGGAAAATAGGTTGATCCAGCCTAAACTATCCTTCTTGTGCCAAAGCACATCCGATTGTAAAATTTGAAGCATTAATGTGGACATGGAATTCCTTATCCCAATTTGAAAACACCAAAATCAGGCTACTAACAAGCTTGGCCTTCAACTCCTTGAAGGCTCCTTGGTGCTCCTTTGTCCATATGAAAGGAACATTTTTATTTGTCAATGAGTCTAATGGATAAGACAAATATATGTAATTCCTGATAAACCTTCGATAATACCCGGTCGATACAAGAAATTTTTTAAGTGAACTCACATCATATGGTTCTTCCCTGTGCAATATCACACAAATATTATTAGGATTTGTTTTTAATCCTTCAATGCACACTATGTGCCCTAACAACTTTCCATATGGTACCATAAAGTAACACTTTCTAGGATTTAATGAGATCTTTGCATTTATGCACCTACTCATACATTCACTGAGGGTAGGAAGATGCTCCTTGATCTTCCCATAAATGGACCAGTCATCCAAAAATGCTTTGAAGTTTCCCATTGCCAATTGATCAAATATATATAGTATGACGCGTTGAAATGTAGTTAGGGCATTACAAAGCCTGAATGGTATTCAATTGTATGCATAGATTATATTCTCCACAATAAATATGTTCTTTATCTTATCTTCCTTGGTTATGCTTATTTTATTGTAACCCAAAAATCCATCCAAAAATGAATATATCTCATGTCCTAAGACTTCCTCCAGGATGGAATATGTGAAAGAAATAGGGAAGCGATCCTTAATGGTTATTGCATTGAGACTCCTAAATTCTACACACATTCTGATTTTGTCCACTTCCTTCTTCAAGGTGACCACGATAGGTGATACCCATTCACTGGTTGTGACCTTGAAGATGATTCCTGCATCCAACATCTTCTCTATATTTGTGTTCACTAATGCAACATATTTTGGATTCATATTATATGGTATTCTCATTACTGGTTGTGCTCCAGGAATTAGTGTGATCTTATGGACACATAACTCAGGTGATTCTCCCTTCAATTCCTTGCATGTCCATGCAAAGACATCCTTATATTCCAAGAATATATTAAAAGTTATCGCTTTCAATATAAGGTTCCAATCACCACCATAGTGAATCATCCTACGGTCATCCTTCGTCCCTAGATTAATGTCCACTATTCAAGGTACTTCATATTTGATATTTTTTGGCTCACCTACTGCTTTCTCCACATTCTTCAGATGTGCTGATATTGTGTCAATTTTAGCATCTTATACTGTGTATTCAGCAAAACGTTTTGGAAATGTCCATTTCTCTTTCGTAGGTTCCTAGCTGACTTTGGTTTCATCTTATTTTTCCTTGATCTCTTCTAAGTCAATACAAAGGCAGTTGGGCTAAAAAATTTCGTACTCCTCCATTTTCTAATGAAGAAGTCTTCTATCAAATCTAGCTTCATATTCACTACATTCATCAAGGTACAATATTCCTTCTCCATCCAGTTCATATCCTTCATCTCCTAAGGAGTTTTATGATTCGTCGATCATGGCTACATCCTCACTGACATTTTCATTGGTCAAATTAATCATATACTTATGCTATCCTTTATTAAAAGTGATCTGATTCTTTCCCCAATTGTGATTGACTTTGGCTACATGTAGCCATATTCTTCCCAATAAAGCATTGTATTTTCTGCATAGTAATCACAACAAAATCCAAGATGAACTCTTGGTCAGCTGTCACCACCTGCTATGCTGTCAAGACTCCCTTTGTCTTGATACCATACTAGTCAACACCATATATTCAGAAGCTCAATGCCCATAGATATGGAGTGCCCAGTTCTAACCAAGTCCTTTCAGGTAGCACATTGATGCTGGATCCTCCATCCACGATAACTTACATCAATTTGTGCCCTAGGATCTCCATATGAACTAATGCAAGTTTATTTCCCATATCAATCATTAATATGGTGGGGTCCATAAATTGATTTTTTTGTTTCTTTTCCTGAATCAGTTGACTCTGCACTTCCATCACCTTGTGAGGTTGTATCTCTTCCACCATTGCTTTTTGTAATGATGGAATAGCTTCCAATAGGTTAGCCACTTTGATCTCTATGTTGGTGTTTAAAACCTGTGTTGCCAGATTCTACACAACTGCATTCTCTTCTTATGGTTTTTTCAATTCCTTTTCTTCTGCTAACTTCACTTGTTTAGCTTTTTGTGCTTCATCTTGTAGTACTTTCTTTGCTACTTTCCAGTGCTGCTTTTCTTTTGCTGGATCGAGATGCTTATCATTTTTATCCTAATTTCTTATCATGTCTAAAACTTCTTGAGTTTCCTCTTTAACTTGAGGAACCTCAATATCTAAATAGTTTATATTTTATGGGTTACTTGAACTCACCTGCTTGGGGCAATTTGCTTCCTTGTGGTTACCCGGATCACACCACCTACACATGTGTGTAGTGTTCGCTTGTTGCATTTATTGTATTTGAGGTGAAGGATACTTTTTTTTGAAATACCTCCACTCTTGGCAATTGTGACATTATATGATCGACCTCCCTTCCGAATCATACTACAAATGACTCTATCCTCCTTACAGATTACCCTAGTCCTGCCTTCCACATCACTGGCTATTTCTATAACCACCACTTGTTGCTTTTTGCCCACTTTATAGGGTCTTTGGTTTCTCTTCCTGGTCCTGGATTGTTAAGACCTGTGGACGTACTCATGCATTATATGAACATAGCATTACCTTGTGTCCCATAATGTTATAGATATGATAGTAATCATTCCATGGACACTTCACATTTGTATGACCCTTAGTTTTACATTTTGTGCACCAAAGTCATTCCTATCAGGTTTGCTTCTTTGTTCTTTCATGATCTTGTTAAATTCTTGATGAAATGATGCTATTGTACTTTGTATAGTGTCATCTTCTCCACTATCTAAATCATTGAACTTGGTATGAGACAATATTCCTATATGTGTTTGCTTTGAGTCACTCTCAAAATTCTTTGCATAATTCAAAGCTTCATCATGCATTTTTTATGGTACTACCTTCATATTTTTCTTATATTTTGTTAGCAATCCATCTATGAACCACCACTTCACCAATACATCTTCCAAGGGCATCTGCATATTATCTACTAATTTATTTAGTCTATGGTTGTATGATTTTACATCTTCATTAGGCTTTTGCTTCATCATACAAAGTTCAGTGACAATATCTCCATCATCCTTCAAGGGACAAAATTCTTCAATGAATTTCTCCTTCACTTAATTCCAATTCCGAAAATCTAATGTATTTTCCTTTTTTAGATACCAATCCATCATAAATCCTCTCAAGGTAACAAGAAATAAAGTCAACCAGTCATCTAGATGGTCTATGCCATTTTCCCTCCAAATGGTTATACAAGTTCCAATATGTCTTATGGGGTCTTCCTTACCCTCACCTATAAAGGGTGGACATATTTTCTTGGTTGCCTTGTTAGCCATCTTTGGAGAATCATCCTCGTCACTTGAGATGTCCCATGGAATCTCTATCTGATTTCTTCTTGGGGGTGTTTTACTACACTCTTCACCAGAAGTTTCTATCATAGGTATCTTATTATGTCCCACCATTCGTTGACCAAACTCATGTGCATCTTAACTTTGTGACTTCCTTCACTAATATGAGGGAGATGGTGTTGGTATTTCTTCTTGAGATCCCACATTTTATTGCCCTGGTACCTAAATTTCATCCTCTACACTCCCATGCAACCCTTATATCACTTTCTTAGGTGTCACCATCCACTCTCCTTCCTCATGCATTTATTCTATGTCAACTCATTCCTCTACGTTAGGTGGTTCTGGTACCTCCTCTTCTATCCCTATCAATAGTGCCTCAAAATCTCCTTCTTCGGATGTCCAAAATTACTCTATTTATGGTTCATGTTTACTATGTTATGAATTACTTACATTCTCTCTTTGAGAAATTCTTGTGCTCCTTCTTACTGGAATTTTCTCTCATACTTCTCATCTCCTACGCCTTTGCACACTGGTGTTTGTCATTCACCTCCAGTTTTGTAATATTCTTACTTTGTCAATTTGACCTGTTTTAACAAAAATGTCAAGTTTGATAAGGCAACGGTGCCAAATGTAGCACAAGGGTGTAGTATTTCCAGTGGGAAGGTGGTTCTTAGAGGATTAGAATTATCAATATACTATTTTCAATCGATGAACCAAATCATACAATCATACAATCTCTACAACCATCATATGCGAAAATAAAATAGCTTGTACGGATTCCAAATCATACCATTGTATGATCCCAAATAATACAGTGTTAGTGCTTGTACGATTTTACCTTATCCAATCCTTCAGATTTAGTTTTGCAAGCTACTGAATCATATTGAAAGGGGGTCTTATATAACGTTGCCCAAGCCATTCCCAAGAGGTTCCTGAGGAAATTTGTTATTCACAATTGCCCATGCATAACGAAATAGATAATTATACCTTTTACTAAATATAAACATATGATTTATCAAATTAATTCACAATTACAACTCAAATTGCATTTCATTGCACTTTATTGCACTTTGTACGGTTTTCCCTCCAGTTTGTATGTTTTACATCCTATTTGTACGATTTACTCCTACTTGTATGGTTTACCAAAATAGTCAAAATTATCAAAATTGGGAAAATCCTCTTGTCACTTCTTCTTTTAGGAGGTGGATTTTCTACCTAAATATGGGTGGTTATGTCATGTGGCTCAATTATTTAGCTCCATGATGTTCCCATATATCATCAAGTTCAAATAGCTTCCTTCAACTTGGAATCTAAAGCTTTGCAGTGGTACCAATAGTTGTATAAAACTCACCCTAATCCTGCTTAGGAAGACTTTGAGTCTCAATTACTCGCTCACTTTGTCCCTAGTGAGTATGATGATTTTACAGGACAATTGAAAAATTTGAAACAAACGTCGATAGTTACATATTACCAAGTACAATTTGAGAAATTGGCCAACAAAACTATGGGGCTGAATGAAGGGTTCTTTATGAGTTGTTTTGTTAGCGATTTGAGGGAAGATCTCCAAGCTGAGGTCACGATGTTTAAAACACAATCCATGATGTAGACAATAAATTTTGCTTTTTTGGCTGAATCTAAATTTTTAGCTCAGAGGTGGATATCTCAATTTCCATAAGCTAGACCCTCTTTTCCTCCTGGATCCCATCATCAGATTGAATAAAAAACTATTGCACCCACTGCCACACCCCAACGTCTAACCACTACCTAAATGGATACACAACGCACCCAAGGGTTGTGCTACAATTATGATGAAAATTTTTCACATGGGCATAGGTGTACCCAAAAGAAGTTGGTCCTAGTAGATGTTGAATAACCTAAAAGCAGTGACCATAGTTATGATGAAGAACAACCTCCAAATGAAGCAGACTTACAGGAAGAACCCCAAGTTGAGATCTCAGTCCATGCTATTGCAAGGATGGTTACTCCATAGACCATGAAAGTTGTGGGGTTTTTCAAAGGCCAACACCTTACCATCCTTATTTATTATGGCAGTACACATAACTTTATTAATCCTCACATTGCCAAGTAGGCCAATTATTACATACACTCATGCAATTCCTTTGAGGTTATGGTGGAAAATGGTGGGACCTTACCTTGCAAAGGTAAATATCATAATATCAAAGTAAAAATTGAGGATTATGAGCTCAAACAAGACATGTTTTCTCTTACATTAGGGGGATGTGATCTTGTGTGAGGTGCTCAGTGGTTGGGTACTTTGGGCACCATCTCATGGAATTTTGCATAATTATGGATGCAATTTTCCAAAAATGGATAATTTTACACTCTTCACAGTTTCAAACTAGGGCCTTCTCAAATTATCAGTTCTCAGCATCTGGATAAATTGCTAAGAGAATCTTCTTGTGGGATCATTGTGCAACTATTTGCAATCCAACCACTTCCTCCGAAAGTGGGTAAGTGTTGGAAATCTGGCCAACCATACATTAAAATGAAAATTTGGGCTATTAGATGATGTTTTTAGACTTGTAAAGTGTCTCTTCTTAGAGGAGACAAAACGAAATCGTAGATGTTCAAAATCTGTGCAATCTAGAAAAAAAACGGGCTCAAACAGACACCCAAGTCAAAAGTTATGGCTGAAATATGAAGACATGTAATAAACACTGTTGATGTAGATCCGACGGAAGTGATTTGCTAGGGTTAGGGTTTGCTTTTTTTTTTATCACTTAAGGCAATTTTAGGGTTTTATTTTATGAAAAATATTGCATTATAGCATGTGTGTGAGCTCCTACACAGCTTGTGAGGAGATTGTAAAAGAATACTGAAACTCTGCAAGAATTATTTCAGATAATAAGAAGATAATATTTTCTCCAATTTTGTTTGATTATATTATTGTAAAGTTTTCATTTGGTATCAGAGTGAGGTGATCGAGAAATTGGATTCGAGTAACTATGGAATTTTTGCTGCAAGTTTTACAGAAGCTTCTTGGAGATCTCAGTTCATGTTGAAGGGAGCTATTATGGCCAAAAACACCAATTCAATTCTGATCCTAGAATTTTATGGTTCCAACTACGAATATTGGAGCATCCGGATGAGGATGATTCTAAAGGCAAAAGGAGCTTGGGCCATCACTGAAGCTGGGTTCATTGAACCAAAATACTGAAGTGCATTGACTGTAGATCAAAATAAGGAGATACAGGAGAAAGAGAAAGAAAATAATTTGGCTTTGGCTTTCATCCAGTCGGCTCTAAACAAGAGTCTCTTTCCCCAGATTTATGCCTACGTTTCAACTCAATAAGCTTGGAAGGCATTGAAGGAGAATTACTAGGGGAGTTCCCAAGTTAAGGAGGTGAAGTTGTAGACTTTACGGAGATATTTTGAAAATATCAAACAAGAGGAGAATGAAATTGTAGGAGATTACTATGTTTGGGTAAAAACAATAGTAAATAAAATATCCACACTTGGAGAGATCATAGAGCAAACTGTAGTAATTAAAAAGTTTATAGAACCTTGATAGAGAAGTTTGACAGTGCGGCCCTTATCATTAAATAAATGAAAGACCTCTCTAAAATGGATATAGATTTATTAATTGGCTCTCTCACATATCATGAAGAGATAATTTCCAATAGGAAGAAGGATAAAGAAGGAGGTTCTAAAGAGGAACAAGCTTTTTAGGTAAAAGAGAATGATGGAGGAAGAGGTCATGGTAGGGATTCTAGAGGAAGAGGAAGAAATAGAAGAGGAGGTAGCAGAGGCTCCTATGGTGGTAGAGGTCTAGGAAGATCTCAAGATTCAGACAATGACCAGTCTCATGCTGCAAGAGGAGGATCTAGTGCAAGAGGAAGAGGTAGAGGTTGAGATATGAGAAATGTGCAATGTTACAATTGTAACAAATATGGCCATTATGAGAGGGATTGTAGGCTGAAAAAATTAGCACATTATGGAGAAGAGGATTCCTATGAGGATGATACTTTGTTCTGTATGATTGAAGAAAAAGTGGAGCAAGCAACTTTCCTCTCTACACGGGAATAGCACAAAGGAGACATGGATCCTGGACAGTGGGTGCACAAACCATATGACCGACAAGAGGGATGTATTTTCATCTCTTGATTCTTCTTATAAATCTAGTATCAGGCTTGGGGATGAGAAGAGCTTGAAGGTGGTTGCGAAAGGAGAAATGGAGGTTCCTACTAGGAAAGGAAAAATAATGAAGGTAAAAGATATTTACTATGCACCCCGTTTGAAGCATTCATTACTAAGTATTGATAAAATATTAGAAAAGGATTATAAGTTAGTGTTTGAGGATAGAATATGCAAAATTTATGATCAGAGGAGAAAATTGATTACCACTATAAAGATGACCAAGAACAGGCTCTTACCATTATAATTTTTAGATCAAGGGGGAGATCTAGCATTTGTTGGTGTAGAAGGTAAGCAAAGGCTATGACATTTACGGTTTGGGCATTTAAATTATAAGAGTTTGAAGATGCTTTCACCACTTGTCTATGGGTTGCCAAAATTTGAAGACTCCAAGGAGGTTTGTGAAGGTTGTGCACTTGGAAAACATGCAAGGGGGAATTTTTCGCATGGTGAAGCATGGAGGGCCCAACATCCATTGTAGTTGGTTCATAGTGACATTTGTGGACCAATGCAGACACAGAGTATGGGTAAATATTCTTACTTTCTAACTTTTATTGATGATTTCTCCAGATATTTTTGGGTTTATCTTATTAAGCATAAGGATGAGGCATTCAATTGCTTCAAGAATTTTAAGGCTCTAGTTGATAATGAAAGTGGTCATTATATCAAAATTTTGAGGACGGATAGAGGAGGTGAGTTTTGTTCTCATGAATTTGACAATTTTTGTAGTGAGTTTGGGATTAAAAGGTAGAAAACAAGTCCTTACACACCTCAACATAATGGGATGGCTGAAAGAAAGAACATGAATTTGGTGGAGATGGCATGGTGCATGATGCAAGAAAAATGTATGAGTAAGTTTTATTGGGTTGAAGCAATTAGGACTGCTAATTAAATTTTAAATAGAAGTCCTACTAAAAGTCTTAAGAATATTACCCCTTATGAATGTTGGTACAAAAAGAAGCCAAATGTAAATCATTTTAGAGTTTTTGGATGTGTGGCTTTTGTGCATGTTACTGGTGAGATTAGAAAGAAGTTGGATGCAAAGAGTGAAAAATGTATTTTTATTGGGTATAGTGAGCAATCTAAGGCTTACAGGTTCTTTAATCCTATTTCACATAAAATAATTGTATCTAGAGATGCAATTTTTGATGAAGGGGGAAGTTGGGTATCACAAAAATTATTTTTTGAGGATGTTTTTGGTGAAGAGAAGGTGGAACCAAGCCATGTTTTAGTTTAGTACAACTATGAAAAGTTTCCAGTTCATCTTCTGCAAGTGCACCTTCAAGTCCAAGAGAAGGTTCTTCCAGTAGTTATCCACATCCATCACCACCGACCAAAGGAAAAGGTAAAATATTGTTGAAGAATCACCCAGAATCTCAAATTCTTGATAAGAATTTCCATAAGATGGTGACAAGGAGTCAACATACAAAGATGAATGCAGTAACGTAGAGGTTAGAGAACATGCATCTTTATGGAGATGATGACAATGGAGATCCCAAAGGTGATTTTTTAAACTATGCACTTGTTTCACAAGTTTCAAAAGTTTTAAAAGTTGTTGTTGATGATTTTGAGCCTTCATGTTTTGAGCATGCTAGTACTAACAAAGTGTGGATGAAGGCTATGCAAGAAGAAATACATTCTATTGAAAATAATGATACTTGGGAGTTGTGTGATTTGCCCAAGGATAGAAAATGTGTAGGATGCAAGTGGGTCTACAAGATCAAGAAGAATAGTGATGGATCCATTAAGAGGTACAAGGCACAGTTGGTAGCAAAGGGTTTCACTCAGAAACATGATTTAGACTATGAGGAAATATTTTCTCTAGTGGTAAGGCAAGAAACATTAAGGATGTTGCTATCATTGGCAGCTCACAAAAGTTGGAAGGTGCATCATATGGATTTCAAAAGTGCATTTCTCAATGGGTATTTAGATGAAGAAGTATATGTGGAACAACCACAAGGTTTTTTTGTCCAAGGAAAAGAAGATCAAGTCTACAGGTTGAAGAAGACTCTATATGCGCTGAAGCAAGCTCCAAGAGCTTGGTATGCTAGAATCCATGACTACTTCCTGTAGTGAAATTTTGAAAGGAGTAAGAGTGAGCCCACTTTGTACTACAAAAGGGAAGGTAATGATATTCTTATTGTATGCCTTTATGTTGATGATATTTTGTTTATGGGGAGTAGTTCTTCTTTGAATGATTCTTTTAAACATGATATAAAGAAGGAGTTTGAAATGTCTGATTTGAGTTTGATGAGTTACTTTATTGGGATGGAAGTACATCAAACTAGCAATGAGATTTTTGTTTGTCAATCCAAATATGTAAGGGATATGCTGAAGAGATTTGGTTTGAGTGAATGTAAACCTATAGTAACACCCATTGCACATGGGGAGATCTTGATTTTGGAGGATGGATCTGAAAGGGCAAACAAAAAAGAGTACAAGAGTATTGTTGGTAGCCTTATGTTCCTTTGTAACACTAGGTCGAATATATACTTTGTTGTTTCACAATGTTCCAGGTATATGGCTAATCCATCATTGTTACATTTGAAGGCAACATAGAGGATTTTGAGGTATGTTCATGGAACAATTGATTATGGGATCCACTACTCATAGGTAAAGAATTTGAAGTTAGTGGGATTCAATGACAGTGATTGGGGCAATAATATTGATGACAGGAAATCCACAAGTGGGCACTATTTTTCTCTTGGTTTAGGTTTGGTGACATGGAGTTCCAAGAAACAAGCTACAGTGGCATTGTCTTCTACTGAAGTAGAGTATATTACACTTACATCAGCAAGTGCACAAGCATTATGGCTTTGAAAGGTGCTAGGAGAGATTGGGGAGAAGCAAGGGACTCCAACTACTTTATTTTGTGATAATTAGAGTGCCATTAAGTTGGCACATAATCCAATATACGATACCAGGTCCAAGAATTTTGACATAAAGTACCACTTAATTCAAGACATGGTAGAGAAGGAACAAGTTAAATTGAGGTATTGCTCCACACACGATCAAGTAGTAGATATTTTTACTAAGGGAGTAGTAAAACCTTAGTTTTTGCTGCTAAGGGACTTGATAGTCAGTCCCCTTACCAAAAAGGGGGAGAATGTTGAAAATTTGGACATCCATACATTAAAATGAAAATTCAGGTTGTTAGATGATGTTTTTAGCCTTGGAAAGCATCTCCTCTTAGAGGAGACAAAATGAAATCGTAGAGCTTCGAAATATGTACAATCTGGAAAAAAAATGGGCTCAAATGGACACCCGAGTTAAACGTTATGGTCGAAATACTAAGACATGTAATAAAAATCATTGATGTAGATCCGACGGATGTGATTTGCTAGGGTTAGGGTTTTTTTTGTTTTTTCTTACTTAAGGCAGTTTTAGGGTTTTATTTTATGAAGAAGAATATTGCATTGTAGCATGTGTGTGAGCTCTTGTAGAGCCTGTGAGTAGATTGTAACAGATTACTGAAACTCTGCAAGAATTATTCTAGATAATAAGAAGATAATATTTGCTCCATTTTTTTTTTATTGTATTATTGTAAATTCTTCAGTAAGGAGAACATTGTGGCAACATGTGACACTGATCAATGATTGAAGGGTGACACAGTGTGTTCTCTAGGAATGCTACAACCATTATCGATTCCTAACCCGATTTGGGCAGATATTTCCATGGACTTTATTGAAGGATTATCTAAGTCTGGAGGCAAATCAGTTATATTCATGGTGATGGATCGTATCTTGAAGTATGCTCACTTATGTTCCATTATCCATCCATACCATTCCTTCACTATTACCTGACTTTTCCTGCATGATAATTTTAGACTTCGTGGTATGATTCAATCCATTGTGTCTGATCGTGACCCCACCTTTACAAGTCAATTTTGGCAAGAATTTTTGAAACTATAGGGGATGCAACTACAAATGAGCTTAGCCTATCATCCATATATGGATAGGCAAACCAAAATTATCAATAAGTTCTTGGAGACATATCTTCATTGTATTTATTTTGTGCACCCAACCCAATGGGCTCAATGACTATCTTTGGCTGAATGGTGGTACAATATTTTCCTTCACATAAATTTCCAAATGACTTCCTTCATGGTTGTGCTTGGTTACCCTCCATTACTCTCTTCATATATACTGGGTAATTCCAAAGCCCACACAATGGACATAAACCTTAAAAAGTACACCTAATTTTTATAGCAATGGAAGGACAACTTTATCATAGCTCAAACCTAGATGCACCTGCAGAATTATCAACTTCGTTCTGAGCATAGTTTCATTTTCGATAAACGAGACATTCATCGACTCTAGCCTTGCAAACACTCTTATGTCCCACCTTGTGCACATCACAAATTGGTAGCTCATTTTTTATGACCCTTATGATCTCACAGTGGATTGGACCAGTGGCTTACATCACACCATCATCGAAGTCTTCGTCCCATAACGTGGTTTACACCCTAAAGATGCAACGTGAGAACCACTCCAAAAATTCTAACTACATTTTCCTCATCCTTAGCTTTGAGGATAAATATTTTCAAAGGGGATGGTATGTTAGGACCTATCCTAACATTATTATGTAATAAACCCCTTCTTTCCTAAAGGGAACCCCCAATTGCATGTGGATGGGACCCCTTGAGCATTAGGGTTAGGGTTAGTTGATTTTCCTAAATGGGAACCCCCACTTGCATGTGGATGGGACCCCTTGAGCATTAGGGTTAGGGTTAGTTGATTTTCCTAAATGGGAACCCCCACTTGCATGTGGATGGGACCCCTTCAGCATTAGGGTTAGGGTTAGTTAGAATCTATAAAAATATCAATGTAACAAAGGATGACATCTTTTGAAATATCAATATATTAGAGCTCTACTCATAAAGGAGGCTACCCCCTCGAAGAGACCCACAATTCAATCTTATTTCTATATTTTTAGTCTTATTTTTGTTATTTATTGCATTTTGTGTCGTTGTATTCTCATTTATTGTATGGTTCCTCACACAAACATGAAAATAAATAACTTGAAAGTAAACTTATTCCTAAGAAAGGAAAATGAGAGACAAAAATTAAAGGGCTTTTAAAAGCAAATTGATCCTTAAGAAAAGAAAACGCAATAAATTAAATGATTTTGAAGTGATGATCCTTAAGAAAGGAAAATGTATGAAATTAAGTGCTTTGGAAGCGATTTATCCTTAAGAAATTAAAATGCATGAAAATAAGTGCTTTTGAAGCAAAAGTATGCTAAAGACAAGAAATATAAATGCTTTTGAAGCAAATCTACCCTAAAGACAAGGAAGGTAAAATGCATGAAAATGAGATCTTGGAATTTGACTTAGAAATGAGTGCATATGTGCTTACTCGAAGTCCAATATTCTATGTAATCTATCTGGGACTGTTGCATAGGTTTTGATTGTCTAAATTTTATTGTCTGGTAGAAATCGTACGGGCTTATATGATTGGTAGCAAAAATCATACCCCTCTATATGGTTTATGTTGGGAGAGATTTTTGGTCCCCCTATCTATTGGGGTTAATTTATCTATCATAAAGTATTGACTTTGTGATGTTTCTTACAAAAAATAGAGGATTAAAAGTAAAAAAAAATTGAAATAAGTGTTGAAAAAACTATCTCTAACTAGTAAAATCCCTACATGTAATTTGAAGTAATTTGTTTATTGAAAATCAAATCCAAACTAATGAACAAGAAATAAAAAAAAAAAAATGAAATATACGAAATTTAAGAGATTTTTAGCTGAGCAAGTACACCTTTGAACATATTTTTGTGTAAGATGAGTTGGCCTAAGAAGACAATTTATGTGTAAAATGACAATGCATGGTTAAGTAGAGAAATATTATCTCATACTTACTTGCAACTGCTATGGTTGTTATGTTAGTTGTGTAAAATTAGTTACCTACCATGATGGGCCTAGTTTTGGAGCTCTTCAAAAATTGTATGGGACTGTACAGTTCTAGATGACAACCGTCTAAGCCTAGACGGTTCCTGCCATAAGGCTTTGTTTTAGACTAGCCATGTTGGATCTAGTTTTTGGAGGTCTATGATGAGTTTGTATTCTACAAACATAGATATAATATAGAGATTTTTAGTAAAAATAGCTAAAAAGAAAGCAAAACAAAAACACAAGGCAAAAATGAGGAAAAGACATTGAGAACTAAAATTCTACAACTTGAAAAATTGTTTGCTTATGTGTGGTGTAGGGTTTAGAGGTCCCATTGTGATCATCAAAATGTGGTCAAAGAAAGCATATCATTTCATTGAAATAAAATCATGATTACAAAGTAGATTTTACAAATTTCCCTTGGGCTATAATGAGGCTCTAATCAATTTTCATGGCATTTCATGCTTTCTGTGGCCACCTCAAAGGCAGGGGGGTGGGTTTATGCCTACCATCATTGATTGAGTAGAGCCTCTAGCACCTACACACAACCAAAACAAGATGTTAGTAGCACCTATGGGCCTACCTTGGTCAGACCCAGATTCATGAAAGAGTGCAAACAAAGAAAGTTAAACTAGTGCAATGAATAGAACTTGAAAATTGTTAAAAACACATAAAAATAGTTATTCTCACCTTTGTTTCTGGTTTTCTGGTATGTAAGTGTCTAAAACTAATTCCTAATGATAATTGTACCCCCATGTATGGTTATGGCATCAATCGTACCCCCTATATAGTTTTTGTTGGTTTGACCTAATTGAAATTTCCTTTGAAGGAAATCTTCTTTTGGTTTTCCATAATCTCTAGTCCATGTTTGATGATCGTCTGAGTCCACACTTGCAAGCAGTTTATAAAGCAAGGAGGCATACAAGGGCATCCATGGGGTAAGCACAAAGGATGGATTGGATGCAAATGAGCGATGGAGTGATTTTGATAGAGTTTCTATAAGTACTTATCTTATTCTTGAAAATAAAAGAAAAATGGGGTATTTATAGAATTTGGCAAGGGTTAGGGGGTGAGGTGGCATGGGTGCACCATGCCTCATAAATGAGTTTGGATGGAGAAAATCCTCACCCATCCATATGCATTAAATGGGCATGGATGCACCATGCCTTATAAATATATGGGGGTGGAGAAAGTCTTCATCCCATTTATGGCATGTGGATGAAAAGTCTTCATGTCATTAATGCACATGGGTGAAGATAGTATTCATCCCATTTATGATATTAAATGAGCATGGGGATGTGAGGAGTAGGGGGTAAGGTAGGCTAGGATGAGGTGGAGCTAGGATAGATTCAAGGGGTAAAATAGGGTGAAATGGCCCCAAGCTAGGTTAAAGGGGTGGTCACATGGTGACCATGGACTAGGTGTAGGAGGGGGTTTAGTGGAGAAAGGGGTTTAAATGGCTAAATAGTATTTTTAATGTAAATTTATTGGATTTTTTAGGATTTTAGAAAATTAATTAACCATTAGTATTGCATAAGAGATAGTGTGACATTTTTAGGTGTCTACAGATCTACTTTCTATTTATAAGCTAAAGCCTCAAAAGAATTGGTATTTCTTCCATTATTCTTACTAGTCTTCACTATTTATTTACATTCATATATTTTGGACCTATTTTTTTAAATTTGAAAACCATACTCATCCATATTCATTTGTAAGTTTTTCTTGAAATATTTTTCATATGTTTCTGTTGGACTCTTCTTAGGGCATGATCTCTCAATATGCCCCACCTCATGACATCTTCTACATTTGAAAGATATGTTTTCATAATCCATGGTTTGGGTCCAAAACTTGACACTATACTTAAGAATGATTAATTTTGGTAAAGGTTTACTAATATCAATCATGACCAATATCTAGGTATAAATAGCCAAGACTTCATCTTTTGTAGTTTTTGAAATCTCAAGGAATTATCCCAAAGTGTTGCCTATTGCCTTGAAGGCATCCATTTCAAATAATTCATTGGGCAACCCATACATCATGACCCAAACTTGTATTATGGATAGATTTATATTTTCAACTGCAAAGCTTTCATACAAATGGGTAAGGAAGAGTCTTGCTCTTCCCATAAACCAAGGACCCCATTTTAGGATTCTATATCTTTCCTCTCTAGAACAAAAAATGACTAAGAAGAAACCACTGGAAAGAAAGGACTCACTCCTAGAGACTTCCATCTCCTCTCGATTCATTTTCTCAAAGCTAAAGCCCCTGACCAAGACCAATTAAATTTATCAATGATTACCTTATCTTTGAAAAATAACTTTGTTGCATGAAGTCCTCTCTAACCTCTACTAGGATAATTCTAAGGATTTGGTTTTAAATCAATCCATGGGAAGGAAACTTTAAATTGATATCTACTAAAATTTACCAATATCCTATACTGATTATATTATTTGAAAATAAATTTATAGTAATCTACATGCAAAAATTCAAAGATAATGAAGAAAACAAATAAATTTAGCTAAAACGTTCTACATGTAGATATAATACCCCATGTTGCTAACACCTTAGCTCTTCATTGCTCCTCCCATTATCTAAATATTAACTAAAAAATATCTACAAATTTATTTCTTACAACTTGAAAATTCATTACTACCTTTGCTCTATACTACTTACTTCATAAGGTTGTATCTCCCTCAATGCTAACTAGATTCTTTTGTATGACCACTTCTTTTAAAGCTCTTTAAATTCCAGATAAATCGGTCCAAGAATCATATAAATAAAACAACCCTTCATTAAAATATGACTCCTAAAAGATGAGACTTTTTTGTAAAAGAATTCCTCTAATGTTGTCCTTATTTTCGACTTCTATCTTCATATGATCATATAAATGAAATTATTTTTTTCTAGAGAAAAAAGGATTGTGCTCAAATCTCCTACCTTTGACAAACCTCAACTCTCTCCTTTAGAGATTGAGAGTTTACAAATAAATTCAATTCTCGTCTCAAATGAGTTGCTATAACTAGATACTTGCATCTTTGAATTTTTTATTTTTTATTTTCTAAATCTTATTCAATTTTCTTTGTAAATACAAATATTCCAAAATCTAGAATTCTTCTTATCGACGTTTCCTCGCAACAACCTTCACATTAACAAAACTCCACCTTTAATTTCTACACATTCGATTTATATAAATAAAAATATTGATCATAAATATATTTTATATTATTTTATAAAAATATACTTATTTTAATTAATAATATATTATTATTTACTATTATTTCATTTTCATTTAAATTAAATACATGTACATTAATTTTATTTTAACTTTTTAATTTTATAAAATATAAATTTGTCTCCAGAGGGACAAGGGTAGTGGTTAAGGCTTTGGTTTCTCTTTGAAAAGTCAAACGTTCAAACCATGATGTTTTTATGTAATAATGTAAGTTGTATTACAATAAATAAATAAATATATAAATAATTAATAATAATAATTTTTTTTTTTTCAAAAAAATAATAATTGTTTATATATATTATTTACTATTATTTCATTTTCATTTAAATTAAATATATGTGCATAAATTTTATTTTAACTTTTTAATATTATCAAATATAAATTTGTCTCCATAGGGATAAGCTTAGTGGTTAAGGCTTTGGCTTCTCTTTGGAAGGTCCAAGGTTCAAACCATGATGTTTTTATGCAATAATGTAAGTTGTTTGTTACACTAAATAAATAAATTAATAATAATAATAATAGAATGAAAAACTTAATATAAAACACTTAATATTATGATAATAATAATATAAAAAACAATATATTATTTACTATTATTTCATTTTCATTTAAATTAAATATATATACATAAATTTTATTTTAACTTTTTAATATTATCAAATATAAATTTGTCTTCATAGGGATAAGCTTAGTGGTTAAGGTTTTGGCTTCCTTTTGGAAGGTCCAAAGTTCAAACCATGATGTTTTTTATGCAATAATGTAAGTTGTGTGTTACAATAAATAAATAAATAAATTAATAATAATAATAGAATAAAAAACTTAATATAATACATATATCATCATTGTTATTATTTTTATAATGAATTATATGAAATTGAAAGAATCACAACTCTTTAATAATGTCTTCTCAAACATTTTTTTGATTTGGTTAGTGTGAGAAACCTCTACGACCAATGCACATGGCTGAGCAGTCTCCTCCCAACCATGACCCCTCGTAAAGCCGAGAGCTAAACACACATCCACCCCCTTACACACTCACCCACGTTGCGATTTAAACCTTAAAACCAAGAGTTAAACACACATCCACCCCCTTACACACTCACCCATGTTGCGATTTGAACCTTGGACCTCCCAAAGAATAGCTAAAGCTCGAAAAAGTTGCACTATCCCACTGGAACTCTTCTCAAACATTATAACCGTTGAACCTAACCAATTAAAATTTATAAAAAAACTTCTATACACAAATTAAATATTTTATTTTAAAAAAATTAAATTAACCAAAAATAAATGATTAAATTAATACCAGGTATTATTATATATTTACACGATATTATTACTAATGTTATAAATGTGAAAGTAGACATTGGCGTGATTTTGATGTCTGAACGTTTTCTTTGACTACTATGGTAAGATTGTTCAAAAGTTACTAGGTTTTATGAGTATTTATTATTTATGATTATTATTAAATTATAAAGATCCCACGCATTTTCATTTAAATATATGACTGACTGCATCACAAAATAATCTGACCCAACCCACCCTCGTTTATTTAACCATTAAAATCTTAAATATATAATTAAATGTATTGGCCGACTTTCATGTGAATGAATGACCGTCCATTATAACTTTATTTAATAATTGCATGTATTAAATAAATTTCTGTCATCAACATGGTGAAAATATCTTTTCCAGTATCTTGAGTGCAAAGTATTAAACTTTATTGGGTGTGTTACTATTATTGGTGACACTTGCATTATAGATGAACCCGTGTAACCAACCAAAAATATTAAAGACCCAAGTTCGATAAATGTATTAGAATATTCTAGAAGGTAATTCAATGTGTCCAGCTGTATGCTTTGCTTTATATTAAAAAAATATCTTTCCTAAGACACGTGGCATGTAAACGAAACGGACTTCCTTGGGAGTCCCGTCGGACTCTCACGCGTGCCAAGGTAAAGAGAAAGCATATTTTTCCCGCACGCCTCAAGACTTCCGGTAACACCGTCATAAGTTCCACGGCCGTTACCAAGACAGTTGGCGAAAACTGGCTTTTCACCGTGCCAGCTTTGAACTCTCAACTACCCTTCTGGAAAAAAGTAAATGCTTCCCCGTGGAGAAAAAACTCGACAGCGACAAGTGTAAACAGCGGTTTGGAAACTCGAACAACCCACGGGACAGTTGGCCACGGCCATAACTCGTGGACAAGCTTCCTACTTTATTGCCGCCCTTTCCTTTGCTTCTCCTACATATACTCCCATCCCTCCCTCCTTTTCTCAATTCGAAATAACCTTTGCTTCTCTTCGCTTCTTTTCTGTTACAGTTTCATACCTACCTTCAGGTGTCGAGAACATCTCTGAGCAAAAATGCCTAGGGTTGGAAAGGATTGCGGCGCGGAGAAGAAGGACGACCAGCCTTGCGGAGGCTTTTCCCGGCTGATGCAGCGCGTGCATTCCCTCGAAGATCTGCTGAAGCTCGTGCGATGGGAACGAACTGCGGTTCAGGAGGGGTCTAAGGATATGGAAATTCTTAATTCTGGTTATTCTGCTGGCCATGGCGATGGCGGGAGGCGCTCGGAGGAAGGGCCCTGCGCTTTCCAGATGCCTCTGCATTACCCGCGCTTCTCCAAGGAGGAGTACGAATCCATGCCCGAATGGAGGCTCGATCTTCTCTTCCAAGAATATGGTTTGGCGGTTACAGGCGATCTTGCTTACAAGCGAAATTATGCGGTCGGTGCGTTCGTTTGGCCGGACGAGTACTAATGAATTGGGGTGATCTGCAATCTGTCCAGCGAAATCGAGTAGGAGGACTTGTTTTTTAAATTTTTTTATTAAAGATTTTGGTCGATATCGATTTGGGAAACATTGTGGTTTTCTGTTGTCAAATGGGGAAGGATCGATTTGTTAGATGTGATATTATTGTGGTAAAAGTTTTGTGATGAGCATATTGCTTTCTATAGCTTGTCTGTTTCGTTTAAGTGGCAGAATCCTTCCTCTAAACCTTATAGAACGCAGACGATTACTATCGTTGGATCTGTTTTCTGCAGATTTCAGGAAATGCGTTGATGAAAAATGTAATTTTTAGCATGTGCATGCTTAGGTATAATTATAAGTTATGAAACAAACTTGTCTGACTTGATCTTGTTATCTTCCCCAACTCAAAATGGGTAAATATATGTCTTCATGAAAAGCACGGTTAGAAGATTCCAGGACTTCTTTGATCTCCTCCATGAAATGAATAGAACCAAATAATCAATGGTTTTTCATTTAAAAGAAAGAATATACCAATTTAAAGAGCTTGTTTAAGAGGTGGTTTTTCATTTAAAAGAAAGAATATACCAATTTAAAGAGCTTCTTTAAGAGGTCTTCAGGTTGAGTCACTGGTGGTATGTTTTGGGGTTCCTATAAAAAAAAAGAAATTTAGGTTTAAATTTGGCAGACAAGTTTTATTGGAATGATTCTTCACTCTTTGCTACAGACCCCCTCATTCTATGGGGTCTCCCTCATTCCAGAGGGGTCTCTCACTCCTCTGGGTCTCTCTTATGTGAGGTCTCCTTTATCAAGGAAGTGAAGTAGGGGTTATATTGGCAGCTCCAAAGATTTGATGTTACTTGTAGTTAAAAATGAAGGAAGGATTTGAACATGTGACTGTTAGTTAAAAATGAAAGAGGGATTTGAACATGTAAGGATTTGAATTTGAAGAATTTTAACATGTAACCAGTAGTTAAAATTGGAGGAGGAATTTGAACATGCTTCCATAATTAAAAATGGAGGGATTTGAACATGTGACCAGTTGGTAAAAAATGGAGGAGGAATTTGAACATTATAAAGGAAGGATTTGAACATGTGATCAGTAGTTAAAAATGAAGGAGGGAAAATGAAAGAGAGATTTGAAAATGAAAGAGAGATTTGACCATGTGATCAGCAGTTAAAATCCTCTATTAACACCATATGTGTGGACTGGTCCTCTTGCTTTCTATGACATATTTCATAATTGAAATTTCATTCTACATTAATACCTATACATCCAAGAAATAAAAAAAATCTCTATTTTATTTTATATAAGACTTCTCAAATTACCTTTAGGTTTTTAAATTTATAAATTATAATAGATAGATATCAGATTATTTCACCCTTATGATCAGCAGTTAAAATCCTCTATTAATACCATATATGTGGACTGGTCCTCTTGCTTTCTATGACATATTTCATAATTGAAATTTCATTTTACATTAATACCTATACCTATACATCCAAGAAATAAAAGAAATCTTTATTTTATTTTATATAAGACTTCTCAAATTATCTTTAAGTTTTTAAATTTATAAATTATAATAGATAGATATCAGATTATTTCACCCTTATAAGCCAAAATGTTAATGCTGTCGAATGAATCTTAATTGGGTTATCAGATACTCGTATTTTAAAGAATTGGCGGACGTCGTTTTCATTTCTAGGGTCGGTACTCGAGATAGTAAAAGAACCGAAAAAGGACAAAGTTCAATGTGAATTTGTCAAAGGTTTTTAAGAAGCACGAAAACAAGAACCAAGGGCATGCGTGAGTGTATTCTTCAAATTGGAACATGCAACAGATAAAAGAGAGTTGTTAAAAAAAATTGTATATATTTTATATATTATAATTTAAATTTATTATATATTTATTATAATCATTTTATTTATTATATATTTTTTTGGGTAATTGAATATTTTTTTTTTTTGGGCAATTGAAGTTTTGATAGTAAATATATTTTTTTATGACATGGGTTGTATATCATTTTTTGGTAATTAAAGTTTAGTAGTAGACATTTTCTTGATAATAAACATCTTTTACACTTTCAAGTTAATATTTTTTTGACTAAAAGGTAAAAAGTTTATTCAAAAAAATTGACCAGCTCATACAAATTCATTTTTATATCCTGTCTTTCTTGACAAAGCTCCAAATGCAGTTTTTCTGTTTTCTTTGATATCTGCCTGCCTCCTTCTTAACTGAATATCTCCTCTTCCAACAAAGATTAATGAAGCCCTCTTTATCCTTTGCCTGCCTCCTTAACTGAATATTTCCTCTTCCAACAAAGATTAATGAAGCCCTCTTTATCCTTTTTTCTATTTATGTTGTATCTGATTCCATAGTTGTCCAATTATCTTATTCTACATCTTTATAAATTATATAAAATTAAAAATAATATTAATAAAAAATATTAAACTAATGTTATAATGTATGCACATTAGACCATATATCATCAATTGATGTAATTTATGGATTTGAATGTACAATTGTAATACTAAAGTTACATACTCACACGCGTTATCTATCCCTTATTCTAACATAAAATTAATTGATATAATTTTTTTTAATATAATTAATTAATATAATTTATAGATAGTGAATATTTGAATACAAATTGGATACAAAGATATCAAGTGACATATTTACATTGTATGTATCCCTTGCACTTTACATATTCCAGATTTAAATTTGAAACTTTATAATTGTACACCATTAGACAATTTTCTATTATTATATAAATGAATTGTTATAATTTTTTATTATTATATAAATGAATTGCATAGGATTGAAACACGCCGTATCCGTATTAACGTATAGCGTCCCCGTGGAGAAAAAACTCGACAGCGTCAGGGATAAACAGCGGCGTGGAAACTCGAACAACCCACTAGACAGTTGGCCACGGCCATAACTCGTGGACACGCTTCCTAATTTATTGCCGCCCTTTCCTTTGCTTCTCCTACATATACTCCCTTCCCTCCCTCCTTTCCTCCATTCGAAATATCCTTTGCTTCGCATCGCTTCTTTTCTGTTACAGTTTCATACCTTCAGGTGTCGATTGCATCTCTGTGCAAAAATGCCTAGGGTGGGAAAAGATTGCGGCGCGGAGAAGGACGAACAGCCTTGCGGAGGCTTTTCCAGGCTGATGCAGCGCGTGCATTCCCTCGAAGATCTGCTGAAGCTCGTGCGATGGGAACGAACTGCGGTTCAGGAGGGGTTTAAGGATATGGAAATGCTTAATTCTGGTTATTCTGATGGCCATGGCGATGGCGGGTGGCGTTCGTTTAGCCCGAGAGTACTAATGAATTGGAGTAATCTGCAATCTGTCCAGCGAAATCGAGTAGTAGCACTTGTTTTTTAAAATTTTTAATTAAAGATTTTGGTTGATATCGATTTGGGAAACATTGTGGTGTCCTGTTGTCAAATGGGGAAGGATCGATTTTTTAGATGTGATATTATTGTGGTGAAAGTTTTGTGATGAGCATATTGCTTTCTATAGTTTGTCTGTTTCGTTTTAGTGGCAGAATCCTTCCTCTAAACCTTATAGAACGCAGACGATTACTATCGTTGGATCCATTTTCTGCAGATTTCAGGATATGCGTTGATGAAAAATGTAATTTTTAGCATATGCATGCTTAGGTATAATTATAAGTTATGAAACTTGTCTGACTTGATTTTGTTATCTTCCCCAACTCAAAATGGGTACATATATGTCTTCGTGAAAAGCACTGTTAGAAGATTTCAGGACTTCTTTGATCTCCTCCATGAAATGAATATAACTAAATCGTCGATGCCTACGATGAAAAAAAATAAGCAATGGTTTTTCATTTAAACGAACGAATATACCAATTTAAAAAGCTTCTTCAATGAACAATAGAGGTGTCAAGGTCTCATTTAAACGAACGAATATACCAATTTAAACAGCTTCTTAAATGAACAATAGAAGTGTCAAGGTTGAGTGGTTTAAGAAATTTTTGGGTTTTTATTAAGAAAAGATCTAGATTTAAATTTGGGAGGTAAGTTTTATTAGGACAGTAGTAGTTTGATTTGACTTTGTTGAGTATTTCTCACTTCTCCTTACAGACCCCTTCACTCCATAGGAGGTCTCCCTCATTTCAGGGGTCTCTCTCACTCCTCGCTACAGACCCCCTCACTCCATAGGGGATCTTCCTCATTCCAGAGGGGTCTCTCACTACTCACTACAGACCCCCTCATTTTATAGGGGTCTCCCTCATTCCAAGTCTTGTTTACCAAGGAGGTGAGGTAGGGTTTATAGTGGCAGCTCTAAAGATTTGACCATGCAACCAGTAATTAAAAATGAAGAAAGGAATTGAACATGTGACCATTAGTTAAAAATGAAGGAAGAATTTAAACATGTGACCAGTAGTTAAAAAATGAAGGAGGGATTTGAACATATGATCTGTAGTTAAAAAACGAAGGAGGGATTTGAACATGTGAGTTGTAGTTAAAAAAGGAGGGACTTGAACATGTGATCTGTAGTTAAAAAATGAAGGAGGGACTTGAACATGTGATCTGTAGTTAAAAAACGAAGGAGGAATTTGAACATGTGATCGGTAGTTAAAAATGAAGGAGGGATTTGAACATGTGATCAGTAGCAAGAAATGAAGGAGAGATTTGATCATGTGACCAGCAGTAAAAATCTCCTATTAATAGTAGGTGAGTTGGAGAGAAAAGGGCAAATTCTCCAAGGGAGGTCTCAAGTTGGAATTTCCACCTTACAAAAAAAGTTGAATTGAATACCTAAAATTCAATTAATAATGTCCCTGAGAACTGGCCCTCTTGTTTTTTTTAATGACATATTATAATAGATATCAGATAATTTCACCCTTATAAACCAAAATGTTAATTTTTTCATATGAATTTTGATTGGGATACCAGATACTCGTATTTTAAAGAATTGGCGGACGTTGTTTTCATTTCAAGGGTGGGTTTGAATGATTAACTCGAGATGGTAAAAAGAACCGAAAAATGACAAAGTTGAATGTGAATTTGAAGCACAAAATCAAGAACCAAGGGCATGCGTGAGTGTATTCTTCAAATTGGGACATTCAACAGATAAAGAGAGGTTTTAAAAAAAAATTATATATATTTTATAAATTATAGTTTAAATTTGAATCAATAAATTTTTCAAATAAAAAATTTAGAAAATGTTATTGAATAGTTGCAATCATATGCTTGTGGGAAGAAATGGCATTGGAGGGCCTAAGGGGCTTACATGGCATTGGAGGGCCTAAGGGGCTTACATGGCCAAGGGGAGGACCACTGAAGATTTGCAAACACATGCTTGGAAGAATTGGCAATAGAGGGACAAAGGGGCTGCATGGCCGAGGGAAGGAACAACAAGAAATGGCATTGGAGGGCCTAAGGGGCTTACATGGCCAAGGGGAGGACCACTGAAGATTTGCAAACACATGCTTGGAAGAATTGGCAATAGAGGGACAAAGGGGCTGCATGGCCGAGGGAAGGAACAGCAATAGAGGGTTGGAAGTAGAGGTATTCAGTAATAAAGGGTTGGAAGTAAATGTCAAAATAAAGGGTTGTATGGTCGGAGGGAAAATTCGGTAATAGAAGGTTGGGAGTAGAGATAAAATTAAAAGTATTTGTATGGTAACTAGTAATAGAGGATGTAGGATATGTTATAGAATAAAATAAAGGGTTGGATGGTTGGAGGGAAAATCGGTAATAGAAGGTTGGGAGTAGAGATCAAATTAAAAAGTATTTGTATGGTAACTAGTAATAGAGGATGTAGGATATGTTATAGAATAAGTACAATATCGTTAGAAAGCTAGAGGGTCAACTACTTCACTAAAAGTTATTTTTAATGGTATTTTAAAATACTTAAAAATTTAAAATATATAATAAATAAAATGATTATATGTTTACATTTTGAGGGTTATATATATATATATATATATATATATATATATATATATATATATATATATATTTTGGTAATTGAAGTTTTGATAGTAATTTTTTTTTTTATGATATGGGTTGTATATATTTATTTGGTAATTAAAGTTTAGTTGTAGACATTTTTTTTTTTTTTTTTGGATAATAAACATCTTTTACAACCTTCTTCAAGTTAAAATTTATATATATATTTTTTGAGTAAAAGGTAAAAAATTTATTCAAAAAAATTGATTAGCTTATACAAATTCATTTTGATATCCTGCTTTTCTTGGCAAAGCTCAAAATGCAGTTTTTCTATTTTTTTTTTATCCACATAGGATTTATTAATCCTCTGTTATTTAAACATATACATATTTTTTTTGAGTAAAAGGTAAAAAATTTATTAAAAAAACTGTTTTTATTTTTTGAGTAAAAAGTAAAAATTTTATTCAAAAAAACTGATCAGCTTAAATTCATTTTGATATCCTGCCTGCCTCCTCCTTAATTGTATATGTCCCCTTCCAACAAATATTACTGAAGCCCTTTTTATTCTTTTTTATATTCCTAATAACTTTTATGTTGTATTTGATTCCATAGTTATACCCAATTATCTTGTTCTACATCTTTATAAATTATAATATTTTTATAATTACATAAAATTAAAAATAATATTAATTAAAAAAACATTAGACTAATATTATCTACTGTATGCTTTATATTAAAATATTCATATACCCCCAAATCCCAAATCTAAATTGTGCATCCATTAGACCATATATCATCAATTGATGTAATTTATGGTTTTGAATGTGCATTTGTAATACCAAAGTTACATAATTTACATATTCACACGCGTTATCTATCCCTTATTCTAACATAACATTAATTGATATAATTTTTTGATATAATTTTTGTAATGAAGAAGCTTTATATTAAAGAGGCTTAATCATACAAAAAGGGTGGGTGGAATTGAGCACACCCCGAGTCCCCGAGTCCAAAACCACACTAACTGCTGACCACGCAGTTAGGAAGACAACAACAAAACAACTTTAAGCTATTACATCGTAGACATCAAAAGAAAGTAGGCCTGCAAGCATTTAAGCATTGTCCGACGCCGCCCCAACCACCACCATTATCCGGCTCAGAATGGCCCCAACCATCATCAACAACACCATTGCCCTCTTGAATCTTTGTTTGCCCATGAGGCGCGACAGCCTATGGGGGAGGAGAAGAAGAACCATCTCCCCAACTCACCGTCGGAGTCAAAGGCACAGAACGAGCAGCCAAATCCCATGCATTGGTATGAACAGAAGTCGGGGGACAAACATCCCACCCAGAATTGGGACAGGAAGAAGAAGCACCACCTGCAGAGTTGCGTTTAGCAGCAGGAGGACGTTGCGGCCAGTGTCAAGCATTGCCACCTGAACGTGAATGACCGCTGTCTCGGGACCCAACACCAACAGACCGAGGACGCCTCCGGGTGGGAGGAGCATCAGGAGGCACGCGACTCACCGTGCATGGTGCATTTTTCCAGTGGTCCATCAAAGTGCGTAAATACTGCAACTCCACATTTACCTTCTCCACTTGGATATGAATCTGGAACCAACAATCATAAAAAACCATATATCTATCAACAAGAGAAAAATGCAAAGAAGGTTCTTGCTGATGGAAAACAACTTTATTCCGAGTTTTCCATAGATGAAACAAAATGCCCACTCTAAAAATTTGCCAAACTGCACCAAGTTTATCGTTAAATCTGATAGGGTCACCAAGTAAAACATGCACCCAAGAACAAGTATCAAGCATGTAGGGACTGAAGAAAGAAAGAATCCAATCCCAAGCTTCTTTGGCTCGAGGACAGGACCAAAACAAATGAAGAATGTCCTCCTCAGCACCACAATTCATACAAGTAATATTGTCAACACCCATATACCGAAGCCTTTGCCCCACAGGAAGACCCTTAAACAACAGGCTCCAAGCAAAAAAGGCTTGTTTGGGTTCAAGAAATTTGGCCCAAACAACCTTGAATCTTAAGCTCCATCGAGATTGCAAGGAGACTAAGTCCCATCGGGCATTCAATTTATCTGACATGGGAACCATTGGAGATAGCCAAGAATACCCCAAGGAGGGTTTGTATTTTATAAAAGAAAGCTTATTAGGCCAAGACCAGTCAGACCACCATGGTTTTTGATAATGTCTAAAAACCTTAGACCAAATCATAAGAGGAGTGGAATCCACAACAACATCATAAGTACTCTTATCTGCAGGAGATAAACTGAAATATTGCATAAAATGATTCCAAGGGATCCAATCTCTAGTATGAAAATTCATGAAATCAGACAGGTAAGCAATACCCTTTCTATAAAATCGTTGAGCTCGAATCCACTGTACCTGAGCAAGAGGTGCTCCTTGATAAACAATAGCAGAGGACCACCAAACATTAAGGAGGGGAACAGAAGCACCAACCTTAGTCTTACCTCCATTCCATGAAATCCAGGGTTTAAGAGCCTCCCAAGCTTTCCAAATACTGCGAATAACAAAAGAGCCTAAAATTTTAATAGGTACAGATGCAGTAAGAATGGTTTGAAGGTTTAAACCTTTCCATACACGTCTACCATAAGGTAGACCAGTAGAAAGACAATGTCTGACTAAAATCTTCCAGATTTCATCCCCTTGAAGTGCCCTACAAATCCATTTAGCACAGAGAGCAAAACCTTGTTTTTGACAGTCAAAAAGACCCAAGCCACCAACTTTCTTCGGGAGGCAACAAATTTCCCATGCCACCCTGTGAAACCCTTTCTTTCCAACAACATTAGACCATAGGAAATATCGAAGCAATTTGTCCAACTTGGCATAACAAGCAGTAGAAGGAACCCAACATGAAGAATAGTAAACATGAGTAGAAGCCAAAACCTTAGAACAAATTTGAAACTTTCCAGCTAAAGAAAGCTTCTTAGAAGACCAATACAGAAGCTTCTTTTCAACTTTATCAACCACATAATCCCAAAGTCTGGCAGGAGTTCCTTGAAAAGCAAAGGGAATGCCAAGAAATTTAAAAACTTCCCCAGGTTGAATCCATCTCCAGGGTTTATCAGCTAACCAAGAAGGCATAACCCTTCGAGATTGTCTATAGCAGGAGGTTTTTCTCCATTGAATACTAGAGCCAGAAGCTTGACAAAAAGTATCAAGGCAATCAAGAGCTTGAGAAATAGATTGCTCATCCTCTGCTACAGTAAGAAAAGAATCATCAACAAAATGACCATTGATTAGTTGCGAATTCGAAGAAGGCAAAGCAATGCCTTTAAGAAGGCCTTTTGAGGCTCTATCAGCAAGCAGATAACCAAAAGCTTCAGCAACAAGAATAAACAGGGAAGGAGCCAAAGGGCAACCTTGTCTGATAGATCTGGCTAATTGTATGCGTTGGGATGGGCAGCCATTAAGAGTAAGCACAACGAAAGCATCTCTAAATAACATGAGAACTGAATTGATAAAAAACTGGCCAAAACCCAAAGCTTTAAGCATCGCAGTAATAAAGAACCATTCAATTTTGTCATAGGCCTTTTCAAAGTCAATTTTGATAAACAAAACATCTTGACCAGAAGAGGAGGCCCATTCCATTCCTTCCCAGACTCCAATCACATTATCGAGAATGTATCTCCCCTGAACAAATCCAGTCTGCTCCAACCGAATGATAAGAGGGAGAAGAGGCCGAAGCTTAAGAGCCAAAGCTTTAGCAATAATCTTATAACTAACATTAAGCAAAGTGATAGGCCTCCAATTGGTAATAAGCTCAGGATCTCCTCCCTTGGGAATGAACTTAACATTGCCTTTATTAATAATGGATCCTAAAGAACCAGTTAAAATAGCTTCTTGATAGACTCTAAGGAGATCGAAACCAACAAAATCCCAGCACTCCTTATAAAATTCACATGGAAAGCCATCCAGACCAGGTGCTTTGTCATTGGCCATTTGAGATAAAGCAGCTTCAAGATCACTAAGGGTCAAAGGAGTATCACAAAAATCCCTCTGAGCCTCAGAGAGCTTAGGAGGTATGACATTACAACAAGCATCTACAACAGCTTGACGAGCAGCAGAAAGGCCTTGAGAGGCAAAAACATGCTCATAATGCTTGACAAAAGCAGAGGTTATATCTGATAAAGTAGTGAGACGGGTTCCATTAACTTGGATGGCTTCAAACTGAGTAGTATATGCAGGAGGCCAAAGCCGTTGAAAAAACTCTTTGGTTACTCTATCACCCACTTTCAACCAGTGGAGTCTGGCTCTTAATTGAGCCCCTTTTGCTTCATACAGGTCAATTTTCCTCAGCTCATGGCGGAGAGCAGCAACATAAGCTTGCAGATCCGGGAAAAAGGGGGCAACCTCTAAATGGAGTGTGGCTTTTGCAAACTCAGAACGCAGAACCTGGTTAGAGTTCCTTCTTCTTTTGGCAACCTCAACTCCTAAAGAGCGAAGAAGAGAAGTGGTGCGGGTTATAGTAGAATTCCACCATTCAATCCAACCATAATCAGAAGAAGGTCTGGGCAAAATATTCCACATTCAAAAAATATGAGCTTTCATAGCAGGATGATGCAGAAAGGACACATTCAAATAAAATTGGGAGGAAAAAGTTCATGAGGAACTCTGAGTAGACTCAATTGAAAAAACAATAGGAACATGGTCCGACAAGGTAGAGCCTAGGAAAATGAAAACTGCAGGCAAGGAAGGGGATAAACGAGCAAATTTAAAATGATTATCGATAGAAAGCATAGCTCTATCCAGGCGTTTCAAAACCCTAGCATCCCCTGCTTGAAAGTTAGACCAGGTATACCACTGCGCATCATCAAAATCAGCAGGGGAATAACAAATATTAGGGTCGAAAAGGCTCAACTTATTTTTCAAAAAATAAAAAGCTTCCCGCTCTCCAGCACACCAACGGTTAGGCACCAAACTCTTTTTATCAAAAGCTTTTTCAACCATATTAAAATCACCACATAAAACCCAAGTGGCAAAAGGTAAATTAATAGCCAACCACCACCATAAAGTACACCTGTCAGGCGGCTCAGTGGAGGCGTACACATTAATTATTCCAAAAGGCTTACCATTCAATTCCAATAAAGTCCATACCGCTTGATTAGATGGGTCACATCCCCAAGAAACAATACTCGAGTACCACCTCGAAGCAAGAATAGTGACGACACCACCTCTCCCACCGGAATGATTGGTGGTATGAAACGTGCCACGGGGCGACAAAAAAGAACAAGCACACTGCAAATTGAAATCTGAAACTTTCACTTCTTGCAGACAAATAAAGTCCAGAGAACCATACGTGTGAGTGACCTTGGATAACTCACGGTGGATCGAATATTTATGGACTGGATCCGTCAGTCCTCTCACATTCCACGAAAAGAAAATCATTGAGAACGAGCAGTTGGGATATGATCCATACTAACATCCCCCGAGTCTCCCAAAGCACCAAGAGACCCAAAGGAGTTTGACCCAAACTGCTCATTACCACCCCCTTGATTAGCACGATAAGCTTCCTCTGTTTGGTGGTGTTTATCGGAGTGCACACCTTCTCGCATAGGACTACGAGAACGACGTGCTTTAGCAGAAGAATTGGGCCCTTCTAGAAGGGGAAGCCGAAAGGCCGCAGAAACATATTCCTCCGGGGAGGAGGAAGGACCCGTAAGGGCCAAAACTCCTCGGGACTCAGACACCACCTGAGCATATGCCGACGGAGACCAAGAAGAAGGCACATGCACAACGACATTAGCAGGAACCACAGAAGCAGGAACAGGAGTCGAAATAGGAGCCGAAGGTGGGTCTACGGGGACAGAGTTTGACGGATTGGCTTGATGGGTATTCACAGAACCTTGAGCACGAGGTTTCCTCTGCACAACTTGCCATTCCTCTTGTCCCCCAGAAGCACTCCCAGAACCCCCGACCGTTGGAACGACTGGTGGAGCAGGAGGTGGTGGGGGAGTTTGAGAAAATTTGCCCACCATGAGTGGGCAATCCTTTATCTTATGTGACGAGGATTGACAACGGAAGCAGGTGTTCAGAAGGTTAATGTATTGAACCCTCTGCTTCAGAACTTGGTCCCCAATTTCAATATCAATAAACTCGGGTAAATCCTTGGTAAGATCAACTTTCAGGCAAACCCGCTTGGTAGGACGAGCAAAAAAAAAGTGGGGAGGCTCAAAGCAGACAAACTTTCCTAAAGGAGCTATCAAAGACTCCATAAGCTGCCAGCAAGGCAGAGGAAGATTAGGAAATTCAACCCAAACAGGGACCTCCAGGGAAGAGACAGACGCAACAGAAAAATCCCTATGATACGGTTGCAGAATAAGCAGAGAATTACGGACCGTCCAAGGTCCTTTGGAAAGCATTTTCTGTGCATGCACAGGATCATCAAAACGAAAAAGGAAATAACCCTTGGTAAGATTTTGCACATTAACCACTTTAACGCCATATGGGCCCCAAACTTGGTTTACCCAGGTACGCAACAAAGTATCATTAGGGATACGTCCCAAAAAATAACCAACAAGATGGAAACATTCATACCATTGACAAGCTTTTTGAAATTCCTGAACAGGGATAACCACTTTAGGAACAGGAGCATTACCTCGTGAACAACCTTCGGGAGGAACTTGCGTGGTCTCTTCCCTGGCGCCATGACGAGCTCCGGTGGCTGCAGTATCAACTGAGCTGACCGATTGAGCAGCCGCCATGATAAATAGGGGCGATTACACCGCCCTAGGCGGTGGTACTATGATGTGGCAAACCTAAAGCAAGGACAATCCTACGAGAGTGCAATCTGCACAGTATGACAAGATAACACAAACCCTAGAGATTAATGCATACATACGATATATTGCATCTTTTTGATATTATTTATAGATAGTAAATATTTGAATATGCATTGGATACAAAGATATCAAGAGACATATTTACACCTTATGTATCCCTTGCACTTCACATATTCGAGATTTAAATTTGAAGCTTTATAATTGTACACCCATTAAACCATATAACATCAATTGTTGTAATTTATTATTATATATATAAATGGATTGTATAAGATTGAAACACGCCGTATCCGTATCAACGTTTATTATTATATATATAAATGGATTGTATAAGATTGAAACACGCCGTATCCCTATCAACGTTTACCGTCCCCGTGGAGAAAAAACTCGACAGCGCCAAGGGTAAACAGCGGTGTGGAAACTCAAACAACCCACGGGACAGTTGGCCACGGCCATAACTCGTGGACAGGCTCCCTAATTTATCGCCGCCCTTTCCTTGCTTCCCTACAAATACTCCCTTCCCTCCCTCCTTTCCTCCATTCGAAATAACCTCTGCTTCGCTTCGCTTCTCTTCTGTTACAGTTTCATACCTTCAGGTGTCGATTGCATCTCTGTGCAAAATGCCTAGGGTGGGAAAAGATTGCGGCGCGGAGAAGAAGGACGACCAGCCTTGCGGAGGCTTTTCCAGGCTGATGCAGCGCGTGCATTCCCTCGAAGATCTGCTGAAGCTCGTGCGATGGGAACGAACTGCGGTCCAGGAAGGGTCTAAGGATATGGAAATTCTTAATTCTGGTTATTCTGCTGGCCATGGCGATAGCGGGAGGCGCTCGGAGGAAGGGCCCTGCGCTTTCCAGATGCCTCTGCATTACCCGCGCTTCTCCAAGGAGGAGTACGAATCCATGCCCGAATGGAGACTCGATCTTCTCTTCCAAGAATATGGTTTGGCGGTTACAGGCGATCTTGCTTACAAGCGGAATTATGCGGTCGGTGCGTTCGTTTGGCCCGACGAGTACTAATGAATTGGGGTAATCTGCAATCTGTCAGCGAAATCGAGTAGGAGGACTTGTTTTTTAAATTTTTTTATTGAAGATTTTGGTTGATATCGATTTGGGAACCGTTGTGGTGTGTTGTTGGCAAATGGGGAAGGATCGATTTGTTAGATGTGATATTATTGTGGTAAAGGTTTTGTGATGAGCATATTGCTTTCTATAGCTTTTCTGTTTCTTTTTAGTGGCAGAATCCTTCTTCTAAACCTTATAGAACGCAGAGGATTACTCTCGTTGGATCCATTTTCTGCAGATTTGAGGATATGCGTTGATGAAAAATGTAATTTTTAGCATATGCATGCGTAGGTATAATTATAAGTTATGAAACTTGTCTGATATGATTTTGTTATCTTCCCCAAATCAAAATGGGTACATATATGTCTTCGTGAAAAGCACGGATAGAAGATTCCAGGACTTCTTTGATCTCCTCCATGAAATGAATATAACTAAACTGTCGATGCCTTCGATGAAAATAAATAATCAATGGTTTTTCATTTAAACGAAAGAATATACCAATTTAAACAACAATAGAAGAAAAGATCTAGGGGAGGAGGCAAGAATCTGGATTTTGTTGAGGGGATTGGCAAGAATCTGACTTGATTTTGTTGAGTATTCCTCACTTTTTATTACAGACCTTTTAACTTTATAGGGGTCTTCTTTATTCCAGGGATCTCTTACTCTTTGTTACAGACCCCCTCATTTCATAGGGGATCTCCCTCATTCAAGAGGGGTCTCTCTCACTCCTCACTATAGACCCTCTCACTTCATAGGGCTCTCCGTCATTCCAAGTGTCCTTTACCAAGGAGGTGAGGTAGGGTTATAGTGACAGCTCCAAAGAGTTGACCGTGTCACCAATAAATTAAAAATGAAGAAAAGGATTAAACATGTGACCAGTAGTTAAAATTGAAGGAAGGATTTAAACATGTGACCAGTAGTTAAAAAATGAAGGAGGGATTTGAACATGTGATCTGTAGTTAAAAAATGGAAGGATTTGAACATGTGATCTGTAGTTTAAAAATGGAGGAGGGATTTGAACATGTGCCTAGCAGGGATTTGAACATGTGCCTAGCAGTTAAAATCTCCTATTAACATCATATGTGTGGGGCTGACCCTCTGGCTTTCTATGACATATTCTACTATTAAAATTTCATTCCACTTTAATACTATATCCTATATCTATGCATCTAAAAAATTAAAAATATGTTTGTTTTATTTTAAATAATAATATAAGATTTTTCAAATTACCTTATATAACTGTAAGTTTTAATATCAAATAATTTCACCCTTATAAGCCAAAATGTTAATTTTTTCATATGAATTTTGATTGGGATATCAGATACTCGTATTTTAAAGAATTGGCGGACGTTGTTTTCATTTCAAGGGTGGGTTTGAATGATAAATCGAGATAGTAAAAAAACCGAAAAATGACAAAGTTCAATGTGAATTTGTCAAAGCTTTTCAAGAAGCACGAAATCAAGAACCAAGGGCATGCGTGAGTGTATTCTTCAAATTGGGACATGCAACAGATAAAGAGAGGTGTTAAAAAAATTATATATATTTTATATATTATAGTTTAAATTTGAATCAATAAATTTTTTAAATAATTTTTTTAGAAAATATTATTAAAGAGTTGCGATCATATGTTTGTGGGAAAAAATGGCATTGGAGGGCCTAAGGGGGCTTACATGGCCGAGGGGAGGATCAGTGAAGATTTGCAAGCATATGTTTGGAAGAATTGGCAATAGAGGGACAAAGGGGCTGCATGGCCAAGGGATCAGTAATAGATGGTTGGAAGTAGAGGTATTCAGTAATAGATGGTTGGAAGTAGAGGTATTTAAATAAAGGGTTGTATGGTTTTAGGGAAGTATTAGAGCATTTGTAAGGTATTTAGGAATATGTTATTGGACACAAATAGTTTGTACAATGACAATATTATATGAATTCGTTTGTTAGCAAGAGAGCCACATACATGCCGATTAAATGTTAATAAGAGATATATATATATATATATTAAGCGAAAAATCTCTTGCGGGATTCTGCTCGTATCAAAATTATCAATTGGATTTTGGATACCCAATTCAACTTTTTGGTAGGGTGGAGATTTGAACCTGGGACCTCCCTTGGAGGATTGCCCTCTTCTCTCCAACTCACCTACAACACTGAGTAGAGAAATATTATTTTAAATTTTATTTTAAAATACTTTAAATATATAATAAATAAATGATTATATGTTTACATTTCCAAAGTTGTATATATTTTTTTGGTAATTGAAGTTTTGATAGTAAACATATTTTTTTTGGGTTGTATATCATTTTTTTTGGATAATTATAATACAACCTCCTTCAAAGTTATAATTTATAATATATTTATAAATTATATAAAATTAATAAAAATATTAAACTAATTTTATCTAATGTATTAACATAACCACATATCCTAAATCCCAAATCTGAAATGTGCAATTGATGTTATTTATGGATGTTACATATTTGAATGTGCATTTGTAATACCAAAGTTACATACTCACACGTGTTATCTATCCCTTATTCTAACATATCATTAATTCATATAATTTATAGATAGTAGATATTTGAATATGCATTGGATACAAAGATATAAGTGACATATTTATATCTTATGTATCCCTTGCACTTCTCATGAAGCTTTATAATTGTGCATCCATAGACCATATAACATCAATTGTTTTAATTTATTATTATATATAAATAGATTGTATAGAATTGAAATAGATCTTATCTGTATTACATCATTACTATGTAGTGGTATTATAATAAAGGTTGGATATTATCTATGTATTGTTTGGCAAGTTTCAAAACTAGGTCTCCTCCTTGAAATGTTAAGGAATATAACTAATTGAGCTAATGCCACTTGATATTATTTAATATTTTAAATATGATAATAAAAAATCAATTAGTTAAAACTAGTTTTTAAATCTTGACAAAATAACTTTAAAATATCGTCTTGTATTTAGAGATAGGTAGGTTAATTGGTTTCATTTGAATTATTGTAATTGAAATATATTGATTTAATTCCCTTGGGATAAATGGTCACCTCACACCCATTCCCTTCATGGAAGCAAGTAGTATTTACATCACATTTATTGAATGTGTAGGGGTTATACTAGCAATAACCATAATTATACCTTTGACATATATGAGATAATTACAAAAGCCCCACTCATTTTTTTAAAATACATAGGGAAATTAGGAAAGACGCTACCACTATAAACCCTAGTTGACTAGGTTAGACAAAGTCAACAAGGCCTCCGACCCTTCAATCGAGCAACAAAAAAATCCCATTTTGATATAAAAATCACTCACCACCTTGATAGAAAAAACCCCTTATTGCATTTTGTTCTTGGAAATTATTATTAGTAATAAAAATTTTGTTAGAACTCAATGCATCGTTACTTTGCATTATGAAATGATAGGTATTTAAGTACATAGAATACTTATTTAAGGCATAACAAACCTCTAACCAAACGTGTAACTATCATTGTCCTATAGTGCATGCACAAACCTTGTGATGGGTGGTTATAAAACTTGTCATTTCACATAGGCTATGATGTAATAACTCCTAACATATCCCCCCTTATTATATCATAGTCGTAGCTCTATCTAGGCTTATGACTTGATGAAATATTCTAGGGCAATGTTGAAATTTGAGAGAGAAATCACACCCACTTAATGTAAACTACGTACTAAAACCTAGGAGTGTCGGGTTCCATAGATTGTGCACTTCAAAAACATATTTATTACAAATAATTTTTAATACTTATATAATTCAATGATTTATATGCCTCCTTCAATGTCTACAAGTAAATTATATGCTACCATGCATCTAGTGCTAACTATTGAATTGATTGGTTACCAATTTTTATATTGCATGTGATGGGAAGAAGGTTGTTTAAGGCCTCTTCTACTATTTCATCTTCATTTGCTTTTTCTTTTTTTATTGTGATCAAATCCTAATTTTTTTGCAAGTTCTCCTTTAATCATAAGTTCTCTGATATGATAAATGGGATGTATATTTTGAATGCAATATTTAGCAATATTTTTTATTTGTTTCAACCCTTTAAATGATACCATAATTACCATAATTTTTCCTTGAACAAGAATGTAGCAACCTATCAAGTGCTCTATAGTATTTAGAGTTAAACCATTAGGACTAACAACTACTGGTGTTGTCTAAAAAATCTTCCTTTACATTGTGTAGACAAGAAAAAGACACACCATTACAAATATGATTAAAACAAAAAGGAAATATAGATTTTATGCTCTTTGTTTTTCTTTTCAATATTATAATATAAAACCCTCACGAGGTTGTACAATCATCGAGGGATTGATTCCCTTTTGCAAGTAAAAAATTATGTAATTTTGTAGGGGTTATACTAGCAATAACCATAATTATACCTTTGACATATATGAGAATTACAAAAGCCTCACCCATATTTTTTTAAATACATAAGAGAATCAGTAACATCATTGGATGCTACCATTATAAACCCTGGTTGACTGGGTTAGACAAAGTCAATGGGACCTCTGACCCTTTAGTCGAGCAACAAAAAAATTCCTTTTGATATAAAAATCACTCACCACCTTGATATAAAAACCCCCTTATTGCATTTTGTTCTTGGAAATTATTATTAGTAATCAAAATATTGTTAGAACTCAATGCTTCGATACTTTACATTATGAAATGATAGGTATTTAAATACATAGAATACCTATTTTAGGCATAACAAACCTCTAACCAAACTTGTAACTACCTTTGTCCTATAGTACATGCATAGACCTTGTGATGGGTGGTTATACCACTTGCCATTTCACATGGGCTATGATGTAATAACTCCTAACATATCCCCCCTTATTACATCATAGTCATAGCTCTATCTAGGCTTATGACTTGATGAAATATTCTAGGGTGATGTTGAAATTTAAGAGAGAAATCACACCCACTTAATGTAAACTACCTACTAAAACCTAGGAGTGTCAGGTTCCACATATCATGCACTTAATTAACACATTTATTACAAATAATTTTTAATATTTATACAATTCAATGAATTATGTGCCTTCTTCAATGTCTTCAAGTGAAGTATATGCTACCATGCATCCAGTGCCAACTATTGAATTGATTGGTTGCCAATTTTTGTTTTGTAGGTGATGGGAAGAAGGTTGTTTAAGTGATATTCTACTACTTCATCTTCTTTTGCTTTTCATTTTTTTATTGTCATCAAATCCTATATTTTTTTCAAGTTCTCCTTTAATATTAAGTTCCTTGATATGATAAATGGGATGTATATTTTGAATGCAATATTTAACAATCTTGTTTATTTGTTTCAACCCTTTGAATGATACCATAACTACCATATTTTTTCCTTGAAAATGAATGTAGTAGCCTATCAAGTGCTTTATAGTCTTTAGAGTTAAACCACTAGGGCTAACAACTACTGGTGTTGTCTAAAAAATCTCCCTTTACCTCATGTAGATAAAAAAAATATACACCATTGCAAATATGATTAAAACATAAAGAAAATATAGATTTTATGCTCTTTGTTTTTATTTTTTTTATTACAATATAAAACCCTCATGAGGTTGTACAATCATCGAGGGATTGATTCCCTTTTGCAAGTGAAAAATAGTGCAATTCTATTCTTTTCGCTATAACACTAGATGGCAGATTTCTCATGACTATTGCTTCATTGGATATGGATTTGCTGGGTCTAAGGTATTTGCATCCGAGTTAGCATTTTCATCTAGATCATTTGGATCTATTAGATCTGTCTAGATTGCGTCTAGATGTTGGCTATCATGAGGATAAGTGATTTTGTATTTTGATTGTCCGAGTATAGGATTGTTGTGACTGCCCAAGGTTGGAAAATTGATTGTTGGAGTATGCTTTTATTGCTGAGAGCCAAATCTAGTGGATCTAGAGGGCCTGCATCTAGATCTGGTAGATTTGGATTAGTATTTAGATCCGTTGGCTTTGAATCTTTGTTTTTGCACACAAGTCAACTGTAAATGTATTAGCAGTACATGTTGGGCCTTCAAAAGTGAGGCCAAAATTCAAGAATATAACTAAAATCAAAATGTGTAGTAAATGAGTGTAAAATGTATGCAAGGAACAAAAAAAACCAATCTTACCTTCATGTATTACTGTTGTTGCATCATTCTATGTCTAGAGGTCTACACATAAGTTGGATGTCGATCATCTAGATTTGAACGACCATGACCTGAAACCATTTGGGGTTAGACAACCAAGGGTTGTGGTGTCCTATCATTGTCAAAAGGTGAAATGGTTACTATGGAATGTTGTGATTGGTGTTTGGCATGAGATGAAGTTGGTTGTGTGTGATGACTCGGGTGTTTGGATGCGAAGTGGGCTTGGGAATTTTAGTAACACTTCAGGGCATATACCATCCTCATGCTCTAGGAAGGAGGAGAGGGTGCATTTATAGAGCTTTCAGGAGGAATGGATGGGATGGTGACTTAGCCAGTTAAGTGGTGTAACCCGGATTCTTCTTTTTGCATTTATGTTATCACAAAGAGTGCATGGTTGCACCAGGAGGTAATCTTACCTTGTGATTATCACCAAATGTGCACACCTCAGAGTTTTCACCAAAGTGTACATGCAAATTAAAATAGATGTGCTCTTTGGAATCATCACTAGACATATATGCAGAGTTAACTAAATGTGCATGGTGAACTAAGTGTACAAACTAAATTGGGTGTGCAATCTAAATTGGGTGTGCAATTGGAACTAGGTGTGCAATCAAAACTGGGTGTGCAATCTTGGAGAAGGGTAATCATTTTCTTGCATGTGATCAGAATGAAGAGTGTGAGGTGGAACTAAAGATGAAGTGGAGATGACGTGGAAGGGGGATGGGAGGGTGAATGCTTCCATGTGGAGGGGTGAGTGGATGGGTAGCCTAGGTAATAATTAACCAATTAATTAATTAATTAATTGATTAATTAATACTTAGGAAAATGAATATTTAATTTAATATTAATTAATTTAATTAATATTAAATATACTATTGTGATTAATTAATTAGCATTTAAGATGCTTGATTTTGGTGTCTATAGATGCCCATTTTTGTATTATGTTGTGTGAAAACACAATGCGATGAAAAATTAAATGACACCTATAATTGTGTGGATGAATAAATGATGGATGTGACTTTTGTGCTCAAGGAAGGTGAAGTTTGATTGCCCCAGGTCAAGAGCAATGTTGGATGCCTCAATGATGGAGGCAACAAATATTTTTAAATCTTGTCATTGACAAACTGATGTGTGCTTTGGTTTTGGTAAATGAATTGGTCATATGGGAAATGGTCGTATGTGCAATAATTACTTATTATAGCATTGGCATGTACCCTTAAAAACATCGACCCAACACATTAGCCGCTTGGATTTGTTAAGAGAAATTCTATATTTAGTCTCGATAGAGTAGGGTGTATGATTAGTAGTAGACAAGGTTCTTGGATAGATGTTGAATAAAAAAATGGGTGCTTGATTATTGATCTTGTTTGAGTTATGATTTTGTTGGTATTGTCTACCTCCTCAAGCGGCAAGTGGATGGTAGACAGAATGGATGATAACAACAAGGTGATTGACCTTATCGGGATTGGGCATGGATTGTATGGATGAAGTGTGGTAAGAGATTTTTTTTTTACAAATATCATGACTGTTCGGGATGGTTAATAATATTGACCATCTGAGATAGTTGCAATGCGACCATCTTAGATGGTCATTCACTAAAAGGTATAAAAGGTAGGTTTGGGCACACGAGAAGTCATTTTCATCGAAAATACATGGAGAAAGTGAAGAGTGAGGTATGTGAGGATAAAATTAACACAAAGGTCTTACCAATTTATGAGTGAAGTGGATTGGATGGTGTTGAGATATAGAGCAAATAGATTTGGAGGAAGTGTAGGACTGGTAAGTAATATAAGTTAGCCATTCACAATTTCGTTTTGGATAAAATGAACCCCATCATTTTTTTGTTTGCTCATAAATGTTTGTTGTGATGTGATTTTTTGTGGTTTCTTGAAAACTTTTGTGTGTATTTTTTTTGCATGCTTGGATATGATGTTTGGTGACTGTCATGGTCAAGACAGTTACGCATCGAGGTCACTCGACTATCGAACGGTCATATTGATGATAATGTGTGTTGAAAATATTGTGTTTTTTATCATCTGATGGTGGGATGGTGATGGTATTTGGCCATCCTATTCCTGGATTATTGAATTGATCAGTTTTTTGGTGGTTGTAAAAGGATGTGTGAGGGCCATCACATTGGCAGACGATTATTGTTTGATGATTTTATTTATTTTTTTCTTTATTTTATTTGGAAAATGTATGACAATGCTGATAATTTTATGGTTTTTTTGTTATGCACCAAAAATTATTGAGACTGAGGCATCAATTTAAGGATGTGTTATGGCTCTCAGAGTATTATTGGGTATGGTTTGGGGTGATGAGGTTACAACATGTAGTTAGATTAGAGAATGTGCATGCAGATCATGCATAACTGACCGCCTTGGTAGATAGGTGGGATCCAAACACATGTACCTTCCACATGCCCACAACAAAAATTATGATCATGCTTGAGGATTTGTATCACATATTTCTACTGTTAGTAAAGGGTGCAAGGATTTAGATGGCACCTATGCATTAGAGGGATATCCTACTATAGTGGGTGTATAGGGATTAGTGGCAGAGTATTGATGTGGATAGTGGTGGTGTAGAGTTTGATAGGCACTACCATATATGGTGGTTGACAATGAGGCATGCGATTCTAATGACATTGATTTCCAACATCGTGTTGCTAGATTAATCAGGTGTCTGTTCCTATAGATGATATGGATTAGTAGCACATGTTTTTAATAATTTGTTAGCTAAGGATAAACATTATTTAATGTGTTCTTATCCGTAGATTATATTTGTAATACCTATTTATAGGCTTCTTTTATTAATTGATAATAAAGTTTTGGATTGTTATTCATTTTATCATGTATGTTGTAATTGATTCCTCATCATTGGTATCAGAGCAGGTTATGGATAAAGGCTAGTATCATCTTCCTCTAGGTCAATTTTGATTCAAATGAGGAACGAAAAATGCCTCCCATAGATCTATCTATGGAGTCATTTACTTATATTATAAAAACTTTGTTTTTAGGCTTTATGAAATTTTTTCTGAATTTGTACGTGGTTTCGTCCCATTTCGGCCAAGCATACTTGACCATTTCCAAACTCCGTTTATTTCTTACTTGTTCAAATTATGTTCTGGTGCACTTGCACCTTCCTTTATTTATGACCATCATCTATTTTCATCTATGACAAAATGATGTCAAGTTCAACCATTTTGCTCAATGAGGTATTTGCTCGATTTTGCAACCTCATTGTGAAAATTCAACAAATCCATGCAAAATGCTTTAGCTGCCTACCAAATATCTCGTTCATTCATATGAAGATCTCATTAAAGAAAATCATGATTTCAAATCTGATACAGAAAGTATAGAATCTGTAGCAAAACCTAGATTTGAAAAAGAGTATTTGGATGAAATACCCAGTGTCTTACCACTAGATGATGTTGCTTCTCTTACATATCTAAGCTCCTTTGAAGCTCTTATTGTATATTAATCTCCTCTTAATATTTCAAATCAAATATCACAAGAAGCCGTTGCAGTTGAAGACCTGACTGCTCTCTCTACCCCTGTCATCGTGCCTGCTATAATTCATGGTCTACAAGTTCATCCTCAACCTCCCTACTATCCATTTCTTGATTGACAATTCCTCTTTTAGATGCTGGTTACCAGTTTGTGGCCACGATTACATCAATTTGTTGTTCTTTCTTACCTTTCATGCCTTGATTCGACATCTTTGTAGCTTTGGCATTTTAATCTTTGCTTTCCATACATTGATTTGTTACCATCACTGCTTGATCCGATACTATGCGGTCCCTGTAGCTTTTAATGTCTACTACCTGAACCTCATTGCCACCAACCTTTGCCAATCATAGCCCTCACTGCTTCACCATTTTATGGTGATGATATGTTGCTCTACGATGACCAAACTACACATTTAGCATTCACACCCAATCCTATTGCTCATGCTCATGAATGTATCAGCCCTGCAGCCTTGCTGTATAACTTCCATGCTATTTTGACCAACTTAATGTCATATATTTTACATCCTTATCGATGCACTCCACTAATGCTACCATTGATGCACACACCCATCTATTTCTTGATGCCTAACGAGCTCTGTGATGTTGATCCATGGCCTCCACCACCGCTACCATAATTTATAGCAGATCACATCGACCACTTGTATTTTATACCATTTTTTAGCATTTACAACATCGATCTGTAGCTTTTACTGGCCATATCGTGCAGTATTTTGGACACAAATTTTATCCGTTGCTTCGCTGCTTCATGTTCGTCATCAATGTCATTTTATTCACAATTGATTTATCAGCTCCTCCCGTGCATCGTTGTTACAGATCATGTGTTTCCAAAAATATTCGTCTTACCATTGTGCGTCCTTTATAGAAGTTGTCACCAGCCTGACATTTTCATCATCTTTTTTCGACGATCTGCATGTACACTGTCTATTTATGTGCATTTTTGGAGCTATCTAACGTCATCCTCCATTTTTTGGCTTATAAATGCCATCGTCACTGCTTCCATAATTTGGTTGATTTCCCTCATGTGCCTTCGTGGCCACCACCTCGTGCCATTTTTGTTCCCACCGCTCGATTCCACATACCCGAGATCTGCCATGGCCTCCATTATTCCATAAATTAAATTAAATTAATTTATTTTTTACATACCCATTTTTAATTTTGTCCGCTTCCATCCTCCAACGACCACCAAATACATATTCATTTTCAATCATAAATTAAATTATATTATTTTTAATATAATTTATTTTTCTCCATCTTTGCATCACTCCATTAAAACCCACATTCAATTTTCAACCATAAATTAGATTATATTATTTTTAATATAATTTATTTTTTCTCCACCCATTAAATGCATATCACCCCACCTTCATTCAATGCATGTCCGTTTTTCATTAATGCACGCATCTGCTTTCATTATGCACACTCAACCAATTAAAACCAAAAATTAAATGCATCCGTAGTTTCCAACTGGCATCTTTGGCACGTATTTCAAGGAATATTCTATTGCATCTCCTTTCGACATCAATTGTTACTTTCTTCTACCGTTTCGAGGGACCAATTTCAACTATCCATATGTATAACAATATTTACAGTCATTGGAGAGCATTTTTCGCCACTGATGCAGTGCCAGTATTAGATTTTGGTTTTTTTAAGACCTATAAAAATTTATCAATTTTGGTATTCGTATTTTTGTAACAAGAGTACATTTTCGGTTGTACTCGATACTCCTAGCTCTTTTCCTTCTTTATCTTCCACCTTTGTCCGCATTGGGGACCAATGCTTCTTTAGTGAGGAGGAATGATATGGATTAGTAGCACATGTTTAGCACATATTTTTAATAATTTATTAGTTAAGGATAAGCATTATTTAATGCATTATTTTTTGTAGCTTATATTTTTAATGCCTATTTATGGGCTTCTTTTATCAATTGATAATAGTGTTTTGGTTTGTCATTCATTTTATCATGTCTATTGTAACTAATTCCTCATCAATATAAATTTCTTAGATTAGTGTGATATTTGATAGAGAAACCCAAGTTGATGGTATGGGCTTTAGACTTGTTGGTGCCGACTTATTGGGAGTTATATGAGATATGACATTAAGGTAGGTCTAGATTGAGATGTTGTTTATTACTACAAGTGTGGGTATGTGAGCATTTCACCATTGGGTAGTGGGATTGCCTTTGCTAGCACACCAAGATATGGGGGGTGATGTTTCTTATGCCATGAGATAAATTAAGGATTGGGAGGAGGGTTATAACTAACCCTCTGGAGGGGTGTGGACATATTATGATGATTTATTTTCATAGTTGTAGGCTAAAGAAATCATATGGAGGCCATGCAGGGGAGGTATGAGTTAGGATGAGGATGGGGTGCACTTGGTATGAGTGCGATAGGAGAGATGGGTGGTGGATCATCATAAGACAGAGTACGAGTTCTTTTGGTACGACCATATTTTGCGATAGTTTGGATATCAACAAGGCATCCCTTCACCACCGATAGTATATAGATGATTGTAGAATGAGGTCGTTGTTGATCCATAGTATGAGTCAATTGGGGTGGATAAGGATGTTGTACTGATAGAGGTATGTGTGGATGATGTTGGCATGATGTTGGAGTATAATGTATGTTTTAGTGGCTAGGAGTTCCACCCAGAGGCAAAGGGAGGTATCGCAAACAATGGAGAGGGGATACCTGAGGAGCCTATAGGGTTATGGGTATAACATTAGATGAATCTTGGGGTAGGACAATCATGAGAGGCTGAGGAGACCATAGAGGGTAGCTTAGGAGGGGAGGAAGATAATGAGAATAATGACTCTACAATATAGTATGTTATTATGTCTGATCGGGTACAAGTGTTGGAGAGGTAAAAGGTAGAGCTAAAGACTACAATTGCATAAGAACAAAGCTAGTGGGATGGGGAGTAGTAGAGGTGGTAAATTTAGGAGGAGTGGGATACATTGCAAGCTTAGGTGTAGAGCCTATAGGAGGAGCAGGATAGACTAGTCAAGAATCATGATAAATCCTTGATCGATAGAGCTAGAAGAGTGGTAGAGAAGGATACCCTACAAGTAGAGTGGGATGTGCTAAGGGTAGAGCATGATGCTCTACAAGTGAATTGAGATGCATTGAGGATAAAGAAGTATATTCTACAGGTAAGATAGGTGTAGGGGCTTAGGGAGAGCTAGGTAGTGAGAGTCATGCTTGCCCAATTACAATGGGAGAGGGATAGGATGGAGCAAGAGAACGATAGGGTGAGGCTAATGGAGAACACCTTATTGATGAATGGTATAACAATACCATCACTACCATAAACCTCTCATTTGTATTGGAATCATGGGAGTGGAGCTTGATTATAATAAATTTACCATTTGGTAATGGAGCTTTCACAAGTTGGTCTATGATTACCTAGCCTTTGATGGATTTTTGGCTAATGAATTTGAGATCAAATTTTATCAAAATCATTATCCATTTGGATGTTCTGCTGTTTGTATAGGTGCGACTCATCATATAATGCAATGGGTTTTCTTTGGCCATGACATAGGTGGTATGGTCGATCATGTAGTGTCGAAGCTTTTTAGTTGCAAAAATAACAACTAGGCATAGCTTCTCGATGTATGCGTATTTAGTCTCATAACTCACCAAAGTGCGACTGATGTAATAAATTGCTTGTTCTTTATTAGATTCATTCTTTTGTGCTAGCATGGTGCCAAGGGCAAAATCAATGGTGGATATGTACAAATGAAATGGGACACCTAGTCGAGGTGGTGTCAACACAGGTGGGGATACAAGATATTGTTTGATGGTATCAAAAGCATCTTGACACTCTTGATTCCATGTAAAGGTAACCCCCTTTTTCAACATATGGTTGAAAGGCTTGCATTTATCTGATAACTAAGCAATAAAGTGATGGATCACTTGGATTTTTCCTTGTAAGTTGTGTAGCTCTTTGAGATTTATCAGGGGTGGCATCTCAGTGATTGCTTTGACTTTGTTGGGGTCAACTTTGATGCCTTGCTTGGAGACTATAAACCCTAAAAATTTTCCTAATGTGACACCAAAAATACATTTCTTGGGGTTGAGTCTCACCTTATGCTCGAGTAATCGTTCAAATATTTGGCACAAAATGTTAATGTGCTCATGACGTGTTTTTAATTTGGCCAAGAGGTCATCTACATAATCTTCAACTATTTTATGCATGTAATCATGGAAGATATAAGTCATGGTGCGTTGATATGTAGCGCCTATATTTTTGAGGTCGAATGGCATGACTTTGTAGCAAAATATCCCCTAGGGTGTTGTGAAAGTTATTTTATGTTGGTCATTGGGATTAACTCGGATTTGGTTATATCCCAAAAAACCATCCATTAGGGAGAGCATTTCATGGCCAATGATAGAATCCATGAGCATATCCATGTTCAAAAGTGGGAAGTTATCCTTAGGGCACACTTTGTTGAGGTCACAAAAATCTATGCAAATGTGTATCCCCCTATTAGGCTTGCTAATGGGTACCATATTAGAAACCCATTATGGGTAGTCGATGGGTTGAATGAAACCCACATCTAACAATTTTTGTAATTCCTCTTTAACCATGAGGGCTATGGTAGGATGAAGCTTTCATAGTTTTTGCTTTATTGGTTTTGCATCAGGGCTCAAGATGAGATTGTGGACCACTAAATTAGGGTCAAGGCCCAGCATGTCTTTGTAAGACCATGCAAAAACTTGTTTGTATTCAGTGAGAAGGGTGACAAAATATTCTCGTTCTTTGAAGGAAAGGCTCTTTCCAAGTTTGATTATTTGGGGGTGGTCTAAATCGATGTTGAGTTCTACATCGGTGGTGTCCTCAATGAGCATGTGGGAACCCTCCTCTAATTGGTGAGGAGTGGGAATGAGGTGGATGTCATCCATTATATTTTCAAAAATGGGTGACTCAATGTCACTCATGTCAACGTGATAAATGATAGATGAAGAGGGTGATGAGGTAGGCAAGGGATGTAGACATTGGCTTGGTGGAGCAATTGGTTGGATGGAAGAAAATCGATAGGGGAAGGTGAGGTAAAAATATTCTCAAAGTCAATAAGACTTGGATCGATGTTGATGGGATTTGATGGATTTCTTGGATTGTGGAGGGGTGTGAATAGGTCAATGGAGACCATGTTGATTTATGGGATGGTGGGATTTGGTGGATTAGAGGGAGGGTTCCTAGGGGTATGCTCATGAGGTAGGAGTTGGTCCAACATGGGTGGATGCAGGTTTGGTTGGATTGGTGGTGGTGGAGGTGGCAGATGCATTGGTGCATTTGGATGCTCCAAAGGAAGGAGCATGGGAAAAATGGGAAGTGGAATAGGGAACATACGTAGGTAAATATCATCATCATCTAGGAACTCCGTTAGGGGGACTATGGGAGAAGAGTCTTCTTTGGAGCTATCAGAAGCAATCGAAAGTGCCTCTAGTAGCTCATCTAATTCATCTTTCGAGGTATCATATGGCATGGTGTGGATGGTGGAAACTTGGAAAAAGCCTTCTGGTGATAAATGAACACACTCAAGGTTAGTGTACTCATCATCTCTATCCTCTTTGGGATCAAGGGTAATATGTTGAAAATATTCCTTGAGGAGGTCATTTGAAGAATGGTTGTCATACCCTAATCCAAATTTTTGTTTAAGGAGTTGGTAGTGTGGTTCGATGATGTGATGAGCTCCCTGCTCATAGCGACCAAGGCCAAATCCTCTCCAATGGGAGTGTTGGAAATATCTTAGAGCAAAGGAGGGATTTGACAAGAAATTGGTATCACCAAAAAATGGTGATTTGGGTCTTTTATTAGGAGGTACATTGGAGGAGGTATCAACTTTAGCATATACAAAATTTGTTGAATTAGATGCAGGACCCATGGGAATAATGGTGCCTATGTATGGGTATCCAAAATCCCAAACTGATTTGATAATTGGTGGTATGAATGTGATGTTATGCACTAGATACTCACCTATACCTAGATTGGTCATGTGAACTTTGACCTATGTAGGTTGAGAGGTGGATGTGGGAGTTTCTCCAACATCCTCCTCTAAATGGGATAATGTTGTGGATGAACATGGGGTGGTGCCTAGAATGGATGGATTTATAGTGGATGAATTTGGTGGTGGTGGTGGTTTAGGCTACGTGGAGAAAGAAGTGGCTTGGGGTGCTATGATGGGATGGGGACTAGTGAAGGTGGAGGTGGAAGTTGTGGTAACTTGTCCAGTAATGGGTTGAGGTAGTGGCTCAGGTTGTGTGGTGGGGGGAATGTTTTGGGATTTTAGATGTGAAGGAAGAGGTGGTGGTGGTGGTGATTTGGGAAACTATGGATGGAGGAGGTGGGTAAGTGGGAGTGGTTGGTGAAAAAATGGATCGGTTGATGAGTGAAGTGGGGGATACAGAGGTGTAGGTGAAGGTGGGGGGTTGTTTGAAAGTGGTTGGGTGTTTGTGGAAGGTGTGGGATGGATGTGAGGGTGAAAAGGGGTACTTTGTGAAGATAAAGGTTGGATGGGATGGGGTAAGTTTTTCCCAATGTGATGGTGTTGAGTGGAAGTGGAGGTAGGTGGATGGTAAGGTGATGGTGGAGGTTGGGGACTATACGAAGCAGTTGAGGTAGTGTAGTGAGCTAGGTGTGGCAGAATGGGGGGTAAATGTGAATTGGGTGGTGTAGGATAGGTAGGTGGATGGGTAATTAGTGGTGGAAAATATGGGTCAAGATGAGATGACATTGGTCGAGGGTTGGTTTAGGCAAGGTCGGGGTAAGGTATAGATGTGTGGAAGGTAGGGGAGGCTCGTATGGGTTGGAGATCATGTGACAGTACTTGAAAGGTTCCTCATCAGTGGGGATGTAGTGTACATGACCCTCATGAACATATTTGAGATAATGATGTAATGTTGAGGGGATGCATCACATATCTTGAATCCATGGCCTTCCAAGTAGGACATTGTATTGCATTTCTCCTTCAAGGATGTGACATAAAGTATGAATGGTCTTCCCACCTACTTGAATAGGTAGAATGACCATCCCAAGTGTTGAGCACAATGCATCATTGAAGGCCTATAGAGTGAAGGTGGATGAGACTATGTGTGAAGGTGGTAGGTGGAGGTGTTGGAGTGCAATGGAGGTGATGATGTTGATCGAGGAGCTGGTATCGACCATAACTCATTTGAAAGGCTTGCGGTCTATATGAGCTACAATATGCAGTGGAGGATCTGGTGCCTCTATTGGTAAAGTTTTAATCTCATAATCATAGAAGGTAATTGTAGGCTCCATGCAAGTTTTGATGCTACCCACAAAGTTTGCAAAGGTATTTGGATCTTGAGTTTGGAGGTCAATGGATTTTAGAATTTCCATTAATGCCTCACGATGTGGGGGTGATTGTTGAATGAGCTCATAAATTGAGAGTTTGACTGGTCATGGGGGCGAGGTATGGCCTACACTAGTGGAGGTGGAAAAGTAGAGGATGAAGGTATGTTGGGGGAGGTACTCGATTGCATTGGTCGATCAAGATAGCATTGATTTTGAGTAATGATGTGGATCATCCCTACAAAGTTGTGATGTTGTGGGATAGTGTTGAGGTGGTTAACTTGGTTGGGGGGTGTTGGTCATCGATGGTGCATGAAGTTGTTGGTTTAGCCCATGTTGTGGTAAGGGGTCTTGGTAGATGCCAAGGTTCTAATTGGGTAGCACGAGAGGATTATCTATGGTAATGACCCCCTTCTCGATAAGGTCTTGGACCAAATGTTTAAATGTAATGCAATCATTGATGTCATGACCCTTTTGCCTATGATAAACATAATAGTGATATTCTTTGTATGATTTGGGTTTAGGCCTATTGGGGTCCTCTGGTCTTATTTTTGGTAATGACATTGCTTGTACTTCATAAAGTCATTGAAAGATGATCGAATAAGGCTCAAAAAGTAGAGTGAAATTGTAAGGGGGCCTAGTAGGGTGCCTGGGATGGTTATCTAGTTGTGGAGGATTTTGCAGTTGGGTGGGAGGTGGTGTGGCATGGTATGTTGGTTGCTTCTAGTGGATGTTGAAATTGTTACAATTATTGATGTGAATGTTGTTGAGGTTGTTGATTAGGAATGCTTGGGCTACTCAATACCACTTGATTAACTTGATTGGGCTTGGATTGATTGTTGGAAGTGCCCTTAGAATTCTTGTTTGGCCATTATTTCTTTTTAAGATTTATTTCTCCCTCTTGTATTTTGATGTCTTCAATAGTCTTGGCTTGTGCTAAAGCCTCCTCAAGTGTATGATATTGTTGGAGTTGTAATAGTAGAGATATTGGCTTTGAACAACTCCTCATGAATAATCGAGTCAGCTCCATGATGGGGAGAGAAAAAGGAAGTTTTATTATTACAACTCTCCATCGAGCACCATAATCCAAGATAGACTCATCATCAAATTGATAAAGATTGTAAAGATCAATAAGTGTCATTTTATTTTTGACAATGAGGGTGAAACATTCTAGAAATAGGTTGGCCAATTGCTCGAAGTTATAAAGGCTATGTCTGGGCAAGTGATTGAACCAATATAAAGCTCCTCCCTCAAGGGATAGCAAAAATGTGCAAAGCATGAGGGGATCAATTTCATTGATAAGATAACATGCATTGATAAATGTGCTCATGTGTTCTTGGGGGTCCTCCTTCCCCTTGAATTTTTTAAATTTTGGCATTATGAATAGGGGAGGATATGGTGGTGATGGTACCGAAGGATGGATAGGGTAGTTCTAAAGTTGATTGAGCATCGATTTTTGATATCCAATACCCACAACTTGTAATGCCAAACTATTGACCTTGTCGACCAATAATTGAAATTTGTTTAGAGCGATTGAGAGGGTTGAGTGAGATGCACCAACTTGGAAATCCAAAGGTGGATATTGATGGTGTTGAGTAGATTGGTGGTGGGTGTATGTGGGGTTGGATGATGGATGTTAGTTGAAATGTTGTTGATGTGTGGGGAGTGGTTGTTGGTATTGTTGTTGATGTTGAATGGGTGGTTGTTGATATTGGTGTTGGATGACTTGTTGGTGTTGAATGGGTTGTTGTTGATGATGTGGAGTGGGTGGAGGTTGATGTTGTAGTGGTGGTTGTTGGTACTAGATGGGTGGCTATTATTGGTATTGTGGTATGGGTGGAGGTTGTTGTTGCAATGGTGGTTGTTGGTATTAGATGGGTGGTTGTTGTTGATGTTGTGGCGTGGGTGGAGGTTGTTGTTGTAGTGATAGTTGTTGGTATTGGATGGGTGGTTGTTGTTGATGTTGTGGTATGGGTGGAGGTTGTTGTTGGTAGTACTATTGAGGTGGTGGCTATTGGTATTGTGGCATGGGTGGAGGTTGTTGGTGGTATACTTGAGGTGGTGGTTGTTGGTACTATGGTGTGGGTGGAGGTTGTTGGTACTATGGTGTAGGTGGAGGTTGTTGGTGGTACTACTAAGGTGATGGTTGTTGGTACTATGGTAAAGGGAGTTGTTGGTATTGTTGTGACAAAGGCTCCTAGTATTGTTGCAATGAAAGCTACTAGTATTATTGCAGCAAAAGTTGGTATTATCATGATGAAAACTACTGGTATTGTTGTGGGAAAAGTTGTTGGTATTGTTGCGGAAAAAGCTATTGGTATTATTATTATGGAGGCTACTAGTATTGTTGAGTGAGGGGAGGTTGACCATAGGCCTTGGAATCTAGTGGTTGGGTGGATGGTTGTTGGTATTGTTGTGGAGGCATTAAGGCCTGTATGGTAGGTGGTCGAGTGGCCCATGATGGAGATTGTGCAAAGAATAATTCTTGGGCCACTATGGAAGGTGGGGGGTTTGACACTTGGGGTGGTGGTTGTGGTGGATGGGATGAAGTGGGTGGAGTAGATGCAGGTAAATGAGATGTTGCACATTAACATAGGCCCGATGGTATTGGTTTGGATCCACATATGTGGATATATGGCCTGCATTGGATTGGGGATTAGAACCCCCAAGTGGAAAGTATTCGGTGGGCATGCCATACTCAGGATGTGGATCGATAGGGTGGGTTGCACAAGCATAAATCTGCTCTTGGGGCATGGGGGAAACTAAGTGGGGTGGAATGGTCAATGGTGGTAGGGATGGTCATGGTGAATCTAGTGGGGGAAAGGAGCCACCATGGAGGGCACATGTAGCATCAACATCGATGAGGGTGATGTGGCTTGGGGACACAGGGGTCCCTAGACCAGTGGATTCAGGAATATTGGTGGGGATGTGGTGGTAAGTAGTACCCAAGCTATGTGTCTCAAGTGGGTTGGTGGTGGGATGATGGGTGTAGCTAGACAAGCTACCTTGGGGTGGTTGTGAGGCTACCTCCTGCTGAGTCGAAGGAGTGGTGGATGGATGGGAGGTCTGATCGGATTGGTCCATTGTGGCTTGGGCTACGACTTGGGCTCGAGCTTGGGCTTGGACTTGACTTCGAGTCAAGACCATAAGCTAAGCAAGAGAAATGGATGGAATGTGGATTTGGGAGTTTGATGGTGATGGTGTGGTGGAGGTGGATTTCTCTATCTACACAAAACAATCAAGAAAACAATAGTTTTAATGTTTCTTTGTTTTAATGTGCTAATGTTTGAGTTGATGTGTTGGGATTATTTTTTTGATTTTTTGAATTGATTTTTTATTTTTTTCATGTGTTTTGATGAATCTAGACCTAAAACTACAAATGTGGTGATGGAATGCAGTCTAACCGGGTGTGTTGATGCCCACCTCTCTGATGAGAAGTGGTACAACAATGGCTGAAATGGCTTCCTAGGATGGTTGTGGCTTATGGTGACCTAAGGGGATAAATTACCCTCTCAAAAGAGGTCGTGCTATCTAAGTCCTACTACTGGTCTACCCAAAATTTCACTTCACCCTCGAGCGGGCTTGGACAATAACAATAGCTACAAGTCCACAAATTATTAAACCCCATGAACAAAGGGGTATCTAACCTAACCCACCCCGAGATATTCTCAAGAGTGGGGGATTTTCTAGTGATGAAGTCTGAAAAACTGCTCATGGGGGCTACTATGGTGTCTAGGGGGCGAGCCAATGGAAGGAGGTGAATTCCAACATCGTTGGTCTCAATCGATGGTTGGTCTCAATAAAGAGGACAAATGAATTTGTATTTTAATCATATTAGTGTAGGATGGTTGCAACATACAATTATCCAAGGTTTGACAACCAATTTTTGTAGTCTACTACTGCTATTGAGAGCCAAATTTAGTGGATCTAGACGGTTTGCATCTAGATCTGGTAGATCTATATTAGTATCTAGATTTGTTGACTTTGAATATTTATTTTTGCACATAAGTCAACTACATATGTATCAGTACTACATGTCGAGCCTCCCAAAGTGAAGCCCAAATTCAAGAATATAAATTGAAATCAAAATATGCAGTAAATGAGTGCAAAATGTATGCAAGGAATGTGAAATAAATAAATCTTAACTTTCTATATTACTATTTCTATTGTGATGTTGCTTCATGCTACATTTGGAGGTCTACACATAGGTTGGATACCAACCATCTAGGTCTAGACAACCATGAACTAAAACCATCTAGGGTTGGATGATCATGGGATATGGTGTCTTATCACTATTGAAATATGGATCGGTACCTATCAAATATTATGATTGGTGTCCAACATGGAACAAATATGATTGGGTGTTATGACTTAAGTTTTTGGATGTGAAGTGGACTTGGGAATTTCAGTATCACTTTAGGGTATATACCATCCTCATGCTCCAATAAGGAGGAGAGGGTGCATTTATAGAGATTTTAGGGGGAATGTATGGGATAGTGACTCAGATATTTAAGTGGTGTAACTAGGAGTCTTCTCTTTGAATTAATTGTATCACAAAGAGTGTATGCTTTCACAATAAGATAAGCTTACCTCATGAATATCATCAAATGTGCACACCTCAAATTTTTCACTAAAGTGTATGAGCAAATTGAAACAAATGTACTCCTTGAAATCTTCACAAAACATACATGAAAATGTTAACTATAAGTGCATTATGAACTAAGTGTACAAACTAATTTGGATGTGCAATTAGAACTAGGATTGCAATTAGAATTGGGTGTGCAATCTAAACTAGGTGTGCAATCAAAACTGTGTGTAATCGAAACTAGGTGTGCGATCAGAACTATATGTGCAATAAAAAATGGATGTGCAATATCAACTAGGTGTGCAATATTGGATAAAGGTAATAATTTTCTCATGCATAACTAAAATAAGGGTGAATAAGCACAAAAAATGACACACCTAAATTATTGAAACCGAAATGATATCTATTGTTTCTAAGCAATCATGCAAAGGAAAGATGCAAAAGATGTAAACTATTGAAATGATGAATAATTTGTAGTAAAAATGGGGGGTTTATCCTTGTATTTATAAATCCCCTTGAGAGATTATCATTTTGATACATTGCATATTACAAATTACAAGGGAATGAATCCCTCCATGAGCTTAATGACGTGTTTCAATGTTCTTCTCACAACCCATAATTGAGAGCTAATCATGGGCTTCTTTTAATATTACTCTTAGCTCCTACCTCATGCATAAAATAGCTGAACCTACACACAAGATATTAAAAATTGTTAATAGCATATGCGTTTTATATTGAAAACCTTGAAATGTATGTAATAGAGAAAGTAAAAATTATTTGTGACAACTCAAAACAACTTCAAATGACTTGAAAATCTAATATGATGTTATTAAAATAATTTTGGAAGGATCTAAGCATAAATTAAAGTGCAATTGTGATAAAAAATTATGGTCGTCCTTGGTAGGGACAACTAAGACCGTAATCACAAAAACATAAATTGACCCATAAAATCTACTCAAAACTTAACCAAAATTGAATATAAGGCTAATCTAATGCTTTGTGATTAATCTAAGGTAAAATTGAATCAAAATTGTTAGCCATTTCATGGCTGTCCTTGGCAAGTGTAAATAGGACTGTTATCTATCCCTGGTAGGGACGGTCACACAACTAGGTGGTTTTTACCACCAATTCTAATGGGACTTGGTTTAGAACTCTCCTAAATGTGTTTTCATACAATTTGGTAAAAGAACTCTTAGATTTGACAGGTTTTGGAATCGATTAGCGTATTTTGGGATGCCCTTAAAAGTGCCTTCAAATGAAGATATTTTTAAGGAAAATACTTGGGAAAATGTTGAGGACAAATGTGGGCAGCACTTCGTGAGAAATGCTTGTTATTGTATCCTTTTGAAATTGGGTAGGAGTACCTCAATTTATAGCCAAAATAGGGCAAATGTGCAAAGGGGTAAGTTTTGGCATGCAGGGAAAGTGTTGCCACTTGTCAATGCCCTTTCCATGCATAGGGTGGGAAAGCTTGCCCAATTGGGACCTCCAATTTGTAGGCCTTGATGTTTATGACAACTTCCCAATAAATTTTGGGTGATTGGGTGGGATAAATGGTAGGAATTGATTACCATTTGTCCCACCCTTTGAATTTTTGGGGGTTTGGTTTATGGTCGTCCCACCCAAGGATGACTGTATATGGCCATCCCTGTGTGGGACGACCATGCATTGTGGTCATCCCAGGGTGGGAAGACCATGGCTACATGGCCCAAAAGCTCTCAAAAGTGGTTGGGAGCCCTAATTAACCCCTTAGGGTTTACCAATAGGGCCATATGATGTCGATAAGAGTGGCGCATAGTAGTCTTATCCGATTTACATGATTTTAGTGTCTACAAAGGGATGTGAGGTGGAACTGAAGATGAAGTGGAGATGATGTGGAAGGGGATGGGAGGGTGAATTCTCCCGTGTAGAGGGGTGAGTGGATGGGTAGCCTAGGTAATAATTAACCAATTATTTATTTATTTATTTAATTAATTAATTAATTAATACTTAGGAAAATGAATATTTAATTTAATATTAATTAATTTAATTAATATTAAATATACTAATTAATTGTGATTAATTAATTAGCATTTAATATGCTTGATTTTTGTGTCTACACCTTGTATTATGTTGTCAATATTGATGATATCACAATGCATCTTATCATTTAGTATATTATTGCTTGTAGTATTGGTATACTCGACCAATACTACAAGATCGCGTTTGTAAGCTGTGCGATGCTTCTTTAAAGCTCTTCTCACAATAGGTCATTCATCTTGTAAATGTTTTTCTTTGTTCTTAAGAAAATGAGTGGAAAAATAATTAACTTTGGATATATCATCTTTATTCTAGAAGGTAATTAACTTATTGGTCTTAGAGGTATCCCATGTCTTGTGCTTGTAATGGTTGCCTTTGTATCTTGATAATGTTCCCTCCTATTGGTTCCTTAGATTGAAGTAATAAATTGATGCAATATTTGTTGTATAACAATTTGGATGATTTGAATAGATCTAAATTTCTTGACTTACCATATGTTTGGTTGTTGTGGAGTCATACTAAACATTACTGTGTTGTTTCAGTTGTGCTTGTGCATCAAACACATTTTCTTCTTCTTCTTCTTGATATTTTTCTTCTTCTTCTTTAAATTGATTTCCTCTAGCTACATTATTTTGATGTGCCTTTCTCCAAATCTAATTTTGCTTTTTTGAAGATGACATATCTTGCTCTTGGTTCATTTCTTATGAAGGAGATCCATTTTTTAATGGATTTAGCCACAAAGTTCACACATTTTTTGTGTGTAAAAAATATTTCTTTGAATATATATATATATATCTGTATTTTATTATTCTGATGACCTTAAGAGTTGTTTCTTTGTTTGAAGCATTGTGGAGGTCTTATGCCTATTATGAATGGTTGCTTCCCTTTTTGATTTGTAAGAATTAATTGTTCTTTTTTATTTTGTTTTTTGTTTTATTTTATTATTTATTTACATAGTGGAATTGGTAGTCGCCATGATGATCCAGACACATTTTTTACCTTTATGGCCACCACAGTATTCCATGTTGTCCACCATGGAAGCCACCACACAATATTCTATCCAGTTCACCCCTATAACCATAATGTTGCATTAATTTTAATTTTTTTATGCCACTGAAAGCACCAAGAAAGGGATAAGCATTTAGTTTGATGAGGCCTAATATTCAAACCTTGGCCGTATATCCCCCTTACGGGGTTTCATCGCACCAATTGGTCTACACCTCAGACCTTGTTCTTTTTTTTCTAAAAGTAACTTTATATTATTTGAAATAATAATAGGAGTGCATTACTAAAAAAAATGGATGGTATGAAAGCACACCCAAAAAATAATATGCCAAAGGTTCATCCTATAATCCAACTGAAATTCTGGGAGTTAAAATCTAGAACATAACAAATAATAAAAATTAAATAAGTGAGAACCCAATAGAACTCAAGTAGCAATAGGAGTGGCTTAAACATAAGGAGAGGTATCTTTATTCATGGGGTTACCCCACCTGCTCTCTAAGTATAGCTCTACAGGAATGGGTTTCCAACCAGAATACTCACCTTCTTGATGTTCAACTTGCTTCCTTGGATTATATTCTACTGGTCGAAATGACACATATCGAATTGGACCACCATAATGAAGAACTTCGATCCTTGAATTAAGGGGATGATGTGGAGATTTGGTCCATTATCTACTATGCTTCTAGGGTCTAGGGCTACGTGAATATTGATTCTAGCTTCGAGTAAGTAAATTTTGATCTTTGAGAGTAGCCTTATTGGTATAAAATTAGATTTATGATAAAACATTAGAGCAGACCATATATTTTCATAAGACAAAAAAATAATGAAAGCTTTTTTATTAGAAAAAATAGCATTTTTGTAATTTTTCCAAATACCAAACAATATTTTTTCTCTAAATATATGTTAGGTTTGTTCAATGCTTGTGGGCATGTTGGTGTTATACCCAATACAAATCTTATGCCATGAGAATGGCCTTGACTTGAAAGGTCCAAATACGTCATTAATCCAAGTCCATGTCATCTGGTCTCTGGGGAAAAACTAGAACAAGTGTTTGATGGACTTTGTATAATGATACAAGGGGCATTTGGAGTGAGCCATTCCTAAGTGGACCACTTGCTCTCCAATGGGTAAGCCATAAAAAAGAAGGCACTGGTGAAATGAGCCACTTTTGGATCCAAAACTACATCCCAAATGTTGTGGAAATGATGTTGCATTCTTTGCTAGAGGATTAGAGTCTCCACCGATCATTGAGCTTGGGAACCATGGAAAAGTGAAGCGGTAGCCAAGAGTATCATTTGAGGGAATTATATCCTCTGAAAGGAGTGGCAGATTTGAGCGAAGGTGGGCTATAAAATAATAAAAAACACTTTATTTAATTACCTTCAAAAAATACACTCTGCACACAACGCTTAGAATACATGGTGGGGTAAGGTATTTATAGGGAGGAGAAGAGGGAGAGATAAGGGACATGGAGGGATAAGGGAAGAGGAAGGCGGTGGAGGAATAAGGAGCGAAGGTTATAGAGGAATAAGGTGGCGGAAGAATAGGGAGAAAAAATAAGAGAGAGAGAGAGAGATAAGTGAGAGATTTCTTTTTAAAAACTTGCCGACATGGTGCCGACATATTTGGGAATGTGTTCATACTGAGCCTAAAAATATCTAGATATTTTTGGGCCTAAACCCTCTTCATATTTGCAACATTCTCCCCCTTAAATTTGAGAGTACTGACTACACATTCTCTCAAATTTATAAATTGAGCTTTAGCCATTGCTTTGGTGAAGATATCTGCAACATTCTCCAAAGTGCAACAGAATTTAAGCTCAAAAATTTCATGCTCCACCATGTCTCGGATGAAGTGGTACTTCATATCAAAATGCTTCATTCTACTATGGTGGATCGGGTTGTATGCCAACTGAATGGCACTAATGTTGTCGCAGTATATTCTAGTTGGACCACTTTGCTGCTCTCCAATCTCTTCCAACACTTTTCTTAGCCATAAATCTTGAGTACTAGCATAGGTGACTACTATATAATTAGTTTCTATATAAGACAAAGCTACCACAGTTTGCTTTTTGGAACTCCATGTTATTAGTCTTGATCCCAGACTAAAACAGTTTCCTGAAGTTGATTTTTTATCATCAATGTTGCTGCCCCAATCACTATCATTGAAGCCTACAAGCTTGATAGTGTTACATTTATGGTATTGGATTCCAAAATCCAATGTACCCTTCACATATCTGAGAATTCTTTTAGCTGCTTGCAAATGCAGCTCATATGGGCTAGCCATAAATCGAGAGACAAGAGAAACAACATATTGAATGTTTGGTCTAGTGTTGGCGAGAAACATCAAACTCCCAACCATGCTCCTGAAAGTGGTCATGTCAACTTTAGGTGCTCCATCATATTTGATTAATTGGATCCCATGTCCAACTGGAGTTGCAACTGGTTTGCAATGCTCCATAGCAAACTTCTTGATCATGTCCCGAGCATACTTATGTTGACAGATGAAGATCCCTGTATCTGACTGATGGAATTCCATTCCAAGGAAGTAGTGCATTAAGTTGAGATCCTTCATTTCAAACTGCTTCATCATGGAGCGCTTGAACTCCATATTCACTTTTTCATTACTACCCATGAATATGAGATCATCCACATACAAGCAAACTATGAGGATGTCATTACCTTGCTTTAGGTAGTAAAGGGTGGGTTCATTTCTGCTTCTGGTGAACCCAAAATCTTTAAAGTACCCATCAATGCATGAGTACCAAGCTCATGATGCCTGCTTGAGGCCATAGAGTGCATTTTTTAGTCTATAAACAAGGTGCTCCTTACCTTGCTCTTGAAATCCTTGAGGTTGCTCAACATACACTTATTCTATCAAGTACCCATTGAGAAAGGCACTCTTAACATCCATGTGTTGGATTTTCCAACCCTTGTGAGCATCTAAAGCAAGAACTATTCTGATGGTCTCCTATCGGGCTACAGGAGCAAATGTCTCTTCATAATCAATACCATACTTATGTGTAAATCCTTTTGCAACCAATCTTGCTTTGTGTCTTTCAATGCTTCCATCAACATTGAATTTGGTCTTGAAGATCCATTTGCATCCAACACACTTCTTTCCTTTAGGAAGCTTTACCAGCTCCCAAGTGTCGTTGTTTTTTATAGAGGTTATCTCCTCTTTCATGGCATCTTGCCAAATTTTCTGAGTACATGCCTTCTCATAACTAGAAGGTTCAAGTTGTGTGCTAGTTAACAAAGCATAGTTAACTACATCTCCCCGAGGTTCTTGGGAGTCATCATCACCATACAAATGCATATTTTCAAGTCTTTGCAAAACAAAACTCATTTCACTAGCTTGACTTCTAGTATATCTTCGTGAATTTTTTTAATCCAACATCTGATAAGATGGATGATGTTGGAGAGTTATCTTACCTCTGGATGGAGAATCAATATCCATTGGTGAGGAACTGATTGACCTTTGTGGAGAAGGACTTGGTGAAGAAGATGATGAACTGGATGTAGAATATCTGCTTGGGCTTAGAGGAGGAGACTTCTTGCCTTTCTATGGTGCCTATTGAATTTTTGAAGAACCTGCATCATGAGATTCAACATCACTATAAATTTGGGGATGTCCCCATTCTCCTCCTTCATCAAAAATCACATCCCTAGAAAGTATTATCTTTCGAGTCCTTGGATTGTAGAGTTTGTAAGCTTTTGTGGTCTCACAGTACCCTACAAAAATGCATGCTTGACTCTTAGGATTGAGCTTCTTCCTCTGCTCATCAGGAATGTGTGAGTAAGCCAGTGAACCAAACACTCTAAAATGTTTGACATTTGGTTTCTTACCATACCATGCTTGGTAAGGAGTTTTCCCTTTCAAACTTGAAGTAGGGATCCTATTCAAAATATACACACTGGTCCTGGCTGCATATGCCCAATACATATTGCTCAAATGCTTCGTTTGAAGCATAGATCTTGCCATTTCTATAATGGTGTGGTTCTTTCTTTCGGCCACACTACTGTGGAGTATAGGTAGTAGTGAACTACCTCTTTATTCCATGTTTTTTACAAAAAATCAAAAATTCATTTGAGGAGTATTCTCCTCCTTTATCTGATATGAGACACTTAACAGAATATCCACTCTCATTTTCAACTCTTGCTTTAAAATCTACGAAGCAGTCAAATGCTTCATCTTTATGCTTCAAAAAATATATCCAGCACATTCTTGAAAAATCATCAATGAAAAGAAGAAAGTAAGAGTTGTTACCAATGCTCTTGGTCTGCATTGGACCACAGATGTCCGAATGCACTAGCTGGAGTGGATAATTGACCACCATGCTTTCCCTTGAGGAAATTTGGTTCTAGCGTGCTTGCCCAAGGAACAACCTTCATAGACTTCCTTATTGTCCTAAACTTTAGGAAGTCCGGTCACCATCGCTTGAGAAGTTAACATCTTCAAACTGGCTGAATTCAGATGACCGTATCTCAAGTGCCACAATACACTTGGATTTGCAATAGCAACATTTTCCAATTGATCTCCTCCTGGTTGGCTAAACTTCAAAGGAAATAACCTGTTCTTAGTCATTGGAACCTGTGTAATGACTCTATTACTATCATTTTTATCAAAAATGATACATTTACCCTCATCAAATAACAACTTATAGTTTTTCTCCAATATTTGACCAACACTAAGAAGATTGTGTTGGAGATGAGGTGTGTAATAGATATCATTCACCTGTTTGATGCCCTCTTTTGTTGGAACCTCCAAGGCTCCAATGCCTTCAACCGCAAATGACTTTTCATCTCTTAACTTGATGCTGGATTTGTAGGAAGAATCCAGGGTAGCAAAGAGTTCTTCTTTGCCACTCATATGATTTGAACACCCAGTGTCCAAGATCCAGGTGTCATTCAAGTTCTGATCTGATTGGCCATATGAGAGAAAGATATTTGAGGTCCCTTCCTCTTCTCCAAAATTGCCATATTGACTGCTCTGGCTACTGCTACTCCCTTGTGAGGGTTTTGACCAGTAGTCACGAGCGAAGTGGCTAGGTTTACCACAATTGTAGCAAAATTTCTTTGACTTGTCACTTCCTTTTCCTCGGCCTAGATGCTTTCCTCTGTTCTACTGACCACCTCTATTTTTACCTCCACCTCTGTTTGAAGATCCTCCTCTACTTGGAGTTCCACCTCATGGACTATTCCTGCCTCTTCCTCTTTGTTGACCTCTGCCATGACCTCTACCTTGGCCTTTTCCTTCTTGTGAAGTGAATGCTTTGTCATCGCCTCCATGGCTGGTGGAAGGAGATTCCTACAATCTCTCTTCATGTGAAAGGAGAGAACCAATTAGTGCATCAAAAGAAAGAGTGGTCAAATATTTTGACTCTTCAATAATGATTGCTACATGATTCCACTTAGGAAGAAGTGTTTGCAACACTTTCTTCACCACAACCTCAGGTTTAACCTCTTCACCTAGAGTGACCATTTTATCTACTATGGATTTGAATCGCACGCAGTAGTGTCCTCTTTCATTCTCATGCATTATGAGATTTTCAAAATCTCTCTTCAGTGTTTGAAGTCTGACCTGTTTTACTTGATCACTACCTTGAAAGCTTTGCTTCAAAGCTTTCCAAGCATCTTGAGCTGTTACATAGGATGTTATTCTAGGAAATATACTTTTGTCTAGAGCTGCTTGTAAATGGTACATGGTAAAGGAATTATTTTTTTGGGCTTTTTTCTTGGATTTTCTATCGACAACACTTAAAGTAGACCAATCAACAACAAAGGGTTCTGTGTAACCCTCTTCAACTATTTCCCATAAACCTTTACCTATCAACATAGTTTTCATATTTATTGACCAGTATTCATAATCACTACCATTAAATTCAAGAATTAGGAGATTTGAATTTGAGGCCATTTCTACTACTTGAAAGCAAACTTTGATTTTACTAAAAATAGGAAGTACAAAGCAATTACAAATTCAAATCAAATCTAGATTTCTTAATTCTATCACTAATTTCACGTTCCTCTTGTTGTGGATTACCCAATACTTGAGGCCCAAAATTGTCTGCAATGGAATCCTCGTCATCACTGATGATAATGATTTTAGGAACTATTACTGGCTTGACCTATGCTGGCTCAGGCTCTGAAGAGCGTGGGGTATAGCTCTCAATGGATTGTTCCTTAGGCTCAAATGCAACTGAATCAGACTCCTCCACTTGTTTTACAATAATATTATCTTCTAAGTCAGCCTCGTATCCAAAATCAGGCTTCCTCTGGTGGGCTATTACTGAGTTCTGTAGTTGACTGAATACAATATGTATTCCATCTCGTCGAACCCGTTCATCAAAAGACTCAGCATATTCTCTCCTCAATAGAGAGCATAGGGCGTGGTAACATCCGGTTGACCGGATCATCTACTCATCATGGCAAAACATTAGCTGAGTTGCATATATCAGTTTTCAGGCACTCAAAAAATTTAATCTCCAGGAAAAAGTAATTTTCCACTTTTCTTTTCCACAAGATTTAAAAGGTTTTCAAATTTTTTAATAAAGTCTTTAAAAAAAAATTTAATAATTTTTTATATCCTTAATTATTATTTTTTTAAACAAAATTATATTTAAAAAAAATAAAGAATATAATTTTAAAACTATTAAATTTATTTAAAAAACTTTAATAAAAAATAAAAAAATAAAAAAAATTAAACCTTTGTATTCGAGCTTGGAGAGGCTCGAACCGAAGACTTCTTTTATTTAACTGATCACCTCAACCACTATGTCGCCCCATGATTTTGAAACGAAAAAAGGCCCACCCTTGTTTTATATCTTACAACAATTATTACTCAAAAAAATAATTGCTTTGTCTCAACGGGTTTCGAACCTGAGACCTCCGCCAAACCACACTATCGCCTTTGCCAACTGTGCTATGCTCTCGGATGAGGATAAAGGGAAAATAATATGTATTCAAAGGCATCACGAAAGTAAGTTTTTTTAAAAAACAAAAATTAGTACCTCATTTATCCCACATGCAATGTGAGATGGGTGCAGGAGGGTTTAATAACGCAAAGGCGCGTGTTATCAATCGATTGCATTTAGAAAATCATGCAATGTAGCCTTTTGCCATGTCATCAAGTTCCCTTGCCACCACGTCAATGCCTGCCACTGTGACCTCGCCGCCATGTCAATGTATGCTAACTGCCACCTCGCTGCCATGTCAACGTGCCACGTGTCAACTCCTCGCCACCTCAACTTGTTAGCTCTACTGCCAGCTCAGCTCCTCGAGCTACGGGACCTCCATGTCAACTATCCACATGTTATCCATGTGTCACCTTGGAATGCATGCCCAATCTACGCTCAGTCATTGCCACGACTGTGTCTCGAACTGCATGCCACCAGTCAACATCCACGCCAGCTCATCTCCTTGCGGTCCACCTCAGGATCTGTACCCTTGGGTCTACCTTGAAGTTCATGCCTAGCTCCTAGCTCACCTTAATTTCCATTCCCCTAGCCTCATATCTGATACCAGTGAGCGACGGTGGGCTATAAATAATAAAAATAACTTTATTTAATTACATTAAAAAAATACACTCCACACACAACGCTTAGAATACATGGTGGGGTAAGGTATTTATAGGGAGGAGAAGAGGGAGAGATAAGGGACGTGGAGGGATAAGGGAAGAGGAAGGCGGTGGAGGAATAAGGAGTGAAGGTTACGGAGGAATAAGGTGGTGGAAGAATAGGGAGAAAAAATAAGAGAGAAAGAGAGAGAGAATAAGGGAGGGATTTTTTTAAAAAACTTGCCGACATGGTGCCGACAGATTTGGAAATGTGTTCATACTAAGCCTAGAAAGATCTAGATATTTTTAGGCCTAAACCCTCTTCATATTTGCAACATAAGAGTGTCACTTCCAATCAATTTTATGCATAAGCGGTTGGAACCGAAACGTACTTGTAAAAAATAGGTGAATTCATTTCAAAATTGCAACAAATCCTGGACAACCTCACATCGAAGGAAATGGTGAATTACTTTGGTTTCTAATTTTTTTTTGGGAAAAAATGGTAAATTTGACAAGATCAAGTGGAAAACGCATTCCAGATCCAATCGGATGCGTACTAAGATCTAAATCCGATCTAATGCATACTAAGGTCTGAAGCCAGTACGATGCATACTAATGTCTGAATTCAGTCTAATGCATACTAAGATTTGGGGTCCAATATGATGCATAATAAGGTCTGAGGATCTAGTATGATGCATAATAAGGTTTGGGATTTGATATGATGCATAAGAAGGTTTTATGATTTGGCCTGATGCATAATAAGGTCTAAGGGTCTAGTCTAATGCATAATAAGGACCAAGAATCTGATCTGATTTATAATAAGGTCCAGGGATCTGGCCTGATGTATAATAAGTTTCAGGGTTTGATATGATACATAATAATATCTAAGGATTTAACCTAATGCATAATAAGGCATGAGAATTTGTTTTAATGCATAATAATATTCGAGGATCCATTCTGATGCATAATAAGGTTCGAGGGTTGGGTTTGATGCATAATATGGGTTGGTTCTGATGCATAATAAGGTTCGGGGTCGGGTTTGATGCATAATAAGATTTGAGGGCTGGTTTGATGCATAATAAGGTTCGAGGGTTGGGTATGATGTATAATAAGGTTTAGGGGTTGGGTCTAATGCATAATAAGGTCCAAGGGGTCCAGTCTAATGCATAATATGGTCCAAAAAGTAGCTTGATGCAGAAAATGATCCGATATTTGGCCTAATGCACAATATGGTCTGGTGCCTTACCTGATGTAAAATACGATCCACATGTATAAAATGGTCCACTGTTGACCACCTACCATGTGTCACACAATCGGTAACCCATACTGCATGTCCAATACAATTATACCACATGTCAACTCCATCCATTCTATCTATAAAATGGCATCGACTATCATTTTTTGAGTTCATTTCTATGACTACACCCAACCAAAGCGAACCATTATCGAGAAACCAATTTCTCCTGTTTCTCCTATTTCCAAGTTTTCAACTTCTAGCAATGGTCGTCGCTTCCACCCCTATTCCAAAGTTTAAGAACCCTTCTTGCACTTTAATTTTAGATTTTCTAATAACCCCAAGTACAAAATTATCATGGTTAGAAGATGCAAGTTTGACAACCTTGGTGTCAATGCCACATTTCAAAACTGATAAAGTCCTCTTACAACATATTATTGGTAGTTATGACCATGACAAGACCATTTTTAAAATGAAAATACATAATAGAAATATGTCATTCACCATCATAGTTGTAGACATTCACAGATTGATAAATCTTCCTTTCGGTGATTGTCCTCCAATGCAAGCGAAGTGCCAAATCTCTATAGAAGAGAATGGCTACCTTGAGAAAATGTATCAACTCACCACAAAATATTTGGCAGGTATAATTCTTGTGCCTTAGAATCTGCTAATGCTAAAAATTTCAAATTTGTAAATTGTTATTTTTTTTGTAGCTTTCATCGCCAAGTAAAAAAGAGGGTTAACAATCACCAATATTAAGAATACAACTCTGAAGGCCATTATTGAGTTCTTACAGGTAAAACTTATTCTGCTTGGAAGATCAAAAATTCCATTGTGGGCACTATCATATGTTATTCACTATGAGCATCGTGAGAGGTTCGATTGATGCACCTATATTACAGATCACATCAAGGTCGAGCTGCATGCGGTGCAATTACAAACTAGCAAGAGACAACACATTGTGGATACTATTAATGACATTTTAGCATTTTATTTTGAATTTTTTTATGATTTACAAGATAATTTTGTTCCTACTATAGTGCATGCAACACTATAAGCCATTGCCTTGACACCAAAGGAATTGAATGTAATCAAATCAATATTTGACAATCAAAAAGTATTTTATATTTTAGCACATTTTCATTTTTAAATTTTTCTTTTCATATAAATATAGGGTAGGGTAGCCACAATAAGGAGTAAACAAGATGCTACCAATAAGAGTCATAGGCCAGAGCAAAATTGTGATTATGAAGACACCCGATCAAAAATATCACCATTATAAAGGCCACCAAAACATCTGAGGCAAGCTCCTTTACCTGGTGGATATCGTACACCTAGGTATACACAAAATATGCAGGATGAATCTAGTGTGGACACCCCCTCCTGGTCCCCATCGATGCCCAAATTCAATAGATTTCATCGTATTCAAGTAAAACAATGTGTATTTACTTTAAATTATGATTTTTTTCTATTTAGTTTTTAGAATAATGCTAATAATATTTTTTTTATGTTTTCAACCACCTCTCAACGAAAAACTATGAGAATGAGAGGCCATATGGTTCCATTTATTCCACCACAACCACCACTTCAACCATAGCCATCGCTTCCACCACAACCAAATTTTCTACAACAGTAGCAATAGTTTCCACTACAGCAACAAAAGGTTCCACCACAACATTCACGTTTACAACAACAACAACATGCATATCCTACATATATGAGAGGCCAAACATGGATTGGAGGTGGAAAAAATATTTTTCATAGATATCACAACTAGCACAAAGTTCCAGGCCTGGTTTATCATATTTTTCATTTCATACTTCTTCACAAGAACCAGAAGTTTCATCTGTTGGATTGGATAATATCCAACTTGATGATGATTTTATGTTGTAGGGCAACATTTTAGGCTTTAAGGCAACATATGTGCTTCATGATCCACTAGGTCAAGCACAATAATAGGAAGCCCCTACACCTGAGCAGAGATCATTCCCAGCTACTGAAGAAAATGACCCTCATCCTCAAACTGAGGATGACATTTTTAATTTTTATGAGAATGTTTTAATGGTTGAAAAGATGAAAGCAACAATGAAATAAATTGTGCTTCAATATTTGCAAGAAATGAAGGATTGGGAATATCAGGCCAAGGTCCTAATAAAGCAAATAAATTCCCGATATGAAAATTATGCAAAAAGAGATTCAATTTATTCTTTGGTTCAGTATGAACCAAAAAAGCTTAGCGACCTACTAAATCAGGCCACAACAGGAACAGTGAATTCTAAAATTGTGTATGATGATGATGTTTTAAATATTATTGTTAGTATATTAGAGAATATTAATGCTGAATCCCAAGCTTTTTATAACCAATGGGCTTCCAATAAGGAAAAATTTGCACTTGCTAAGTCTTCCAGGGATGTGGTTGAGGTAATAAAATGTTTATTTATGTTTTAATTTTCTTTTGCAATCTATTTTTCATTTCAATTTTCTTCAAAACAAGTAATAATTTTTATATAACTATTTTGAATAATGTTTTCATTTTCTTTTTGCAGTCAAATTTTGAAAACCTAAAAATGCAAGTTAATAACATGCAACTTAATATCAATGCGGTAATTTTTTTTTTCTAAATGCAATGGAAATGAAGAAAAACATGCAATTAAAAGTGGTGGATAATACTCATTTGAGAAGATATATTAGAGAGAAGCTCCATGAAGATCCAGACGTCGTACTACAAAACTAGAAAGAAAAAGAAAAATATCCAACAATGCTTAAAGATCCAAACTAACAAGAAAGTGCATTGTTGGGGAGTATTGTGAAAGTTCAAGAAAACCTAGTTAGACTTGGTGCGCTATCAGAACAAGGTTTAAAAAAAGGAGATAAAGGAAAAGAAGTCGTTGTTGCAAGCAAATATGACACAACTATCCTAGAATAAGATATTTTACAATGTTAAAAAGTTTTGAAGTTGACTACAGTAAATTTTTTTGTACAATGTATTATATTTCCAATCGTCTTAATGAAAACTATATTTTTAAAATTTGTGTCTTTATTCATTCAAAGGTTTTTTGCATTTATAATTTTGTGTTGCTTTTCTAGTATTATTCACCAATATTATTTACTATCTTCATCTCAAACAACAAAAGAATATTTTTGTTGATCAAAATTCATACATTAACAATACAATACCAATACTGTGATATAAAATATAAGACAACAATTTATCAAGGCAGTTGAAATAGTATGATATAAAACATACAATATTTAAAAGCGCAATATGATATAAAATCTAAAATTTTTAAAAGCATAATGTGATATAAAACGTACAAATTTTAAAAGCATAATGTGATGTACAACATACAATTTATGAAAAAGTAAAATTTTGAAATCTTGTACATCTAAAACAACATTGTGAAATATGAAATGAACAGTTGTGAAATTTGGAATGAACAGTTCTCAACTTGTGAAACAACATTGTGAAATATGGAATGAATAGTTCTTAACTTGTGAAACAAATATTAATCATAGTGTATTTTGAAAAAAATATTGTGAAATATGATAACAAATAAAGTCAAATGTTACATTGTTGTGAAATACTGGAAAAATCAGAATTTAGGTAGCTGAAATGAACAGTTTTCAACTTATCTAGAATCAATTTGTGAAACCACCATTTGATCACTAAAAGAATCATTATCCTCCTTATCGATCATATTCATGATACCCCTCCTATTTGCAATTGAATTCCAGTATGCTAATGCTCTGTCATATGGAAATTTGTCCATCGATATGATGACACATAAATTCTTAAACAATTTTCTAGATTTTTATCTAGCCTGTTGTGGAGCTTAGATTTAACAAAATATAGCGCATTAAAAAGCCTCTCATATTCCATAGATACTAAAATCATTGTTTTATATAATTCATATAAAAAAAGTATTCACTAATCGTATCTTGTAAGATACTACTTGAATACAAATTTTTCCACAAACATGCAATGGAACCAGTCTCATGGATATTACTCAAAAGTGATGCTTTATGAACCATTGTTCTTTGAAAATGCTATGATTTTTGTCTTAAAAGATATTTATCGAGTATACCTTTTATTTCAACACGATTGAATTCCACACTTTTACTAAAATGCTCAATAAGGTTGCTCATATATTTAATAAACAACTCTTGTGTAGATTTATGATCATTGCAAGAATCCCAAAACAAAGGGTTAACAACACCCATGGCCTTAAGCAACTTATGTCTTTGAAACCAATCTCTTATCTCTTTTGTCAATGATTCTGCTATGTTGAACAATTTTTTCTTTGTATTATGTAAAACAACTTCGTATCTATTGTGTGTTACACAAACGTTTTAAAAATCGTTAGTATACTTGACAATATTTCATAAAAATATAGAGGTATCATCTTTTCACAAACATTAATACAAATATTATCATTAATTTCAAACTTCAAAAAACTATTTACATCTTTCATGTTTGTCAATGTTTTCCAACATTCAAATAAGGGATTTGTAAAATCTGGTTCGAAAAAATATAACCTATCAATAATCACACATATTTGCTTTCTCATCCTCATGAAATCAATGATATAGATAAATATTTCTTGTGCAATTTTAGTCAATCAGTTCATTTCTTGTAACATTTGAAGAATAACACATAATGTTAAACGAGTTTCCAAGTTAGTCAAACAGAATAATATATCATTTGCCTTATCAATTGTCCTACTATTTGCATACATAAACCTTGTTAAAGATTTATATTTTGTAAAAACTTTGAGTGCAGGTTGGTACAATGAAATCCACCTTGTATCCACATCTTTCAATAATTTTTTTCCTTTTGTAACTCCTAGTGCAAATTGTTGAAATTCTATAAATATTTTAGGACTGCAAGAAAAATAAGAATGCATTTCATGAATGAGGTCTTCCACTCTAGAAACATTTTCAAAAGTGCTCATGATTTTATATGTAAGATTCACTTTATGAGCCATGCAATGAATGGATATCTTATATGGGGTAAATGAGGTTTAGAGTCGAACATACAGGACGTTCTTGTGCCCTTGCATTATAGGAACACCATAAGATCCAACATAAATTAACTTTATGGCTATGTCAATATCATTCATTCTCGTAATTTCCTTTAAACTGGTCAAAATAAAATTATAGATGTTTTTTGCATTTTAACTTTCCACCATATTATGTAATCCTAGCAAAATAGGCTACCTCACATGATTTTAAAATGTGTACACATGCATGCAAATCTAGGATGTGTTGTCAACTATCACCTTATCAATAGAGAGTGAAATGAATATGCTCCAAGGATATGTACAATGGAGCACTAATGTCATATACAAAAGTGTACCAAGAAGGGGATTAGACGTTTTTCGTAGGACTGCCCAAACTACCAAACTCGTTTCGGCCATATCTCACTCATCCGGACTCGGATTGAGCTAAAATTTTGAGGGTAGATGCCTGAAAAACCCTAGAACGTCTCCACAAATTTTCATATCATTTGGAGCAACACAGATCCTAGTGCATCCCTATGTGTGAATGAGATATTTGGCAAGTGGCTATGCGAGGGTTTCATCTGGGTTGAGTGCAAGCAGCTCCAGAGGTTGGTTTTTAGGGCCTTCAGGCCCTAGAGGCCAATATTTTTGTGGTTTATGCTCAATATTTTAGTAGGAAATGTTGCGGGGATACAAGATGGGTTAGAAATTTGTCTTTCAACAGATCATACTGTGAACTTGAGTGACAACGACTTCCAATTTGTTGCACGAAAGAAAAGTGAAAACCATACCTTTCCACGATGTCTAGGGCAAGGATTAAAGAGATCACAAAAAAAGTTTCAAGCAGTTGATCAAAAAATGGCTCATATCTCAAGTGAATCTGGTGCTAAGGTGCACCCACAAAATAATTCTACTGTGAAAACCCCTGTCAAGGGTAAGAATTTCGAAGACTCAGTCCCAAAAATGAATTTTAGGGATGCCCTTCATGGTGGACAGCCTCAGCCCAATGCTAATATCAATATTAGGGCTTCCCATAAACCTCTAAGAATGCCTAAGATTGATCCCAGGAAAATAGAGTCAGGATGTCTTAAAGCAGTTGATGGAACTCCTATTGTTAAGCTTGATATGGGTAACATTCAGATTGGCATTGAAGATTTGGAAAAAAGAGGACTAATTTGTCGGTTCATGGGTTTTCGTTCGAGTCTATCTGCTTTCAAATTTTGGGCTGCAAAAAGTTGGAAAACTAAAGGTGAGTTACAAATATCTATTTATCCAAATGGTTATTTTCTTGTTTTATTTGCTAATAATGAAGATAGAGAGAAATTTTCAAGGGGGTCCTTGGTTTTTTGGAAGGGCAGGGCTTTTCATGAAGCCCTGGCATACTAAATTTAAAGTCGAAGAAGAGATGCCTTCTATAGCTCCCGTGTGGGTTAGACTCTTTGGCCTCCCTATTGAATTTTGGAATCCTACTATTTTTTCTTCAATTGGAAACTCTTTAGGAACTTTTATGATGACTGCTAATTGTACTCAAAATTTTGAACATATTATTTATGCTCGGATTTGTGTTTTAATGGATTTTGACAAACCCCTACCTAAAAAGATCACATTACAATTTGGGGAAGACACTTGGGAGCAAGTAGTGGACTATGAGAACATTCCTTTTCATTGTAGAATTTGCCATGAATATGGTCATTTGGCCAGTGCTTGCCCAAATAAAATTCTCGATCAAAAGAAAGAAGATATAAACTCAGCAGGTTTCCAAATACCTAAGAAGAAGAACACTAAGAAAAAACTAGTTATGAAGGATCAATCAAAGTCATCTGCTAATATGTTTGAAATCCTTTCCACAAATGATGTCCCAAGTGAGGAAGAGGAAATAATGGAAACTGAAATCTTAGAAACACAATTTAAATATGAAGGGAGGAACTCAGAGACAAACCAACAAATCAAAGGTTTTCAATAGAAAAAAAAGGAGAAAATTTACACAAGAAAAACAATATTTCAAATGTCAAAACTTCAAATAATGCAAGTCCCAATATAGACTCCGTTGAACCATCTAGTAAAATTTTGGTTGTGTAAGAGCATTCTTCAAGGTTAGAAGCCATCTCAGATTCAATTGGAATAAGTCAAGAAACAGGGAAAAAAAATTGAAGATGGATTCTAATCAAAAAGTAGGTCGCAAGACCAATCAATATCATATGGTAAAAGAAGGTGAAAATCTTGTAGAGGAAGGTAATATTAATGCCCTTCCCAACTTTTTTAGCCCTGGTATTAATGAAGATCATCACTTGGAATATTAGAGGACTCAAAGGGAGTCTTTCAAAACAAAATGAAATTAGAAGAATGATTCGGATAAATCATCCACATCTTGTTTTCCTTCAAGAAACAAAGATGTCAATGGAGGATATGGACTTAATTGCCGATAAAATTTGGCCAGCTGGAAAAGTGGTTTCCCTCAGTTCCCAAGGGACTTCGGGTGGCATTGCTTGTCTTTGGGACCCAAAAGAGGTAGTTATTCACCATATGGTTGGCAGTTGGGGTTTGTTGGCTATAGCTATTCAAAGTAGACATTCCAACTAGATTATGCTCTGCATTATTGTTTATGCTCCGACTTCTTTGGAGGAAAAAAGAAGATAGTGGAAGGATATTACTCATATTATCTCTCATTTTCCTAAATCTTGGATCTTGATCGGAGGAGATTTCAATACCATCCTCTCTCTGGATGAGAAAATGGGGGAAATAGAAATTTGGACAAAAGCACCGACCTCATGAGTGAATATATTGCAAACCTCCATCTTGTGGATATCCAACTAGATAATGGCCTTATGACTTGGTCTAACGAAGGCAAGGCTTAGCTTGTATAATGGAGAGATTGGATAGGTTTTTGCTCTCTGAAAATTTCTTAATCCATGGTCACATTCCTAAAGTGAAGACTCTTAATAATGTTGGTTCGGATCATTGGCCAATCATGGTGGAAATGTGGAAAACCAATGTGAGTTTCTCTCCTTTTCATTTTCAATTAATGTGGCTTAGAGACATTTCCTTTAGACCTCGTGTGCAACAATGGTGGAAGGAAGGTAAACCTAGGCATGGGACTAAGATGTTCTATTTTTCCAAAATATTGCAATACATTAAATCCAAAATCAAGACTTGGAACTGGAAAGAGTTTGGGGATGTTCATAAAAAAACATGAAGTTATTGCTCATCTTGAAAATTTGAATAAGAAAATCCGTTTAGATGGCCTCACAGAGAAGAGAAGTGCGAGATGAAATTAAACTCACAACTCGGTTAGAGGAATGGGAAAAAAGAGAAGAAATCTTATGGAAGCAAAAATCTAGAATTCAATGGCTCAAAGAAGGAGATCGAAACACAAATTTCTTCCACAAATATCTTCTAGCTCGAAGATCTCACAACTTTATTTCTTCCTTAAAATCAGATTTTGGAGATGTTGTTTATACTTGGGATGGCATGAACTCTATTTTTGTTGATTACTTTTCCAATATTTTTGTTGCTACTCCTCTTGACTCAGATTCACAACAAAATGTTCTTCAAGCAATCCCTTCTCTTATCACTTCTGAGGAGAACTCTATTTTGACTACTCCTGTTACTATCAATGAGCTTCAACAAGTAGTTTTTAAAATGCAAAAAGGGAAAACCCCAGGTCCTGATGGTTTTCCCATTGAGTTCTACCAAGAGTTCTGGGATATCCTTCATGTTGATTTATTAGAGGTGGTGGAAGAAGCCAGGAAAGCCAAAGAAATTTTGAAGGTTATCAATAAAAATTATATTACTCTTGTTCCAAAATCTCAAGAGGTTGATCATATCTCAACTTTTAGACCTATTGCTTTATGTAATGTTCTTCTCAAAATCATTACTAAAATCATGGCAGAAAGGTTGAAGCCTCTTTTGCATAAGATTATTTCCCCAGAGCAAGGGGGTTATGTGGAAGGACGTCAAATAGTAGATGAGATAGTTCTTGCTCAGGAAGCCATCCATTCCATGGATATGCAAAATTCTCCTTCCATGTTCATTCGGTTAGACTTATCCAAAGCTTATGACAAAGTGGATTGGCACTTCCTTATCAAAGTTTTGAGGCAATTTGGTTTCTCTAAGGATTGGATGGATTGGATTATGGGATGTATCTCTTTAGTTTCCTACTTAGTTCTTATCAATGGTAGGCCTTCTCAGTATTTCCCAGCTTCCAGAGGTATTAGGCAAGGTGACCCGCTATCCCCTTATTTATTCATCATTCTTGCTGAATGCTTGGGTAGGACTATAACCAAAAAGAGGGAAAACAAAACCCTTGAGGGAGTTACCATTGCTCATGGAGCTAGACCTATCTCTCATCTTCAATTTGTGGATGACTCTACTCTTTTAGGTAAAGCTACGAGTTAAGGAAGCTTCTAATATTAAGCAAATCATTAGCTATTTTTCTAAGGCTATTGGGCAGTTGATCAATGAAGACAAATCTAAAGTTATTTTCTTTCACTGCTCTGCTAGACAAGAATCCATGGTCTTGGATAAATTAAGATATAAGAAGACCTCTCTTCCAATCACTTATTTAGGTATTCCCATAAATATTCAAAGGCAGAAAAATAAATATTGGAATTGGTTGTTGGACAAAGTCAAGAAGAAAATTGGAAAGTGGACCAACAAGTGGCTTTCTTCTAGGGGTAGAATCACCTTGGTAAAATCAGTCCTTCAAGCTATTCCTATTTATGTTTCTTCCTTTTTGAATATCCCAAAGGTTGTTCTTCGAGAATTGGATCAAATCAGTCATCGTTTCCTTTGGAGTGGTACTAAGGAGAAAATAAAATGGGCCTTGGTGAAATGGGATACTTTATGTCTTCCTAAGAGTGAAGGGGGGTTAGGATTCCGGTATTCAATTAATAACAACAAAGCTTTAGCTGCTAAATTATATTGGAGGATGTTGCATAACCCCAATGCTCTTTGGGCCAATAATCTCCGTGCTAAATATGCTGAGAACAAAAGTCCTGAAGACCTTGTTCGCTATCAACTTCCTACCAAAGGTTCTCCCATTTTAGCAGTTCTTAAGACTGGTGAGGATTTGATAAAGAATTTTTTTTTTTGGATCATTCATAATGGTCAACATGCAAATTTTTAGACAGATTCTTGGGATGGTCACAAGCCTTTGATAACTCAGTTTCCCGATTGGAGGCCTTGGATGGAGGAGCTTCACCGAGCTAATTGGATAAAGGTGGCTAATTACTTGTCGATACCATATTGGTAATTCAAAGGTTGGTAGATATTGGATCCCTATTGAGGACTGGCCTATTCAAATCCCAGAAAGGCAAAGACAAGATATCCAAGGCATCCTTCATATGAGATCCCTCTCTTGGTCCCATGAAAAAGATTGTTTTGGATGGAACAACACTACTAAGGGTGAGTATTCAGTTGCTCAAGGTTATTTGACCTTATGCCATAATAATCCCAACCATTCTTCTGACATATTTTCTTGATTGTGGGCTCAAAAGCTCTGGCCTAAGGTGAGGTTCTTTAATTGGATTTTATTGCATCGTAGGGTGCTTACTTGGTGAGCAACTTATGAAGCATGGTTTTCATGGCCCTTTTAGATGTGAAATGTGTGAAGAGAATGTAGAAAATATCAACCATATTTTTATTGAGTGTACTTTAGCCTCTGAGCTATGGAGGAGAATGGCCACTTTACTTGGCTTACAATGGTCCAATTTTTTTACTTTTGAACAACTTTGGAGGGATTGGCCTAATCAAGAGGGTGTTGATCATTTTATTAGGCGGTTAGTTTGGATGGGTTCTACCATTCTTCTTTGGAATATTTGGAATGAAAGGAACAACCAAATTTTTAATCAAGATAGGAAGGATATTCACTATATTTGGCAAAATACCATAGCCAACTTAGTTGAATCAGTCCATCAACTCCTTAATCACCCCCAAAACTCCCACCAAAGATGGGATCAAGTGATGCAAATATTGAATATTAAACCTTCTAAGGGCAACCAACTTAAAGGGAATGTGAGTATTAGTAAGATGGATAGGACTAGAAATTGGCAACCTCCTCCTAAGGATTTTGGAAAATTCAATACTGATGGAGCCTCTAGAGGGAACCCTGGAAAAGCAAGTGTGGGAGGAATTGGTAGACTTTCAGATGGCTCCCTGGTTTTTACTTTTGCTGAGAATTTGGGTATTCTTTCCAATAACCTTGCTGAGGGGTATGGTATCCTCGGAGGCCTTCAGGAGGCTACTAAGGTTGGATGGGAAAAGGTGTTAGTTGAGTCTGACTCTCAACTTATGATTAATCTCTTGAAGACTCCTCTAAGAATCATAAGGTGGATTGGAGAATAAAAAGAATTATTGAGAAGATTCAGTTAATCCAGATGGGATTTTTGAAAGTTGATTACAATCATGTGGTCAGAGATCAAAACAAGAGTGTTGATGCTTTAGCTAATTGGGCTTTGGAAAAAGGTGATCTTACTTGTTATGGCCACCCTCCTATATGGTGGGCTTCTCAAATTAGGGAAGCTCTTCTTTCTATCATTTCTTTGGATGGCTCCAGTTACGAAGGTACCTAGTTTCTTGTTCTTTTTTTTTTTGCTTCTCTTTGGTTCATTCAGTTTTTTTTAGTTCCCTAGCTCATTCTATTCTTTATTTTGTTTCCTCTGTTGATTCTTGCCTTAATAGTCTTCTGGTCTAGATAGGTCATTGTTTTGTTCATTTTTTTTTGTTTTTTGTTTTTTTGTTTAGTTTTTTAAGGTGGGTGGGTTCTTTTGTTTTGTTTTGTTTTTGTGTTCTTTGTGTTTTTTTTTGTTGTTCTTGTGTTTTTGTTGTTTTATTTTTTATTTTTTTTATGTTTTTTGTTATTGTTCTTGTGTTTTTTTCATTCTTGTTCTTGGGTTTCTCTTTGTTTGTGTTATTTCATGTTTTTATGTGTGAGTGTTTTCTATGTTTTTTGTTTTTGTTTATTGTTTGTTGTTTTTTATTTTTATTTTTTTAATTTTTTAGGTTTTGGTTGTGTTTATTTTTCATGTTTTTTTGGGTTATGTCTTTGTAGTGTTCTGTTGTTTTTGTCTTGTTTGTGTTTTGTTATGTGGTTCTTGTGTTTTTCTATGTGGTTTGTGTTGTGGTTTATTTTATCTTATTGTGCGTGTTTGGTTGTGCTTTTGTTTTTGACACACTCAAGGAACATGTTTTTTATTTTATTTTATTATTTTTGTTGTTATTTACTTATTTTTAAATTGGTTTTGTGTGTTTGTTTGCTCCTTGAGTATGTCAAAGGTGGTAGGCCAGGTCCGAGTCTTGGGCATTTTTGGTAGAATGGATACCCCTACCTCCTTGGGTCTTACCCAAAAGTGGCATCCCTTTTGGGATGTTTTCCACAAATAATAAAAAAAATGAATATGGAAAGTTTTACTTTCTCCCTCAAGTCCTCCTTCTCAACTAAAGATAGACATTTTTCCATTTTTCAATCACTTCAATTTGACCAATAAGAACTAGGAAGATTTTGCACACCAACTAGTTGATCAAGGTGCTTATAATAAATAAAATCGTACATGGGTCTATCCTTTTTGAGAAAACTAAATACAACAATAAACTGCAAAATTTTTGAAGTTAAAACGATCTTCTGCATTTTATGAAATTGGGTTTCAATCGTTCCACCTTTCTGAACAAAGGATTATTGTTGCTTTAAGTGATTCTCATAATCTATTGCATATCTGACATGCATACATTATGATGCATCCTTCCACCTAACATATTTTGTAATTTTACCATCACTTCCTATAACTTTTACATATACTTTGCCAACATGTTTTTCTATTGTATTTTTCTTAGTTTACAGCCTATGATCCTTACCTAGTTTCCAACTACAAATTTTGCATCTATATTCTTTTTTATTGACTTGGTTGTCTATAGTCAAGACCACCTCAATCCAGGGAAATTTTTTTGCCCATTCATTCTTAAATGATCTTCTAATAATCTAGTTAGAATATGTCTTCCTCTTTTTAGAATTTTTTCTTGAAGATTCATAAGAAGTTTGTAGTGTATTTGATTTATCGCTTTCATTTTCAACTTGCATATATTAGTCAAGAATATCTTCAAGTGATTTTTGGATATCATTGGTAAGAGAATTTTCTTTAGAAGGCATATCTTGGTGAGGAATATCTTCAAGTGAATGCTTATCAAAGGGTATTCTGCATAGTATCATACACTAATATTCTTTACCATTTTTGGGTTTTAAAAAACTAATTTATAGATAAAAAAAATTCATATCATTGAGCACATACTAACAACTAACTGTTTGAGAAAGAAAGCAGTATTGAAAATACTTACAAAATATACAACTAACTATTTATAAGTCAATAATCATTTGTACCTCGAATTTGTACGAATGTCGATGGCTTGTTTGTTTTCGACATATGGCTAAAATATTTGAGGATACTCTTTTCAGTAGAATATTTGACCCCCTTATTTCCATTGTTGGTGGGTGACATTTTACTTGTAAAGAAAGTGTTTTTTATTTTAGAAAAGTAATAAAATGTTAAAGAGATGTTACTTCTATTAGGCCTCAAGATAATATTATAATTAGAATAAAAAAATGGTCAATCGCTAGAAAATAAATACATGTTTCCTACCATTTTTTATTGTGATTTTGTTAGTGTATGTCACTACTGTGTTTTCTAGTGATAACACTTGTAACTGATAAGAGCACAAAAAAAACAATATATAAATTTAAATTTAATTCAAAAAATAAGTTTCCTATGTGAAAAATAACTAAAGATACATATATGGAACAATATCATATTATAGTATAGAAAAATAAAAGAAGAAAACCTGCAATAGTAAAAAAATAGAGCATTGACATATTATAGTACAAAAAAATAGCAAAAAAATAGAGCATTGACATATTTTCAATAAATGATAGAAAAATAACAGAAGAAAAACCTGTAATTAGTTGACAAAAAAACAAATCTTATAACTATAAGTGCTTCAACTTATATTTAGAATGTCTTAAGAGAAACATAAAACCTGGTGCAGAACACGATCCAGAAGTCAATCCTTGTGCAAAACAAGGTTTAAAAACTAGCCTTGTGGAAATCATATTCTGATGTCGATCTTGTGTAAATTGGGATTTGGTGTTGGTCTTGTACAAATTGGGATATTGTGTCGACCTTATACAAATCAGAGTCTAGTGTCAGCCTTATGTAAAATAGGTTTCGATGTTTGACCTGATGTAGAATGAGGTTTGATGTTCGACCTTTGTGTAAAATGGGTTTCGATGTTTGACCTAGTGCATAATGGGGTCCAGTGTTTGACCTTGTGCAAAACTAGGTCTGGTCTAATGCAATGGTCTTTTGTAGAATAGGGTCCAAACTATTGCAAAATAGGGTCCATTCTGTTGCAAAACTAGGTCTAGTCTATTGTAGAACTGAGTTCGATCTGCTCCAAAATAGGGTCCAAATATCGATATTCTACAAAATAGGGTTCGTATATCAGTCTGTTGTAGAACTGGATCCAGATATCAGTCTGATGTAGAATTGGGTTCAGTATACTATAGAATAGGGTATGAATATCGGTCTTCTCTAGAATAGGGTCTGGATATCGATATTTTTTGGAACTAGGTTCAGTTTGCTGTAGAACAAGGTTTGGATATCGGTCTTATCCTTATTGCAGAACTAGGTTTGGATGTAAATTCTATTGTAGAACCAGATCCATTCAGTTATAGAACACAATCCAGATGTCGGTCTGGTGTAGATCAAGATCTGATTTGGGTTTGCGTAGAGTTTTATTTTAGATCAACTAGTTTCTGCACACGACTAAAGTTCAATGAAATTCTTGATTCTATAATAGTTTGAATATTTTAAGTGGAAAAGTATCGCTAGTGTGTTAGTTATATAGTGGTATATTTGGTGAACTTGTCAGGATAATTTTAAAATTTTAAAATTTTTGGGTGAAAATTGATGGCGAAGTTTTATAAAAATTCGTAATACTATTATCAACGGAAGGCGAACCGACATATTAAAAAAATTCTAAAACTTCTGGGTGAAAGGGCCAACCTTTGGTCCCCCAAACTTCCAATTTGAGTTTTTGAAAATGCAAATATTAGCCCAAATGGAAAATATTCATCGTTGTGCATAACCATGCTTCCAATATTTCCACTAAGAACAAGTGCTTTTGATGACAATTTTGTGGATAATATTATGGGGAACAACATATTAAACTACTTGAAAGGTCTCTTGGTCTCTCACTAGGAGATAAAATTGGTCTTTGGTTTCTATTTAGGAAAGCCAATTTTTGGTCCACTTGGAAAAATATCATAAATAACTTTTATGCCTTTGTGTGGAAAAATCATAAGCCTCAAATCTAAGGGACTTTGGATAGAGGTTGGTCTTGGTAGGTAAAAAATAAGGAGCACCATATCAAGAATTTATTGACGGATAGCCCAATACTGAAGTCATTGCTAGTCCATTGGAGCTAATATTGAACAACTTACCAAGCTTTCCATATGTTTTTATCAAAAAAAGTGTCTTGTAATTGAGTAGGCATCTTCATAACCAAAAGTGATGGAAATCCAATCATTTTCCAAGATTTCTACTTACGAGGGGTGCTAGAGGTAATGCAATTGCATATAAGGATTTTCTAGGTTTCATTGCCTTATATAACTTTAGTGACTCACATTTTGCAAAGAGTTATCCTCTTTATTTGGGTGTATAGAAGATCCAACCCTCCAGAGTCTCTTAGGAGGTAGTAAGTAATTATTTTTCTTCATTTACTATATGTGATACTTCTAGTTTTTGAAGTAGGTTTACCTAATTTTCAAAGGCTGGTGTTTGTTCAATTATACTTGATGTTGTCATAATAATATTGTATTTTTATGGGAGAGATCTCAAAATAATTGAAACTAATGTTTGGTTAGATACCCAGTTTCCTAATGCCTTTAGTGATGCTTGTAACTCAAAAGTTCTCATGAAAGATTTCAATTTCTCTCCACTCTTCATGTTAAAGCAATGGAGTTGGCTCTAGAGAAATAGAATTTGATTTTGATTTTTGCTTAAATTTTTTTTTGTAGCTTCTCCCATGCATCTTTGGCCATGGTTGACTCTTGAATGTATGTTTGTACTTATATGCTACTCCAAACATAATGATTAATATTTCCTTTTTTTGCCTTGTCAAACCTTGTTTAATTTTTACCTACTATAGTAGGATGATTAATTTTTCTATGTACTATTATTATCTTTGATTGTCCTTGGTAGGGAAATTGTACCTTACAAGAGTGACACAGTAGGGCCATGATCAATAGCATGAGGTTTGGCTCAATTGAGGGAATCTAGGAGTTTTTACAAGGCTGACTCCTTGTCAATATGTGCTCTTCAAGGTGCACTTGGAATCAACAAAGGGAAAAGGAGTGGCAAATAAAATAAAACAACTCAACAAAATAAAATGGGTTGTGATGTGTCGAGAGATCCACTAACATCTTCTTGTAAAAATAGGCCTAAACGCTATATTCCAATAGTAAAAATTTCTCCTTCTTGACACAGTGAAGCACAAATGAGAGTTATGAGTTATATGCATGTATAAGAAGGTGGGTCTTACAAGAGAGCCAATTACATGTGACTAATTTTAAAATAGACACAACCCCTCACACATACACTTAATAAAATCTAAAATAGGAAAAAAATCACAAACAAATAAATGTATATAGAAATGGGTTAAAAGGAGGCCACAAATGGCTATATTAAAAAATTGACATAGGATCATGTGTATATATATATATATATATATATATATGTAAGCATGATTTTACAAATATTGTTCCAGAAGAGGAGGTTTGATATTACCTATAAGCCACTCAAGAACCAACTATTTTTTGCAAAATAAATGAAGGGAAAGCCTACAAAAAAATACAATTGCAAACTTGTTGATCCTTTACAAAGCTAATACTATTCCTATTTATAGATTACAAGGGGAGGGTTTTATCTCCAAAACTCATGCAAAGATTTCTAGGTGGTTGTTGCTTCTAATGTTGAGTCATGTCCTATTTGATTTTTTATCCCTTTGAGGTTATCTAGATTTGAAGTCATGGATATCAAATGGTTTTGAGCCATTGGAAAAGCAACTATCATATTTATTGCCATCTACTGATTTTTGGAAATTCCCATCATTTGGGAACAAATGATTTCTTTATTCAATGTTCAAGATCTTTGAGTTTCTTTTATCATGTCTCCCATGTTGTTATTGTCCTTTCATGTACATTACAAAATTCCTTTGCAAAAAATGATGATATTCCTTGAAGAATATGCACCTTACTAGTTTGGCTTTCAGGGCATTGATGTCTTCTCGTCCACAAGTTTTCTTTACCAATTGAGCTTGGGGCCACTTGAATTTAAATTTTTAGGACTTTTGCCTAAAGTAATCTTATAAAAAAAATTTATTCTTTTCTCCATGTCATAGCATACAAAATTTTGACTTTCAGATATTCTTTGCTTATTGAGACATGCCATCAATCATCAAATATTTTTTATCAAGGTTTTCTTCTTGTGCTTGTCAATGAAATTTTACTTTTCCTTGTTGGGAAAAAGGTGGAGTAATTCATCACTATAGTTCTAGAACCTCTTAGGGGATATTTATCTTGCTAAAGATAAGGAACCCCAAAAAATGGTACCTTAGTCCATTGGGCATAGAGTCAGGAAAAGGTCTCCTTTGCAAGTAGAAATTTTTAGTGGGCAAGCCACTTCTTTGACAATGTTGTAGATTGTTGGGATTTTCACTATCTCATAAAACTAAGGTTACCTATAGTACATATGTACAAAATGTTAAATGAGTGATCTTTATCCATTGGGGCATGGATTCAAAATCCCACAGTAGCTACTCAAGTCCTTTCTTCTTTCTTTTTCTCCATTTCCTTGGGTGAAATATTTTCACCCCAATGAAACTAAGACTTTATTGTAGCTTTCTCACCTCAAGAAGGTAGGTGCAAAATATAACGCCATGGTTGGCACCATTGATATGAGGCCCCCCATTGCTAGTCAAGCTTTTTGATTTCCTCTCATCCTTAAATATGAATAGGTTCATGTTGAATCCTAAAAATACAACTTGCTTTACCCCTAGTTTTTCAAAAAATTTGATGTCCTATGAGTCCCCTGCATTTTTAAAATTCTTTCTTCAATAAATTTTTGGATCCTTGGGTCCTTTCTAGGCCTGTCTCACCTTCCAAAAGTATCTTTGAAAATATCTGTCATCGAGGTCAGGTCATTGTTTTGGTCTTTTGTTGTCTTTTTTGGACTTTAAAAACATTTAATTAATCATTTTTGACCTCTAGGGTCTTAAATTTTTAATTATATATATCTATAATATAATAGGGTCTTAATTATATTTTGAATATTTTACCTTCCAACTTAACATTAACAGTTTTTGGTGGCGTAGTATTTTTGTGTGTTTTATTTTTCTTAGTCTCTCCTAGAGTGAGATTTGTGAGAGTTGAGTGAATATCAGGATAAAAAATCTTAGCCCAAATATTATTGAAGATATTGCTCTTTATTTGCACATTGGTGCTAATGAATCTGAATGAACTCATAAATGAAAAAATAAAAGGAGGTGTTTGATTTGGCGTCTACAAGAAGAAGTGCTTGCTAGAGTGCCAAATCCTGAGGTATTTTTTGAGTCTCACAGAAAATATTCACTTCCAATTTCTATTTCTAGCCTAAATATTGGTTTGAATCAGTATTCTCCTGCTCTAAACTAGGTACCTATAGTGAATCAACATGCAGTGAGTATGACATCTCCTAATGTAAATCAAAATATCAATGTAAATCAAAATGCCAATAAAAATGTCAATCAGAATGCCAATTTTAATGTCAATCAGTGGAGGACCAAAAGATAGAGAGCTTTTATTTTGCCTATGAATCTGAATCCTCTTCCTAGTAAAGCTTATAAGTACTTGCCTAAGTTTCAAGAAAATAATGTTGTGATCAGTGAAGATCATATTAGAGATTTTGTATATGCCATGGATAGTCTTAAGGTGGATGATGAAGATGTCATCCTTAGATTGTTTTTTAAAAAATTAGATAAGGATGCTCGATAATGGTTTAACAACCTTGGAGATGGTACTATCCATAATTTTTAAGAGCTAGAGAACACTTTATTTAGGAAATATGGAGAGAGGAAGAATGAACAATCTTTGTTGACAGAGTTAACCACGATAAAGAAGAAGGAAAATGAAACAGTGGAAGATTTAAATAGGAGGTTCTTTAAGACCAAAAATAATATTCATATAACATTAAGGCCAAATGATGATCATTCCATTTGTTTCTACAAAAATGCTTTCCCTTGAGATTTTAGTTATGAGCTAAGGTGACAAGCCACAACCATTGTTGATATATGCATGAAAAGAGCTATTGAAATAGAGAGACATATGATTGATAGTGGTAAGATAAAAGCATACTCTTTGGAGCCCAATAAACCTGAAATAAAGCCTAAGAAGGTTGAGTTCTCTATCCCTAAGAAAACATATCAAGATCCAATGAACAAAATAGCTAATCAATTGAGTGAGATGTTTACTACTTTGAATAATAGGTTGGCTAGACTTTAAAAATGGAAGGACAACACTACAAATACTTCACATGGAAATAATAGACAATAGGAAGATAACATACTTCCTTTTAGGAGGAATTTCAATGGAAACTGGAATAATAATGAAAATGAGGAAGGAAACAAGAATCAAAATGGAAATTGGAAAAAAAAATTATAGAGAGATCTAAATTATGTTCCAAATCCCATGCCATCAAATAATATAGCATAATATTATCCCTTTTATTGCTCTACTTTTTATGCACCATATAATCCTGTTTATTGTGGCATTTATCTAAGTATGCATTATAGTGTTGATTTTAAAGTTGAATATGAAGATAAAGATATTAGAATTAATGTATGCTGGACTCAGGAGGATGAAACCAGAGAATAAATATTTTAAATGGATGTAGACATATGTTCCAGTGATATTAAGCATAGAGCCTTAGTATTTGGAGAAGCATCAACCTCAAGTGAGCCTCCTAGTACCATATTTGATAGAATGAAGCATGGGAAGCTTGTACCTACAATAGAAGAGGTTGAATATTTAGAAAAGATATATGCTATCAATATCAGGAATAGAAAAGTGGAAGAGAAATTTTATGAAGGATCCACACAAAAGGAGAAAGCTACTTGAGTTATTTCATAGAAAAAGGTAAATTAGATGAAGCTGTAAATGATTATTGAAGAGCCTGATGTAGAATATTTTATTCATAATTAGCAAAGTAACTTGGCTAACCAAATAATTAAAAAAGGAATTTATGATAAGAAATATTAGTTTGATCTGGGTATAGAGGTTTCCAAGTATAAGTTTAGCATCACTTTTGAGGAATTAATGACTACTCCAAAGTATCGTATCATGTATGTAAAGCCTTAAAATTAATTGATCAATCAGGAGGAAAACCTCAAAACCCCATAGGCCTAGTAAATAATGTAGTTAGAGGCCCATATTTAGTTAAGTCATTTTACATCTCACTAAGGTATCCATAAGAATATGGGAATTAGTATGTTATTCATAACTACATGCTTGATAGTGGTACTTCCATGAATATAATGTCAAAACAAGTAGTTGATCAGTTAGGTTTTATTTGACAGAAAGAGCACCCTCCTATTTTTGTCATGGAAAATAGGAGAGTACCTTATGTAGGTATTATAATTGGAATTCTTGTCCATATTGAACAATATATTAAGAAAGGGGTGGTGATGGATGTTGCAGTTGTATATGTGGACCCTTTCTTTTCTATCTTACTCTCTAGGCATTGGGTAGAGCAATTAGGTGGTACTATTCAGTTAGATTGGTCATATACCACTATTTCAATGTAGGGTAAGGATAAAGTGATATTGAAAAGAGAACCCTTCAACAGGTATTCAGTTGAATTCATATATCCTAATAATAACATGGTTAATATCATGAATTCTATTGAGGAAAAAGACATGGGGGTTTACTCTATCTGACACTCTCCTTTCTTGTTGGAAGTACCTAATGTTGAGAACATGGATCCAAAATTGATAGGTGAAGTAGATGCAAAAACTAATAGAATTATGACTTATGAGATATGGACTATGACCTTTGATGGGGCAAAATCTAAAGCAGAAGTAGGAGCTAGAGTACTATTGACAGACATAAATGATAATTATCTTGGTATACCATACATGTTAAAATTTGTTTGTACAAATAATGTTGCAGAATATGAAGCTTTATTTCTAGGTCTAAGGAAGGCCAAAGAGTTGGGTATTAATTACCTCCAAGTTAGTGGGGATACTGAACTAATAATCCAACAAATCAAAGAGAAATATCAAACAAATCACTCTAGACTAAAGCAATATAAGCAGGAAATATTGGATGAAATAGATAGATTCTTGGATTTTGATCTACAAATTATTCCTAGAGCATAGAATCATAATGCTAATATGTTGGCCATTAATGCTTGAAGAAAAGAAAATATTAAGATAGACACATGGTTTATGGAAAGGTTTCCAACCATATCTATTTATAAGACATGTTCCTGATAATGTGGTATATTTACAAGTTTTTCATGATGATATACACATTAATTATTTTATGACTATGTAATTTTTTTTTTCTAGTGTTATTTGTGATGAAAGTGATGAAGAAAAATTGAAGGATGTTATTGGACAACCTGTAGAATTCATACAAATAAATACCAACAGGATCCCTAGGGGGTTGGTATCATTAGAGACCTTGTGTGATGACTTTGATAGAGCATATAAACCTCTGGTCCAAGAATTTGAGATTGATGAAGTTAATATTGGAACAGAGAAAGAGCCCAAGATTGTTAGGATCAATAAGGCCCTATCAGAAAAAGAGAAGCAGTAGTATATTAAGTTCTTGAAAAAGAACATGGATGCTTTTTCTTAGAGCTATGAAGGTCTAAAGACCTTCAATACAAAGGTAATGAATCATATAATACCTCTTCAAAAATATACTAAGACTTTTAGGTAGAAACAAAGGAAGTTCAATCCCACTTTATATCCAATTATGCAAAAGAAGTGAAAAAGTTACTGGATACCAAGATAATAAGGAAGGTGATATTTTCTAATCAGCTAGAAAACCTTGTTCCAGTTAGAAAAAATAATGGTGAGATCAAGATTTGTGTATATTTCAAGAATTTGAATAAGAGTTCTCTTAAAGACAATTATCCACTTCCAAATATGGAGCAATTGCTTCAAGAAGTGGTTGGGTCATCAAGAATGTATTCAGGTTACAATCAGATTGTAGTGAATCCAAAATACAAGTAGAAAAAAACTTTCACTACACCACAAGGATCATTTAAATATCTCAAGATGTCCTTTGGATTGATAAATGCAGGGGTAACATTTCAGAGAGCAATGAATGTTGCATTTAAAGGACTGATGTTCAAGATAGTGGTAGTATATCTTGATGACATTACAAATTTTTCAAAAAATATTGAAGATCATTTTGCACATCTAACTCAAGTGTTTGATAGGTGCAAGGAGTTTGACATATCTTTAAATCCTAGAAAATGTGTGTTTGGGGCTACACAAGGTAAATTACTTTGGCATATTGTTTCAAAAAATGGAATTAACATTAATCCACAAAGAGTAGAAGCCATTCCTAAAATTACCCCTATGAATCCTAAGGGAGTTAGATTATTTTTCAAAAATTTTAACTTTATTGAGGAGGTTTGTCCCTAATTTTTCTCAGATTTCCAAGCCAATAAATGACATGATCAAGAAAAATGGAGAAATAAGGTGGACAGAGGAAAATACTATAGCTTTTCAGAAGATAAAAGATGCAATTACTAAGGCTCTAGTATTGATCTACCCTGATTACTCCAAAGATTTTAAAATATATTCATTTGCTTCAGAACACACTATTGTTGCAGTTCTAGCTCAACAAGATGAAGAGAAAAATGAAAGGCCCATAGCCTTTATGAGTACAATGTTGAAGGGTGCTCAACTAAAATTTTTAATTTTGGAAAAATAGGCTTATGCATTAATCATAGCATTGGATCATTTCAAGTATATATTTGGGTCCAATAAGGTAATAGCTTGTATCCCCTACATTACTATTAAAGATGTTTTTACTCAGCCTGAACCCTTAGGTAGTCCTGCAAGGTGGATGGCTAAATTACTGTAATATGATGTGGAGTTCAAGGCAGTATAAATTATCAAAGGACAAGGACTGGTAAAGTACTTGGTCAACAAATATGAAGAAGATATGAATAACACTATTGCAGTAGATGAGGAGCAAGAAAATATAACAGTTGATAATTCTGATTGTAGATGGTATGACGACATATTATTCTACCTCAAATACTTGTCATTTATAGGAGATTATTTCCTAAAATAAAATAAGGTCTATCAAGAAACTGGCTCAAAGGTATTATATTCAGGAAGGTAGACAATATTGGAGGCATCCAGATGGAGTTTTGCTTCTCTATTTGTTTGAGAAATAAGTACCTCAAGTGTGAACGAATATCATTTTGATTTTTGTGGAGACCACTTTGATCCAAAGGCAACTACTCATAAAATCATGAGATTTGGTTATTATTGGCCCTCATTGTTTAAATATGTCTACCATTTTGTTACAAGTTGTCATAACTGTCATTTTTTTTGTAGGGAAGCAGAATTTACCAGCCATGCCCTTGAAGCCAGTGATTGTTGAAGATCCTTTTGCTCAATGGGGAATAGATCTCATATGTGAGATTAACCCCACTTATTTTGGAGGTCACAGGTGGATCATCACAGCAATAGACTATTTTACCAAGTGGGTAGAAGCAACACCTCTCAAGAAATACACTATAGGGGTGGTCATAAAGTTCCTGGAAGAAAAAATATTGACAAGGTTTGGGTTCCCTAAGAAGTTAATTAAAAATAATGGTAACTACTTAAATTATTTTAAAATGATTGAATTTTATGCTAGGTACAACATAGAGATTTCTCATTTTGCAAAATACTATCCTCAAGGAAATGGATTAGTAGAATCCTCAAACAAAAATTTGATCACAAGAATCATAAAGAGCATTGGGCAAGAACAAGAGAAGTTGGAAAAGTAAACTGAAGTTTGCTCTATGGGTTGATAGAATATCTGTTAAGATAAGCATAAGAAAATTTCCTTGTGAGCTAGTTTATGGTGAGTATGCTCTATTGCCCCCCCAAGTAGAAAGTCATGCTTTGTATTTGCTTCTACAAGATCATGAAAATCCAAATGTCTTGCAAAGGAGACGATCAAATGGTGAAGTTGTAGGAAGACAGAAAATATGCATTAATGAAGATGTCTGAGCAAGCTCATAAAACATCATAGTTTTTAAATAAGAAGGCCAGAGGCAAACCTTTTTAGGAAGGAGATATAGTGTTGTGTTGGGATACTAAGAATGACAAGCATGGGGAAAAATAAAAGTGGGAACCGAAATGGCTTGGTCCCTATCAAATCCTTCAAATGGTAGGCCAACATACTTACAAGTTGCAAACTCTTGATGGCAAAAAATTTGCAATTCCTATCAATGGTAAACATTTAAAATTGTATCACTCTGTACAAAGGACTTGAGAAGACACAAAAAAAGAGAGTGTTTTTTAGTCTTTAGGTGAATACAAAGTCCTTTCTAGGTGATTAAGCAATCCTTTTAGGTGATTGAGTTTCTATAGGTAACTAAGGTTGTTTCCTATAGGTGATTAAGGAGTTCTTATAGGTGAATAATGTGTTTTTTGTAGATGATTAGGCAAGTTTTATCTTTTTGGTCTGCTAGAGATTCTAGAGTTCTCTAGTGATTCATTGGCCAACAATATTTTTCATCACCTATCCCATTCGGATCCTATGTTGGATCCTTAAAATCCAACTTGTTTTACCCACAGTTTTTTTAAAATTTTGGTTTCCTATGATTCCCCTACATTTTTGCCCCAGTCCACCTCCGTTCAATAAATTTTTGGGTCCTTGGATCCTTTTCAAGCCTGTCTCGCCTTCCAAAAGTGTCCTTGAAAATCTCTGTGTCATCGAGGTTAGGTCATCATTTTGGTATTTTGTCATCATTTTTTGACTTTAATAAAATTTAATTAATCATTTTTTTTTTCAAGCAAAAAACCCCTTGCGAGGCCACCTTGGTCTAAGAGACCATGAACAGGGGGTTCTACACCGTCAAAGTCACTTGGGGGTTGCACCCAGCCCTGCACACACCAACATTATCAATTGGATTTTGGGTACCCAATTCAGATTTTTGGTAGGGTGGAGATTCGAACCTGGGACCTCCCTTGGAGGAGTGCCTTCTCCTCTCCAACTCACCTACAACACTTGGGTAAAACTAATTTATAGTGGAAAACACCCATTTCGAGGTGCCACTTTCAATAGGTTGGGCATAGGAGAAATGGAGCCTTGTCGGCCTCTACCAACACATAGGACATTCCTAACTATACCATATATCTGCAGGATGGAGACAAGGGGAATGGAACCTGGGTCAGCCTCTACCAACACCCAGGGCATTTACCACTGCACCACAACAAGCAGATCATAATTAATCATTTTTGAGGTCTTAAATGTTTAATTATAAATATATTTTTAAAATTTCGATTATATATTTAATTAGGTATTTAATTAAATTTAGTTAAATATTTATTTAAATGTTTAATTTAACTTTATATATAATAATAAATATTATATTTTAATTAATAATAGTTATATGATAGTTATAATTATAATTATAATTATCATACTTTATATTATATATATATATATATATATATATATATATATATATAAAGTAAAAAAAATTGATCGACCCCCATCAGCCAACCATAAGAGGGGCTCGACCGACCATGAGGGGATCAGTTTACCCCTTGTTAGTTGATGCTCGTCGATCGACCATGAGAAGGGGTCGACCAACGACCCCCCTCCATTTTTTTATTAAAAAAAAACAACCGACAATGAGAGGGGGTCAGCTAATGCCTATTAGCTGACCATGAGAGGTGGTCGGCTAATGCCTATCGACAAACCATGAGATGGAGTCGACCGACCCCCCGTCGGTCTATGCCTATCGATCGACCATGAGAAGGGGTCGATCGACACCCCCCTCCATTTTTTATTAAAAAAAAGAATAAAAGTAAAATTAATTTTTTTCCTTTACGGTTGATGGCCATGGCCATCAACCAATTCCCTTTATAAAGGGAATTTTTGGCCTTATTAGAAGGCCCATGTGGGCCATTCTCTTTGATGACCCACATGGCCTTTTTATATAATATTATATTTAAATATTATTATATATGTATATATTATATATTTAATAAATAAACCATGTGTTTAAATAAATAATATAATTATTATTTAATGATAATAGTTTTATTATTATTATTTAATTTTTGAAATAATTTTTTTAAAATTGGTTAAGGCTAGTTTTATTAAAATGGAAAAATAATTAAAATTATAACCAGCCTCATTTGTGCGGCCAAGTTTCAGCAACTAGAAGTTAATTTTTTGAAGCCATTTTTGGGCCATTTTCAAGAGGAATGGAGGCGTTTTGACCACTACCATGCCATTTAATGCAAGCAATATGGTGGATCAATTTTGGAACAATTATAATTTTTATGGGCCATCATCCAGTTTTTGGTAACAGTTACAGTTATGATCCATCATCGAAGCAGTTGTAGTTTTGGCAATTATGGGCCATCATCGACTTTGAATGAGAACCAATCTACCAGTTATATGAGAGAGTGGCTACAACAACTTTCATCATCAAGTTTTGTGTGTAGTAATTTTGCAAGAGGTATACCAGAGTGTCATCCTTGTCAGTTGTATTTTATTTTGTGTGTCTTGTTCAGTCACCCCATTTTCTTCCCTATCACTGTGTAGGTTTTTCTAAGGAGGTGTCTAGTTTGCTGAGATCATTTCTAGTGACTGAGACCAGAAGCTAGGAGGCTCTTCATTACATTATTTATATGAAGAGTTACAGTTCTCTGTTATATTATTTTAATAGAGAATTTGTTCGTACTTGCTTGGTGAGATCTGGTTACACTAGAATCCATTGTAATGATATGTTGATATATGCTATCTTACTTCCTCATTTTCAAAATATTACATGAATTTTTGCTCATTATTCCATTTATGTGCTACATTATTTGAATGTATAAGTGGCATCTTCTTTCGCTGGCATGCTTAATCATCTCTGTTACATTATTTGAATGGATGTGATTGACTCAATTTTACCTCCTCCCCCTTATTTCTTCATACCCCTTTATGGCATAAGAAAGAAGGTCCCACAAGAGAGACAACAACATGTGACTAGTACAAAAATAGACACAAGCTCCTCACAAATACATACACTTAATAAAACCTAAAATAGGCAAAAAACATAGAAAATACATACACATAGACATGAGTCAATAGGATGCCATAGATGGATATACCAAAAAATTTACATAGACTTCCATATATATATATATATGCAAGCAATATTTTACAAATATTGTGCCATAATTGGGGGTTGATATTGCCTAAAAACCACTCAAGAGCCAAATAATTTCACAAAAATAAATGAAATGAAAGACTACAAAAGAATAAAATTACAAAATTGTTGATCCTTTGCAAAGCTTATGCTATTCCTATATATAGATTATAAGGGGAGGGTTTTCCCTCTAAAAATCATGTAGAGATTAATAGGTTGTTGTAGCATTTGATGTTGAGTCAAGTCCCATATGACTATTTATCCCTTTCAAATTCTCTAGATTCAAAGTCATGAATGTCAAATGGTCTTGAGCTCTTGGATGAGTAGCTACCATCTTTATTGCCATCTACCCATTTTTGGGAATTCCCATATTCTAGGTATAGAATGTTTTTTCATTTAATGTTCAAGATATTTAAGTTACTTTTGTCATGGCTCCCATTTTATTGTTGTCCTTTCATGTATATTGAGACATTTCTTTACAAAAAAAGATAATATTCCTCAAATAACGTGCACCTAACTAGTTTAGTTTTTAGAGCATTGATGTTTTCTCCTTCAAGAGTTTTCTTCACCACTTGAGCTGGAAGCCACTTGAATTTAGATTTTTGAGACTTTTAGCTCAAGTACTCTTGTCAAAAATTTTAGTTCTTGTCTCTTAGTCATGGCATACAAACTTTTGACTTTTGAACATTCTTTGCTTATTGAGACCTAACCTCCCATCATCAGACCTTTTTGATCGAGGTTTTCTTCTTATGCTTGTCCATGACCTAAAATTCCACTTTCTTTTGATGTGAAAAATGTGTAGTGATTCATCACTACATGTACTACTTTCCATAATTTCTCAAAATTGAGCTATGTCTTGAGTTTGGTTTTCCATGTAGCATAAATTTCCTCCCTTAAGAGCTAGTAATTGGGCAACACGAACTTTAGTGCTCCACTAGCCATAGTAACGTTTACAAAATTTGAATATTATTGTTTGATTGAATCACCCTAATAAATGCTTTTTGATGAGTATATATAAACCCATTCTTGTGTTTTTATAATTACCTAAAATTACAAAAATCTAGTGCTCACCAATCAAAAAAATTGTGGGTAGGGTTTTGTTGGTTCGACTTTTATACACACCCTATGAAGAATGAGCATGAAAATCCGATAACACTTATAAGGGATAAATCCCACTCACTTTAGGATCTTGCTGGATATCCAAGGTGTGAGTTACAGAGTTGGGTCAAATGTCTATTCACTCTTTTCTGCTTCTGGAATAGTTTCAAGTGGACTGTCTGTTACCTTACAACGGGTTCTGGACTTGTTCAGTAATGTTTTTGGAATTGGTTATCTTTGTGGACACTCAGATTTACAATCAGTTCTTTGATCTAGCTCTTTATGTTTTAGCGAGTTTTAAATAAAAGACAAATTCTAAAGAAAATAAAAATGGATCATTCAATCGGTGGAACAGAGAGAGTAGAGTAGGGCAGAAAGAGAAGTTTACCTAACTTAGCTGCAAAACCAAAACTACCAATTTTAGTTATACCGGTTAGCTTCACAATAGAACAAATCAAAGAGGAAAGTGTCTGACTTTCTAAGATCACCTTCCACTAAGAGCATAAGACAGAGACAAAATAGATCTGAAAGAAAATCACAAACAGAAGGGAAGTCGGTTGAAATTGGTATCTCTCACCAGTAGCCTAGCTCGCACAGTGAGGACAGAGCAATTAGAACAGGCCTGAACCTTAAATCTATAATTTTCCCTAGCATACAATAAAAAGAATGAAGCCTAGTAGCATACCCAATCTTTGATAACACGGATCTACAACATAAATTAAATAAACCTTAATGAAACGAAAACAAAAGAAGATGAACTTATCGCAATCTGAAAGAGATTAGGCTCCTGGCCATGCTATCACAGAAAATGAAACTACACCAACTCCAGGTCCAGAACAAAGCATTCAAACAAGATTTGCAGGAAATTGCTCCAATAGCTTTTTATTCTAAGTTTTCGCCTCCGGAATTTACATCCGGAAGAAGTATATATAGACTCAGGACAAACCCTGATCTTTTCAAAAATATCTTCTTCCAAAACCCTAAATCTTATCACCTTAAACTCTACTACCCAGGTTTTACAATATAAGCCCTTTAAAAATAGAGTTTTGATAAAACCTAACCATTCTGCAAATCTTAGTGCAGTTACTTGCCATAAATGGAGAAGGCATGATCTGATATTATTCTCATCCATCTGTAACTGCAAGTAAATATCTTCATTTTCTGGTGCATCTGCGGGAGCGTCTCATTAATTCCTCAGAGAAATTCGGAATGAGTCACTGGTTTCTCTGACATTTTATCTTCGCAGAGCCGCTTCTGAGTTAAAATTCTCTGCACGCCATTACTTTCACCATAAATTCTCCTGTTAAATGCGTCCATCGACAAATTTCGGTAACTGTGTGTAGATATTTTCATTTTTCGATCAATTGCCGACATATTCCATTAAATGAGGCAGTTGCTTAGTCACCGTAAAGTCTCTTTGCGGCCAGATCCGTAAAATCTGGATGGACCAAAAATTCTCGGCATCTCACATTTCCATCTGACGGCCTTCGCTTGATCCGTGCTTATTTTGTCTTTTTCGCCATTACTTTCGCTAGTATGCAATGCCAGATGGCTTTCTACAAAAGACAAAACCAGGATTAGCATTTTAATATTATTAAATTAAAACCCTAATGCTCATTATATGTCGGCTTGATTTATTTTGACACGTGTCATGATAACGCGACGTTTTCCTCAAGTTGCTTTTCATTTTGGCCTTTTACCGTGAAATCATGACGTCCCCTCTTCCCTTTGCCGAAACCGTGACATGTCACGATTTGTGACATGTCATCCGCGTCCTCTTTCCTTCTTTTTTGTGAAATCGCGACGTTCCCCACTTGCTTCCTTTCCTCTTTGTCATGAAATCGTGACATGTCACTATTTTGTGACATGTCATGAAAATCATGACGTTCTCTGCACTTCCTTCCATTTTGCCTCTTTGTCACGAAATCTGACATGTCAGATTTCAGACATGTCACGAAATCGTGACGGTCCCTCACTTAGCTTCCATTTTCGTTTCTTTGTCGTGAAACGCGACATGTCACGATTTCGTGACATGTCACGAAATCGTGACGTTCTCCACTTAGCTTCCATTTTGTCCTCTTTGTCGTGAAATTGCGACATGTCACGATTTCGTGACATGTCGTGAAATCGCGACGTTCTCTACACTTAGCTTCCTTTCTGTCCTCTTTGTGCGAAATCGTGACATGTCGCGATTTCGTGACATGTCACGATATCGTGACGTTTTCAATACTTGCACTTTCTTTCAAATATGGTCGTGATATCGCGATGTTTTCAAGTTCTTTTCCAAAACCTGTCGCGATATCGCGACATTTTCATCACTTGGTTCTTTTAGTCAAAATATGTCACGATATCGCGACATTTTCATCACTTGGCTTTCTTCCAAAACATGTCGCGATATCGTGACGTTTTCATAATTTGGCTTATAAATATGTCGCGAAATCGCGACGTTTCAAATGTTGGCACTTCAAAAATGGAAATGTCGCGAAATCGCGACGTTTTCATTACTTAGCAAATTTTTCAGAAATTGTAGGTTGACTCCAATGAATTTATTCATCTGTATTCTGCATTTTTACATATTTAGTGAAAGATTTTCTTTACTCAGAATGACTCTAACATTTTAAAAATGAATTCTAAATTGAAATCAAAGCCATATGCAAGCCTACTTGGATACTTTGGTATATGCAAAACTTGAAGAAGAAGGAGGCAAGCAAAATTTGGAATTAAAACCCGAAAAACATCAAGAGGGTCCCTACGGCAAAATGAAAACTAAATATTTTCAAAGGATGGAATTTCATTTTTTTAGTGGGGGTGTGTTGCTTCTCAACAAATGGCGATATCTACGGGGAAAATAGTAGCACTATTTTAGAATCCAGGACTCTAGTTTCAAAACAATATAGACCATGTACCATGTCTTGCCACAAATATTCTTCAAAATAATTTAACTACTACTTGATAGTTGTTAAAATTTCCCAAGGACATACTAGGTTGAATCACTTAAGGAAGATTTCTGATGTGCAATTATAAGCGTATAAAACTTTCTTCAAGAATGACTGGGCCTTCGAATGTTGTACTCTGGATTGATCAGCTTTTCTAGATTGTGAAAGGGGAAACCGAGTAGGGCTCTGTTTACTAGTTTAGCCTTTTACAGCCCTGACAGAGTTACTCTTTAGATTTTCACGACCCTGATCCACAACTGTGAGGTGGTATCTACAACTTGGTAAAAGAAAACATCTTCTGAAGCCTTGGCTATCTCTTTCATCACATAACTTCTTCTCTTTTTTTTTTTTTTGTGGGAAATAAAAGAGTGCCAGTTTTATGTTGCCTTGCTCAACTTTCACCTTCTCTCTCTCTCTTTTGAAATATACCGAAATCTGGAAAGCCTTGCTTAAAAAAAAAATTTTTTTATTCTTCATCGATCTGGAAAGCCTAGGTACCGATAGCCTCTATGGACACTTAAATAATTTCACGAATCAGAGTCCCCTCTTACGACCAACTTTTCTTGGATTCTCTAGGAGTTTCTTCAGCCAAATAGTATAGTAGTTTCTTTATAATTAAAATAATTGTGGCAAGCAAGACACAAAATCCAATTATCTTTCTACTGTTGTTCTGAATAACAAAATAGTTCCACTGTTCAATTTAAGCAGACTATCTCTTAATTAGAATAAAACAAAATGAACACTGGATTTTGAACTCAGAATAAAAACAATTTTTTAAAGGTTGATTCTTTCTTTGCTGCCCAGGCAAAACCTTAAAAAAATAGAGCTTTAAAAGCTAAAAGAAATTTGTACAGACCCCAAAGGATAAAACACGAAACTTTAAAATCAAACAAAATAAAATAAAACTACTTTAAAATAAAATAAAATAAAACTACTTTGTACAGACCCCAAAGGATAAAACACAGAACTTTAAAATCAAACAAAATAAAATAAAAACAAACTACTTCAAAGCTTATTTACAATATATACACATGTTACAACGTCTTTGTGATTTATTCAATCGATGTATTGGATGGAACAGATGAGAAATAATGCTTTAGATATTGACCATTAACAGGAAGGTTCAAAAAATTACCCTCCAGGTCCTGTAGAAGAAATGCATTATTACCTAGGGTCTCGGCAATCTGGTATGGCCCTGTCCATAAAGGTTGCAGCTTGGTGTTTTTACGCTTCTTTTCATGGGCTTTGTCCCATAGAAACACCAGGTCTGCACGATTGAAGGCCTTCAAATTGGCCCTCTCGTCAAGCCAGCGCTTGACTGTCTCTTGGTGTCGACTAAAATGCTCTACGGCTTGAAGTCGTCCACCCTACAAATCAACCAAGTCCAACACACGAGCTTTCGTATCTGCATGATCAAAGTAATGTAAAGCAAATTTTAATCCTGGTATTAATGCTTCATATTCTGCCAAATTATTCGTGCAGGGAAACTACAAGCGATAAGACATAAAATCGGTTTGATTTTTTGGTCCTTTAAGAACAGCCCCTGTACCAGAACCTTGCTTAGATTTAGTTCCATCAATATGAAGCATTCCAACTTCATTATCGTGATCTTGGTGAGCTTTAACCGGTTTCTCCCTTTGAGTAGTTGTCAAATTATAAACCCCGATATAACAGCCCTCAGCAAGATTAGCAGTCTCATTCTTGGCATTATACTCTGTGATCATGAGTTTATATCTTGGTTCTCTGTTGATTCTTAATTGATTTGCAAAACCATTCCAGGGTAACCACATATGCGAAAAATCAGTAGCCAAATACCCATTCAAGGATTTTGACCAATCCCTGCTCGAAGCATTCCGTATCCTACAGGGAATATCCACCACCCTGAATATCAATTCTGTGCTGTGCTCTCGGCTCGGATGCTAGCTGGATGTGTATATTCTAAAGTTCACCTACCACTTTAACCTCAGACTTATCCAATTGGACGACTCTCATCTCGGAGTTCATGGGGGTCAAACCCAACCTGTTGATAGATGGCTAGAGGCATGACATTGGCTGAAGCACCTGAATCTACCAGATAGTTGTGTAAATTTTTCCCAAATATTCGGACAGTCAGTAGAAAAGGCGGAACTTCAGTCTTCTCTTTATACATGGCCACATTTGCATTTGCCATCTTCTTTCCCTTTTCCAAAGGTTTGGTAGTAGGTTCAGAATATGTTTTGATCAGGTTATCTCTTTGTTCAAAAATTTGGGCTAACTCATGGAGAGTGATATTAGCTTTGATCTTCTTCATGTCCTCCACTATATTATATCCCTTATTGAGTGGAGGGACAAACGCATCTGGTCCTCTCGGATTTCCTCCCTTGGGTGGGGATGGGTTATTGCTTGAAGATGGATCTGGAGGAACACTGTGGGAGTTGTCCGGAGGGGTAGATGTAGTGTTGGGCTCCAGATTTCTATTTTTGAGGTTGTAGTTGTCCCTCCTGTACTGTTGAAAGGCTTGCACTTCGTCCATGGGTAGCTCCACAACATTCTCTGATTCTTCTGGGAAAGTGAAAGAATCTAACACCATAGCTGCACTATGTTTGGATGAACTTGGAGCATCCGCAGTTCTTTGATGTTTAGGAGAAACCAACTCACCAGATAGAGCTTCAAAGGCATTAGAGAACTCCAAGCAATCCAATTCCCCATGCTTGAGAAGTGGCATGTATCCTGCACCAGTTAGGCAAAGCCAAGTCACAAATATTTACATCATGCCCTTTACCTTTATAATCTTTATTGGGTTCGTATGGGGGCCGAGTGAATCTATTTTGTTGATAAGGAAATCTGTTTGGGTTTTCGTCGGTGGACACTTGCCTTTTGAAAGTCAAAAAGTCATTTGCCAACTTTTGGACCACCCTTGAAACTTCCTCAACTCTTGTGTTATCAGATTCTTTATCCGGATTCTGTACATTTTCAGCGAGTGTTACAACCAATGGATTTCCTGATGGTGGAGTTTGATGTACTGGCAACATCATCTGATGTGGTATGGGATTGAAAATAGGGGTACCTTGTGTGACCAAAGGAATTTGATGAGCATTCAGAGGTTGAGGTCCCAACTGTCTTTCCAGAACCAAAGCTTCTTTGTAAGCCTCTGTTAGATTGGTAATAGAGGCATCTCTTTTCAAGAAAATAGAAGTCATTGGATCTAGAGAATTCCTAAAAATTTCTAATGCCAGGTCTGCATTTGGCACATAATAACCAATCAGTCTACCATAAGCCTTCTGAAATCTGACATTGTAAGATCTGACAGATTCATTTATTTCTCTTTTAATACCAGAAAATTGCTGATATAATACACTGGGATCTATCACTTCACCAAAGCTGCGATACAAAAACCTTTTCCAAGTCATTCCAACTGGTAATAGAATCGTTAGTGAGATTTAGAAACCAGTCGTAAGCTCCCTCCTGGAGAGTGAATGGGAACAATCTGCAAGCCACATCTTCATGCTGTACATTTAACAATTTTAGAGCATTCTTGAATGCTACTAGGTGTTCTTCCGCTGTCCTAGTTCCATCATGCTTGTATCTGGGAAGATATCTCTCAGGATTTTTGGGTAGGTCATGGGCTGCACCCGGGATATTTAAGGCAGTGGAACCCAACCAGTTTGCCATTACTACTTGATTGACGATGATACTTTCAGTTGTAGTTGGAGTAACTACAAGTGGTGACAAAACTATTTCAGACAAGGACTTGGCCCTTCTGAGGCTGCTTCTTCTGGGGGTTTCTAACTCAGGCACAAGGAGCTCTCCAGCTCTGGAGTGGGACCTTGTTACTCTATAATTAGAATCCAGCTTTTTCACCAGCACTTACAACCTTACAATCCTTAACAAACTACTGAACTTCAGGCCCTCCTTCTAGCGCCAATTTTAAATGTTGGTGTTGAGTTTCGCTGTTTAGGCAAAAACTCAAACAAACAAGTTTTAAAAGGCTGAGGAGGAGGGAAAAAGGCTACCAGACTCTGGATAAAACATAGTATTTGTTAAATACCACATACAATCATATTTCTCAACCCAAGCGCACTAAGAACGTAAGTTCGGCCCTCCTTCTAGCGCCAATTTTAAATGTTGGTGTTGAGTTTTGTGGTTTAGGAAAAACTTAAACAAACAAGATTAAAAAGAGCTAAAGAGGAGGGAAAAGGATTCAAAAGATAAAACACCAGACTCCACAAACAACTTACAATAGAAGGAGTTCGGCCCTCCTTCTAGCGCCAATTTTAAATGTTGGTTCGACTTTTATACACACCCTGTGAAGAATGAGCATGAAAACCCGATAACACTTATAAGGGATAAATCCCACTCACTTTAGGATCTTGCTTATTATCCAAGGTGTGAGTTACCGAGTTGGGTCGAATGTCTATTCACTCTTTTCGCTTCTAGAATAGTTTCAAGTGGACTGTCCGTTACCTTACAACGGGTTCTGGACTTGTTCGGTAATGTTTTTGGAATTGGTTATCTTTGTGGACACTCAGATTTACAATCAGTTCTTTGATCTAGCTCTTTATGTTTTAGCAGTTTTAAATAAAAGACAAATTCTAAAGAAAATAAAAATGGATCATTCAATCGGTGGAACAGAGAGAGTAGAGTAGGGCAGAAAGAGAAGTTTACCTAACTTAGCTGCAAAACCAAAACTACCAATTTTAGTTATACCGGTTAGCTTCACAATAGAACAAATCAAAGAGGAAAGTGTCCAACTTTCTAAGATCACCTTCCACTAAGAGCATAAGATAGAGACAAAACAGATCTGAAAGAAAATCACAAACAGAAGGAAAGTCAGTTGAAATTGGTATCTCTCACCAGCAGCTTAGCTCGCACAGTGAGGACAGAGCAATTAGAACAGGCTTGAACCTTAAATCTGTAATTTTCCCTAGCATACAATAAAAAGAATGAAGCCTAGTAGCATACCCAATCTTTGATAACACAGATCTACAACATAAATTAAATAAACCTTAATGAAATAAAAACAAAAGAAGATGAACTTATCGCAATCTGAAAGAGATTAGGCTCCTGGCCATGCTATCAAAGAAAATGAAACTACACCAACTCCAGGTCCAGAACAAAGCATTCAAACAAGATTTGCAGGAAATTGCTCCAATAGCTTTTTATTCTAAGTTTTCGCCTCCAAAATTTACATCCGAAAGAAGTATATATAGACTCAGGACAAACCCTGATCTTTTCAAAAATATCTTCTTCCAAAACCCTAAATCTTATCACCTTAAACTCTACTACCCAGGTTTTACAATATAAGGCCCTTTAAAAATAGAGTTTTGATAAACCCTAACCATTCTGCAAATCTTAGTGCAGTTACTTGCCATAAATGGAGAAGGCATGATCTGATATTATTCTCATCCATCTGTAACTACAAGTAAATATCTTCATTTTTTGGTGCATCTGCCGGGAGCGTCTCATTAATTCCTCAGAGAAATTCGGAATGAGTCACTGGTTTCTCTGACATTTTATCTTCGCAGAGCCGCTTCTGAGTTAAAATTCTCTGCACGCCATTACTTTCACCATAAATTCTCCTGTTAAATGCATCCATCGGCAAATTTCGATAAGCTGTGTAGATATTTTCATTTTCCGGTCAATTTTCGACATATTCCATTAAATGAGGCAGCTGCTTAGTCACCGTAAAGTCTCTTTGCGGCCAGATCTATAAAATCTGGATGGACCAAAAATTCTCGGCATCTCACATTTCCATCTGACGGCCTTCACTTGATCCGTGCTTATTTTGTCTTTTTCGCCATTACTTCCGCTAGTATGCAACTGCCAGATGGCTTTCTGCAAAAGACAAAACCAGGATTAGCATTTTAATATTATTAAATTAAAACCCTAATGCTCATTATATGTCGGCTTGATTTCTTTTGACACGTGTCACGATAACGCGACGTTTTCCTCAAGCTACTTTTCATTTTGGCCTCTTTGTCACGAAATCGTGACACTTTTGTCGTGAAATCGCGACATGTCATGAAATCATGACGTCCTCTTTACTTTTCTTTTCACTCTTTGCCATGAAACCGTGACATGTCATGATTTCGTGACATGTCGCAGAAATTGACGACGTCCCCGCACTTGGCATTCCATTTTCCCTCTTTGTCGTGAAATCGTGACATGTCACAATGTGACGTTTGTCAGAAATCGTGACATTCCCTGCACTTTGCTTCCATTCTCCTCTTTGTCGCAAAACCGCGACATGTCACGATTTCGTGACATGTCACGAAATCGTGACGTCCTCCACTTCGCCTCCATTGCCTCTTTGTTGCGAAACCGCGACATGTCACGATTTCATGACATGTCACGAAATCGTGACGTTTTCCATACTTGGCACTTTCTTTCCAAATAGGTCGCGATATCGCGACGTTTTCTACAAGATTTCCTTTTTCAAAACATGTCGCGATATCGCGACGTTTTCATCACTTGGTTCTTTTAGTCCAAATATGTCGCGATATCGTGACATTTTCATCACTTGGTCTTTTCTTCCAAAACACGTCACGATATCGTGACTTTTCACACTTTTTTTTTCGATCGGCTTTCCGTTGCGATTTCAAATGAAATATGTCGCGATATCGCGACGTTTCCAAAAACGAAAATGTCGCGATATCGCGACGTTTCCAAAAATGGAAATGTCGCGAAATCGCGACGTTTCCAAAAATGGAAATGTCGCGAAATCGCGACGTTTTCATTACTTAGCAAATTTTCCAGAAATTGTAGGTTGACTCCAATGAATTCATTCATCTGTATTCTGCATTTTTACATATTTAGTGAAAGATCTTCTTTACTCATAATGATTCTAACATTTAAAAAATGAATTCTAAATTGAAATCAAAGCCATATGCAAGCCTACTTGGATACTTTGATATAGGCAAAACTTGAAGAAGAAGGAGGCAAGCAAAATTTGGAATTAAACCTGAAAAACATCAAGAGGGTCCCTACGGCAAAATGAAAACTAAATATTTTCAAAGGATGGAATTTCATTTTTTTAGTGGGGGTGTGTTGCTTCTCAACAGGTTTCTTTCTCCCACTTGAATCTTTAAGGAATATTCTTTTAAAAAAATATTTTATTCAAAGCTTTATAAGTTCCTTTTAATGTTTTATTTTTTGAATGGACTTGTGATATGCCTATGACACTTAGTGTTGTGTGTTTTAGCTCTTTGTAGGAAGATAACATGATTTTGAACCTTTTGAATAATTTTATTGGGTATTCAACCTAAAACATCTTCTTAGAGTCATCATTGATGCTTGAAATGATTTCTTATTTTGTGAGGTATACTATCTGATTTATGCCTAATTTGTGAATCATGTTGACAAGTATTTTTGTATTGAGATATACTTTGACAACATCCTTAGTGCTTATGCTGAAAGGTTTATTTCTCATAACATTTGTAGTGATTATTGAAGAGATTTTTCCTTCCCTAGGCTTGATGACTTATGCTATTTGATTTATTGTTATCCTATATAATTATCCCAGTCAGAATAATTATGCCTCACATGGAGTTACATAACAGAGCCTTAGCTGAGAGCATGGGGTTTGGATTAATCGAGGGTCTTTGAGAGTTTTTTACAAGGTTGACTCATTGTTATGATGTGATATTTTAGGCACACTTGAAATCATAGGAAAAGAGATAAGAGAGAAAGTAAAACAACTCAAAGAAAATAAAAATATAAACTAACAAAAGTGGTGATGTGCCAAAATATTGGCTAAAATTTACCTACATAATAGGCCTGAATGATATGTACCAACAATGAACACTTCCTCTCATTCACATTGATTAATCCTAGATGAATTTACCAATGTATATGCACATAAAGAAATGGGTTACCGTGAGAGTCACAAATTCCTAGTCAAAAAATTGATCTAGGCCTCCCACACACATATATGTAAATAAAACACAAGATTTAGGTGGAAACTATAGAACATACACATAGATAAATGGATCAGCATGAGAGCCATATATGACTAATCAAAAAATTGACATAGGCCTCCATATTTATATATATATGCAAATAATTTTTACAAGGATTATGCCAGAAGTGGGGGTTTAATTTACCATAAGCCACATAGAAGCCAATTGATCTATAGAAAGATATGAAATAAAAGCTTACAAATGTAAACTTGTTGATCCTCCTTATAGTATTAGACTACTATTATTTATAGATGCAATAGGGGGACTTTCCCTCTAAAATTATTTGTAGGTGGGGTTTGACAATTTTAGCTACCTCTTCTAGGGATCTTGAAAATTGAATGGGCTACCCTTGGTCATATTAGCTGTCAAATCTAGTATTGGCATCACCATACTTTAATGGATCTATTTATTTTAGTTTTTCTAAGGTTTTGGTGATGGTTTTGAGATTTTTGATGTTCTTGATTCTTTCAAAATTTGATGCATTCCTATCGTTGAATGGAATTTCTTGTTACTAGCATTGGTAAGAGATCACAAAACTCTTGATATCAAAGTTATCTAGGAGGAAGATCCTCTAGTCTTCTTATTTTATCATTTGTCAAGAATTTGCTTTCCTACATTTTACAACTTTCCATTACTTTCGATTGTCGGGGATAATCTTGACATTTTTCTTTCAAAATATTTTAAGCACCTTCATGTTCTAAATCCTTTTCCTTCACTTGCTATCTTCATAAAATTACAACCACCCTAGATCAAAAATTTACCTTCCTCAGGATTTTTCCTTAGGCCCAAATTAGTAGTGAGGATTCACTATAGTTTTGGCAGCTCATAGGGGCCTTCTAGCTTACTAAAAGGAGAACCTAAAATTACCTTTATCCTTGGGCACAAATTTGTGAGTCTCAAAAATATTGTAAAAATAAAAATAAGAAAGAAAATAAAATGATGATAAAATTCCAATATCAATAGACTTTTCCTTGGGTTTATTGAGTCTTTGACAATATTTGTGCTTGATTGGTACTATATTTACTGATATTCTCACAATGACACTGAGAGGGGGGGGGGTGAATCAGTGTAGCTAAAAATCTAATCTGCAACTCTTAAAACTGAAGCAAAGAGAACTTGAAAACAGATAAAGCAATAATCACAAAAGAGCACACCACAACACACAATGTAACGAGGTTCACCAATTTGGCTACTCCTCAAGAATGACCGCTTGGACTACGGTCCAAATCCAGCCTTTGCAAAACACCAATTTTACAATCTGTTTACCAAAGACCCACTGGAAGGAGCACCAACCCCCGATTTATCTACACCAATAGAAAGGAGCACCAACCCCTATCCAAGCACCTACTTGGATCCCTATTTTGAAAGTTATATTAATGACATACAAATGCCTTCACTTTTACAAGACCCTGACTGGTCTCCAATTTATCAAAATACAGTAAACACTTCCTGCTCAGCCTATCGCTCTCTTACAACACTCTTCTCACCCTCTTTCGGTAGCACTTTCACACATACGGCAACAACCTTTATTCTTCATGCAGACCTGCTTTTATAACATATTAGTCTCTATTTTTAACTTCCATTTTTACGCATGCAACCCGTAACTGTTTCTTAAATATTCTATTCTGCCACTTGTCAACTGTAACTTCATCTTTATGTAACTCCTTTTGCGTATATAAAGTGGGCATTTCGTTAAACACGTTACATGCAACATATACCTCTACCATGACTGTTCGTATTCTTTTCTGTGCATGCATGCATTTTTTGATTCTATTTATGCGACTGTTCGATTTCTCCTTCTTTGACTGTTCTTAAAATAGTTGCATGATTTCTATCTGTAACTGCACCTATAACTATCGCATTTACTCCAGTTAACTCTTCTTATTTTGGTTGCATGCTTTTCCTCTACAACTGCCCCTTTAACTGTTGTTCTGTTCCAGTTAACTGTCTGTTATCGTGCTGTTGTGACCTATCATGAAATCGTGACACTTCTGTATCTTTCTGCCCTTCTCGCCTTTTACCCATGAAAATACATGTCATGAAATCATGACATTTTTGGCCTCCTTGTTCACCTCTTGTCTTGCAGCCACGAAAACCAGACATGTCACGAAATCATGACACTTTTCGCTTCCTTGCACTTCTCTGCCTTCTGCCCGTGAAAATGGAACATGTCGCGAAATCGTGACACTTTCTTGCCTTGTGCCTTTTCTATCTTGTGCTTTTTTGCCTTTCAACTCTCCTTGCTCCTGAATCGAAATCGTGACACTTTCTCTCCTTGGCGCTTTCTCTTCGATCCTGTCACGAAATCGTGACACTTTCTCTCCTTGGCGCTTTCTCTTCGATCCTGTCATGAAATCGTGACACTTTCTCTCCTTGGTGCTTTCTCTTCGATCCTATTGAAATCGTGACACTTTCTCTCCTTGGTGCTTTCTCTTCGATCTTGTCATGAAATCATGACACTTTCTCTCCTTGGCGCTTTCTCTCCGATCCTCGTCATGAAATCATGACACTTTCTCTCCTTAGCGCTTCCTCTTAGAACCTGTCATGAAATCGTGACACTTTTCTTTGCGAGCTCCTTCTCCTCGAGCATGTCGCAAAATCATGACAGTTTTCTTTGCCTGCGCCTCTTCTTCAAACATGTCACGAAATCATGACAGTTTTTCTACTTGCCTTCTTCTCTGCCAACATGTCACGAAATCATGACAGTTTTCCTTGCGCCTTCTCTCTCCTCGGCCATGTCACGAAATCATGACAATTTTGCTTGCGCCTTCTCTCTCCTCGGCCATGTCACGAAATCATGACAATTTTGCTTGCGCCTTCTCTCTCCTCATCCATGTCATGAAATCATGACAATTTTGCTTGCGCCTTCTCTCTCCTCGGCCATGTCATGAAATCGTGACAATTTTGCTTATGCCTTCTCTCTCCTTCCATGTCACGAAATCATGACAATTTTCTTGCCCTCCTCTCTCTCCTCATCCATGTCATGAAATCGTCGACGAGAAAACATGTCACGATATCGCGACAGCTTTTCTTACTTGTCTTTTTCTTTGATTTTTTGAATCTGGGCCACTTCTGTCTTTTTGGAAATTCACTGTACATGTTCTGACTGACCTCCGAACTCCTGTCCACTGCATCAATCGCATCAACCGATCTATCTGTCTGTGTTGACAACAATGACAATACTTTTGCTGCACCTTGCTCAACAATCTCCCCCTTTGGAATTGTTGGCAACACTCATGCACTCTCCTGTAATTCTTCTCCCCCTTTGACAATAATACCAAAGGGCTGCTGCAGACTCCCCCGAGTCTATGCACAACATTCTCAGATACACATTGTTATAGTTAGCAAAAATCATGAATATGAGCAAAACTATAAACATAGGCATAAATGCTCCCCTTGAGAATGTGATCCCAATTGATAGTCAGTTCTTGGGAAATGTGACTACTCCCAACTTACTTCGAAGGTACTCAAAAACTTCCTTTGGTAATGGTTTTGTGAATATATCTGCTACTTGCTCTGTAGTCGAAACAAAATCCAATTTGACCTCCCCTTCTGCAACTTTATCCTTCAAGAAGTGATACCGGATTGCAATATGTTTGGTTCGAGAATGCATAACCGGATTCTTTGATATGTTAATAGCACTAGTGTTATCACATTTAACTGAAATTGGCTCTTTGAAGTGAATACCCAGATCTTTCAGGGTTTGTCTCATCCATAATATCTGTGTACAACATGTTGTTGCTGCAATGTATTCTGCCTCTGCTATGGAAAGAGAGACTGATTCTTGTTTCTTGTTGTGCCATGCTACCAACCTGTCTCCAAGATAAAATGCTCCTCCACTGGTACTCTTTCTATCATCAATACATCCTTGCCCAATCTGCATCGAATATGCAATAAGAGTGAAGTCCTTACCTTTTGGGTACCATAACCCATACTCCATAGTACCCTTGAGGTACCTAAAAATCCTCTTCACGGTTTTCACATGAGTCTCTTTGGGACTAGCCTAAAATATTGCCACCATGCATACTGCCTATAAGATATCTGGTCTGGTAGCTGTCAAATACAGCAGGCTTCCAATCATAGACTCGTACATGGTTTGATCTACATCCGGAGATTTTTCATCCTTGCTCAACTTGCAACCTGTTGTCATGGGAGTGCTGACAGGTTTACTATCCTCCATTGTGAACTTTTTCAACATTTCTTTCACATATTTAACTTGAGAGATAAAAATGCCCTTTTTATTTTGATTGACTTGTAGTCCTAGGAAATAAGAAAGTTCACCAATCATAGACATCTCAAATTCTTTCTTCATTTTAGTTGCTATGTCTTTACAATATTCATCCATGCTGCTGCCAAATATTATATCATCTACATAAACAACAAGTACAATAAGATGGCCATTCTCTGTTTTGACATATAAATTGTTGTCCACCATACCTTTCTTGAACCCCTATTTAATAAGATAGTTATCCAACCTTGCATACCATGCTCTGGGTGCCTGTTTTAGACCATACAATGCTTTCTTTAACTTGCAAACAAAATCGGGATTGTCACCGAGTTGGAAGCCATCTGGTTGTTCAATGTACACCTCTTCTTCCAGTTTTCCATTCAAAAATGCTGATTTTACGTCCATTTGATATACTTTGAAATTTTTATGAACTGCTAAAGCCAAAAACATTCTGATTGCCTCTAGTCTAGCTACTGGTGCAAAGGTTTCCTCAAAATCAATGCCTTCAACCTGAGCATAGCCTTTACAGACCAATCTTGCCTTATTTCTGACAACCTGTCCGTCTTCATTTAATTTATTTCAAAAAATCCATTTAGTACCGATTATGTTTTTATTTGCTGGCCGTGGTACTAATTCCCAGGTTTTGTTTTTCTCAATCTGATCTAGTTCTTCATTAATTGCCTTCATCCAACTTTCATCTGTGCTTGCTTCAGCAATATTTTTGGGTTCAATGCTGGATAATAGAGAGTAGTTCCGTACTACTGCTCTTCTTGTCTGTATACCAACTATTGGGTCCCCAATAATCTGTTCTCTGGGATGATTTTTTTGCCAGCTGCCTGTTTTGAATTTCTTGTTCTCTTCTTCTTCTGAGTCAATTCTTAAATCAGCTGGGTCAATTTTTTGATTTTCTTCTGTTTCCATTTCTTCATCTCCTTCAATGACTTCTTCATAAATAGGGTAGTTTTCTTGATAAGTAATTTCTCGATCTCTACCTTCATCAACTTTAACATCTGCACTCTCCACAATTTTCTTTAGCCTCTTGTTGTAACATGTGTAGGCTTTGCTTTTTGTCGAGTAACCAAGAAAAATACCTTCGTCAGCTCTATCTTCAAACTTATCGAGATTATCTTCAGTTCGTTTGATATAACACTTGCTGTCGAACACTTTGAAGTATCTTGTTGTTGCTTTCCTACCGAACCACAGCTCATAAGGAGTTTTGCTTTCATGCGTCCTTAACATGCACCTATTTTGAATGTAAACTGTAGTATGTACTACCTCTTTCCAAAATCTGTCAGCTATTTTGTTCTCAGCTAACATTGTCCGTGCCATTTCTTGCATAGTCCTATTCTTCCTTTCAACAACACCATTCTGCTGAGGTGTCCTTGCTGCTGAAAACTGTCTTCTGATCCCATATTTTTGATAGTATTCTGCAAACTCCTCTGAGATAAACTCTCCTCCTCTGTCTGATCTTAGGCATTTAATTCTTTTTCCAATTTGATTCTCAACCTATTTTTTAAAAATCTTGAACATCTCAAAGGCATCTGATTTAAGCTTTAAAAATAGTACCCATGTCATCCTGGAGTAGTCATCTATGAACAACATAAAGTATTTGTCACCATTTATGCTTTGTGTTCTCATGGGTCCACATAAATCAGTATGTATCAGCTCTAACGGTTTGCTGGTGAAGTATTCCTTTGCTTTAAATGTGGATCTAGTTTGCTTCCCTTTTTGGCATGAAGCACAGATGCTATTTACTGGTTTGCCAATGGTAGGTATATCTCTTACTACTCTTTTTGAACTTATTTTTACCAGATTGTCAAAGCTAATATGACCGAGCCTCTTGTGCCACAACCAATTTTCATCTTCCTGTCCAATCAAGCATGCTCCTTCTAAAGTTTTTGAGAGAGTATATAGATTTCTAGAAGTCCTCGATCCAAGTAGCTATCAGCTTCCCACTGTGTGCTTTTCTGACTTCACAACCCTGCTTCTTAAAGATGACTTCATGACCTCTATCACAGATTTGACTTACGCTCAGTAAGTTGTGCTTCAAACCAATTACAAACAGAACTTCTTTGGAATTGATCTTTCCATCACTTATCTTGACTGATCCTTTGCCAACTATTTTGGCTCCATCATTATTTCCAAACTTTACAGAGCCCCCTTCATATTTTTGTAATTTTTCAAATTTTTGTTTATCTCCTGTCATGTGACTGGAGCATCCACTATCCAATATCCATGGTGCAGATTTGTTCTGTGCTTTGAATGTTGTCTGTACAATCAAGGATTCCTTTTCTTCCTTGAGTTGCTCTTTTTCTTTCCATTCTGATTTGACTGTAGTTTTGGTCACTTGTTTAGACTTTTCTTTGTCAGTGGCCTGTGCATGTTTATCTGGGAATTTTCTGTTTTGCCTTAAACTGTTTGGTTGAGTTCTTCTTCCCTGATATTTATTTGTTGCATATGTGCTTCTACAGTTTCTTGCAATGTGTCCAAAGTTATGACAGTTATAGCATTCTACTGCATAATCCATCAAGGGTGAAAAGACATTTCTACTGGTAAAATTTCTTTGTCCTATATTATAAATGCAGTCTAAAATCTTATGACCATAAGTATTGCATTTAAAACAATAACCAAAAAAGGAATGATTGAACCTGGGAGTTGGTCTTTGCCAATTTGTAGTAGGAGCCACAAATTTTCTTCTCCTTTGATGTGTGACTTTTGTGAATCCCTCATTGTCAATAGTCTTCTCGTGCCTGGCATTGTTGCTTTCTTTTGCAAGATTCATTTTTCTTTGGTCAACCTTGATTTTATCCTCTTTCTTTACTGGTTCTACAGTTATGGCCTTTGATCCACTTGATGATTCTCCTTCGACAAACCCCAAGCCAAACTTGATGCCTGTAGTCCTCTGACTATTTATAATCTTTTCAAGCTTTGCAGAACTTCCTTCAAGTTTGTGATAGCAACTCAATTTTTGATTCTTTTCTTCTAGCCGCATTCTTAAAACAACAATCTCTTCTTCTAGTTTGCTGCACTCATCTATTCTCATGGTTAACTGTACTTCAAGTTCTTCAGACATTTTCTTAAATTCTTCTGTCTATACTTTCAAACTATTTATTATGTCATTCGCATCCTCAAGCTTTCTTGAGACCTTATTATTCTTTTTCCTTTCTGTCTTCAACTCTTTAAGTGCAGCAACCAACTCTCCTTCCAGATAAACTTCAACCTCATCCTTACTTTTTGTATCACCTTCCTATTTTTCTTCTATTTTTGCTTCTTCAAATGCCATGAACAGAGCTTCACTTGTTTCTTCTTCAGAATCTTCACCTGAGCTATCTTCAAAAGAGCTGACATTCTTGGATATGAAACTTTTCTTTTTGAAATTGCTTTTCCTAAAGTTTGGTTTCTTCTTCCAGTCACTTCTTTCTTGGTGTGACCCTTCATCACTTTTGGTTTTCTCATTCATTGGACACTTAGCTGCAAAGTGACCAACCCCTCCACAATTGAAACACTTAAATGGTAACTTTCCTCTATATTTTCCTTTTCCCTTTGTAAGTTTTCGAACAAAGTTGGCTTTCGTTTCATCCGATGTCTCTTCATCCTCAGATTCTTGTTCAGCTTTTGTATTCTTGTGTGCTTTAAAAGTAGCTTCTCTGTCTATGGGCTTAGTTTGTCCTATTCTCATTTCATATGCAGTCAAAGAGCCATGCATCTCATCCATGCTAAAACTATTTAGATCTTTAGCCTCTTCTATTGCAAAAACTTTAGAATTAAATCTTTTGTGAAGAGTTCTAAGTACCTTTTTCATGACAACCGCATCTTCGATTTTTTTGTCGAGTCCTCCGATTGCATTAATGATTCCATTGACTCTCAACATATAGGCCTCTATGTTCTCATCGTCATTCATTTGTAATGCTTCGAACTGAGCTCGATGAGTTTGTAGCTTGGCTTCCTTGATCTTGCTGTCTCCTTCATGGATGCTCTTCAGTTTGTCCCACATGTCTTTTGTTGATGTACAGCTCATGATCCTTATCAGTTCACTGTCTACTAGCCCACACATTATGGCATTCTATGCTTTGGAGTTATTCTCAAACTTCTTCTTCTCAACAGTATCTGTTGGAGGAGTAGCGGGTACTGTGTATCCATTTTCTATTGACTCCCAAATGTCGTATCCTAACGCACTCAGATATGTCTACATCCTGAGTCTCCAGAATGAGTAATTAGTTCCATTGAACAAAGGAGCTTTGTTTGATGAGAATCCTTCATTACCTGCCATTGTGTTCCTTCCAAGATCACCTAAGCTGATTAAGCTTTGTTCAGGAACCTTGCTCTGATACCAATTGATATTCTCACAATGACACTGAGAGGGGGGGTGAATCAGTGTAGCTAAAAATCTAATCTACAACTCTTAAAACTGAAGCAAAGAGAACTTGAAAATAGATAAAGCAATAATCACAAAAGAGCACACCACAACACACAATGTAATGAGGTTCACCAATTTGGCTACTCCTCAAGAATGACTGCTTGGACTACGGTCCAAATCCAGCCTTTGCAAAACACCAATTTTACAATCTGTTTACCAGCACCCACTGGAAGGAGCACCAACCCCTGATTTATCTACACCAATAGAAAGGAGCACCAACCCCTATCCAAGCACCTACTTGGATCCCTGTTTTGAAAGTTATATTAATGACATACAAATGCCTTCACTTTTACAAGACCCTAACTGGTCTCCAATTTATCAAAATACAATAAACACTTCCTGCTCAGCCTGTCGCTCTCTTACAACACTCTTCTCACCCTCTTTCGGTAGCACTTTCACACATACGGCAGCAACCTTTATTCTTCATGTAGACCTGCTTTTATAACATATTAGTCTCTATTTTTAACTTCCATTTTTATGCATGCAACCCGTAACTATTTCTTAAATATTCTATTCTGCCACTTGTCAACTGTAACTGCATCTTTATGTAACTCCTTTTGCATATATATTTAGTGGGCATTTCGTTAAACACGTTACATGCAACATATACCTCTACCATGACTGTTCGTATTCTTTTCTGTGCATGCATGCATTTTTTGATTCTATTTATGCGACTGTTCGATTTCTCCTTCTTTGACTGTTCTTAAAATAGTTGCATGATTTCTATCTATAACTACACCTGTAACTATCGCATTTACTCCAGTTAACTCTTCTTATTTTGGCTGCATGCTTTTCCTCTACAACTACCCCTTTAACTGTTGTTCTGTTCCAGTTAACTGTCTGTTATCGTGTTGTTGCGACCTGTCGCGAAATCGTGACACTTCTGTATCTTTCTGCCCTTCTCGCCTTTTACCCACGAAAATACATGTCATGAAATCATGACATTTTTGGCCTCCTTGTTCACCTCTTGTCTTGCAGCCACGAAAACCAGACATGTCACGAAATCGTGACACTTTTCGCTTCCTTGCACTTCTCTGCCTTCTGCCCGCGAAAACGAAACATGTCACGAAATCGTGACACTTTCACTGCCTTGTGCCTTTTCTGTCTTTGGCCAGCGAAAACACATGTCGCGAAATCATGACACTTTTCGCTTCCTTGCACTTCTCTGCCTTTTCCCGCGAAAATGGAACATGTCACGAAATCGTGACACTTTTCCTCCTTGGCGCTTTCTCTTCGAACCTGTCATGAAATCGTGACACTTTCTCTCCTTGGCGCTTTCTCTTCGATCCTGTCGTGAAATCGTGACACTTTCTCTCCTTGGCGCTTTCTCTTCGATCCTATCATGAAATCGTGACACTTTCTCTCCTTGGCGCTTTCTCTTCGATCCTGTCATGAAATCGTGACATCTTCATGAAATCGTGACACTTTCTCTCCTTGGCGCTTTCTCTTCGATCTTGTCATGAAATCGTGACACTTTCTCTCCTTAGCGCTTCCTCTTGGAACCTGTCACGAAATCGTGACACTTTTCTTTGCGAGCTCCTTCTCCTCGAGCATGTCGCGAAATCATGACAGTTTTCTTTTCCTGTGCCTCTTCTTCAAACATGTCACGAAATCATGACAGTTTTTCTACTTGCCTTCTTCTCTGCCAACATGTCGTGAAATCGTGACAGTTTTCCTTGCGCCTTCTCTCTCCTCGGCCATGTCATGAAATCATGACAATTTTGCTTGTGCCTTCTCTCTCCTCGGCCATGTCATGAAATCATGACAATTTTGCTTGCGCCTTCTCTCTCCTCGTCCATGTCATGAAATCATGACAATTTTGCTTGCGCCTTCTCTCTCCTCGGCCATGTCACGAAATCATGACAATTTTGCTTGCGCCTTCTCTCTCCTTGGCCATGTCATGAAATCATGACAATTTTGCTTGCGCCTTCTCTCTCCTCGTCCATGTCGCAAAATCATGACAGAAAACATGTCACGATATCGCGACAGTTTTCTTACTTGTCTTTTTCTTTGATTTTTTGAATCTGGGCCACTTCTATCTTCTTGGAAATTCACTGTACATGTTCTGACTGACCTCTGAACTCCTGTCCACTGCATCAACTGCATCAACTGATCTATCTGTCTATGTTGACAACAATGACAATACTTTTGCTGCACCTTGCTCAACATTTAATTCATCTACTTAGATAGCTAGAGTATTCATGATCCAAGCATGCTTAAGGGTAACTCTTTAGGTGAATTACATATATAGGTATAGGGGGCATCTCCTTCTATATTTTCTAGCCCAAATGACTTTCCATCCTTACAACTTGTAATGATGTATGACTCACTCAAAAATGTATTAAAATTAGTATGATTTCTAAGTTTGCTTTTGTGTTCATCCCATCTAAGAATCATATCGCCAATTTCAAAAGTTTGTAGAGTAGCTCTTTTATCAAACCATATTTTGATTATTTCTTGATGTTTTTGAAATTGTTCTCCAACCTCTTTCCTTTGTTCTTCAAGCTTTAGTAGTTCTCCCAAACTCACTATTATTGAATCATTTTCTTAAAATTCTATGTAATGCAACAATTGGAGTGGCGTTAGCTCTATAGAAATGGGTAACCTAGCCTACTTGTCATAGAATAAATTGTATGGGGAGAACCCTATTGACCTTTTTGGATTAATAGGGTCTATCCAAAGAGATTTTTTTAGATGAATATTCCATCATCACTGATATATTGATCCAATCCTTTTTAAAATATTTAGTTTTTATTTGGTGATTCAGCCAAACCATTACCTTGTGGATAATAATTTGAAGAAGCTTTTCAATATATACCATGCTAAAGTGTGAATCGAGTAATATTTGGCCCTATGAATACCTTGATATTGCCTGTTATTATTGTATTAGGAATACCAAATTTGGTTATGATATCTTCCAAAAGTTCTATGATCATATTTTTAGTAGCTTCCTTTAGAGGAATTACCTCAACCCACCTGGTAAAATATAGTCTTTATGAGTTGTATCCATATTACCATGGTTAAGAACATACCTTATCCAAAAAAGACACCTAAAAATCCTTTATGTTTGCTTTATGAGACAAAGAAACACCCAAGTAAATTGACAACTTTTTTCAATTTTAAACCTTGAAATATTCATAAAAAATCATTGTAAATCAAGGGACAATGTTAATGAAAAATCCTAGATTTTATATAAATAACAAAGTTTTCAATGTACTTTTCATAGTATGATAATATTTATTTAAACTCCATGACCTCATTGATAGAGAGATGACCCAGAAGAAAAGTGTCAACAACAAATTAGAGATGAGATTTTAAGGGGCCATTTTTTGCAACTTGATTACCTTTGATTTTTCTTTTTATTTGCCTTTGAGAAATATCTTCTTGATGCCTTTGCAAGAATAATTAATAGATAAGGAGATATTTTATCCCCTTGGTGAATTCCACAATATGACATGAAATAATCAATAGGATAATCATTAATCAAAATAGAATATTTTGCAATGCTATAACAACATCTAGTCCATTTACACCAAGTGTAATCTAAACCAAACCTTTTGAGAATAATATATAGAAAACTTTACTTAACCCTATCGTATGCTTTGCTCATATCTAATTTCATAAGCATACCTTATTTTTTCATGGAATGAAGAGAATGTATGGCCTCCTGCGCTATGATTATACTAGAATTTGTTTACCATGAATAAAAATTGTTAGAAATAGTGTCTATTCCATAATTTGGGTTATGTAAATATATCTTCCAAGATACATACTTAGATTAATTTAGGGGTAAGTTATCTAGTTACTTCATGCAATGTAATAAATGCACAAATATAAATTTGCAAGTTGTACATGTGCAAATTATCCCTTGCATAGCTAGGTAGAGTGTTGGCCAAGTATCTTATTTTACCTATATAAGGAAGGTATCATTGTTAGATAGATAGAGTCGAGGGATAGAGTTTGATAGTGTAGCTTAGTGCTTATAGTTTTGTGTGTATTACCATCCATTGGTGATGGGTGTAATGTAATTTAGTAGCTTTATAATGAAGTGTTAATTTCCTCCATAACTACATTGTATTCTTTTATATAATTTTTATTTATTGCATATTTTAGTCATCTAGCATATTAAATTTATTTTATATTATTCTACATCTTGTGATTTCTATCTCTTGATTCTCGTTACATCAAAATTTAATAGTGCTATCAAAGCCATGGTATATCTAGTCTATGTAGGTCAATAGGGAAACCACCATTGTCATTAAGCTTGAGTCTTTTGTCAAACTGACATGCCATTGGACCAACCACTGTCAAAAGATCTCAGAAGAGTCTAAGTGGTAGAATTAGGGAGATCCCAAGTGAGAATTGAAAGAAATTTTAGTTCTAGAAATATCGAGATTGCATTTGACTAGATTATTTACACAGACTTACAGGATAAACTTGTGAAGACCAAGACTCAACATTCAATCCACTAGATTGATAAATCTAGTGAAGATCATCTAGGAAATCTAAAATTTTACTAAATATTTCCTAAATTTTCTTTTATTGCAGAAAATTAATTCTCAGAAGATTGTGATTCCTCCTATAATAGAAGTCCAGGAGACTCCAACTTCGTTGCTCAAAGTTTCGTGTGCCTTCATAGTGCATAGATTAGTTCCTTGTGTAGGAGAATAATACTATGGAAGAAGAATTTCAGTGAAGAGTTGTGGCAAAGTTAAGACACTGAAGATATCCATTGTGTTGGACATTTTGAGTCAAATTTGTCATTGATGTCAAGGAACGAAGTCATCATTGATGTCAAGGAATATGTCAAGGAACAATGCAAAGGTTAATGGCAAAAGAGCTTCATAATATTTTTAATTTAATGTGAAAGCATATGAAGGTGGGTTTTTATTAAAACCATGAATGAGCAAAATAAAAGGTCTTTCATAAAAACCCAAGGAAGCTTTTTGAAAAGCTAAAGGAGGCTTTAAATTTTCATAAAAGCCAAAGGTTATAAAATTAATTTATAAAATTTAAATTCTAATTAGAATTTAAATATTTTATAAATTAATAAAGCATATTATAAGGCGCCGACGTCAAATTCTAATGCACCCATCGACGTGCATGAAATGGAGGCAAAAAGGTATTTAAACCTTTGCCCAAGCCAAACATTAGGTATTCGATTAAAAACTCCAAAATTTTCATGGTGAGATAGCACAAGGTTCATGTGAAAGAAAGCAGTGAAGAGGAAGCACGTCATTCAGGGCACGTGGCAAAAGGAGAAGAGCCAAGGGCTCTAAAGATCTTAGCAAGGAATTCAAAGTGCCTTTTGCACTTTTACATTGCAAGTGGAGTGCTTGTATCACACGAATAGCAAGCCACAACCAAGGTGCTAGCAAGGGAGAGAGCACATGATTGAATCCCACAAATTACGGAAGGGGACTTTTGCCAAGGTTTTTATAAATTTGATTTTTAGTTTTTAAGGTTTAAGGAGAGATAAGGGTAGTTAAATTAAAATTTATTTGTTTCTTTGCTTTGCTAAGGTTAGGGAGATATAAGGGAAAATTGGTTATGATATTTACCTAGGTGGTAAATGAATGTTTACTAGGGTAATATCCTTTTTACCTTAGGAAATTAAAATTGGTTTATTGCATTAATTTTTGCAATATTGAGAAGTAGAAAGTGTCATTTGATGAAATTATTATTGTTGAATATTGATATTGAGATGGAGAAATAAGGTGTATTATGAAATTGAGTTATCTTTGTATTTTGAAGAGTAACACTTGTTATCTAACCCTTGGTACTTGGCAAAGAAGAAAGTGTTTGTGGTTGTGGCAGATATTAGAGGTTCCTTCATCATCAAGAAAAAGGTATGAGCACATTCTTCCATAGTTGAGTTGATTGGTTGTTTTTCTGGAAAATAAGTTTGGAGTGAAAAGGAATTGATCAAGGTTTCCTTATTGAGTGTGTTGAGTTAATGTTTCAAGGTTTTATGGAATAAAGAGTTGTAGTTAAAACCTTGTTTTATAAGCATTTTTGTTGAAGCCATTGATTGTGTGAAAATTTTGAACTAGGATTTGCAAAGAACATGAGTATCATTATTCTGTGAATATTGTTTTATAAGCATTTTTGTTGAACCATTGGTTGTGTGAGGAACTTGAAATAGGGTTTGAAAAGAACATGAGTATCATTGTTATGTGAGAGTGGTTGATAAACATTGTTGGGAATATTTTGAGTGAATATCATATATTTGGACTAGGGATTGCAAGCAAGGATTGTTTCATCGAGTAATTGGTTGAGTAGATTTGGTTGAGCCTAGTCAAGTGGTTGTGAGTGAAGTGATTGTTCAAGTTCCATAAAAAAAACTATTATATACTCTAAATTGAATTGAGAAAGTGATTGAGTATTTATTTCAAGCATATTGAGTCTCTAACAATTCTTTGTATGTTTCTAAGAGAGTGATTGAACGTGATTGAGCATTGTAATGAGTATAGAGCATATTGAGTCTCTAACAATTCTATTTATGTTTTTATGAGATTGAAAAATTTCTAGTGTGGAATTTTTGAGTAGATTTGAGGTAATTATTTGAGAAGACTTGTGGAAAATTTTGGATAAGCTTTTTGTGGAAGTTTACAATACATATTGAGAGTAGTTTTGGATAAGTTCTTGCGAGAACTTATTAAGCTGATTGGACAAGTTCTAGTGAGGAATTATAGAGCATATTTGGACAAGTTCTAGTGAGGACTTGTAGAGCAAATTGGACAAGTTCTATAGAGGACTTGAGGATATATTATTGTGATATTTTGTGGAATCTTGTAAGGCATATTTAAGACAAGTATTTGTTAAGGCTTGTGAGCAGAGTTGATTGATTGATTTTTTCAAACCTTGAGTTAGGGTTTGAGACAAATCCAGATGATTTGATTTGATATTGAATCAATATTTGAGTTAAGGCTTGAATACAAATATTGAGGATAAATTAGTGCTAGACCGAAGGACTATTTTTAGTGCAAAATCGAGGACAGAGTTTGGTGTAGATTTTAGGATAGGTTTATGCCAGACTAGAGACAGATATTGAGGATAGATTTGTGTTAGACCGAATGATTGTGTTTAGTAAAAATTTGAGATAGAGCTTTGGAGGTGACAGGGTTGAGGATAAATATCTCCAACTAGAGTAGGGAAGACAAATGTCTTATGTGGATAGAGTTCCATTTTCTAAGGGTAGTGGAAGTAGAGGTCTTCTAGAGGATCACCAACCAAAGTAGAGATTAGGATATTGGTGTCTCCTATGGATAGAGATCCACAAAATTGATTTAGGGGATTGGTATCTCCTTTGGACAAAGGTCCATAAACATTGTAATAGGGAAAGGATTCCCAAGAGATTGATTGAGAAAACTTTAGTGAAATATTTTCTTCATGGAGGTCAACCACGTAAATTGTGGTGTCTTTATTGTATGTGGTGATTTGTGTATTTATTTGATTATAACTATTGATATTTATATCTTTACATTGCATAATATTGATTGGAAAAGAAAAGTAAAAAGTGATCTTATACTATTCATCCCCCCTCTCAGTATAAGCTTGTGTTCTTCACTTTGTTGAATCAAATAACTTCACAAGTTGAAGAATAGGCCATAGAAGCCTTGACATAAAAGGCCATAGAAGCCTTGGAGAAAATGCCATAGGAGCCTTGAAGGAGAAGCCACAGAATTCTTGATACTAAAAAGGCCATAGAAGCCTTGATACTAAAAAATGCCACAAAAGCCTTGATACTAAAAAAGGCCATAGAAGCCTTGGTACTGAAAAAGGCCACAGAAGCCTTGATACTAAAAAATGCCATAGAAGCCTTGATACTAAAAAAGGCCATAAAATCCTTGATCCTGAAGAAGAATTCAAAGAGAATATCTGATTCAAAAGTAGACTAAATATTTTAGTACTAATAATTTGTTGTAGGGAAAGAAGATTCAGTGAGTTGGAAAACTTCCTACAAGAAAGTTAGGAAGGGTATCTTCTTCAGAATCAATTCAGCACCTGAAGCAAAATCGAAGAGATCAAGAGAAGATCTCATTGAAGAACTTCCAATCAAGGAAGGAGAAGGAGAATAAGGACTAGGTGAGTCCTGCTCAAATCTAGAAGTAGCAGAATCAGAGATCCAGAAGTAGATCTCACCACCAACACTTCCAAGAGTAGAAGGTTGAAGAAAAGGTCTCAAGGAAGACCATCAGAAGTTGTAAGATCAAAGACCTTGGGAAGGTCTTATCGAGCATCCAGAAAAAGGCTAGGAGAGCCTTACTGAAGATATTATCAAAGGAGAACTCATTGGAGAAATCCACTACCAAGGAGAATCCCCTAATAGTGAAGGACTTGGGACAATTGTCACCATCCGACAACAAGCCCAAGAGAAGAAGAATTTGGCAAGGAGTGCCAAATTAGAGAAGAATAATTTGGTAAGGAGTGCCAAATCTGTGAAGAAGAATTTGGCAAGGAGTGCCAAATATTAGAAGAAGATCCTGCTTGAAGTCAGAATTCGACAAGAAGACTTGAAGATAGAAGAAGCTCACCAAATATTGAAGATTTGAAGATTACCTCTCATAGCAAGAAGGCATCACTTTAGAGACAAATACTTCTCCAAATATGCAATAGAAGAGGAGAACACAAGAGGAGAACAAGCCACCAAATCCTAGGCTCATGAAAGAAAGTTTGAGACCATCATTTGGTGAAGAAGGAGTTGTTCAGGATAGTCTACAAAGAGCTGCAAGGACATACTCATAGCAACAACTTGGTGATCCTAGACACCAAGATCTACATCCTCTATAGAAGTGATAAAAGAGCTACACAAAAAAGGTATGCAAATTTTTGGTGCAAGTAGGTTCATTAATTGGTTTACCTATCAGATTTGTTAGAAGCACCTGAATTTGGATTAAAGTTGCAAATAGAAAATTGGATTACAGTCTTCAAAAGTGCAAAAAGAAAAAGTTCTTTTTAAGGTTCATTTGCACATTAATTAGGAGTTGATTAGATTTCAAAATTACTTCTATCAACTACCTATTATCTATTTTGGAGAAATAAAAAGAAGACTAAGTCCTACAATATTAGTTGTAGTGAAATTGCAGAATAACTCTTAAAGATTCATTTTAGGTTATTCTTGATTAGTTGCAGTAAATTGTTAGTGCATTAATTTGAGAGTTGATTGGAGTGATAAGGTGTAATATTAGTGCATTAAAAGTGAAAGACTTGCACTATTATACTACTCTCAAAAAGAAATTAGTTTTGTGTTTTTTGAAGGGCACAAAATCTGATTTGTATCAAGTGTCTAAAGACACTATTAAAGCACATAAATCTGCAACACATTGTGGCCAAGAGAAGCCACCAAAATAGGTTAGAATCCTCCAAAACTTGGAGAAGAATACGACTAACCAAAATAGAAGTAGAAGCTTCAAATATTGAGACTTGGTGAGTCTCAAATCCAAAGCATTACAAGGTTAATTGCAAGGATAAAAGTGCAAAAAATTGCATCATATATCTACTTCTATCTAAGCTTGGATTTGTCATCATAATATCCAAGCAAAAAGGGGAAGGTGTCTAAGCAAAAAGACAACCTCAAAACCCTACACTGCATTCAGAATTCTTCCATACAAATCAGAATACTAGACCTACAAAAAGGGAGTGCAAGAAAAGGTGCAAAAGGCATCTTATTGATACATTGAGTTGCACTACTCTAACTCATTCTATGCAGGAAAAAGGGTAGATTGGAAAGTGCCTCAAAGGTACACTACAAGTAGGTTGAATCAGCCAAAGGTGGTCGAATACTATCACTCTTCCAAGCATATCAAAGAGCCTCTCTTTTGGCTCATCCTCTACGTATCTTGGATGGTCGAACCTACAAAAGACAAGGCACAAAGGAAAATCAAGCAGTGTATAAAGCAAAAGAGCTAGCATACATCAAAGCAAAGGAGCATTTCTATCAAAGCAAGCTACATCCAATCAAGGAGCATTTCTACCATAAGTGGAGCATCAAGGAGTCTTCATCCAAGCACTGCCATTCAGACTCCATTCAAGGGCCACCAAAGCTCCACCAAAGCTCCTCCATATCTCCACCACAACTCAACCATAAGCATTTCTTGGCTGGAGATATTTTAGCATCTACGTAAAACAACAAAGAACAAGGTGGAAAACACGTTGGAGAGCCTTCAAGAAAGCGTTGATAAAGACAAGGGCATGCAGATGCCACTTGTCAGTCTTTGAGAGAACCTCTAAATAATGCTCACAAAGAAGATGTTACAATTCTCTCTTGGCACCCATACTCCATGCAGAAGAGGAGTTACATACAACTAATAGCTTGATATACGTACGTTACAGCAAGGAAGTCTCGTAGACGTTGAAGAAGGAGCGTTTCTTGGACAACGCTCAAAGGGGAATAAAAATATCTCAACCAAAAGGTGACATTTGTCACAAGCAATGGAGTGAGTTTGGGCACCTCCACCAAATAGTCGAAGCTTCCATGGAGCATTTAAAACTTCTGTCGTGACACTTGTCACTCAATCGACCACCTATTAAAGGTGCCTTGGACCTTGGAAAGGATAAGGTAGTAGTTTGAAAGTGATACAAGTAGTAGTTTGGAAGCTACTCGATAGTGGTTTGATGGTAGTTTGGCATATCAATGATAGAAGCTCGATGATAGTTCAGTAGTGATTCGATAGCGATCCAGAGCAAGTCAAGAGCATTAGAAAACACTCTCGGTCAACCAACATTAAAGGATAGCATTAAAGCCAAAGCACACCTTGGGGAATTCACGCTCAAGAAGGACAAATTACTGCCATATTCATCCGGCTTCATAAAGGTACAAAGCCTTAATCAAAATTTCCTCATCTAATTTGCTTTCATTTTAAAAAGGGAGTTATAAGGTTATATGTTAAGGTTGAGATATTAAATGAAATCAATATTTGTTTGAAAGCAAAACTTAGGGAAATTAATATAATATTTGCAAAATACAACTTAGGAGAAATAAGGGATACTACTTGGAATTAATCCATTTAATGTTTGCAAATATTAATGTGTTCTAGTTTTCCAAATTTGGGAGTGATAAGGGTTACAACATCAAACTAGGTTATTGGAAATTAGAAACACTTGAATAAAATCCTAAGGGTTACAAAAAGGGGTTATTAAGATCTTTTATTCAAAGTTGGAAATTTATATTCTTGTCTCAAAAAATTTCTCAAAAGGGACAAAAGAAATCCAACATTAAAACCTCTTCAAAAATTGAAAAGTGCTTAGTTCAATAGGAGTAATAAGGAGTTAAGAAGTTGATTTTTGATCTTTACAAAATTTATACAAAATCAACCAAAATTGAACTATATTTTACAAAAGCACTATATCATACTCCAAAAACATTAGGGAGTCATAAGGCATTCTACAAAACTTGATAATAATATCCATCAAATATTATCAAGTTGGGAAGATATAAGATTTCTTCAAAAAACCTAAAATTAGGTATTCATACCTAGGGAGACATAAGGAAGCCTACAACCTAAGGATTAATAAAGGTTTTATCAAATCAAGCTTATATACTTCAATAAGGAGGTAGCTATAAACTAGACTACTCTATCTCAAAGAATTCAGGTTATACAAATGACTACTAGCATGCTAAGCAACACTCTTAGAAGTGGAATAAGAAAAATACCAATATGGATTAAAAACCTGATGAACTACAATGATGGAAAGGACAAAGAAGAATCAACACAATGCGAAATAAGTTCTGAAATCAACAACTATGTTAAGGAAGATTCATCCAGTGAATCTAATGACCAAAAATAGGGAAAGGTTGATCAACAAGCTTTTATTCAAAAAGGAATAGCTTCAATTGTGCACATATGGTTAGAAAGTCTTATCAAGGAAATAGACAAATATGATATTCCTAAAATAGATTGCAAAATTATCAGATCATCTCTATTGTGCACTTATTGCAATCAATATGGTCATGAAAAGACCAATTGTTGGAGTTTCCATCCATGCAAATATTGTGATGGAACAAATCACTCATCTTTCTCCTGTCACTTCAAATACAGGTACTATCAAGATTATGAAAGAAGGTTACTTCAAAGAATAAACTATTATCTTCAGAAACTTATTTCAGATGGATCTACTAACATTGAGCTCAAGGTTGATATTTATGAAGGATAGAGAAACAGGTCTTACATAGATACAAAGGAAAGAAGAAGAACAAATTCAGATCCACTCAAGACATGCAATATCATGAGAACAATGGTCCATCAAAGACATCTGACATCAAGGAATTCATAATGGAAAAGGACAAGAGGCCATGACATGAAGACTGAAGCAGCAGAAGAGGAACCAGATCAAGACTGCTCTGAACAAGCAGATAAAGGAGGAATACAATGCAAAGTCAATTGAAAGAAGAAGCCTCAACTCTAGCTTACTCTGCATCATATGAAGACACAGATTACCTATTGAACCTGAACACAAAGAATGCAGAGGAAGAATACAAAGTTTAGGATGAAGAAGAAGAAGATCCATATTGAAGACTAAAGTCTTCAATACCCAAATAATGTAATACAGGGGTGTTAGAAATAGAGTCTATTCCATCATTTGGGTTATGTAAATGTATCTTCCAAGGTACATACTTAGATTACTTTAGGGGCAAGTTATCTAGTTACTTCATGCAATGTAATAAATGCACAAGTGTCAATGTGCAAGTTGTACATGTGCAAGTTGTCCCTTGCACAACTAGGTAGAGTGTTGGCCAAGTAACCTATTTTACCTATATAAGGAAGGCCTCATTGTTAGATAGATATAGATTCGAGGGACATAGTCTGATAGTGTAGCTTAGTGCTTAGCATAGTTTTGTGTGTATCACCATCCATTGGTGATGGGTGCAATGTAGTTCAATAGCTTTATAATGGAGTGTTCATTTCCTCCATAGCTACATTGTATTCTTTTATATCATTTCTATTTATTGCATATTTTAGTCATCTAGCAGATTTACTTTCTTTCATATTATTCTGCATCTTGTGATTGCTATCTCCCAGTGCTCGTTACATCAAAAGCTAAAAATAACCGTCTTGTTTTTTTGATATAACACAATCTAAAATGCTTTTCAACCTGTTTGCCATAATTTTTTAAACAATCTTATAAATCATATTACAAAGGATTATAGGACAAAAATTATCAATATTTTGTGTTGCCTTTCTTGGGAACCAATGTAATAATAGTTTCATTTATCCCACTTATTTCAGCCTTTATTTTTGAGCCTCTTCAACCGTAACTAACATATCACTCTTCAATCCTAAAATTAGTGAAATAAAATTACAAGAAATTCATCAAGACTATGTGGCATGTTAGGATGGAAAGAGAAAATTAATTCATGTAGCTCGTCCATAGATATATTCTTCATCAAAATTTCATTTTATCCTTGTTCAATAAGTGCTATTATTGCAAAACCTTATAAGGTGCCTCCTTATCTTGCCTAGTATTTGACAAAATATTTTTGAAATAAATAATTGCTTGTTTTTTCAATGAGTTAACATATGTTTTTATGAGGGGTCTTGGTCCCCTCATATTGAGTGAGGTTTGAACCTTGGACCTCTCAAAGAGAGGCCAAATCTGTTACCACTGCAATAAGCTTGTAGCTTAAATTGCTTGCTAACATTTTTTTCAATAGGTTACATGGGATTTAAATAGGCCCCACCCATATTACATCATCACCACATAGTAGTATTACAATAAATATTGGATAATATCCATGTATTGTTTGGAAATATTTGAACCTGGGTCTCCTCCTTGAAATATTGATGAATCTATCCAGTTGAGCTAATCCCACTTGATAAATTGATTGCTTCCTTATATCTTATTTTTCATCAATATTTCTTCCATTTGGAGTTTATATATTTTTGATGTGGTGAAAAGAAAATTATATTTTTTCTATAGCATTCCTTGAGTTATTTTCCCTAGAAATTTTGGAACCAAAATGACTCCTAATTTTTCAATGCATTATGATAGTTAAAAAGTAATTATTTTTTCACATAAGAATTTTGATCCATTCCATTAGTTTTTACTATCTATTGTAAGTTTTTGAGCTTGGATTCAATTTCTTTATTTTCTTTAAAAACGTTACTAAAAGATTTAGCATTATAAATCTTCATTTTCTTCTTTAAGTATTATATATTTTAAAAAAACTTGTACATATATGGTCCTTCAAAATTTTCTTCATCTCATCCCACCATAACATAACCATCTAGAAGAAATTGGGGTCTTGGAGCCACATAGATTGGAATTGAAATGGATTTGGATGACCATTATTGGGTAAATCATAAGTCAAAATAATGGGTTTATTGATATCATTCTCTTGATTTAGATTTAATCTTAATTTAATTTGAGCAAAGATGAATTATATTTACATTAAGTGATAATTTTTTTGTGGGGACAAACTATTAAAAATATTCTGATGTGGATTTGGTTTTTTGAACCTCCTTATCAACTCATCAATGAGGTTTTGAACAATATTGGTAATACTCTAAGTGAGTTCATCCAAGAGGGACCAACTACTAAGGAGAGAAGATATTTTATAGACACTCAAATATATGTTGCCATTGATATTTCAAAACGTTTACCACAATCGATTAGGTTAAAATATGAATCAAGATAATGAGACCAACAAGTATATTATGAAACATTGTATTTTTTTGACACAAATGTCATGAAACCAAACACATGACAAGAGATTACAAAGTGAAAATTATGAAAAAAACTGATCATAAGTCAAAATATTTTTTCTCAAATACAATATTTTCATAATCTACTTTTTGATCTCATCCTCTTGATTTAGATCTAATCTTAATGATTTTTGCAAAGGTTTTAAAATATCCATAACAATATGTATTTGGGTATATATAGTATGCTTTTGCTCCTTAATAGTTAGTTCCTCCTTGATGAATTTCCCTAGGGTATTTCTAGTATTTTTCAAAATATCCTTACTGTTAAGCTAATATGGATGTCCAATAAGCTTAAACCCACATTGAAAGATTCTTAATAGTTTTTGTCTCAATAAAAACATTCACTCTATGGTCTTAAATAAAAGTGTATCTCTTCCCCTAAACCATGGGTCATCATCCATTATTTAATCCTTAATTTCCAAAATAGAAAATATGACGAGGAAAAAATCTTTACAAAAAAAAGTCACAAAGTAATTTAAATTCAATCCCCACTTCCACTTATTATAATTTTAAATCTCTGAAAACCCTATCTAATATCAATGGAACTTACATATAAACCCTCTACTTTTAGGAATCATTACATCATGCTTGATAGTTACTTCTAGCATAACATATAAACCCTCTACTTTTAAGAATCATTACATCATGATTGACAATTACTTCTAGAATAACATATAAACCCTCTACTTTTAAGAATCATTACATCATGCTTGACAATTACTTCTAGCATAACATATACTACCTAGATCAACTTGCTATATATTCCCTCTTTGACTTATCTCCAACTTGGACATGCATACTTATAACTAAGGTATCATAATTTATAATTAGGGCATCCTAACTTCCCATTAGGGCTTTCAAATATGAATTTTATTCTATACTACCTAGTGGGTCTTACTCCTCAGTTGCATTCCCTTCCAACTCCTTTATGAATTTTATATCATTAATAAATATTATTTTTAATTATAGTTGGGCATCTAGACTATTAGCTAGGTCATCCTGAATTCCCATTAGGAACTTCAAATATGAATCTCCTTTCATACTATCTAGTGGAGTTCACTCCTCTCTTGCACTCACTTTCGACATATTTATGATTTTTATATTATTAATAACTATTATTTTTAATTGAGCTCCAATCTTATTGCAATGGTAAGGGGTTTGACCTCTCTTTAGGAGGTCTAAGTTTTGAAACCCACACATTATGAGGGGACCAAGACCCATCATAAAAACATGTGTAAACTCATTGAAAAACTATAGTGTCCAACATAAATTTTTTTATATTATTATTATTTTTTAGAATTGGTTAGTGTGAGAAACTCCTATGACCAATGCTCAGGGCTGGGCATATCCATCCCACCATGACATCTCATAAAGGGAGAGTTGAGCTTATCAATAAGGAATTTAACACACAACCACACACATGTCGTGGTTTGAACCTTGAACCTCCCAAAGAAGAGCCAAAACATGAACTGTTGTGGACATATTTTTATTTTATTCTTAGTTATTATTTTTTTGATTACATAGGAGAGTTGATCACAACCACACTATTTTTAGTAACTGACAAGTGTACGGTTCAAATCATAGGAGTTGCTTCTACCAAACCTATCTCGCTTCATTATTGTTGACCTGACATGAAGGGGACCATCGATCGATCATGATTTGTATCATCATTTTTGGTTTGATACGCATTCAAAGGATTTAGATCAAACTACTACCTTTGCAAATAGGCTACCCCTAAGGTTTGAACCTGGGTGTCTTCTTGGTAAATGCCTAGCCAAACAAGCACTTACCAATCCACCTAGACCTCAGGGAAAAACTTAATTAAGGAAAAATATTCCTCGGATCCCCTAAGGGCCAGGACTTTTCGTTCCATGAGGCCTATTCCATCTGAATATACCCCTCATGCTAGTCGGGGGGTTTTTTGTATCTGACGCAGACCGCTAGACTTGAACCTCAGACCTCCTTTCAAGGATTGAGGTAATTTCTAGTAAGTCACTTGGTGTGGATGAAATTAGTTATTGTTAATTAATATAAAATTTTGTTAGATTAGTTGATTATATTCTTAGAATCTCAAAGAGAATACCAGACATTATATATACATAATATTTTTTTTTTGGATTTGGTTATTGTGAGAAACCCCCTATGACCAACATACAAGGCTGAGTAGTCTCCTCCCAACTATGACCCCTCCTAAATTTGAGATCTATACTTATCAATAGAGAATTTAAGACAATTATATGATCATGATGTAATACATTTAAAGACTTGTTTTAACTTTTTTTTGGTAATATTAAGTAACAGGGGTTTTGATCAGGAATCCCCCAACTTGTTACAACTCCACTAGGGAGACACACACCCACCCCCTCACACACTCACCCATGCCAGGAGACACACGCCCACCCCCTCACACACTCACCCATGCCACAGTTTAAAGACTTGTTTTAATTTCATGTAACCTTTTAAAAATATAAAAATCAATATTTTTTAATTAGTGAAAAATTATTTAAATTAATTATTTACACACCCACCCCCTCACACACTCACCCATGCCACAGTTTAAAGACTTATTTTAATTTCATGTAACCTTTTAAAAATATAAAAATCAATATTTTTTAATTAGTGAAAAATTATTTAAATTAATTATTATTTTTTTTAATTTTATGTTGTATATTTTGAAATCCTAAATATTTAAAAGGAATCTAATGGTATATCATGGAGTATAATAATAATAATGATAAGTGTATAAATTATATATATATATATATATATATATATATATATATATATATATTGAGGTTAATGTGGTCGGGCATTCCCATCCCAACCATGATCTCTGATAAGGGTGAGAGTTTAACTTATAAATAGGGGCCAAAAACACAACCATACACCCACCCACTCCCTCACACACTCACCTACGTTGCTGTTCAAAACTTGGACTCGAAACTTTGCATTGTCCCCTCAGGACAATAAAATATTATATTTATTTAAAAGTTTATTAATTTCAAACTAGGTATAAATGTAAAACCCACCGCTGCATCAAAATTCAAGACCACGTTGCATATTGAATGAAGACAAGGTGAAATATTTTGAAGATCTCAAAAAAAAAAAAAAAAAAAAATATATATATATATATATATATATATATATATATATATATATATATATATTTATATTTTGAGGTTATTGTGGTTGGGCATTTCCATCCCAACCATGATATCTCATACGGGTGAGAGTTTAGCTTATAAATAGGGACCAAAAACAACCATACACCCACCCATCCCCTAACACACTCATCCATACTACGGTTTGAACCTTGGACCTAAACCATTGCGTTGTCACTCACAACAATAAAATATTATATTTATTAATTTTAAATTAGGTATAAAGGTAAAACCCATCGTAGGTGGAAGCTTGTGAACATCTCAAGAAAGGTAAAATTGGAGATCTATTCTAAAGTCAATAGAAAATTGATTAAAATTCCTGAATATTATAAAGAAATCATATGGATTTCAAGGGGGGAATAGCCCAACGGTTTGGGATTTGGCTCTTCTTCGAAATGCCCAAGATTTAAACCATGGCATGGGTGAGTGTGTGAGGGGTGGATATGTGTTCATACAAAAATTTAAAAAATAGTAAATCCCATCATATAAAAATACTAAATCCATGAATTGAATTTAAAAAAATACTAAATCCCCATAAGATAGAGATAATTCAAAATAGAAATACTAAATGCCCTGAGTTAGAGATAATTCAAAATTGTTGTATTTAAATATGCAACATGCTCTTTTCTTTAGTCCAAATTTTGTAATACCCCTTTATTTATCATAATAAAAAACCCATTATTGTAAAAATATTTTAATGTTTTACTAGTTTTTTAGTTAGTTTATTATAAACATAAAATTATAACGAAAAATTTAATTCAACCATTGACTTTTTAAAATTATTATTAAAAACTATGATTTATAAAATATTAAAATAAAATATATTTATTTTTAATTGTTCAAACACTACACCTAAAAAAATTAACTTTTTTTCTTTATAACATATTCATTTGTATTTAAAGAGAATTATATCATAGTTTTTCCTTGAAATAATGACATCATAATTATTACATTGTTTTTATTAATTAATATTTTATAAATATAAAATTTATTATGAAACCATAATATTTAATAATTTTTTAATATATTTAAAAAATAATTTTTTTAATTTTATGTCAACCTTAATAGAATATAATTGGTTCACCACAAATAACCACTATTGATATAACTAAATATTGTTGCATGTATAAATCTTTTGAGGTTGCAACATTAAGAGTATATATTATAATTTTTATTTTTTTGTTATGTGCAATCAGATACACATACCTACCCCTCACACACTCACCCACGCTTTGGTTTGAACCTTGGACCTCCAAAGAAGAGCCAAAGCATGAACCGTTGTGCTATCCATTAATTTTTTTTTGAAAAATATTATTTATATTAATACAAAAAAATCAAAATACAAGACATCACAAGAGATTACAAAAATCTGCTAAAGGACATCCAACCACCTGACTTGTCATGATCAAAGCAGTCTTTGATATCTTTGATATTACACTTTTTAAAGGTTCTACGTTAGTTTTTTAAGAGATGCTTTTGGTTTCCCTCAGCATCTTAGGGGAATATATATTAATTATTAAATTAATAAATTTAAAGGTGTTATTGTTTTTAAATTTTATGAAATAAAGTGATAGTTATAAAATATTAATTATTATTTTCTTAAACTTCCAAGGGTTAGGGAGATTGGTAAGTGTTAGTTTGGTTGAGAACTTACCAAGAAGAGATTCAGGTTCAAACCTTGGGGGAAACCTATTGCAAATATAATAGTTTGATCTGAATCCTTAGCAACAAGAGATCTAGGTTCAAATATTGGGGGAAGATTATTGAAAATGTAGTTGTTTGACCTGAATCCTTTGAGTGCGTGAGATCTAGGTTCAAATCTTGGGGGAAGCCTATTGCAAATGTAATAGTTTGACTTGAATCCTTTGAGTGCGTGTAATTTTGACGATGGTATAAATTTTGAGCATCCAATGGTCCATTTCACACCATGCTATAAAACAACGAGATGGAATAGGTTTGGTGGATGCAACCCATGTGGTTTGAACCATGCGCTTGTCAGCTACTAAAAATAGTGTGGTTGTAACCAACTCTCCTACCAAAAAAAATGATTATTTTTTTATTTTTTGTGGTTGCATAGATAATAGCTATAAGCTTCTACAATGGTAACAAACCCCACTCAGTATGAGGGGACCAAGACCCTTCATAAAAACATGTCTAAACAATTTAAAAAAAAATAAAATAATCAGTAACTCCTTGTGTCCTTTGGATGTTATTATTATAAACTCTAGTAGGGCATGACTTTAGATCTAACTTGAATTTTTTTTTTTATTTGGTTAGTGTGAGAAACTCCTACGACCAATACGACCAACACACAGGGCTGAGCAGTCTTCTCCCAACCATGACCTTTGGTAAAATCGAGAGCTATGCTTATCAATAAGGAATTTAACACACAACCACCACACACCCACCCTCTCACACACTAAATCACATCATAGTTTGAACCTTGGACCTCCTGAAGAAGATCTAACTTGGATGTTGCCATTATAAACCCTAGCTTAAACAACTACTATAAAACTTAGCCTCCTAGGTAAAAATGAAGTCAATGGAATCCCTCATATAACTGAAAACAACCACTATAAACCTTAACCTACTAGGTAAATATGAAGTCAACGCATCCCAATTTTCCATGAAATGGAGCATATCACATGCAAACACTCAATTTTTATCAAACATGCTTGCCCACTACCAAATGGCCTATTTGGTCACTACCATCCAACCTACCTTCTTGGATAAAAAACTTTAAAGGTAAAGCATGAGTTTTGAAAATATTTTGGATCCCTTGTTGAGTGGTTTAAATTAGGTATTTCCTAGATGAAAACCCAAAGCCATAGTACAACAATGTTTAGCATCCAAAGTCATACCACTATCGTGTTCCAATAGAAATTTTGAAATTTGAAAGTGAAACATAGGTTTTTGTAAGGGTTCTTAAAAATTTAAATATTTAAGGTGAAACATAATTTTACCAACTATCAACCATGCTTTCCCACTACCCATTGGCCTGTTTAGTAGCTACCATCCAACCTATCCCTTGGATAAATTTTTTAAAAGGGTTTGGGTCCCTTGTTCAGTGGTTTAAATTAGGGGTCTCCTAGATGAAAATCCAAAGCCATACTACAATGATGTCCTAACACCCAAAGTCATACCACTACCATGTCCTAATAAAAATTTTAAAAAAATTAAAGTGAAACATAAATTTTTGAAAGGATCCATAGAAACTTAAAATTTTAAGGTGAAACATAAGTTTTGAAAAGGTTCAAATTGATCTCTTCAAAAATAGAGATATCACTACTACAATATTCCAATCCTTTTAAATTTTAAATTAAAATATTAATCTTTTCAAAAATAGAGATACCACTACTACAATATTAAAAAAAAAAATCGGTTAAACTCTCTACTACCATCAATCCTTATTAATTTTTTTTTTTTTTTATGGAAAACATCCCAAAAGGGATGCCACTTTCGAGTAAGACCCAAGGAGGCAGGGATATCCATTCCACCAAAAATGCCCAGGACTCAAACCTGGCCTACCACCTTTGACATACTCAAGGAGCAAACAAACACACAAAACCAAATTAAAAATAAGTAAATAACAACAAAAATAATAAAATAAAATTAAAAACATGCTCCTTGAGTGTGTCAAAAACAAAAGCACAACCAAACACTCACAATAAGAAAAAAGAAACCACAACACAAACCACATAGAAAAACACAAGAACCACATAACAAAACACAAACAAGACAAAAACAACAGAACACTACAAAGACATAACCCAAAAAAAAAACATGAAAAATAAACACAACCAAAACCTAAAAAATAAAATAAATAAAATAAAAATAAAGATAAAAAACAACCAAAAACAGACAATAAAAAAAAACAAAAGACATAGAACACACTCACACATAAAAACATGAAATAACACAAACAAAGAGAAACCCAAGAACAAGAACGAAAAAAACACAAGAACAATAACAAAAAACATAAAAAAACAAAACAACAAAAACACAAGAACAACGAAAAACAACACAAAGAACACAAAAATAAAACAAAACAAAAGAACCCACCCACCTTAAAAAACTAGACAAAAAAAAAACAAAGAAAAAAGAAAGAAAAACAAAACAATGAACAAAACAATGACCTATCTAGACCAGAAGACTATTAAGGCAAGAATCAACAGAGGAAACAAAATAAAGAATAGAATGAGCTAGGGAACTAAAAAAAACTGAATGAACCAAAGAGAAACAAAAAAAAAAAAAAACAAGAAGAAACTAGGTACCTTCAAAACTGGAGCCATCCAAAGAAATGATAGAAAGAAGAGCTTCCCTAATTTGAGAAGCCCACCATATAGGAGGGTGGCCATAACAAGTAAGATCACATTTGTCCAAAGCCCAATTAGCTAAAGCATCAACACTCTTGTTTTGATCTCTGACCACATGACTGTAATAAACTTTCAAAAATCCCATTTGGATTAATCGAATCTTCTCAATAATTATTTTTATTCTCCAATCCACCTTATGATTCTTAGAAGGAGTCTTCAAGATATTAATCATAAGTTGAGAGTAAGACTCAACTAACACCTTTTCCCATCCAACCTTAGTAGCCTCCTAAAGGCCTCTCGAGGATACCATACCCCTCAGCAAGGTTATTGAAAATAATACCCAAATTCTCAAAGAAAAGTAAAAACCAGGGAGCCATCTAAAAGTCTACCAATTCCTCCCACACTGGCTTTTCCAGGGTTCCCTCTAGAGGCTCAATCAATATTGAATTTTCCAAAATACTTAGGAGGAGGTTGCCAATTTCTAGTCTTATCCATATTACTAATACTCACATTCCATTTAAGTTGGTTGCCCTTATATCTTCTTCTTCATCAATATTTCTTCCATTTGGAGTTTATATATTTTTGATGTGGTGAAAAGAAAATTATATTTTTTCTATAGCATTCCTTGAGTTATTTTCCCTAGAAATTTTGGAACCAAAATGACTCCTAATTTTTCAATGCATTATGATAGTTAAAAAGTAATTATTTTTTCACATAAGAATTTTGATCCATTCCATTAGTTTTTACTATCTATTGTAAGTTTTTGAGCTTGGATTCAATTTCTTTATTTTCTTTAAAAACGTTACTAAAATATTTAGCATTATAAATCTTCATTTTCTTCTTTAAGTAATATATATTTTAAAAAAACTTGTACATATATGGTCCTTCAAAATTTTCTTCATCTCATCCCACCATAACATAACCATCTAGAAGAAATTGGGGTCTTGGAGCCACATAGATTGGAATTGAAATGGATTTGGATGACCATTATTGGGTAAATCATAAGTCAAAATAATGGGTTTATTGATATCATTCTCTTGATTTAGATTTAATCTTAATTTAATTTGAGCAAAGATAAATTATATTTACATTAAGTGATATTTTTTTTGTGGGGACAAACTATTAAAAAGATTCTGATGTGGATTTGGTTTTTTGAACCTCCTTATCAACTCATCAATGAGGTTTTGAACAATATTGGTAATACTCTAAGTGAGTTCATCCAAGAGGGACCAACTACCAAGGAGAAAAGATATTTTATAGACACTCAAATATATGTTGCCATGGATATTTCAAAACGTTTACCACAATCGATTAGGTTAAAATATGAATCAAGATAATGAGACCAACAAGTATATTATGAAACATTGTATTTTTATGACACAAATGTCATGAAACCAAACACATGAAAAGAGATTACAAAGTGAAAATTATGAAAAAAACTCATCATAAGTCAAAATATTTTTTCTCAAATGCAATATTTTCATAATCTACTTTTTGATCTCATCCTCTTGATTTAGATCTAATCTTAATGGATTTTTGCAAAGGTTTTAAAATATCCATAACAATATGTATTTGGGTATATATAGTATGCTTTTGCTCCTTAATAGTTAGTTCCTCCTTGATGAATTTCCCTAGGGTATTTCTAGTATTTTTCAAAATATCCTTACTGTTAAGCTAATATGGATGTCCAATAAGCTTAAACCCACATTGAAAGATTCTTAATAGTTTTTGTCTCAATAAAAACATTCACTCTATGGTCTTAAATAAAAGTGTATCTCTTCCCCTAAACCATGGGTCATCATCCATTATTTAATCCTTAATTTCCAAAATAGAAAATATGACGAGGAAAAAATCTTTACAAAAAAAAGTCACAAAGTAATTTAAATTCAATCCCCACTTCCACTTATTATAATTTTAAATCTCTGAAAACCCTATCTAATATCAATGGAACTTACATATAAACCCTCTACTTTTAGGAATCATTACATCATGCTTGATAGTTACTTCTAGCATAACATATAAACCCTCTACTTTTAAGAATCATTACATCATGATTGACAATTACTTCTAGCATAACATATAAACCCTCTACTTTTAAGAATCATTACATCATGCTTGACAATTACTTCTAGCCTAACATATACTACCTAGATCAACTTGCTATATATTCCCTCTTTGACTTATCTCCAACTTGGACATGCATACTTATAACTAAGGTATCATAATTTATAATTAGGGCATCCTAACTTCCCATTAGGGCTTTCAAATATGAATTTTATTCTATACTACCTAGTGGGTCTTACTCCTCGGTTGCATTCCCTTCCAACTCCTTTATGAATTTTATATCATTAATAAATATTATTTTTAATTATAGTTGGGCATCTAGACTATTAGCTAGGTCATCCTGAATTCCCATTAGGAACTTCAAATATGACTCTCCTTTCATACTATCTAGTGGAGTTCACTCCTCTCTTGCACTCACTTTCGACATCTTTATGATTTTTATATTATTAATAACTATTATTTTTAATTGAGCTCCAAGCTTATTGCAATGGTAAGGGGTTTGACCTCTCTTTAGGAGGTCTAAGTTTTGAAACCCACACATTATGAGGGGACCAAGACCCATCATAAAAACATGTGTAAACTCATTGAAAAACTATAGTGTCCAACATAATTTTTTTTATATTATTATTATTTTTTAGAATTGGTTAGTGTGAGAAACTCCTATGACCAATGCTCAGGGCTGGGCATATCCATCCCACCATGACATCTCATAAAGGGAGAGTTGAGCTTATCAATAAGGAATTTAACACACAACCACACACATGTCATGGTTTGAACCTTGAACCTCCCAAAGAAGAGCCAAAACATGAATTGTTGTGGACATATTTTTATTTTATTCTTAGTTATTATTTTTTTTATTACATAGGAGAGTTGATCACAACCACACTATTTTTAGAAACTGACAAGTGTAGGGTTCAAATCATAGGAGTTGCTTCTACCAAACCTATCTCGCTTCATTATTGTTGACCTGACATGAAGGGGACCATCGATCGATCATGATTTGTATCATCATTTTTGGTTTGATATGCATTCAAAGGATTTAGATCAAACTGCTACCTTTGCAAATAGGCTACCCGTAAGGTTTGAACCTGGGTGTCTTCTTGGTAAATGCCTAGCCAAACAAGCACATACCAATCCACCTAGACCTCAGGGAAAAACTTAATTAAGGAAAAATATTCCTCGGATCCCCTAAGGGCCAGGACTTTTCGTTCCACGAGGCCTGTTCCATCTGAATATACCCCTCATGCTAGTCGGGGGGTTTTTTGTAACTGACGCAGACTGCTAGGCTTGAACCTCAGACCTCCTTTCAAGGATTGAGGTAATTTCTAGTAAGTCACCTGGTGCGGATGAAATTAGTTATTGTTAATTAATATAAAATTTTGTTAGATTAGTTGATTATATTCTTAGAATCTCAAAGAGAATACCAGACATTATATATACATAATATTTTTTTTTTGGAATTGGTTATTGTGAGAAACCCCCTATGACCAACATACAGGGCTGAGTAGTCTCCTCCCAACTATGACCCCTCCTAAAGTTGAGATCTATACTTATCAATAGAGAATTTAAGACAATTATATGATTATGATGTAATACATTTAAAGACTTGTTTTAACTTTTTTTTGGTAATATTAAGTAACAGGAGTTTTTGACCAGGAATCCCCCAACCTGATACAACAACTCCACTAGGGAGACACACACCCACCCCCTCACACACTCACCCATGCCAGGAGACACACGCCCACCCCCTCACACACTCACCCATGCCACAGTTTAAAGACTTGTTTTAATTTCATGTAACCTTTTAAAAATATAAAAATCAATATTTTTTAATTAGTGAAAAATTATTTAAATTAATTATTTACACACCCACCCCCTCACACACTCACCCATGCCACAGTTTAAAGACTTATTTTAATTTCATGTAACCTTTTAAAAATATAAAAATCAATATTTTTTAATTAGTGAAAAATTATTTAAATTAATTATTTTTTTTTAATTTTATGTTGTATATTTTGAAATCCTAAATATTTAAAAGGAATCTAATGGTATATCATGGAGTATAATAATAATAATAAGTTTATAAATTATATATATATATATATATATATTGAGGTTAATGTGGCTGGGCATTCCCATCCCAACCATGATCTCTGATAAGGGTGAGAGTTTAACTTATAAATAGGGGCCAAAAACACAACCATACACCCACCCACTCCCTCACACACTCACCTGCGTTGCTGTTCAAAACTTAGACCTGAAACTTTGCATTGTCCCCTCAGGACAATAAAATATTATATTTATTTAAAAGTTTATTAATTTCAAACTAGGTATAAATGTAAAACCCACCGCTGCATCAAAATTCAAGACCACGTTGCATATTGAATGAAGACAAGGTGAAATATTTTGAAGATCTCAAAAAATATATATATATATATATATTTATATTTATATTTTGAGGTTATTGTGGTTGGGCATTTCCATCCCAACCATGATATCTCATACGGGTGAGAGTTTAGCTTATAAATAGGGACCAAAAACAACCATACACCCACCCATCCCCTAACACACTCATCCATACTACGGTTTGAACCTTGGACCTAAACCATTGCGTTGTCACTCACAACAATAAAATATTATATTTATTAATTTTAAATTAGGTATAAAGGTAAAACCCATCGTAGGTGGAAGCTTGTGAACATCTCAAGAAAGGTAAAATTGGAGATCTATTCTAAAGTCAATAGAAAATTGATTAAAATTCCTGAAGATTATAAAGAAATCATATGGATTTCAAGGGGGGAATAGCCCAACGGTTTGGGCTTTGGCTCTTCTTCGAAATGCCCAAGATTTAAACCATGGCATGGGTGAGTGTGTGAGGGGTGGATATGTGTTCATACAAAAATTTAAAAAATAGTAAATCCCATCATATAAAAATACTAAATCCATGAATTGAATTTAAAAAAATACTAAATCCCCATAAGATAGAGATAATTCAAAATAGAAATACTAAATGCCCTGAGTTAGAGATAATTCAAAATTGTTGTATTTAAATATGCAACATGCTCTTTTCTTTAGTCCAAATTTTGTAATACCCCTTTATTTATCATAATAAAAAACCCATTATTGTAAAAATATTTTAATGTTTTACTAGTTTTTTAGTTAGTTTATTATAAACATAAAATTATAACGAAAAATTTAATTCAACCATTGACTTTTTAAAATTATTATTAAAAACTATGATTTATAAAATATTAAAATAAAATATATTTATTTTTAATTGTTCAAACACTACACCTAAAAAAATTAACTTTTTTTCTTTATAACATATTCATTTGTATTTAAAGAGAATTATATCATAGTTTTTCCTTGAAATAATGACATCATAATTATTACATTGTTTTTATTAATTAATATTTTATAAATATAAAATTTATTATGAAACCATAATATTTAATAATTTTTTAATATATTTAAAAAATAATTTTTTTAATTTTATGTCAACCTTAATAGAATATAATTGGTTCACCACAAATAACCACTATTGATATAACTAAATATTGTTGCATATATAAATTAATTGAGGTTGCAACATTAAGAGTATATATTATAATTTTTATTTTTTTGTTATGTGCAATCAGATACACATACCTACCCCTCACACACTCACCCACGCTTTGGTTTGAACCTTGGACCTCCAAAGAAGAGCCAAAGCATGAACCGTTGTGCTATCCATTAATTTTTTTTTGAAAAAATATTATTTATATTAATACAAAAAAATCAAAATACAAGACATCACAGTAGATTACAAAAATCTGCTCAAGGACATCCAACCACCTGACTTGTCATGATCAAAGCAGTATTTGATATCTTTGATATTACACTTTTTAAAGATTCTACGTTAGTTTTTTAAGAGATGCTTTTGGTTTCCCTCAGCATCTTAGGGGAATATATATTAATTATTAAATTAATAAATTCAAAGGTGTTATTGTTTTTAAATTTTATGAAATAAAGTGATAGTTATAAAATATTAATTATTATTTTCTTAAACTTCCAAGGGTTAGGGAGATTGGTAAGTGTTAGTTTGGTTGAGAACTTACCAAGAAGAGATTCAGGTTCAAACCTTGGGGGAAACCTATTGCAAATATAATAGTTTGATCTGAATCCTTAGCAAGAAGAGATCTAGGTTCAAATCTTGGGGGAAGATTATTGAAAATGTAGTTGTTTGACCTGAATCCTTTGAGTGCGTGAGATCTAGGTTCAAATCTTGGGGGAAGCCTATTGCAAATGTAATAGTTTGACTTGAATCCTTTGAGTGCGTGTAATTTTGACGATGGTATAAATTTTGAGCATCCAATGGTCCATTTCACACCATGCTATAAAACAACGAGATGGAATAGGTTTGGTGGATGCAACCCATGTGGTTTGAACCATGCGCTTGTCAGCTACTAAAAATAGTGTGGTTGTAACCAACTCTCCTACCAAAAAAAATGATTATTTTTTGATTTTTTGTGGTTGCATAGATAATAGCTATAAGCTTCTACAATGGTAACAAACCCCACTCAGTATGAGGGGACCAAGACCCTTCATAAAAACATGTCTAAACAATTTAAAAAAAAATAAAATAATCGGTAACTCCTTGTGTCTTTTGGATGTTATTATTATAAACTCTAGTAGGGCATGACTTTAGATCTAACTTGAATTTTTATTTTTTATTTGGTTAGTGTGAGAAACTCCTACGACCAATACGACCAACACACAGGGCTGAGCAGTCTTCTCCCAACCATGACCTTTGGTAAAATCGAGAGCTATGCTTATCAATAAGGAATTTAACACACAACCACCACACACCCACCCTCTCACACACTAAATCACATCACAGTTTGAACCTTGGACCTCCTGAAGAAGATCTAACTTGGATGTTGCCATTATAAACCCTAGCTTAAACAAATACTATAAAACTTAGCCTCCTAGGTAAAAATGAACTAATGGAATCCCTCATATAACTGAAAACAACCACTATAAACCTTAACCTACTAGGTAAATATGAAGTCAACGCATCCCAATTTTCCATGAAATGGAGCATATCACATGCAAACACTCAATTTTTATCAAACATGCTTGCCCACTACCAAATGGCCTATTTGGTCACTACCATCCAACCTACCTTCTTGGATAAAAAACTTTAAAGGTAAAGCATGAGTTTTGAAAATATTTTGGATCCCTTGTTGAGTGGTTTAAATTAGGTATCTCCTAGATGAAAACCCAAAGCCATAGTACAACAATGTTTAGCATCCAAAGTCATACCACTATCGTGTTCCAATAGAAATTTTGAAATTTGAAAGTGAAACATAGGTTTTTGTAAGGGTTCTTAAAAATTTAAATATTTAAGGTGAAACATAATTTTACCAAATATCAACCATGCTTTCCCACTACCCATTGGCCTATTTAGTAGCTACCATCCAACCTATCCCTTGGATAAATTTTATAGACACTCAAATATATGTTGCCATGGATATTTCAAAACGTTTACCACAATCGATTAGGTTAAAATATGAATCAAGATAATGAGACCAACAAGTATATTATGAAACATTGTATTTTTATGACACAAATGTCATGAAACCAAACACATGACAAGAGATTACAAAGTGAAAATTATGAAAAAAACTGATCATAAGTCAAAATATTTTTTCTCAAATGCAATATTTTCATAATCTACTTTTTGATCTCATCCTCTTGATTTAGATCTAATCTTAATGGATTTTTGCAAAGGTTTTAAAATATCCATAACAATATGTATTTGGGTATATATAGTATGCTTTTGCTCCTTAATAGTTAGTTCCTCCTTGATGAATTTCCCTAGGGTATTTCTAGTATTTTTCAAAATATCCTTACTGTTAAGCTAATATGGATGTCCAATAAGCTTAAACTCACATTGAAAGATTCTTAATAGTTTTTGTCTCAATAAAAACATTCACTCTATGGTCTTAAATAAAAGTGTATCTCTTCCCCTAAACCATGGGTCATCATCCATTATTTAATCCTTAATTTCCAAAATAGAAAATATGACGAGGAAAAAATCTTTACAAAAAAAAGTCACAAAGTAATTTAAATTCAATCCCCACTTCCACTTATTATAATTTTAAATCTCTGAAAACCCTATCTAATATCAATGGAACTTACATATAAACCCTCTACTTTTAGGAATCATTACATCATGCTTGATAGTTACTTCTAGCATAACATATAAACCCTCTACTTTTAAGAATCATTACATCATGCTTGACAATTACTTCTAGCATAACATATAAACCCTCTACTTTTAAGAATCATTACATCATGCTTGACAATTACTTCTAGCATAACATATACTACCTAGATCAACTTGCTATATATTCCCTCTTTGACTTATCTCCAACTTGGACATGCATACTTATAACTAAGGTATCATAATTTATAATTAGGGCATCCTAACTTCCCATTAGGGCTTTCAAATATGAATTTTATTCTATACTACCTAGTGGGTCTTACTCCTCGGTTGCATTCCCTTCCAACTCCTTTATGAATTTTATATCATTAATAAATATTATTTTTAATTATAGTTGGGCATCTAGACTATTAGCTAGGTCATCCTGAATTCCCATTAGGAACTTCAAATATGACTCTCCTTTCATACTATCTAGTGGAGTTCACTCCTCTCTTGCACTCACTTTCGACATCTTTATGATTTTTATATTATTAATAACTATTATTTTTAATTGAGCTCCAAGCTTATTGCAATGGTAAGGGGTTTGACCTCTCTTTAGGAGGTCTAAGTTTTGAAACCCACACATTATGAGGGGACCAAGACCCATCATAAAAACATGTGTAAACTCATTGAAAAACTATAGTGTCCAACATAAATTTTTTTATATTATTATTATTTTTTAGAATTGGTTAGTGTGAGAAACTCCTATGACCAATGCTCAGGGCTGGGCATATCCATCCCACCATGACATCTCATAAAGGGAGATTTGAGCTTATCAATAAGGAATTTAACACACAACCACACACATGTCGTGGTTTGAACCTTGAACCTCCCAAAGAAGAGCCAAAACATGAACTGTTGTGGACATATTTTTATTTTATTCTTAGTTATTATTATTTTTATTACATAGGAGAGTTGATCACAACCACACTATTTTTAGTAACTGACAAGTGTAGGGTTCAAATCATAGGAGTTGCTTCTACCAAACCTATCTCGCTTCATTATTGTTGACCTGACATGAAGGGGACCATCGATCGATCATGATTTGTATCATCATTTTTGGTTTGATACGCATTCAAAGGATTTAGATCAAAATGCTACCTTTGCAAATAGGCTACCCCTAAGGTTTGAACCTGGGTGTCTTCTTGGTAAATGCCTAGCCAAACAAGCACTTACCAATCCACCTAGACCTCAGGGAAAAACTTAATTAAGGAAAAATATTCCTTGGATCCCCTAGGGGCCAGGACTTTTCGTTCCATGAAGCCTGTTCCATCTGAATATACCCCTCATGCTAGTCGAGGGGTTTTTTGTATCTGATGCAGACCGCTAGGCTTGAACCTCAGACCTCCTTTCAAGGATTGAGGTAATTTCTAGTAAGTCACCTGGTGCGGATGAAATTAGTTATTGTTAATTAATATAAAATTTTGTTAGATTAGTTGATTATATTCTTAGAATCTCAAAGAGAATACCAGACATTATATATACATAATATTTTTTTTTTGGAATTGGTTATTGTGAGAAACCCCCTATGACCAACATACAGGGTTGAGTAGTCTCCTCCCAACTATGAGCCCTCCTAAAGTTGAGATCTATACTTATCAATAGAGAATTTAAGACAATTATATGATCATGATGTAATACATTTAAAGACTTGTTTTAACTTTTTTTTGGTAATATTAAGTAACAGGAGTTTTTGACCAGGAATCCCCCAACCTGATACAACAACTCCACTAGGGAGACACACACCCACCCCCTCACACACTCACCCATGCCAGGAGACACACTCCCAACCCCTCACACACTCACCCATGCCACAGTTTAAAGACTTGTTTTAATTTCATGTAACCTTTTAAAAATATAAAAATCAATATTTTTTAATTAGTGAAAAATTATTTAAATTAATTATTTACACACCCACCCCCTCACACACTCACCCATGCCACAGTTTAAAGACTTATTTTAATTTCATGTAACCTTTTAAAAATATAAAAATCAATATTTTTTAATTAGTGAAAAATTATTTAAATTAATTATTTTTTTTTAATTTTATGTTGTATATTTTGAAATCCTAAATATTTAAAAGGAATCTAATGGTATATCATGGAGTATAATAATAATTATAAGTTTATAAATTATATATATATATATATATATATATATATATATATATATATATATATATATATATATATATTGAGGTTAATGTGGTCAGGCATTCCCATCCCAACCATGATCTCCGATAAGGGTGAGAGTTTAACTTATAAACAGAGGCCAAAAACACAACCATACACCCACCCACTCCCTCACACACTCACTCGCGTTGCTCGTTCAAAACTTGGACATGAACCTTTGCATTGTCCCCTCAGGACAATAAAATATTATATTTATTTAAAGGTTTATTAATTTCAAACTAGGTATAAATGTAAAACCCACCGCCGCATCAAAATTCAAGACCACATTGCATATTGAATGAAGACAAGGTGAAATATTTTGAAGATCTCAAAATATATATATATATATATATATATATATATATATATATATATATTTATATTTATATTTTGAGGTTATTGTGGTTGGGCATTTCCATCCCAACCATGATATCTCATACGGGTGAGATTTTAGCTTATAAATAGGGACCAAAAACAACCATACACCCACCCATCACCTAACACACTCATCCATACTACGGTTTGAACCTTGGACCTAAACCATTGCGTTGTCACTCACAACAATAAAATATTATATTTATTAATTTTAAATTAGGTATAAAGGTAAAACCCATCGTAGGTGGAAGCTTGTGAACATCTCAAGAAAGGTAAAATTGGAGATCTATTCTAAAGTCAACAGAAAATTGATTAAAATTCCTGAAGATTATAAAGAAATCATATGGATTTCAAGGGGGGAATAGCCCAACGGTTTGGGCTTTGGCTCTTCTTCGAAATGCCCAAGATTTAAACCATGGCATGGATGAGTGTGTGAGGGGTGGATATGTGTTCATACAAAAATTTAAAAAATAGTAAATCCCATCATATAAAAATACTAAATCCATGAATTGAATTTAAAAAAATACTAAATCCCCATAAGATAGAGATAATTCAAAATAAAAATACTAAATGCCCTGAGCTAGAGATAATTCAAAATTGTTGTATTTAAATATGCAACATGCTCTTTTTTTTAGTCCAAATTTTGTAATACCCCTTTATTTATCATAATAAAAAACCCATTATTGTAAAAATATTTTAATGTTTTACTAGTTTTTTAGTTAGTTTATTATAAACATAAAATTATAACGAAAAATTTAATTCAACCATTGACTTTTTAAAATTATTATTAAAAACTATGATTTATAAAATATTAAAATAAAATATATTTATTTTTAATTGTTCAAACACTACACCTAAAAAAATTAACTTTTTTTCTTTATAACATATTCATTTGTATTTAAAGAGAATTATATCATAGTTTTTCCTTGAAATAATGACATCATAATTATTACATTGTTTTTATTAATTAATATTTTATAAATATAAAATTTATTATGAAACCATAATATTTAATAATTTTTTAATATATTTAAAAAATAATTTTTTTAATTTTATGTCAACCTTAATAGAATATAATTGGTTCACCACAAATAACCACTATTGATATAACTAAATATTGTTGCATGTATAAATTAATTGAGGTTGCAACATTAATAGTATATATTATAATTTTTATTTTTTTGTTATGTGCAATCAGATACACATACCTACCCCTCACACACTCACCCACGCTTTGGTTTGAACCTTGGACCTCCAAAGAAGAGCCAAAGCATGAACCGTTGTGCTATCCATTAATTTTTTTTTGAAAAAATATTATTTATATTAATACAAAAAAATCAAAATACAAGACATCACAGTAGATTACAAAAATCTGCTCAAGGACATCCAACCACCTGACTTGTCATGATCAAAGCAGTCTTTGATATCTTTGATATTACACTTTTTAAAGGTTCTACGTTAGTTTTTTAAGAGATGCTTTTGGTTTCCCTCAGCATCTTAGGGGAATATATATTAATTATTAAATTAATAAATTTAAAGGTGTTATTGTTTTTAAATTTTATGAAATAAAGTGATAGTTATAAAATATTAATTATTATTTTCTTAAACTTCCAAGGGTTAGGGAGATTGGTAAGTGTTAGTTTGGTTGAGCACTTACCAAGAAGAGATTCAGGTTCAAACCTTGGGGGAAACCTATTGTAAATATAATAGTTTGATCTGAATCCTTAGCAAGAAGAGATCTAGGTTCAAATCTTGGGGGAAGATTATTGAAAATGTAGTTGTTTGACCTGAATCCTTTGAGTGCGTGAGATCTAGGTTCAAATCTTGGGGGAAGCCTATTGCAAATGTAATAGTTTGACTTGAATCCTTTGAGTGCGTGTAATTTTGACGATGGTATAAATTTTGAGCATCCAATGGTCCATTTCACACCATGCTATAAAACAATGAGATGGAATAGGTTTTGTGGATGCAACCCATGTGGTTTGAACCATGCGCTTGTCAGCTACTAAAAATAGTGTGGTTGTAACCAACTCTCCTACCAAAAAAAATGATTATTTTTTGATTTTTTGTGGTTGCATAGATAATAGCTATAAGCTTCTACAATGGTAACAAACCCCACTCAGTATGAGGGGACCAAGACCCTTCATAAAAACATGTCTAAACAATTTAAAAAAAAATAAAATAATCGGTAACTCCTTGTGTCCTTTGGATGTTATTATTATAAACTCTAGTAGGGCATGACTTTAGATCTAACTTGAATTTTTATTTTTTATTTGGTTAGTGTGAGAAACTCCTACGACCAATACGACCAACACACAGGGCTGAGCAGTCTTCTCCCAACCATGACCTTTGGTAAAATCGAGAGCTATGCTTATCAATAATGAATTTAACACACAACCACCACACACCCACCCTCTCACACACTAAATCACATCATAGTTTGAACCTTGGACCTCCTGAAGAAGATCTAACTTGGATGTTGCCATTATAAACCCTAGCTTAAACAACTACTATAAAACTTAGCCTCCTAGGTAAAAATGAAGTCAATGGAATCCCTCATATAACTGAAAACAACCACTATAAACCTTAACCTACTAGGTAAATATGAAGTCAACGCATCCCAATTTTCCATGAAATGGAGCATATCACATGCAAACACTCAATTTTTATCAAACATGCTTGCCCACTACCAACTGGCCTATTTGGTCACTACCATCCAACCTACCTTCTTGGATAAAAAACTTTAAAGGTAAAGCATGAGTTTTGAAAATATTTTGGATCCCTTGTTGAGTGGTTTAAATTAGGTATCTCCTAGATGAAAACCCAAAGCCATAGTACAACAATGTTTAGCATCCAAAGTCATACCACTATCGTGTTCCAATAGAAATTTTGAAATTTGAAAGTGAAACATAGGTTTTTGTAAGGGTTCTTAAAAATTTAAATATTTAAGGTGAAACATAATTTTACCAACTATCAACCATGCTTTCCCACTACCCATTGGCCTATTTAGTAGCTACCATCCAACCTATCCCTTGGATAAATTTTTTAAAAGGGTTTGGGTCCCTTATTCAGTGGTTTAAATTAGGGGTCTCCTAGATGAAAATCCAAAGCCATACTACAATGATGTCCTAACACCCAAAGTCATACCACTACCATGTCCTAATAAAAATTTAAAAAAAATTAAAGTGAAACATAAATTTTTGAAAGGATACATAGAAACTTAAAATTTTAAGGTGAAACATAAGTTTTGAAAAGGTTCAAATTGATCTCTTCAAAAATAGATATATCACTACTACAATATTCCAATCCTTTTAAATTTTAAATTAAAATATTAATCTCTTCAAAAATAGAGATACCACTACTACAATATTAAAAAAAAAAATCGGTTAAACTCTCTACTACCATCAATCCTTATTAATTTTTTTTTTTTTACGGAAAACATCCCAAAAGGGATGCCACTTTCGAGTAAGACCCAAGGAGGCAGGGTATCCATTCCACCAAAAATGCCCAGGACTCAAACCTGGCCTACCACCTTTGACATACTCAAGGAGCAAACAAACACACAAAACCAATTTAAAAATAAGTAAATAACAACAAAAATAATAAAATAAAATTAAAAACATGCTCCTTGAGTGTGTCAAAAACAAAATCACAACCAAACACTCACAATAAGAAAAAAGAAACCACAACACAAACCACATAGAAAAACACAAGAACCACATAACAAAACACAAACAAGACAAAAACAACAGAACACTACAAATACATAACCCAAAAAAAAACATGAAAAATAAACACAACCAAAACCTAAAAAATAAAATAAATAAAATAAAAATAAAAATAAAAAACAACCAACAACAGACAATAAACAAAAACAAAAGACATAGAACACACTCACACATAAAAACATGAAATAACACAAACAAAGAGAAACCCAAGAACAAGAACGAAAAAAACACAAGAACAATAACAAAAAACATAAAAAAACAAAACAACAAAAACACAAGAACAACGAAAAACAACACAAAGAACACAAAAATAAAACAAAACAAAAGAACCCACCCACCTTAAAAAACTAGACAAAAAAAACAAAGAAAAAAGAAAGAAAAACAAAACAATGAACAAAACAATGACCTATCTAGACCAGAAGACTATTAAGGCAAGAATCAATAGAGGAAACAAAATAAAGAATAGAATGAGCTAGGGAACTAAAAAAAACTGAATGAACCAAAGAGAAGCAAAAAAAAAAAAACAAGAAGAAACTAGGTACCTTCAAAACTGGAGCCATCCAAAGAAATGATAGAAAGAAGAGCTTCCCTAATTTGAGAAGCCCACCATATAGGAGGGTGGCCATAACAAGTAAGATCACCTTTGTCCAAATCCCAAGTAGCTAAAGCATCAACACTCTTGTTTTGATCTCTGACCACATTATCGTAATCAACTTTCAAAAATCCCATCTGGATTAACCGAATCTTCTCAATAATTATTTTTATTCTCCAATCCACCTTATGATTCTTAGAAGGATTCTTCAAGAGATTAATCATAAGTTGAGAGTCAGACTCAACTAACACCTTTTCCCATCCAACCTTAGTAGCCTCCTGAAGGCCTCTCGAGGATACCATACCCCTCAAGAAGGTTATTGGAAAGAATACCCAAATTCTCAAGAAAAGTAAAAACCAGGGAGCCATCTGAAAGTCTACCAATTCCTCCCACACTGGCTTTTCTAGGGTTCCCTCTAGAGGCTCCATCAATATTGAATTTTCCAAAATCCTTAGGAGGAGGTTGCCAATTTCTAGTCCTATCCATCTTACTAATACTCACATTCCCTTTAAGTTGGTTGCCCTTAGAAGGTTTAATATTCAATCTTTGCATCACTTGATCCCATCTTTGGTGGGATTTTTGAGGGTGATTAAGGAGTTGATGGACTGATTCAACTAAGTTGGCTATGGTCTTTTGCCAAATATAGTGAATATCCTTCCTATCTTGATTAAAAATTCGGTTGTTCCTTTCATTCCAAATATTCCAAAGAAGAATGGTAGAACCCATCCAAACTAATTGCCTAATAAAATGATCAACACCCTCTTGATTAGGCCAATCCCTCCAAAGTTGTTCAAAAGTAAAAAAATTGGACCACCAGTAAGCCAAGTAAAGTGGCCATTCTCCTCCATAGCTCAGAGGCTAAAGTACACTCAATAAAAATATGGTTGATATTTTCTACATTCTCTTCACACATTTCACATCTAAAAGGGCCATGAAAATGATGCTTCATAAGTTGCTCACCAGTAAGCAACCTACGATGCAATAAAATCCAGTTAAAGAACCTCACCTTAGGCCAAAGATTTTGAGCCCACAATTGAGAAAATATGTCAAAGAATGGTTGGGATTATTATGGCATAAGGTCAAATAACCTTGAGCAACGAAATACTCACCCTTAGTAGTGTTGTTCCATCCAAAACAATATTTTTCATGGGACCAAGAGAGGGATCTCATATGAAGTATGCCTTGGATATCTTGTCTTTGCCTTTCTAGGATTTGAATAGGCCAATCCTCAATAGGGATCCAATATCTACCAACCTTTGAATTACCAGTATGGTACCGACAGTAATTAGCCACCATTATCCAATTAGCTCGGTGAAGCTCCTCCATCAAAGGCCTCCAATCGGGAAACTGAGTTATTAAAGGCTTGTGACCATCCCAAGAATCTGTCCAAAAATTTGCATGTTGACCATTATGAATGATCCAAAATAATTTTTTCTTTATCAAATCCTCACCAGTTTTAAGAACTACTAAAATGGGAGAACCTTTGGTAGGAAGTTGATAGCGAACAAGGTCTTCAGGACTTTTGTTCTCAACATATTTATCACGGAGATTATTGGCCCAAAGAGCATTGGGGTTATGCAACATCCTCCAATATAATTTAGCAGCTAAAGCTTTGTTGTTATTAATTGAAGACCGGAATCCTAACCCCCCTTCACTCTTAGGAAGACATAAAGTATCCCATTTCACCAAGGCCCATTTTCTTTTCTCCTTAGTACCACTCCAAAGGAAACGATGACTGATTTGATCCAATTCTCTAAGAATAGCCTTTGGGATATTCAAAATGGAAGAAACATAAATAGGAATAGCTTGAAGGATTGATTTTACCAAGGTGATTCTACCCCCAGAAGAAAGCCACTTGTTGGTCCACTTTCCAATTTTCTTCTTGACTTTGTCCAACAACCAATTCCAATCTTTATTTTTCTGCCTTTGAATATTTATGGGAATACCTAAATAAGTGATTGGAAGAGAGGTCTTCTTATATCTTAATTTATCCAAGACCATGGATTCCCGTCTAGTAGAGCAGATGAAAGAAAATAACTTTAGATTTGTCTTCATTGATCAATTGCCCAAGAGCCTTAGAAAAACAACTAATTATTTGCTTAATATTAGAAGCTTCCTTAACTGTAGCTTTACCTAAAAGAGTAGAGTCATCCACAAATTGAATATGAGAGATAGGTCTAGCTCCATGAGCAATGGTAACTCCCTCAAGGGTTTTTTTTCCCTCTTTTTGGTTATAGTCCTACCCAAGCATTCAACAAGAATGATGAATAAATAAGGGGATAGCGGGTCACCTTGCCTAATACCTCTGGAAGTTGGAAATGACTGAGAATGCCTGCCATTTATAAGAACTAAGTAGGAAACTAAAGAGATACATCCCATAATCCAATCCATCCAATCCTTAGAGAAACCAAATTGCCTCAAAACTTTGATAAGGAAGTGCCAATCCACTCGTCATAAGCTTTGGATAAGTCTAACCGAATGAACATAGAAGGAGAATTTTGCATATCCCTAGAATGGATGGCTTCCTGAGCAAGAACTATCTCATCTACTATTTGACGTCCTTCCACATATCCCCCTTGCTCTGGGAAAATAATATTATGCAAAAGAGGCTTCAACCTTTCTGCCATGATTTTAGTAATGATTTTGAGAAGAACATTACATAAAGCAATAGGTCTAAAAGCTGAGATATGATCAACCTCTTGAGCTTTTCGAACAAGATTAATATAAGTTTAATTGATAACCTTCAATTTTTTTTTGGCTTTCCTGGCTTCTTCCACCACCTCTAATAAATCAACATGAAGGATATCCCAGAACTCTTGGTAGAACTCAATAAGAAAACCATCAGGACCTAGGGTTTTCCATTTTTGCATTTTAAAAACTACTTGTTGAAGCTCATTGATAGTAATAGGAGCAATCAAAATAGAGTTCTCCTCAGAAGTGATAAGAGAAGGGATTGCTTGAAGAACATTTTGTTGAGAAGCTAAGTCAAGAGGAGTAGCAGCAAAAATATTGGAAAAGTAATCAACAACAATAGAGTTCATGCCATCCCAAGTATAAACAACATCTCTAGTATCTAAAGTTAAGGAAGAAATAAAGTTGTGAGATCTTCGAGCTAGAAGATATTTGTGAAAGAAATTTGTGTTTCGATATCCTTCTTTGAGCCATTGAATTCTAGATTTTTGCTTCCATAAGATTTCTTCTCTTTTTTCCCATTCCTCTAACTGAGTTGTGAGTTTAATTTCATCTGCACTTCTCTTCTCTGTGAGGCCATCTAAACGGATTTTCTTATTCAAATTTTCAATATGAGCAATAACTTCATGTTTTTTTTATGAACATCCCCAAACTCTTTCTAGTTCCAAGTCTTGATTTTGGATTTAATGTATTGTAGTATTTTGGCAAAACAGAACATCTTAGTCCCATGCATAGGTTTACCTTCCTTCCACCATTGTTGTACATGAGGTCTGAAGGAAATGTGGAGAGAAAATCACATTCGTTTTCCACATTTCCACCATGACTGGCCAATGATCCGAACCAACATTATTAAGAGTCTTCACATTACGAATGTGACCATGGATTAAGAAACTTTTAGAGAGCAAAAACCTATCCAATCTCTCCATTATACAAGCTAAGCCTTGCCTTATGTTAGACCAAGTCAGAAGGCCATTATCTGGTTGGATATCCACAAGATGGAGGTTTGCAATATATTCGCTCATGAGGTCAGTGCTTTTGTCCAAATTTCTATTTCCCCCCTTTTCTCATCCAGAGAGAGGATGGTATTGAAATCTCCTCCGATCAAGATCCAAGCTTTAGGAAAATGAGAGATAATATGAGTAATATCCTTCCACTATCTTCTTTTTTTCCTCTAAATAAGTTGGGGCATAAACAGTAATGTAGAGCATAATGTCTGCTTTGAATAGCTATAGCCAACAAACCCCAACTGCCAACCATATGGTGAATAACTACCTCTTTTGGGTCCCAAATACAAGAAATGCAACCCGAAGTCCCTTGGGAACTGAGGGAAACCACTTTTCCAACTAGCCAAATTTTACTAGAAATTAAGTCCATATCCTCCATTGACATCTTTGTTTCTTGAAGGAAAACAAGATGTGGATAATTTATTTGAATCTTTTTCTAATTTCATTTTGTTTTGAAAGACTCCCTTTGAGTCCTCTAATATTCCAAGTGATGATCTTCATTAATACCAAGGCTAAAAAAGTTGGGAAGGGCATTAATCTTACCTTCCTCTACAAGCTTTTCACCTTCTTTTACCATATGATATTGATTGGTCTTGCGACCTATTTTTTGATTGGAATCCATCTTCAATTTTTTTTTCCCTATTTCTTGACTTATTCCAATCGAATCTAAGATGGCTTCTAACCTTGAAGAATGCTCATACATTGCCAAAATTTGATGTCAGGAATAACTTTGCATTGAACATAACGCATACAATGCTTGCTTACCAAAAATTGGGCCTATCACGGGTAGAGCAAAGCAAGCTTACTTTTCCCATGAGGAAATGAGGTACAGGACAGCCATGATGACACGAAAGTTCTTCATTCTAAATATTTTGCTATCCATGGCTATGACAGGTGGCGCTCAGAGGAAGGGCCCTGTGCATTTTAGATGCCTCTGCATTACTCACGGTACTCCAAGGAGGAGTAAGAATCCATGCCCGAATGAAGACTGGATCTTCTCTTCAAGCATTATGATTTGGTCGTTATAGGCCATGTTGTGTACAAGCAAAATTATGCGATCGGGGCCTTTGTTTGGCCTGACGAGTACTAATTACGTTGGATGTTTGGGTTACTTTGGATTTGCTAGGGTTAACGGTATGCCTTTTGTGTGAGGTATTAAGCAAAGACCGCTATGTTTTCCAAACCATTTGTCTTACTCCGCAATCTATCCCGTTAAAATAAAATTAGTAGTTTTATATTTTTGTAGTTAATGTTATATGTGTACCATTGTTGTGTTGTGCTGCCAAACGAGAAAATGATTGATGAGAATGAGCATGTTGTGTGTTACCATCTCTATGATTCATCCGTTGTTATAGAACTCTTTAAAACAAATTCTATAGAAAGTAGAATATTGGAAACATCAAAATAAGGAATCATATGTCTTTGATATGACATCCATTTTCTGCAATAACGATTTTTTTTGGCTTATTGCATTTGGTTCGAAGATATGATGGTCTATTGAAGAAACGTGGGTTGATGGTTTATGAAAAAACTGTAAATGAATGTAAGATTCCTTAGGAAAGAATTAAACAATACAAACAAGTTCACTGAGGAAAGTAGTAAACACATCCTCTTCAAGATTTTTTAAGGGAAAGTAGGAAAACATCTTGAAGAAAGCTTTTAGAATTTTTTTTGGGTTGAAATAGCTTTTAGAATTTTGATTAGGGGTTAAATTGAAATATTATAAGATTATGTATTAGATAAGCAATATCTTTTCAAAAAAAATTATATATCTTAAGAAAGCATATTAAAAACTATTTTTAACTGCTAACGGTATTTGGTGTAATGGTAGTTGCCTGGTTATTATCATGAGGTCGATTCCTCCTATGTTTGCTTGAAAAGAGGGCTGATATTTATAAATTGTTTTTATCCGAGGGTATATTCTTCTAATAGTTTAAATTGTCATATATAATAAAACACAGGATTCCTCCTATGTTTGCTTGAAAAGAGGGCTGATATTTATAAATTGTTTTTATCCGAGGGTATATTCTTCTAATAGTTTAAATTGTCATATATAATAAAACACAGGGTAGAGGGTAAGAGAAGGAAGAATGCAAATCATTAGAAGAAGATATAAAATTGAGATGTAATACTTTTTTAAAGATTTAAGAATATTTTAAAAATTAGGTTGATTTTTTTTTTTTAAATATTATAAAAAATAGGTTGATTTTTTGAACTTTTAAAAAAATTAATATGTAGATAGATATTAACGTGGAATACTGGTTAGAAAGCAAGTTGTGGATGTTAATAGTGGTGAGGAATCCCACAAAGTGGGACCAAGGACTTGCACCTTTAAGCTTGCTACCCCATTGGCAAAGAATATGACAAGTGTTGGGATTTATAAACCTCTCAAGTCGCACAACACAAGTTAATGTGGGATTATTCACAAACACACACACCAACTACACTAACAAAATAAATAGATATTAATGTGGAACGAAATTCCAATCATGAAATATGTGTAATTTTTATTTGGTTATTCTTATTAAAATAACAAAATATTATATTGCTATTCAGTTACTTAATTTATATTTAATTTGTTTTTTAATAAAAATCTATTTATTTATTTATTAAATATATTTTTCATCTTCTTTAAACTGCTAAAGTTTATGTAATCAATATTTTTTTTATCATTTTTAGTAAGAGATGCCCTTTGAAATTTAAATTTTACCAAATAAAAAGTTTAATATCACAAATTGCTAAAATATTTACTATCTCTAATTTTTATATCTGTAAATATGTTGTGTACAACAACATCATAATTTCTTAATATTTTAGAGGTCTTATTCACATCCCTAATAGTCCTAAAATAGTATTTTCATCATAGTTTTATTCTTAGTTGTAGGCTATGTTCCATTTCTTGTTAACTATTTGCTTTGTTAACACTTTTGATATTTGCTTTTGTTTTTTTTATATCAATATTCCTTTAGAATTAATTTTCTCTTTGCTTTTACTTCTTGGGTCTTCCCTTCTTTTTCATTCCCACCAACACTTTCATCTTCATCAATATCTTCAATCTTCTCATACTGCTCATAATATGACCTATCACCTATGGATTTGTCTTTTAAAGGATCCGAAGTGTTAAGAATAATCTCAAAAGCACTTTCTTTTTTGGATTGCTTTGAAACATTTAATTTTATGAACACTCTTTCATACCAATTACTTACTTAGGTAAAAACCCTAAATTGCTATGGATTTATTTCATTCATATTTTTTATTATGTTGCTATTTAAACCATATAGTTCAAGAGATAATATCGACACTACTTTTGTTTTTATCACAAGGAAATGATTCTATACTACTTGAAGAAAATTAATATACTTGACATCTTTATCATCTTTGTTTTAGGATTTTCCACATCTTCCTTTGCACCTTTAATTCCTTCTAGACTTAAACTTGCACATTGTACTTTATCATACCTTATATCCTTCTTTGTTTTTTCTAATGGTTGTTCCAAGTGGATCTTTGGTGGCCTTTGTTATATGATGTTGTAGAAAGGATTTCTTTGTCTTTTATTTTGGAGTGGAATATTCCAGTTTCTATTATAAACTGTTTCATTACTTCATAGTTTTTAATTTGCAATCCCTAGCCATATGTTTTTTGGTGCGAAAATCATCATCGAACGAGTGAGAGGAATGCCCAACGATCCTCGACCAACATTGAAAGATCATCGATCCTAGGAGAAGCAGAGCAATCCATCTTAGGAGTAGGTCAGTTTCTCAAGTCCTAGCTACCTAAGCTGCAAAGGAGGGGGAAAAGAAAAAATGGAAAGAAAATAAAAGGAGATCATAGCCAAAACTCACAAAGATGGGTATAGCTACATCAAGACACATATAATATTAACATTATGAGCATAAACACAAACATATCACCTAATACATCAGCCAACCAAGCCCCTACGTAGAAATTAGCATCATGGGTCGAAGGTAAATTCCAAAAGTAGTGAATGGGATGCATGAAATATAGATACTAGAATTACAATAATTCCACCCAACTAGCTTAATTAGAAATAATCCTTGAACTCGATATGAATGCAAATTCTAAAAATGCCAAGTACATGAAATCCAGTTACTAGAATTAAATGTGTTCACTCAAATAGTCAAATAGAAATAAGCATTTGCACTTTCACAAAAGATATAAGGACCAGATCAGAGACCAAACAATAACACACTTGTATTTACATTACAGTGGAAATATTACATATGAATTGTAATGGCTAAAGAGCCACCCTTTGGAATGGCTAGCATCCCACTATTTATAGAATATTTATAATAAATTTGAATTCAAGCATTAATGGCAATGGGTAGGAAAGGATTTCCAAAATGGATGGATGATATGTTGATGCTTTTCTCTAAAAAATAATGGTGATTGTCCAAAAGGGGTTAGGAACTTCTATGTGGATCTGGGCCATTGATCATTCTAACAACTCTACATGGTCATAAATTCTAATCTACTTTACCCCTTTGTGCAGTTGAAAGGCTTAAAATTGACCACCTCAATATTTGTGCATTTTAAACTGCCTTCTTCATACCGACTAACAACTCGTGCCAAGGTATTTGAGATCGTGAATGCTTCTCCTCGGAGCTTCCTGATACTTCCATTTTATGGATAATCAGTCATACTTCATTATTCAACAACTCCCCAAATTTCTACCCAATAGGATCATGAAGGGACAGATGATCGGGCTTGATGGACCATTGTCACTTTCTTAGAATTCCATCCATTATATCACTAGTGACAAGGCAAGGATTTGGGCATAGATCATCTTGACTAGCTTTCCTGATTCTCTACCTAATTAGGATAGGTTTTTGCTTTTCCATTCAGATATAAGTTTGGTAGCAAGGGCTAATGTGTTGTTATCCCATTCTTCCACCTTATAATGGGGTGGGGATTTGGGATCATGATTATCCACCCAAGGTTGGGGCAAGAATTTGGGATCCACCTTAAGTACCTGTTTACCTATTTATTCTTTTGACCTCAAACTTGAGTTAATTCTTCACCTTTTATGACCTTGGTACATGATGGGTCTATGAGATCGGTTCTTGCTTTGTAGCCACCAATTATTTTACCCATTCAATATATTCTTGATTTTGAAATACACCTCAACCATCAATGATAGGGTTTAGGTCCAAAATTTAACCAACCTATAGACCATCATCTTACAAAAAGGATGGATGAGAGGATGCAAAATTTCATCCACACCTTTGGTGACTCATAGGGGTATTCCAATATATGGGAGAGAGGAAGCTATAAAAATATCTCAAATTAAAATTACCTCTTAATAGGGGAAGGGATGGGAAAATAGATATGGAAAAGGAATTAACAAAGGCAACCAAAGGAGGCTACAAAACAAAGGGAAGAAGGAGAGAAAAGAAGTGGAGTGCACAAACACCAACCAAGAGAAACATAGAAAAAATAAAAAAAGAGGGAGAACATAAGGGAAATAAAAGAGAAATATAAATTAGTAGGAAGGAAAACAAGATAGAGTAAATGGATGAATTGTAAGGCAGTTCATAGGACATCTCCACAAACTGCACTCCCATAAATATACTGCATTGTAGCCCAAGACTATTTCCAAAGTAGAAGAGATGCTAAAAATATTTGCCTAATTATTTCAACCTTTTCATTTGTAGATTGCCTTCAAATAATTGCTTCTACCTATCACACTTCATCACAAGAATGCTCAACTATGCCTTTAGACTCATTCTTCAATGAGTTTTATTGCTACTTGCAAGTTCTCTTATATATACAATGGCCTTCTTAGTATGGGCACTATATTTGTGTTATTCGATGGATCTCCTTAGTCTCACTACAATTGTACTACCTTCATTCATTGGGTTGTAGAGTCATAATATTAGAATACACAATGAAGATAACAAGGACAATAAGTGATTTTATGTGCTATAATTATTTCTCACCATAATTAAGCAAGATTATATTGCTTCTTATGTGACGATACATCGGTCATAAACTTTTATTTAATTTTTTCTTATTTACAAAAAACTACAGTATGATTGACACACCACCACAAATGACTCATCTTGGGAATTATCTAGTGAATTTGCAATGTCTAGACCAGATGATACCAAACTTAAGTTGTTCTTCATGTTGATCCTATATTGTCTGTGGCCATTCTTAGGTTTTGTAAAGCACCAATTAGGTGTAATACTTTCTCTTAGGATTATCAAGCCAAAATCAAAACTGATCAACATAGGGAAGATATCTACCCAACAAGTTCTAGTACTTGAGTCATTTAGATAATGGGAGAGGAACCGTTTGTCACTTGGACCTATCTGATTTTAAGCCCATACCTCAATTTTATGGGTTAGCATAGTGATTTGAGCCAACATCCAGTTGTGAATATTTTCCTACATTAATTACCTTAAATCTAAAGAATTAGTGGTTGGCTCTTCAAAGAGCATTGATATGGTTATTGGTCTATTTTTATTGGGGTAAGAAGATATTGGTACAGGAGTTCTGATGCCATCAGTTTTTTTAATGGGATATCCCTTGAATAGATCATGGGATGGCATTGACCTTTCTTCCTTTTCCTCAGGATCATCCTCTAGGAAGGATGACTCACAGCTTCCCATTATCTTCTATTGAAAAGAGTCAAGAAGTAAAGGAGATTGTGAGGGGACCTAACTAATGCTCTATGATAGTTGAGGTAACATTATTATGATGCCATTTTTCTCGTAATTCATGGCCGCTTGATCATCTTCCTCCTTCCCCTATGTTTGGGTCTACCATGAGGAGGAAATATCTCTAGAAGGTTTTTTTTCCACATGTATTAATATATTCTCAACTCAAATAGCCTCCTTGTAAATACGTGGGAATATATTTTCTCTTGACTATTGAATGATAAGACTTATGTCTGAGTAGAAGGTCTGAGTATAGCATAGATACGCCTAAGTAGGAGATGGTTGGAACTCATATGGGATCCTTTTCCAATTTCTTTTGAATAATATGTTGATATCAATGATGTTTTCTTGATAATATTATCTAATGTATGAAAAATGATTTAGTATCAAGATAGGGTCCCCTGAATCATCAAATGTGTTGCTGAGTGCCTCTACCAAATTAGCCCATGTATGAATACGTCTATTTTCTAAGGAACTGTACCATAGCAATACCCTTCCTTCAAGAGAGAGGATAAGAAGCCTAAGCATCACATCCTCATGTTCAATATTAAATAACATAGCTAGAGAAGCCACTTATTGATAATAATCAAACGCAATATTCTCTATGCCATCGAAGTTGGAAAGATTTTTTACAGTAGCCTTAGGAATATCATTTTGAGTTGGAATATTAATAGGGCCCACATCATTCCATTGAGGGCAACATTGTTGAGTACTTGTGGCACTAGCATTCAAAAATATTGATCCTTGCCTTGGAGTCAGAGTCACCAGGTGAGCATGTTTTCTTTGCTAATGAGGTCAGGGCTACTTATCAAACCCCGAGTCCTTCAAGGTATGAAGATGTTTTTAGCATAGAAGAGACAAATGATCTTAAAATTTGGATCTTTCGTTCAAAGGAGTCACAAAATGATTGATCAGAATATGGGTAAACCAGAGTGTCATCAAACTCTGGTTTCCTATGACAATGAAGACTTTTTGGCTCCTTAGTAGAGTCACTGAAAACTTTTGGTGCAAAAATTATCATTGGATGAGCAGGAGGTGTGCCTAGCGATCCTCATCCAACATTGAATGGTCATTGGACTTGGGAGAGGCAGGAAAATCAATCTTCGAAGTAGGTTGATTCCTTAAGTCCTCCCTACCTAAGCCAAAAAGGAGGGGGAAAAGGGAAAAGGAAAAGGAAATAAAAGGAGGTCATAGCCAAAATTCATAAGGATTTGTTTATCTACTACTCATCCTAGAATTTTTGACATATATGAATATTAGTAGTTATTTGATTTAAACATGCTTGTAATTCTTGGTTGCGTGTAGTGGGGATTACTATTTCTCATGTGTGAGATTTTCTTGGGATGAGTTGGATGAGTTGGAAGGAGCCATGGGGTTAATAGCAGTATGGTCAGGGTTTAAATTGTTAATGCTTAAATGAGAGTTATGTTGCATACCTTTATTTTGTGGAGGTCTTCTTGGTGAATTTGAATGTCCTTCATTTGGATTATTTGTGCTATATAATTTTCCATTTGGCCCTTTATTCCACCTACCACTCATGCACTTACTGACTGCCAAACAATGTGTACTAGGAAAATATCTGAATAATTTTGTTTATTTCTGCAATAATATTTGATTATATAAAAAATATTTATCAAATTGAATAATTTTGCCCCCCACAAAATTTGTTTTGTTGTCACTTAATTGACCCTTCAATAATGAAATATTTGCAACGACTAGTTCCCTTGTTTTGGTAACGACTATATTTTAATATTATCAATGACTTAATAGCCTAATGGCTAGATGTGTTCTTTAGATAGCCTAACGGCTAATTCCCTTGCTTTGTATAGATTTTAATATCATCCACAAAATATTTTAATATCATCCACAGTAGCCTATAATATGAGGTGTGCTAGAGGGCAAGGATGACTTTGGTGGGAGGCTACTGGACACAGATTCCTTTGGACACACGAACTAGAAAATGAGATGCGAGGCTGACTTCAAATTTTGGGCACGATGAATTTTTTGGACACGATGACGTGAGACGAGTGAAATTTTGACATGATGATACAAACTTTTAGATTTTGGATATGATGACATGAGACGAGTGGACGCAAAATTTTAGATTTGGATACGATGATGCGAGACGAGTAGACTTTTGACACGATGACACAAAATTTGGACAGACACAATACACGAGGCTGTGACTTAAACATGAGATACAATGCTGACTTCAAAATTTGGACACAATGATGTAGGATGTAGGGGTGACATTGGACAGATACACGTAGGATGAGGAGGAAGAAGGATGCGAAGAGGACTGACCACGATTAGACCGACACATGAGGAGACCTGACATAATGGGCTAGATGACAAGATGTGACATGTATGATAGATATGGAAGCATGATGGATAAAGAAACATGAGGTGAGAATGACCAGCGAGCTGGTCAATTAATATGTGATGTGATATATCTTGTATACCCGTGAATGCCTTCACTCTTATGAATGTGGGACAAGTTGATAAGGAAGGAATTCGTTTAAGCCATGACGATCGCTATGTCGATTGACTGCTGGTGATTTTTATCCTTATATTAAGATGAATTTAAATATTAATAATAATCTATGTATTCATCGTAAAATTCCCACTCAAATACAACCTTATATTATGGTGAATTTCACCTTAATAATACAACCTTATATTATGGTGAATTTCACCTTAATAATACACTTCGTATTCACCCGTAAACCACTCGAATTTTGCTTCCACTCAAATTATTTGCTAGATGAATATTTTTTTCGCTTCTTAATAATATAAGCACTTGGTGATATTTAAATTATTTTCATGATTCATGAAATACAAACCAATCTATGAACACAATGCCATCGAGTGTTAGAAACAAATATGAAAATTGATTTAGCAATCAAAGTACGTGATCAAATATCTGTAATTTTTGTTTACGATGAAATATTTTATCACTCCGATGATATTGATTTTAAAAGGTAAATATTATATCACTCTAACGTTGTTGATTTTCAAAGGCTTTACTGCCATGCAAATATTATATTTACTTCTAAACCACTGAATTACTTACTGCCATGTGTCGTTAATTTACAAGAGGAATTTTAGATTTACTTTGTTAATCCCCTTAGCAACAGCCAAAAAATTATAGGGTTTGATGACTGAAAAAGAAAAAAATGAATGACTTAGGCTTTTAGTTAAAGTGGAAATGTCTTCCTGTGAACCTTTTTGAGCTTCAAAAGACGCACATCAACGTGATGTCAACTGCTATCCAACAATGCGCTCGATTGAAATCACCAAACTAGAAATGATATCAGCAATGCACCCAAACAGTAAATTAGCACCTGAAAAGTTAAAATCTATCCACTGGGATAAACGGCCTGTTGCTGGAATTAAATTTGTTTTCTCATGAAATTAATTCATTTTGATCATCAAAAGAACTAGCACAGGAATTTGTTCTACGATGTGCAAACAGCCTATGGTATTTAGAGAATAATCTAGTGGAATCGCGTTGGTCACTGCTTTTGCAAATGATTTATTGGAGGAGGAACTATTAAGAACCAAATATTTATTCAAAAACAAATTCCACAGATCTAGAATCAGAAGCTCTGATACCACTTGAAGTAGATAACTTATGAAAATAATTATGAATAGGAAACAAATGAAGAGATTAAATATTTCTTGCCACTTAAGGAGGGCTAAGTCCTTTGCCACTAAGAAGGGATAAGTCCTTGCGAATACGCAAATCAAATTCAATATGATAGATGATCACAAATAAATCAACCTAATTATATTTATAATAATAAATCAATGAATAAGTGAAACTTGGAAATATAGCCAACTTGGCTATATTGGTGTTGTAACACTAAAATTCCCAAATCGACCTTCTCAAAAATATTAAGACAGTTAATAAGAATACAAATCATTTGTAAGAAGTTATTAACGAGCACATAACTGGCCGTCGAGACACTCAACTGTCATTTTAACCTATACAAATCAACTTACACATCTTAAAAGCATTAAAAATAAAATGATTATTTAATGTTTTCCAACAGTGGAATTGTAGGTTCAGTTGAACCTCATTTTCTTACATCAAAGTTACATTATTATAGATTGTTGCGGTCGCTATAAAATTGCCCTCCAATTTCGAAATGCAACAAAAATTGGCAATGTTAACTGTCTAGAACAACTTTTATTTTATTTATAGGAAATATATAACAGCTTTTTGTTTGATGTCAGGAATAACTTCGCATTAAACATAACACATACGATGCTTGCTTACAGAAAATCATGTCTATCATGGGTAGAGCAAAGCAAGCTTCCTTTTCCCATAATGAAATGAGGTGCAGGACAGCCATGACGACACGAAATTTCTTCATTCTAAATATTTTGTTGTCCATGGCTATGACAGGTGGCGCTCAGAGGAAAGGCCTTATGCATTTCAGATGCCTCTACATTACTCGTAGTAATCCAAGGAGGAGTAAGAATCCATGCTCGAATGAAGGCTGGATCTTCTCTTCAAGCATTATTATTTGGCCGTTACAGGCGATGTTGCGTACAAGCAAAATTATGCCATCGGTGCCTTTGTTTGGCCTGACTAGTACTAATTACGTTGAATGTTTGGGTTACTTTGGCTTTGCTAGGGTTAACAATATGCCTTTTATGTGAGGTATTAAGCAATGACCACTATGTTTTCCAACCCGCTTGGCTTAATCCGCAATATGTCCCATTAAAATAAAATTAGCAGTTTTATATTTTTGTAGTTTATGTTATGTGTACCATTGCTGTGTTTTGCTGCCAAACGGGGAAATGATTGATGAGAATGAGCATGTTGTGTGTTACCATCTCTATGATTCATCCATTTTAATAGAACTCTTTAAGACAAATTCTGTGGAAAGTAGAATATTGGAAACATCAAAATAAAGAATCATATGTCTTTGATCTGACATCCATTTTCTGCACTAACGATTTTTTTTTGGCTTATTGCATTTTGTTCAAAGATATGATGATCTATTAAATAAATGTGGGTTGATGGTTTATGAAAAACTGTAAATGAATGTAAGATTCCTTAGGAAAGAATTAAACAATCCAAATAAGTTCACCGAGGAAAGTAGTAAACACATCCTCTTCGATATTTTTAAGGGAAAGTAGGAAAACATCTTGAAGAAATATTTTAGAATTTTTTTTGGGTTGAAATAGCTTTTAGAATTTTGATTAGGGATTAAATTGAAATATTATAAGATTATGTATTAGATAAGCAATATCTTTTCAAAAAAATTATATATTTTAAGAAAGCATATTAAAAATTGTTTTTAATTGCTAATGGTATTTGGTGTAATGGAAGTTGCCTGGTTATTATCATGAGGTCGATTCCTCCTATGTTTGCTCAAAAAGAGGGCTGATATTTGTAAACGATATAACTGTTTTTATCCAAGTGTATATTCTTCTAATAGTTTAGAATAAAACACAAGGCGGAAGGTAATAGAAGGAAGAATGCAAATCGTTAGAAGAAGATATAAAATTGAGATGCAATACATTTTTTAAATATTTAAGAAGATTATAAAAATTAGGTTGATTTTTTTTTTTTAAATTATAAAAAATAGGTTGATTTTTTGAACTTTTAAAAAAATTTAAAAAATTAATATGTAGATAGATATTAATGTGGAATACCGGTTAGAAAGCAAGTTGTGGATGTTAATAGTGGCGAGGAATCCCATAAAGTGGGACCAAAGACTTGCACCTTCAAGCTTGCTACCCCATTGGCAAAGAGTATGGCAAGTGTTGGGATTTATAAACCTCTCAAGTCGCACAACACAGGTTAATTTGGGATTATTCACAAACACACAAACTAAACTAACAAGATAAATAGATATTAACTTGGAAGGAAATTCCAATCATGGAATATGTGTAATTTTTATTAGGTTATTCTTATTAAAATAACAAAACATTATATTGCTATTCAGTTAATTAATTATATATTTTTCATCTTATTTAAACGGCTAAAGTTTATGTAATCAATATTTTTTTATCATGTTTAGTAAGAGATACCCTTTAAAATTCAAATTTAACCAAAGGAAAAGTTTAACATCACAAATTTCTAAAATATTTACTATCTCTAATTTTTATATCTGTAAATATGTTGTGTACAACAACATCATAATTTCTTAATATTTTAGAGGTCTTATTCACATCCCTAATAGTCCTAAAATAGTATTTTCATCATAGTTTTATTTTTAGTTGTAGTTTAAGTTCCATTTCTTGTTAACACTTTTGATATTTGCTTTTGTTTTTTTTATATCAATATTCCTTTAGAATTAATTTTTTCTTTGCTTTTACTTCTTGGGTCTTCCCTTCTTGTTCATTCCCACCAACACTTTCATATTCATAAATCTCATCAATCTTCTCATACTGCTCATAATATGATACATCGGTCATAAACTTTTATTTAATTTTTTCTTATTTACACAAAACTACAGTATGATTGACACACCACCACAAATGACTCATCCTGGGAATTATCTAGTGAATTTGCAATGTCTATACCAGATGATACCAAACTTAAGTTGTTCTTCATGTTGATCCTAGTATTTTCTATGGTCATTCTTAGGTTCTATGATGCACCAACTATGTGTAGTACTTCCCTTAGGATTATCAAACCAAAATGAAAACTGATCAATGTAGGGAATATATCTACCCAGCAAGTTCCAGTTTTTGAGTCATTTAGATAGGGGGAGAGGGACGGTTTGTCACTTGGACCTATCTAATTTTAAGCCCATACCTAAGTTTGATGGGTTAGCATAGTGATTTGAGCCAACATCCAGTTATGAATATTTTCCTACATTAATTACCTTAAAGCTAAAGCATTAGTGGTTGGCTCTTCAAAGAGCATTGAGATGGTTATTGGTCTATTTTCCTGGGGTAAGGAGATACTGGTAGATGAGTTCTGATGCCATCAATTGTTTTAAGGGGATATACCTTGAATAGATCATGGGATGGCATTGACCTTTCTTCCTTTTGCTCGGGATCATCCACTAGGAAGGATGACTCACGGCTTCCCATTATATTCTATTGAAAAGAGTCGAGAAGTAAAGAATATTGTGAGGGGACCTAACTAATGCTCTATTATAGTTGAGGTAACATTATGGTGATGCCATTTTTCTCGTAATTCATGGCCGCTTGATCATCTTCCTCCTTCCCCTATGTTTGGGTCTACCATGAGGAGGAAATATCTCTAGAAGGTTATTTTTCCACATGTATTAATATGTTCTCAACTCAAATAACCTCCTTGTAAATACGTGGTAATATGTTTTCTCTTGACTATTGAATGATAAGACTTATGTCTAAGTAGAAGGTCTAAGTATAGCATAGATATTCCTGAGCAGGAGATGGATGGAACTCATATGGGATCCTTTTTCAATTTCTTTTGAATAAGATGTTGATATCAATTATGTTTTCTTGATGCTATTATCTAATGTATGAAAAATGATTTAGTATCAAGATAGGGTCCCCTGAATCATCAAGTGTGTTGATGAGTGCCTCTACCAAATCAGCCCGTGTATGAATACGTCTATTTTATAAGAATTTGTACCATAGCAAGACCCTTCCTTCAAGAGAGAGGATAATCAACCTAAGCATAACATCCTCATGTTCAATATTAAATATCATAGCTAGGGAAGCAACTTCTTGATAATAATCAAACGCAATATTCTCTGTGCCATCGAAGTTGGGAAGATTTTTTAGGGTAGCCTTAGGAATATCATTCTGAGTTGGAATATTAAGAGGGCCTGCATCATTCCATTAAGGGCAACATTGTTGAGTAATTGTGGCACTAGCCTTCAAAAATATTGATCCTTACCTTGGAGTCAGAGTCACCAGGTGAGCATATTTCTTTGCTAATGAATTCAGGGCTACTCATCAAACCCTAAGTCCTTCAAGGTATGAAGATATTTTTAGCATAGAAGAGACAAATGATCTTAAAATTTGGATCTTTCATTCAAAGGAGTCACCAAATGATTGAGCAGAATATGGGTAAACTAGATTGTCATCAAACTCTGGTTTCCTATAACAACGAAGACTTTTTGGGTCCTTAGAAGAGTCAAGAAAAAATTTTGGTGCAAAAATTATCATTTGATGAGCAGGAGGTGTGCCTAGCGATCCTCATCCAACATTGAATGGTCACTGGACTTGGGAGAGGCAAGAAAATCAATCTCCGAAGTAGGTTGATTCCTTAAGTCCTTGCCACCTAAGCCATAAAGGAGGGGGAAAAGGGAAAAGGAAAAGGAAATAAAAGGAGGTCATAGCCGAAATTCATAATGATTTGTTTATCTACGACTCATCCTAGAATTTTGACATATATGAATATTAGTAGTTATTTGATTCAAACATGCTTGTAATTCTTCGTTGCGTGTAGTGGGGATTACTATTTTCTCATGTGTGAGATTTTATTGAGATGATTTGGATGAGTTGGAAGGAGCCATGGGGTTAATAGCAGTATGGTCAGGGTTTAAATTGTTAATGCGTAAAGGAGAGTTATGTTGCGTACCTTTATTTTGTGGAGGTCTTCTTGGTGAATTTGAATGTCCTTCATTTGGATTGTGTGTGCTATATAATCTTCCATTTGGCCCTTTATTCCACCTACCACTCATTCACTTATTGACTGCCAAACAGTGTGTACTAGGAAAATATTTGAATAATTTTGTTTATGTCTGCAATAATATTTGATTATATAAAAAATATTTATCAAATTGAATAATTTTGCTCCCCACAAAATTTGTTTTGTTGTCACTTAATTGACCCTTAAATCATGAAATCTTTGCAACAACTAGTTCCCTTGTTTTGGTAAGGAATATATTTTAATATTATCAATGAATTAATAGCCTAATGGCTAGTTGTGTTCTTTAGATAGCTTAACGGCTAATTCCCTTGCTTTGTCTAGATTTTAATATCATCCACAAAATATTTTAATATCATCCACATTAGCCTATAATATGAGGTGTGCTAGAGGGCAAGGATGACTTTGGTGGGAGGCTACTGTACACACGAATTCATTTGGACACACGAACTAGAAAATGAGATGCGAGGCTGACTTCAAATTTTGGGCACGATGATTTTTTTGGCCAGGATGATGTGAGACGAGCAAAATTTTGATATGATGATATGAAATTTTAGATTTTGGATATGATGATGTGAGACTAGTGGACGCAAAATTTTAGATTTGGATACGACGATGCGATATGAGTAAAATTTTGATACGATGACACAAAATTTGGATAGACACAATACATGAGGTTGTGACTTAAACATGAGATATGATGCTGACTTCATAATTTGAACACAATGATGTAGGATGTAGGGGTGACAGTGGCCAGATACACGTAGGATGAGGAGGAAGAAGGATGCGAAGAGGACAGACCACGAGTAGACCGACGCATGAGGAGACCTGACATAATGGGCTAGATGACAAGATGGGACATGTATGACGGATATGGAAGCATGACGTATATTAAGATGAATTTCAATCTTAATAATAATCTACGTATTCACCGTAAGATTCCCACTCAAATTTTGCTTCCACTTGAATTACTTGTTGACACTATATGAATATAGGCTTATTTTATCAATAATTAAACACCTACATGATCTAATACAACCTTTTATTATGGTGAATTTCACCTTAATAATACACTTTGTATTCACCCGTAAACCACTCGATTTTTTCTTCCACTCAAATTATTTGCTAGATGAATATTTGTTTGGCTTCTTAATAATATAAGCACTTGGTGATATTTAAATTATTTTCATGATTCATTAAATACAAACCAATCTATGAACACAATGCTACCGAGTGTTAGAAACAAATATGAAAATTGATTTAGCAATCAAAGTATGTGATCAAATATCCGTAATTTTTGTTTACGATGAAATCTTTTAACAGTCTGATGATATTGATTTTGAAAGGTAAATATTATATCACTCTAACGTTGTTGATTTTCAAAGGCTTTACTGCCATGCAAATATTATATTTACTTCTAAACCACTGAATTACTTACTGCCATGTGTCGTTAATTTACAAGAGGAATTTCAGGTTTACTTTGTTAATCCCCTTAGCAATAGCCAAAAAATTATAGGGTTTGATGGCTGAAAAAGAAAAAAATGACCGACTTAGGCTTTTAGTTAAAGTGGAAATGTCTTCCTATGAATATTTTTGAGCTTCAAAAGACACACATCAACGTGTTGACAACTACTATATTATAATGCGCTCGAATGAAATCACCAAACTGGAACTGATATCAGCAATGCACCCAAACAGTAAATTAGCACCTAAAAAGTTAAAATCTATCCACTGGGATAAACTGCCCGTTGCTGGAATTAAAAAAATTTGCTCATGTAATTAATTCATTTTGATCATCAAAAGAACTAGCATAAGAATTTGTTCTGCGATGTGCAAACAGCCTATGGTATTTAGATAATAATCTAGTGGAATCACATTGGTCATTACTTATGCAAATGATTTATTGGAGGAGGAACTCTTACGCAAAAAATATTTATTCAAAAAAAAAATTCTCAGATCATTAGAAGCCCTGATACCACTTGATGTAGATAACTTATGAAAATAATTATGAATAGGAAACGAATGAAGAGATTAAATATTTCTTGCCACTTAAGGAGGGCTAAGTCCTTTGCCACTAAGGAGGGCTAAGTCCTTGCGAATACTCAAATAAAATTAAATATGAAATATGATCATAAATAAATCAACCTAATTATATTTATAATAGTAAATCAATGAATAAGTGAAACTTGGAAATATGGCCAACTTGACTATATTGGTGTTGTAACACTAAAATTCCCAAATCAACCTTCTCAAAAATATTAATACAGTTAATAAGAATACAAATAATTTGTAAATAGTTATTAACAAGCACGTAACTGGCCGTCGAGACACTCAACTACCACTTTAACCTATACAAATCAACTTACACATCTTAAAAGCATTAAAAATAAAATGATTATTTAATATTTTCCAACAGTGGAATTGTAGGTTCAGTTGAACCTCATTTTCTTACATCGAAGTTACATTCTTATATATTATAGCGGATGTTATAAAATTTCCCTACAATTTTGAAATGCAACAAAAATTGTAAACGTTAACCGTCTAGAAAAGCTTTTATTTTATTTATAGGAAATATATAACAGCTTTTGTTTGATGTCAGGAATATCTTCGCATTAAACATAACGCATACGATGCTTGCTTACCGAAAATTGGGCCTATCACAGGTAGATCAAAGCAAGCTTAATTTTCTCATGATAAAATGAGGTGCAGGACATCCATGACGACACAAAATTTCTTCATTCTAAATATTATGTTGTCCATGGCTATGATAGGTAGCGCTCAGAGGAAGGGCCCTGAGCGTTTTAGATGGCTCTACATTACTCGCGGTACTTCAAGGAGGAGTATGAATCCATGCCCGAATGAAGGCTAGATCTTCTCTTCAAGCATTATGATTTGGCCGTTACAGGCGATGTTGCGTACAAGCGAAATTATGTGATCGGTGCCTTTGTTTGGCCTGACGAGTACTAATTACGTTGGGTGTTTGGGTTACTTTGGCTTTGCTAGGGTTAACAATATGTCTTTTTTGTGAGGTATTAAGCAAAGACCGCTATGTTTTCCAACACGCTTGGCTTAATCCATAATCTGTCTCGTTAAAATAAAATTAGTAGTTTTATATTTTTGTAGTTTATGTTATATCTGTACCATTGCTGGCTTAATCAATATTTTTTAAGGGAAAGTAGGAAAACATTTTGAAGAAAGATTTTAGAATTTTTTTTTGGGTTGAAATAGCTTTTAGAATTTTTTTTGATGAAAAAGCCATTATATTAATAAAATAATGTTTAATCATACAAAAAAGGGTGGGTGGGATCAGCACACCCCGTAAAAAAATACATTAACCATTGTGGTTAAGAGTATACAAGAGTGTCAGAAACAACCCACAAACTGCCAATAACAACTGCCAAAATAGTATTAAATATGCATTTGAAAAGAAAGAAGTCGAGAAATTACTGCCACCTGGAAGGGGAAGGAAGATGCACATGACTCATAATGCAGGGTGCATTCCCCCAATGATCCATGAGGGTACGCAAGTACTATAGCTCCACCTATACTTTTTTAACCTGTACTTGAATCTGTAACCAACAATCAAAGAATATATCATATTTATCAGCAACAGAGAAGACCTGTCCGACATCTTGCTAAGAAAAAATAGCTCTATTCCGGGACTTCCATAGATAAAACAAGGTACCAATTCTAAAATTATTCCAAACAACATCCAAGTTGAAAGAAAAAGCAATAGGGTAACCCAAAATAACATGCACCCAAGTAAAATCCTCCTGCATAAAAGGTCTGAAATATTCAAGAAGCCACTCCCAAGCTGACTGAGCCCGATCACAAGACCAAAAAACATGCAGTAAATCTTCCACTTGTCCACAAACCGGGCAAATGAGATTATGAACACCTAGATGCTTGAGCCTACTGCCAACAGGTAACCCTTGATGTAAGAGACTCCAAGAAAAAAAACTATGTTTAGGTTCAATATAAGTAGCCCAAGCAATATGAAACCTCTTATTCCATTGGGAGGGAAGAGAGACTAAATTCCATCTCAGAGTGAGCTTATCAACCATTGGAACTTGTGGGGTGAGCCATTTGTAACCAAGATGAGCTTTATATTGCAAAATAGGAAGCTCCCCAGGCCAACACCAAACTGACCACCAGGGTATTTGAAAATGCTTATGTAGTTTGCTCCAAATAGAAAATGGAATACTATCAATAACCACCTCATAAGTGTCTCTATCACCAATATTTAAATTGTGAATTTGACGAAAAATTTCCCAGGGTATCCAACACCTGGTATGTCGCGAGAAGTAATAAAAAATGGAAGCAATACCACGCTTATAGAACCTTTGCACTCTGACACACTGCACCAGAGCTAAGGGAGAACCTTGCCAAGTGATAACAGGAGACCACCAAATATTCATGGAAGATAAAGAGGCACCTGCTTTGCGAAAAATCCCTTTCCAACTAAGCCAGGGTTTGAAGGCCTCCCAGGGTTAGAATTTTGATTAGGGTTTAAATTGAAATATTTTAAGATTATGTATTAGATAAGCAATATTTTTTAAAAACAAATTATATATTTTAAGAAAGCATATTAAAAATTGTTTTTAACTACTAATGGTATTTGGTGTAATGGCAGTTGCCTGGTTATTATCATGAGGTTGATTCCTCCTATATTTGCATGAAAAGAGGGCTGACATTTGTAAACAATGTAACTATTTTTATCCGAGGGTATATTCTTCTAATAGTTTAAATTGTCATATAGAATAAAACACAAGGTAGAGGGTAAGAGAAGGAAGAATGCAAATATTTATAAGAAGATATAAAATTGAGATGCAATACCTTTTTTAAATATTTAAGAAGATTATAAAAAATAGGTTGATTTTTTTGAACTTTTAAAAAAATTTAAAAAATTAATATGTAGATAGATATTAATGTGGAATACCGGTTAGAAAGCAAGTTGTGGATGTTAATAGTGGCAAGGAATCCCATAAAGTGGGACCAAGGACTTGCACCTTCAAGCTTGCTACCCCATTGGCAAAGAGTATGGCAAGTTTTGGGATTTATAAACCTCTCAAGTCGCACAACACAGGTTAATGTGGGATTATTCACAAACACACACAAACTACACTAACAAGATAAATAGATAATAACGTGGAACAAAATTCCAATCATGGAATATGTGTAATTTTTATTAGGTTATTCTTATTAAAATAACAAAACATTATATTGCTATTCAGCACCTAGAGCTAATGTCAACAAAGAACAGAAAAGGGGATGACTGTCAAATGCAAAAAAGTTAGCCAAAGCAGCTGAGATTGAAACGGCTGACGGCTCTGTGCCTACCTCCTTGGGCCCTATTTCCAAACCCACCCACCAAGACATGGATGAAGTTAGACCTAAACTTACTCCGTCTCAAGGGAGAGGCAGAGGTCGCAAAGCAAACCCCAAGTCAACTCGATGAAGTTCGTATCTTGGAATGTCAGAGGCCTCAACAAAACTGCTAAACAGAGGACTGTCAAATCAGTAAGAAAAAACCTAAAACCAAATATCATGTTTCTTCAAGAATCCAAACTTGACTAGAATAGCAGCACTCAAGTTTGCAAGCTAATCTTGGAAAACTGCAATTTTGCCTTTTGTCCCTCCTTAGGGGCATCTGGGGGTCTCCTTTGTTTGTGGGATCCAACAACTATTGAGGGGAGAGTTCTTTCAGTCTCTGACAGAACCATCAACATTTTGTTCACCAATAAAGTCACTAACCTTCAATGGATCGCCACCAATGTTTATGGACCAAACAGTCCTATCAACAGAAGATTGTTGTGGGATAACATTTCTGCAATGCACAATAACTTTCCTAAATTTCCATGGATGATCTGTGGTGACTTCAATGCTCCCCTTCACCTGTTTGACAAGCAAGGAGGCAATCCGATCACTAGCAACTGCATTGAAGATTTCAACAATTTTGTCAATCACAACGAGCTAATGGACATGCCACTTCAAGGATCCAACTACACATGGAGCAACAGACGGGTGGGTATTCATCACATCCAAATTCGGATTGACATATTTCTATTATCCAAAGAAATCATTCCTATTTTTGGCGATGCTAGGCTTCATAGCCACCCAAAAATTGGATCCGATCACAACCCCTTAATTCTGGATTGTTCCTGCCCCTAGAAAATCTTTAAAACCCCTTTCAGGTTTGAAAAGATGTGGCTCACCCACCCATATTTAGGTCAGTGTATTCGACAATGGTGGCAGCAAAACCTTTTTGCAAACCCTCTCACAAATCTGTTCCTCAAACTCAAAGCAGTCAAGCTCAAGCTAAAATGCTGGAATAAGGAGGTTTTCAGCAACCTCTTTACCAAAAAAAAGCATCTGATGGATGAGCTCAAAAGGGTGGAAAATATGATTCAGGGAGGAGATCAGAGGGTCAAAAATTTCATGGAAGAAAAAAGCCTTCTTTCAAACTTTCACAATGCCTCGGCTAAGGAAGAGTCCTACTGGAGTCAAAAATACAGAAGCCTCTGGCTCAAAGAAGGAGACACCAACACGAAGTTTTTCCATGCTTCCACCATGTGCCACAGAGGCTCAAATAAAATATCTGAGTTGACCAAGGCTGATGGAACCATTGTCTCTGACATTCATGCTATTAGACAGGAAGCTGTGTGCCACTTCCAAGAAATCCTAGGTCCTAGTGTTGACTGCCACCCCCACACAACAAGTTCTCTGCTTCAGAACATACCAAAGTTGGTGTCTAACGATGATAATGGGAAATTGCTCCAATTCTTCATTGAAGAGGAGATCAAAGAAGCTCTGTTTGCAATGGAACCTGATAAGGCCCCTGGACCCGATGGCTTCCCACCCCGGTTTTTTCAACACTTTTGGGATATTGTGGGCCCTGATGTTGTTGTTGTGGTTAAATTCTTCCAGAGAGCCAAAAATATGTCGAGAGAAGCCAATTCCACCTTAATTGTTTTAATTCCCAAGTCCAATGATCATGCTTCTCTCTTCGACTTCAGACCTATTAGTCTCTGTAGTGTCATCTAAAAACTTATCACCAAAGTCATGGCAAACAGGTTGAAAGACATCCTTCCCTCCATCATTGACCAATGCCAAGGGAGCTCGATAAAAGGCAGATTCATTACTGATGGAGTGATAACCGTCCATGAATTGGCCCACTCGGCATCTAAAAATAAAAAACCCAGTATGTTCCTTAAGCTTGACATGAACAAGGCTTTTGATCGGGTTTCCTGGAAATTCTTGTTCGAGGTCCTAGAGAAGTTTGGGTTTCACAAAGAATGGATCAAGATGGTTCATGAATGTATCTCTACTACTTGGTTCTCTGTTCTTATAAATGGTTCACCCGCTGGTTTCTTCCAAAGTTTCAAAGGCATCCGTCAAGGGGACCCTCTGTCACCCTTCCTCTTCATCATTTTGGCCGAAACCCTTGGAAGAACCCTTACTGCTGCTTGCAACAGTGGACTCATCTCCGGGATCAAACTAGCCTCAACAACCAATGCCATATCCCATCAATAGTTTGTGGATGATACTATTCTATCCTCTCATGCTTCGTTCCCAAAGCAAAAATCATTAAGAACATTCTTGATTCTTATGAAGAGGCGGCTGGCCAGAAAGTCAATTACTGCAAAAGCAAGCTATACTTTCTCAATACTCCCATCCACAAGAAAAACATGATTGCTGAGATCCTTGGGTGTATCATTGGGAGCCTTCCAACTATTATCTTGGATTACCACTTTTCCATGGCAAATCGGTCTCGGCTATGTGGAACCCTATTTTAGATCGCCTCAATAAGAAACTTGCAGGTTGGAAAATCTCAATGCTCAGTCAGGCAGCCAAAGCCACTCTGGTCTAGGGTTGCCTGCAAAGTATTCCAATTTTTTTATTATCTATATTCAAAGATCCAGCTTCCATCTGCCAAAGAATTGAGCAAATTCAACGCAGATTCCTTTGGGCGGGAAACGAAAACAAGAATAAATTTTCACTTGTTGCCTGGGATAGGGTCTGTTCCAAGAAAAGGATGGAGGACTTGGATTCAGGGACATCAAGCGGATGAACATGGCCCTCATTGCCAAGCAGTCCTGGAGACTTACCACCAATGAAAAAGTCACTTGGATTGACATCATCAAAGCTAAGTACCTCCATTAGGTTCCTTTTCTTTGAGAGCACAACCTTCCTAGTGGATCTCATTTCTGGAATGGCGTCACCAAAACAAGGAAGATCATCATGGAAGGCTTAAGGTGGTGTCTTGGAACTGGAATGACCATTCATTTCTAGGATGACCCATGGATTCGTGACAAACCTCTCAGCCAAGATCCTCATCTTGTAGTGCTCAAGACGGTTACCGAAGCCACCTTTGGAGATAAGGTGTGTCATTTCATTAACCTAGGTATTACAAGACCTGAATGGAAACACCTGTCTCTTAATGGGCCTAGGAATAACACAGAGGCACTTAGGCGGTTACAAAACTTTCTGAGGACTTGCATCATCCCCAGCTCTCACAAAGATGATTCCATGGTCTGGAACCTTGAAGATTCAAGGAATTTCATTGTTAAATCAACTTACTACAGTCAAGAAACTCCCAGTGATGGTCGGGACTTATCTAATCAGGTCTGGGTTCCCAAGATCATTCCCAAGGTCAAATTCTTTTGTTGGTTGGCCATCCAAAATAGAATCCTCACCACTAACAACTTGATAATCAGAGGGTTACTCATCCCTAATTGGTGCATCCTGTGTAAAAACACCTTTGAGTCAACTTCGCATGTTTTTTTGGAATGTCCCTTCTCTCTTGCAGTGCTCAACTAGGTTCTTAACACCTTCGACATCTCTGCAGCCCTCCCTCATTCCATTCCCCTCCTTTTTCAACAATGGCCTCGGCCTTTCAAGAGCAATCAACTTAAATTCATGTGGCAAGCTTGCCTTCACATCTTCCTATGGTAGATTTGGCTTGAGAGAAATGCTAGAATTTTCAAAAACCAAGCCACTAATAAGAAGATTGTTGTTGCCAAAATCTTTGCCCTTACTGTGGAGAATGCATCTCTTGTCTCGTCTTCCAAACCCCCCCTCATGGCCTTGAATCGGATCTATCAAAACTCTTCAACCTTTCCAATTTCTCTACCACACCCTGTATTTCTGTTGACAGGTCCGTCATCAAGTGGGTCTTACCTCCTACTGGGTGGCACAAGCTTAATTTTTATGGTGCGGCCAAAGGCAACCCAGGAGCGGCCGACGGAGGAGGAATTCTCAGAAATCACAGAGGAGAAATAATTTTGGCCTTTGCCCAGAACCTGGGAATTCAATCTAACAATATGGCAGAGGCTCGGGCTCTGCTCCAAAGCTTGATTCTCTTGGAAGGCTTGACCATCAATAAAATCATCATAGAAGGAGACTTACTGCACTGTATTAACTGGCTCAATGGGACTTCTGTGCCTCCCTGGGCCCTTGTTTCGATCTTCCAAGAATGCAAGGCACTAATCGACATTTACCCAGAATTAGTCATTAAGCATCAGTACCGAGAAGGAAACAAAGCTGTAGACTGGCTTGCTAACAAGGGAGTTGGCGAATTTGACATTCATGTTTGGAGAGACTCCTTTCCCATTGGCCTAAGGGATGCTTCTATAAGTACCAATGTCTACACAATGTGAGTGGTTGGCAGGGGACCGGGTTTGTTTGCTCATGGAACTGGTCGAGTTTTCGTGTCCTTTCTTCCTTCTTCTCCCCCTTCGGCCATGACACTTTTTCTCTTTGGCAGCGGTCTTCCATCTTGTCATGATATCGCGACACTTTTTCTCTTTCTTGCAACTTGTTGTGATATCACAACATTTTTTCTCTTCGGCTGCGGTCTTCCATCTTGTCGCGATATCGCGACACTTTTTCTCTTCGGCTGCGATCTTCCATCTTGTCGCGATATCGTGACACCTTTTTTTCCCTAGCAGTAGTCTTCCATCTTGTCACGATATCGTGACACTTTTTCTCTTTGGTAGCGGTCTTCCATCTTGTCGTGATATCGCGAAACCTTTTCTCTTCGGCTGCAGTCTTCCATCTTGTCGTGATATCGCGACATTTTTTATCTTCGTCTGCGGTCTTTTATCTTGTCGCGATATCGCGAAACTTTTTTTCTTTGGCTGCGGTCTTCCATCTTGTCATGATATCGTGACACTTTTTCTCTTTGGCAGCAGTCTTCCATCTTGTCGCGATCTCGTGACACTTTTTCTCTTTGGTTGTGGTCTTCCATCATGTCATGATTTCGCGACACCTCTCTTCGACAGCGGTCTTCCATAAATGTCGCGATTTCATGACTTTTTCTCTTCGACAGCGGTCTTACTTCTTGTTGCGATTTCGTGACACCTCTTCTCTTTGGTAGCGGTCTTACTTCTTGTCACGATTTCGTGACACCTTTTCTATCCGGTCGCGGGTTTGCTTCATGTCGCGATTTTGTGACTCTTCTTTTCTTCTGGCTCCAACCTAGCAACTTGTCGCGATATCGCGACACTTCCTTTCTTCTGGTAGCAACCTTGCAACTTGTCACGATATCGCGACACCTTCCCTCCTTCGGCTCCGATGGCGCTTCTAGTCACGATTTCGTGACATCCCTTCTTCTCTTGGCTGCAACGACGTAACTTGTCACGATTTCACGACATCACCAAACTGGTCGTGATTTCGCGACACCTTTCCTCGTGTGGAGGTTTTCTCGCCCTTTGATCTTTAGTTCTTGGACCACCTCGGTCGATCTGGAATTCATGTAAATCCTCTTGTACAAGGTTCAGGGACCTTTCAACACCCCTTCTACCAATCAAAAAAATAATAATTTATATTTAACTTGTTTTTTAATAAAAAAATCTATTTGTTTATTTAGTAAATATATTTTTCATCTTCTTTAAACTGCTAAAGTTTTTGTAATCAATATTTTTTTATCATTTTTAGTAAGAGATACCCTTTGAAATTTAAATTTTACCAAACAAAAAGTTTAACATCACAAATTGCTAAAATATTTACTATCTCTAATTTTTATATCTGTAAATATGTTGTGTACAACAACATGATAATTTCATAATATTTTAGAGGTCTTATTCACATCCCTAATAGTCCTAAAATAGTATTTTCATCATAGTTTTATTCTTAGGTGTAGGCTAAGTTCCATTTCTTGTTAACACTTTTGATATTTGCTTTTGTTTTTTTATATCAATATTCCTTTAGAATTAATTTTCTCTCTGCTTTTACTTCTTGGGTCTTCCCTTCTTTTTCATTCCCACCAACACTTTCGTCTTCATCAATCTCTTCAATCTTATCATACTACTCATAATATGACTTATCATCTATGGATTTGTCTTGCTTTAAAGGATCTGAAGTGTTAAGAATAATCTCAAAAGCACTTTCTTTTTTGGATTGCTTTGAAACCTTTAATTTTATGAACACTCTTTCATACCAATTACTTAGGTAAAAACCCTAAATTGCTATGGATTTCCTTCAGTCACATTTTTTATTATGTTGCTATTTAAACCATATAGTTCAAGGGATAATATCTACACTACTTTTGTTTTTATCACAAGGAAATTATTCTATACTACTTGAAGAAAATTAATATACTTGACATCTTTATCATATTTGTTTTAGTATTTTCCACATATTCCTTTGCACCTTTAATTACTTCTAGACTCAAACTTGCACATTGTACTTTATCATCCCTTATATCCGTCTTTGTTTTTTCTAATGGTTGATCCAAGTGGATCTTTGGTGGCCTTTGTTATATGATGTTGTAGATAGGATTTCTTTGTCTTTTATTTTGGAGTGGAATATTCCAGTTTCTATTATAAAATGTTTCATTACTTCATAGTTTTTAATATGCAAACCCTAGCCATATGTTTTTTGGTGTGAAAATCATCATCGAACGAGCGAAAGGAATTCCCAATGATCTTAGACCAGCATTGAAAGATCATCGAGCCCAGGAGATGCAGAGCGATCGATCTTCGGAGTAGGTCAGTTTCTCAAGTCCTAACTGCCTAAGCCGCAAAGGAGGGGGAAAAGGAAAAATAGAAATGAAATAAAAGGAGATCATAGCCAAAACTCATAAGGATGGGTATCACTGCATCAAGACACATATAGTATTAACACTATGAGCATAAACACAAACATATCACCTAATAGATCAGCCAACCAAGCCCCTACTTAGCACTTAGCATCACGGGTCGAAGGTAAATTCCAAAACTAGTGAATGGGATGCATGAAATCTAGATACTAGAATTACAATAATTCCACCCAACTAGATTAATTAGAAATAAACCTTGAACTCGATATGAATACAAATTCCAAAACTGCTAAGTAAAGCACATGAAATCCAGTTACTAGAATTAAATGTGTTCACTCAAATAGTCAAATAGAAATAAGCATTTGCACTTTCACAAAAGATATAAAGACTAGATCAGAGACCAAACAATAACACACTTGTATTTACATTACAGTGGAAATATTACATATGAATTGTAATGGCTAAAGAGATGCTCTTTGGAAAGGCTAGCATCCGACTATTTATAGAAGATTTATAATAAATTTGAATTCAAGCATTAATGACAATGGGTAGGAAAATATTTCCAAAATGGATGGATGATATGTTGATGCTTTTCTCTGCAAAATAATGGTGATTTTCCAAAAGGGGTTAGGAACTTCTATGTGGATCTGTGCCATTGATCATTCTAAAAACTCTACATGGTCATAAATTCTAATCTACTTTACCACTTTGTGTAGTTGAAAGGCTTAAAATTTACAACCTCAAGATTTGTGCATTTTAAACTACCTTCTTCGTACCCACTAACAGCTCGTGCCAAGGTATTTGAGATAATGAATGCTTCTCCTTGGAGCTTCTTGATACTTACATTTTATGGATAATCATGCATGCTTCGTTATTCACCAACTCCCCAAATTTCTACTCAATAGGATCATGAAGGGACAATTGATTGGGCTTGATGGACCATTGTCACTTTCTTAGAATTCCATCCATTATATCACTAGTGACAAGGCAAGGATTTGGGCATAGATCATCTTGACTAGATTTCCTGATTCTCTACCTAATTAGGGTAGGCTTTTGCTTTTCCATTCATATAGAAGTTTGGGAGCAAGGGCTAATGCGTTGTTATCCCATTCTTCCACCTTATAATGGGGTGGGTATTTGGGATCATGATTATCCACCCAAGGTTGGGGTAAGAATTTGGGATCCACCTTAAGTACTTATTTACGTATTTATTCGTTTGACCTCAAACTTGAATCAATTCTTCACCTTTTATGACCTTGGTACATGATGGGTCTATGAGATTGGTTCTTGCTTAGTAGCCACAAATTCTTTTGCCCATTCAATATCTTCTTGATTTTGAAATACACCTCAACCATTAATGCTAAGGTTTAGGTCCAAAATTTAACCAACCTATAGACCATCATCTTACAAAAATGATGGATGAGAGGATGCAAAATTTCACCCACATCTTTGGTGACTCACAGGGGTATTCCACTCTGTGGGAGAGAAGAACCCAAAAAAAGATCTCAAATTAAAAGAACCTCTTAATAGGGGAAGGGATAGTAAAATAGATATGGAAAATTCATTAAAAAAGGTAACCAAATGAGGCTACAAAACAAAGGGAAGAAGGAGAGAAAAGAAGTGGAGTGCACAAACACCAACCAAGAGAAACATAGCAAAAATAAAAAAAGAGGGAGAACATAAGGGAAGTAAAAGAGAAATATAAAAGAGTAGGAAGGGAAGCAAGATAGAGTAAATGGATGAATTGGAAGGCAGTCCATAGGACATCCCCACATACTGTTCTCCCAACATTGTAGCCCAAGACTATTTCCAAAGTAGACAAGATGCCAAAAATATTTGCTTAATTATTTCAACCTTTTCATTTGTAGATAGCCTTCCAAGAATTGCTTCTACCTATCACACTTCATCACAAAAGAATGCTCAACTGTGCCTTTAGACTCATTATTCAATGAGTTTTATTGCTACTTGCAAGTTCTCTTATATAGACAATGGCCTTCTTGGTATGGGCACTATATTTGTGTTTTTCGATGGATCTCCTTAGTCTTACTACAATTGTACTACCTTCATTCATTGGGTTGTAGAGTCATAATATTAGAATACACAATGAAAATAAAAAGGACAATAAGTGCTTTTATGTGCTATAATTATTTCTCACCATAATTAAGCAAGATGATATTACTTCTTATGTGACGCTACATCAGTTATAAACTTTTATTTAATTTTTTCTTATTTACACTAAACTACAGTATGATTGACACACCACCACAAATGACTCATCCTGGGAATTATCTAGTGAATTTGCAATGTCTGGACTAGATGATACCAAACATAAGCTATTCTTCATGTTGATCCTAGTATTGTCTATGGCCATTCTTAGGTTTTGTAAAGTACCAACTGGGTTTAGTACTTTCGCTTAGGATTATCAAACCAAAATAAAAACTGATCAACATAGGGAAGATATCTACCCAACAAGTTCCAGTACTTGAGTCATTTAGATAGGGGGAGAGGGACCGTTTGTCACTTGGACCTATTTTATTTTAAGTCCATACCTCACTTTGATGGGTTAGCATAGTGATTTGAGCCAACATCCAGTTGTGAATATTTTCCTACATTAATTACCATAAAGCTAAAGCATTAGTGGTTGGCTCTTCAAAGAGCATTGATATGGTTATTGGTCTATTTTTCCTGGGGTAAGGAGATAGTGGTAGAGGAGTTCTAATGCCATCAGTTTTTTTAATGGGATATCCCTTGAATAGATCATGGGATGGCATTGACCTTTCTTCCTTTTTCTCGGGATCATCCTCTAGGAAGGATGACTCACAGCTTCCATTTATCTTCTATTGAAAAGAGTCAAGAAGTAAAGGAGATTATGAGGGGACCTAACTGATCTCTATGATTGTTGAGGTAACATTATGGTGATGGCATTTTTATTGTAATTCATGGCCGCTTGATCATCTTCCTCCTTCTCCTATTTTTGGGTCTACCATGAGGAGTAAATATCTCTAGAAGGTTCTTTTTCCACATGTATTAATATGTTCTCAACTCAAATAGCCTCCTTGTAAATATGTGGGAATATCTTTTCTCTTGACTATTGAATGATAAGACTTATGTTTGAGTAGAAGGTCTGAGTATAGCATAGATATGCCTGAGCAAGAGATGGTTGGAACTCATATGGGATCATTTTCCAATTTATTTTGAATAATATGTTGATATCAATGATGTTTTATTGATGCTATTATCTAATGTATGAAAAATGATTTAGTATCAAGATACGGCCCCTTGAATCATCAAATGTGTTGATGAGTGCCTCTACCAAATTAGCCCATGTATGAATACATCTATTATCTAAGGATCTGTACCATAGCAAGACCCTTACTTTAAGAGAGAGGATAAGCAACCTAAGCATCACATCCTCATGTTAAATATTAAATAGCATAGCTAGGGAAACCACTTCTTGATAATAATCAAACACAATATTCTCCATGCCATCGAAGTTGGGAAGAATTTTTAGGGTAGCCTTAGGAATATCATTCTGAGTTGGAATATTAAGAGGACACACATCATTCCATTGAGGGCAACATTGTTGAGTAATTGTGGCACTAGCCTTCAAAAATATTGATCCTTACATTGGAGTTAGAGTCACCAGGTGAGCATGTTTTCTTTGCTAATGAGGTTAGGGCTACTCATAAAACCCTGAGTCCTTCAAGGTATGAAGATATTTTTAGCATAGAATAGACAAATTATCTTAAACTTTGGATCTTTCATTCAAATGAGTCACCAAATGATTGATCAGAATATGGGTAAACTAGAGTGTCATCAAACTCTGGTTTCCTACAACAATGAAGACTTTTTAGGTCCTTAGCACACCAAAAACTATTGGTGCAAAAATTATCAGTGGATGAGCAAAAGGCGTGCCTAGAGATCCTCATCCAACATTGAATGGTCATTGGACTTGGGAGAGGCAGGGAAATCGATCTTTGGAGTAGGTTGATTCCTTAAGTCCTCGCTACCTAAGCCATAAAGGAGGGGGAAAAGGGAAAAGGAAAAGGAAATAAAAGGAGGTCATAGCCAAAATTCATAAGGATTTGTTTATCTACTACTCATCTTAGAATTTTTAACATATTGTTCATATTAGTAGTTATTTTATTCAAACATGCTTGTAATTCTTGGTTGCATGTAGTGGGGATTACTATTTTCTCATGTTTGAGATTTTATTGGAATGAGTTGGATGAGTTGGAAGGAGCCATGGGGTTAATAGCAGGATGGTCGGGGTTAAAATTGTTAATGCATAAAGGAGAGTTATGTTGCGTACCTTTATTTTGTGGAGGTCTTCTTGGTGAATTTGAAGGTCCTTCATTTGGATTATTTGTGCTATATAATCTTCCATTTGGCCCTTTATTCCACCTACCACTCATGCACTTATTGACTCCCAAACAGTGTATACTAGGAAAATATTTGAATAATTTTGTTTATGTCTGCAATAATATTTGATTATATAAATAATATTTATCAAATTGAATAATTTTGCTCCCCACAAAATTTTTTTTGTTGTCACTTAATTGACCCTTCAATCATGAAATATTTGCAACGACTAGTTCCCTTGTTTTGGTAACGACTATATTTTAATATTATCAATGACTTAATAGCCTAATGGCTAGTTGTGTTCTTTAGATAGCCTAATGGCTAATTCCCTTGCTTTGTCTAGATTTTAATATCATCTATAGTAGCCTATAAGATGAGATGTGCTAGAGGTCAAGGATGACTTTGGTGGGAGGCTACTGGACACAAGGATTCCTTTGGACACACGAACTAGAAAATGAGATGTGAGGCTGACTTCAAATTTTGGGCACGATGAATTTTTGGACACGATGACGTGAGATGAGCAAAATTTTGACATGATGATACCAACTTTCAGATTTTGGATATGATGACGTGAGACGAGTGGACGTAAAATTTTAGATTTGGATATGACAATGCGAGATGAGTAGAATTTTGACACGATGACACAAAATTTGGATAGACACAATACACGAGGCTGTGACTTAAACACGAGATACAAGGCTGACTTCATAATTTGGACACAATGATGTAGGATGTAGGGGTGACAGTGGCTAGATACATGTAGGATGAGGAGGAAGAAGGATGCAAAGTGGACTGACCACAAGTAGACCGACACATGAGGAGACCTGACACAATGGGCTAGATTACATGATGGGACATGTATGACGGATATGGAAGCATGATGGATAGAGAAGCATGAGGTGATAATGACCAGCGAGCTATTCAATTAATATGCGATGTGATATATCTTGTATACCCATGAATGCCTTCACTCTTATGAATGTGGGACAAGTTGATAAGGATGGAATTCATTTAAGCCACAACGATCACTATGTCGATTGGCTGCTGGTGATTTTTAACCTTATATTAAGATGATTTTCAATCTTAATAATAATCTACGTATTCCTCGTAAAATTCCCACTCAAATTTCGCTTCACTCTAATTTCGCTTCCACTTGAATTACTTGTTGAAACTATATGAATATAGGCTTGTTTCATCAATAATTAAAAACCTACATGATGTAATACAACCTTATATTATGGTGAATTTCACCTTAATAATACACTTCGTATTCACCCGTAAACCACTCAAATTTTTCTCCCACTCAAATTATTTGCTAGATGAATATTTGTTTGGCTTCTTAATAATATAAGCACTTGGTGATCTTTAAATTATTTTCATGATTTATGAAATACAAACCAATCTATGAAAACAATGCTACCGAGTGTTAGAAAGAAATATGAAAATTGATTTAGCAATCAAAGTAAATGATCAAATATCCGTAATTTTTGTTTACGATGAAATATTTTATCACTCCGATGATATTGATTTTGAAAGGTAAATATTATATCACTCTAACGCTGTTGATTTTCAAAGGCTTTACTGTCATGCAAATATTATATTTACTTCTAAACCACTGAATTACTTACTGCCATGTGTCGTTAATTTACAAGAGGAAGTTTAGGTTTACTTTGTTAATCTCCCCTTAGCAATAGCCAAAACATTATATGTTTTGATGGCTAAAAAAGAAAAAAATGAACAACTTAGGATTTTAGTTAAAGTGGAAATGTCTTCCTGTGAAACTTTTTGAGCTTCAGAAGACGCACATCAACGTGTTGTCAACTGCTATCCAACAATGCACTCGACTTAAGTCACCAAACTCGAACTAATATCAACAATGCACCCAAACAGTAAATTAACACCTGAAAAGTTAAAATCTATCCACTGGGATAAATTGCCCATTGCTGGAATTAAAAAAAATTGCTCATGTAATTAATTCATTTTGATCATCAAAAGGACTAGCACGGGAATTTGTTCTGTGATGTGCAAACATCCTATGGTATTTAGAGAATAATCTAGTGGAATCCTGTTGGTCACTGCTTCTAAAAATGATTTATTGGAGGAGGAACTCTTACTCACCAAATATTTATTAAAAAACAATTGCACAGATCTAGAATCAAAAGCTCTGATACCACTTGATGCAGATAACTTATAAAAATAATTATGAATAGGAAACGAATGAAGAGATTAAATATTTCTTGCCACTTAAGGAGGTTTAAGTCCTTTGCCACTAAGGAAGGCTAAGTACTTGTGAATACGCAAATCAAATTCAGTATGAAATATGATCACAAATAATCAACCTAATTATATTTATAATAGTAAATCAATGAATAAGTGAAACTTGGAAATATAGCCAACATGGCTATATTGGTGTTGTAACACTAAAATTCCCAAATCAACCTTCTCAAAAATATTAATACAGTTAATAAGAATACAAATCATTTGTAAGCAGTTATTAACGAGCACATAACTGGTCGTCGAGACACTCAACTGTCGCTTTAACCTATACAAATCAACATACACATCTTCAAAGCATTAAAAATAAAATGATTATTTAATATTTTCCAACAATGGAATTGTAGGTTCAGTTGGACCTCATTTTCTTACATCGAAGTTACATTCTTATAGATTATAACAGTCGGTATAAAATTTTCCTACAATTCCAAAATGCAACAAAAATTGTCAACGTTAACCGTCTAGAACAACTTTTATTTTATTTATAGGAAATATATAACATCTTTTGTTTGATTTCAGGAATAACTTTGCATTGAACATAACGCATACGATGCTTGCTTACAGAAAATCAGGCCTATCATGGGTAGAGCAAAGCAAGCTTACTTTTCCCATGACGAAATGAGGTGTAGGACAACCATGAGGACACGGAAATTCTTCATATAAATATTTTGTTGTCCATGGCTATGACAGGTGGTGCTCAGAGGAAGGGCCCTATGCATTTCAGATGCCTCTACATTACTCGCGGTACTCCAATGAGGAGTACGAATCCATGCCCGAATGAAGGTTGGATCTTCTCTTCAAGCATTATGATTTGGTCGTTATAGGCGATGTTGCATACAAGCGAAATTATGCGATCGGTGCCTTTGTTTAGTCTGACGAGTACTAATTACGTTGGATGTTTGGGTTAATTTGGCTTTGCTAGGGTTAACATTATGCCTTTTGTGTGAGGTATTAATCAAAGACCATTATTTTTTCCAACCCGTTTGGTTTAATCTGCAATCTATCCCGTTAAAATAAAATTAGTAGTTTTATATTTTTGTAGTTTATGTTATATGTGTACCATTGTTGTGTTTTGCTGCCAAACGGGGAAATGATTGATGAGAATGAGCATGTTGTGTGTTACCATCTCTATGATTCATCTGTTGTTATAGAACTCTTTAAGACAAATTATGTAGAAAGTAGAAGATTGGAAACATCAAAATAAGGAATCATATGTCTTTGATCTGGCATCCATTTTCTGCAATAACGATTTGTTTTTGGCTTATTGCATTTGGTTCGAAGATATGATGATCTATTGAAGAAACGTGGGTTGATGGTTTATGAAAAACTATAAATGAATGCAATATTCTTCAGTAAAGAATTAAACAATCCAAACAAGTTCACTAAGGAAAGTGGTAAACACATCCTCTTCAAGATTTTTTAAGGGAAAGTAGGAAAACATCTTGAAGAAAGCTTTTAGAATTTTTTTTTGGGTTGAAATAGCTTTTAGAATTTTGATTAGGGGTTAAATTGAAATATTATAAGATTATGTATTAGATAAGCAATATATTTTTAAAAAAAATTATATATTTTAAGAAAGCATATTAAAAACTGTTTTTAACTGCTAACGGTATTTGGTGTAATGGCAGTTGCCTGGTTATTATCATGAGGTCGATTCCTCCTATGTTTGCTCGAAAAGAGGGCTGATATTTGTAAACGATGTAACTGTTTTTATCCGAGGGTATATTCTTCTAATAGTTTAAATTGTCATATAGAATAAAACACAAGGTAGAGGGTATATTCTTCTAATAGTTTAAATTGTCATATAGAATAAAACACAAGGTAGAGGGTAAGAGAAGGAAGAATGCAAATCATTAGAAGAAGATATAAAATTGATATGCAATACTTTTTTAAAGATTTAAGAAGATTATAAAAATTAGTTTGATTTTTTTTTAAATGATTATAAAAAATAGGTTGATTTTTTTGAACAGTTAAAAAATTTAATATGTAGATAGATATTAATGTGGAATACCGGTTAGAAATCAAGTTGTGGATGTTAATAGTGGCGAGGAATCTCACAAAGTGGGATCAAGGACTTGCACCTTTAAGCTTTCTACCCCATTGGCAAAGAGTATGGCAAGTGTTGGGATTTATAAACCTCTCAAGTCCCACAACATAGGTTAATGTGGGATTATTCACAAACACACACAAACTACACTAACAAGATAAATAGATATTAACGTGGAACGAAATTCCAATCATGGAATATGTGTAATTTTTATTAGGTTATTCTTATTAAAATAACAAAATATTATATTGCTATTCAGTTAATTAATTTATATTTAACTTGGTTTTTAATAAAAAAAATCTATTTGTTTATTTATTATATATATTTTTCATCTTCTTTAAACTGCTAAATTTTTTGTAATCAATATGTTTTTATCATTTTTAGTAAGAGATACGCTTTGAAATTTAAATTTTACCAAAAAAAAATTTAACATCACAAATTGCTAAAATATTTACTATCTCTAATTTTTATATCTGTAAATATGTTGTGTACAACAACATGATAATTTCTTAATATTTTAGAGGTCTTATTCACATCAATAATAGTCCTAAAATAGTATTTTCATCATAGTTTTATTCTTAGGTGTAGGCTAAGTTCCATTTCTTGTTAACACTTTTGATATTTGCTTTTGTTTTTTTATATCAATATTCCTTTAGAATTAATTTTCTCTTTGCTTTTACTTCTTGTGTCTTCCCTTCTTTTCATTCCCACCAACACTTTCATCTTCATAGATCTCTTCAATCTTATCATACCAATTACCTACTTAGGTAAAAACCCTAAATTGCTATGGATTTCTTTCATTCACATTTTTTATTATGTTGCTATTTAAACCATATAGTTCAAGGGATAATATCTACACTCCTTTCTATACTACTTGAAGAAAATTAATATACTTGACATCTTTATCATCTTTTTTTTGGATTTTCCACATCTTCCTTTGCACCTTTAATTCCTTCTAGACTCAAACTTGCACATTGTACTTTATCATCCCTTATATCCTTATTTGTTTTTTCTAATGGTTGATTCATGTGGATCTTTGGTGGCCTTTGTTATATGATGTTGTAGATAGGATTTCTTTGTCTTTTATTTTGGAGTGGAATATTCCAGTTTCTATTATAAAATGTTTCATTACTTCATATTTTTTAATATGCAATCCCTAGCCATATGTTTTTTGGTGTAAAAATCATCATCGAACGAGCGAGAGGAATGCCCAACGATCCTCGACCAACATTGAAAGATCATCGAGCCCAGGAGAAGTAGAGTGATCGATCTTCGAAGTAGGTCAGTTTCTCAAGTCCTAGCTACCTAAGCCGCAAAGGAGGAGGAAAAGGAAAAATGGAAAGAAAATAAAAGGAGATCATAGCCAAAACTCACAAGGATGGGTATAGTTGCATAAAGACACATATAGTATTAACACTATGAGCATAAACACAAACATATCACCTAATACAGCCAACCAAGCCCCTACTTAGCACTTAGCATCACGGGTCAAAGGTAAATTCCAAAACTAGTGAATGGGATGCATGAAATCTAGATACTAGAATTACAATAATTCCACCCAACTAGCTTAATAAGAAATAAACCTTGAGCTTGATATGAATGTAAATTCCAAAACTGCCAAGTAAAGCACATGAAATCCAATTACTAGAATTAAATGTGTTCACTCAAATAGTCAAATAGAAATAAGCATTTTCACTTTCACAAAATATATAAGGACCAGATCAGAGACCAAACAATAACACACTTGTATTTACATTACAATGGAAATATTACATATGAATTGTAATGGCTAAAGAGATGCTCTTTGGAATGGCTAGCATCCCACTATTTATAGAAGATTTATAATAAATTTGAATTCAAGCATTAATGACAATGTGTAGGAAAGGATTTCCAAAATGGATGGATGATATGTTGATGCTTTTCTTTGCAAAATAATGGTGATTGTCCAAAAGGGGTTAGGAACTTCTATGTGGATTTGGGCCATTGATCATTCTAAAAAATCTACATGGTCATAAATTCTAATCTACTTTACCCCTTTGTGCATTTTAAAGGCTTAAAATTGACAACCTCAAGATTTGTGAATTTTAAACTGCCTTCTTCATACCCACTAACAACTCGTGCCAAGGTATTTGAGGTCATGAATGATTCTCCTCGGAGCTTCTTGATACTTACATTTTATGGATAATCAGGCATGCTTCGTTATTCACCAACTCCCCAAATTTCTACCCAATAGATCATGAAGGGACATGTGATCGGTCTTGATGGACCATTGTCACTTTCTTAGAATTCCATCCATTCTATCACTAGTGACAGTGCAAGGATTTGGGCATAGATCATCTTGACTAGCTTTCCTGATTCTCTACCTAATTAGGGTAGGCTTTTGATTTTCCATTCAAATAGAAGTTTGGGAGAAAGGGCTAATGCATTGTTATCCCATTCTTCCACCTTATAATGGAGTGGGGATTTGGGATCCTGATTATCCACCCAAGGTTGGGCCAAGAATTTGGGATCCACATTAAGTACGTATTTACCTATTTATTCGTTTGACCTCAAACTTGATTCAATTCTTCACCTTTTATGACCTTGGTACATGATGGGTCTATGATATTGGTTCTTGCTTGGTAGCCACCAATTCTTTTGCCCTTTCAATATCTTCTTGATTTTGAAATACACCTCAACCATCAATGCTAGGGTTTAGGTCCAATTTTTAACCAACCTATAGACCATCATCTTACAAAAAGGATGGATGAGAGGATGTAAAATTTCACCCACACCTTTGGTGACTCACAGGGGTATTCCACTCTGTGTGAGAGAAGAATATAGAAAAAGATCTCAAATTAAAAGTACCTCTTAATAGGGGAAGGGATAGAGAAATAGATATGGAAAAGGCATTAACAAAGGCAACCAAAGGAGGCTACAAAACAAAGGGAAGAAGGAGAGAAAATAAGTGGAGTGCACAAACACCAACCAAGAGAAACATAGAAAAAATAAAAAAAGAGGGAGAACATAAGAGAAATAAAAGAGAAATATAAAAGAGTAGGAAGGGGAACAAGATAGAGTAAATGGATGAATTGGAAGGCAGTCCATAGGACATCCCCACAGACTGCACTCCCATAAATATACTCCATTGTAGCCCAAGACTATTTCCAAAGTAGACAAGATGCCAAAAATATTTTCTTAATTATTTCAACCTTTTCATTTGTAGATAGCCTTCCAAGAATTGCTTCTACCTATCACACTTCATCACAAGAATTCTCAACTGTGCCTTTAGACTGATTATTCAATGAGTTTTATTGCTACTTGCAAGTTCTCTTATATATACAATGGCTTTCTTGGTATGGGCACTATATTTGTGTTTTTCGATGGATCTCCTTAGTCTCACTACAATTGTACTACCTTCATTCATTGGGTTGTAGAGTCATAATATTAGAATACACAATGAAAATAAAAAGGACAATAAGTGCTTTTATGTGCTATAATTATTTCTCACCATAATTAAGCAAGATGATATTACTTCTTATGTGACGCTACATCGGTTATAAACTTTTATTTAATTTTTTCTTATTTACACAAAACTATAGTATGATTGACACACCACCACAAATGACTCATCCTGGGAATTATCTAGTGAATTTGCAATGTCTGGACCAGATGATACCAAACATAAGCTATTCTTCATGTTGATCCTAGTAGTGTCTATGGCCATTCTTAGGTTTTGTAAAGTACCAACTGGGTTTAAGTACCAAAATAAAAACTGATCAACATAGGGAAGATATCTACCCAGCAAGTTCCAATACTTGAGTCATTTAGATAGGGGGAGAGGGACCGTTTGTCACTTGGACCTATTTTATTTTAAGTCCATACCTCACTTTGATGGGTTAGCATAGTGATTTGAGCCAACATTCAGTTGTGAATATTTTCCTACATTAATTACCTTAAAGCTAAAGCATTAGTGGTTGGCTCTTCAAATAGCATTGAGATTGTTATTGGTCTATTTTCCTAGGGTAAGGAGATACTGGTAGACGAGTTCTGATGCCATCAGTTTTTTTAAGGGCATATCCCTTGAATAGATCATGGGATGGCATTGACATATCTTCCTTTTTCACAGGATCATCCACTAGGAATGATGACTCATGACTTCGCATTATCTTCTATTGAAAAGAGTCGAGAAGTAAAGAATATTGTGAGGGGACCTAACTGATGCTCTATGATAGTTGAGGTAACATTATGGTGATGGCATTTTTCTCATAATTCATGGCCGCTTGATCATCTTCCTCCTTCCCCTATTTTTGGGTCTACCATGAGGAGGAAATATCTCTAGAAGGTTCTTTTTCCACATGTATTGATATGTTCTCAACTCAAATAGCCTCCTTGTAAATAAGTGGTAATATCTTTTCTCTTGACTATTGAATGATAAGACTTATGTCTGAGTAGAAGGTCTGAGTATAGCATAGATATGCCTGAGCAGGAGATTGTTGGAACTCATATGGGATCCTTTTCCAATTTCTTTTGAATAAGATGTTGATATCAATTATGTTTTCTTGATGCTATTATCTAATGTATGAAAAATGATTTAGTATCAAGATAGGGTCCCCTGAATCATCAAATGTGTTGATGACTGCCTCTACCAAATCAGCCCATGTATGAATATGTCTATTTTCTAAGAATTTGTACCATAGCAAGAACCTTTCTTCAAGAGAGAGGATAAGCAACCTAAGCATCAAATCCTCATGTTCAATATTAAATAGCATGGCTAGGGAAGCCACTTCTTGATAATAATCAAATGCAATATTCTCTATGCCATCAAAGTTGGGAAGATTTTTTAGGGTAGCCTTAGGAATATCATTCTGGGTTGGAATATTATGAGGGCCCGCATAATTCCATTGAGGGCAACATTGTTGAGTAATTGTGGCACTAGCCTTCAAAAATCTTGATCCTTGCCTTGGAGTCAGAGTCAACAGGTGAGCATATTTTCTTTGCTAATGAGGTCAGGGCTACTCATCAAACCCTGAGTCCTTCAAGGTATGAAGATATTTTTAGCATAGAAGAGACAAATGATCTTAAAATTTGGATATTTCATTCAAAGTAGTCACCAAATGATTGAGCAGAATATGGGTAAACCAGAGTGTCATCAAACTCTGGTTTCCTATAACAACGAAGACTTTTTGGGTCCTTGGCAGAGTCACCAAAAACTGTTGGTGCAAAAATTATCATTTGACGAGCAGGAGGTGTGCCTAGCGATCCTCATCCAACATTGAATGGTCATTGGACTTGGGAGAGGCAGGAAAATTGATCTCCGAAGTAGGTTTATTCCTTAAGTCCTCGCTACCTAAGCCATAAAGGAGGGGGAAAAGGGAAAAGGAAAAAGAAATAAAAGGAGGTCATAGCCAAAATTCATAAGGATTTGTTTATATAATACTCATCCTAAAATTTTGACATATATGAATATTAGAATTTATTTTATTCAAACATGCTTGTAATTCTTGGTTGCGTGTAGTGGGGATTACTATTTTCTCACATGTGAGATTTTCTTGGTATGAGTTGGATGAGTTTGAAGGAGCTATGGGGTTGATAGCAGTATGGTCAGGGTTTAAATTTTTATTGCGTAAAGGAGAGTTATGTTGCATACCTTTATTTTGTGGAGGTCTTCTTGGTGAATTTGAGGGTCCTTCATTTGGATTATTTGTGCTATATAATCTTCCATTTGGCCCTTTATTCCACCTACCACTCATGCACTTACTAACTGCAAAAAAGTGTGTACTAGGAAAATATTTGAATAATTTTGTTTGTCTGCAATAATATTTGATTATATAAAAAATATTTATCAAATTGAATAATTTTTCTCCTCACAAAATTTGTTTTTTTGTCACTTAATTGACCCTTCAATCATGAAATCTTTGCAATGAATAGTTCCCTTGTTTTGGTAATGACTATATTTTAATATTATCAATGAATTAATAGCCTAATGGCTAGTTGTGTTCTTTAGATAGCTTAACGACTAATTCCCTTGCTTTGTCTAGATTTTAATATCATCCACAAAATATTTTAATATCATCCAGAGTAGCCTATAAGATGAGGTGTTCTAGAGTGCAAGGATGACTTTGGTGGGAGGCTATTGGACACATGGATTCATTTGGACACACGAACTAGAAAATGAGATGCGAGGCTAACTTCAGATTTTGGGCACGATGAATTTTTTGGACACGATGACGTGAGACGAGCAAACTTTTGACATGATGATATGAACTTTCAGATTTTGGATATGATGACGTGAGGCAAGTGGATGTCAAATTTTATATTTGGATGTGACGATGCAAGACAAGTAGAATTTTGACACGATGACACAAAATTTGGATAGACACAATATACGAGGTTGTGACTTAAACACAAGATACAAGGCTGACTTCATAATTTGGACACAATGATGTAGAATGTAGGGGTGACAGTGGCCAGATACACATAGGATGAGGAGGAAGAAGGATGCGAAGAGGACTAACCATGAGTAGACCGACGCATGAGGAGACCTGACACAATGGGCTAGATGAAAATATGGGACATGTACGACGGATATGGAAGCATGATGGATAGAGAAGCATGAGGTGATAATGACTAGCGATCTAGTCAATTAATATGTGATGTGATATATCTTGTATACCCGTGAATGCCTTTGCTCTTATGAATGTGGGAGAATTCGATAAGGAAGGAATTCGTTTAAGTCATGACGATCGCTATGTTGATTGACTACTGGTGATTTTCAACCTTATATTAAGATGAATTTCAATCTTAATAATAATCTACGTATTCACCGTAAAATTCCCACTCAAATTTTGCTTCCACTTGAATTACATGACACTATATGAATATAGGCTTATTTCATCAGTAATTAAACACCTACATGATCTAATACAACTTTTTATTATGGTGAATTTCACCTTAATAATACACTTCGTATTCACCCGTAAACCACTCGAATTTTCCTTCCACTCAAATTATTTGCTAGATGAATATTTGTTTGGCTTATTAATAATATAAGCACTTGGTGATATTTAAATTATTTTCATGATTCATGAAATACAAACCAATCTATGAACACAATGCTATTGAGTGTTAGAAACAAATATGAAAATTGATTTAGCAATCAAAGTACGTGATCAAATATCCGTAATTTTCATTTACGATGAAATATTTTAACAGTCCGATGATATTGATTTTGAAAGGTAAATATTATATCACTCTAACGTTGTTGATTTTCAAAGGCTTTACTACCATGCAAATATTATATTTACTTCTAAACCACTGAATTACTTACTACCATGTGTCATTAATTTACAAGAGGAATTTTAGGTTTACTTTGTTAATCCCCTTAGCAACAGCTAAAAAATTATAGGGTTTGATGGCTAAAAAAGAAAAAATGACCGACATAGGCTTTTAGTTAAAGTGGAAATGTCTTCTTGTGAATATTTTTGAGCTTCAAAAGACACACATCAACGTGTTGTCAACTACTATCCAACAATGCACTCGACTGAAATCACCAAACTGGAACTAATATTAGCAATGCACCCAAACAGTAAATTAGCACCTAAAAAGTTAAAATATATCCACTGGGATAAACTGCCCGTTGCTGGAATTAAAAAAATTTGCTCATGTAATTAATTCATTTTGATCATCAAAATAACTAGCACAGGAATTTGTTCTACAATGTGCAAACAACCTATGGTATTTAGAGAATAATCTAGTGGAATCGCATTGGTCACTGCTTCTACAAATGATTTATTGGAGGAGGAACTCTTACGCACCAAATATTTATTCAAAAAAAATTTGCTCATATCTAGAATCAGAAGCTCTGATACCACTTGATGTAGATAACTTATGAAAATAATTATGAATAGGAAATGAATGAAGAGATTAAATATTTCTTGCCACTTAAGGAGGGCTAAGTCCTTTGCCACTAAGGAGGGCTAAGTCCTTGCGAATACGCAAATAAAATTCAATATGAAATATGATCACAAATAAATCAACCTACTTATATTTATAATAATAAATCAATGAATAAGTGAAACTTGGAAATATAGCCAACTTGGCTATATTGGTGTTGTAACACTAAAATTGCCAAATCAACCTTCTCAAAAATATTAATACAGTTAATAGGAATACAAATAATTTGTAAGCAGTTATTAACAAGCACATAACTGGCTGTCGAGACACTCAACTGCCACTTTAACCTATACAAATCAACTTACACATCTTAAAAGCATTAAAAATAAAATGATTATTTAATATTTTCCAACAGTGGAATTGTAGGTTCAGCTGAACCTCATTTTCTTACATCGAAGTTAAATTCTTATAGATTATAGCGGTCACTATAAAATTGCCCTACAATTTTGAAATGCAACAAAAATTGTCAACGTTAACCGTCTAGAACAACTTTTATTTTATTTATAGGAAATATATAACAGCTTTTGTTTGATGTCAGGAATATCTTCACATTAAACATAACGCATACGATGTTTGCTTACCAAAAATTGGACCTATCACAAGTAGATCAAAGCAAGCTTAATTTTCCCATGATGAAATGAGGTGCAGGACATCCATGACGACATGGAAGTTCTTCATTCTAAATATTCTGTGGTCCATGGCTATGATAGGTAGCGCTCATAGGAAGGGCCTTGTGCATTTTAGATGCATCTACATTACTCACGGTACTCCAAGGAGGAGTAAAAATCCATGTCCGAATGAAGGCTTTATCTTCTCTTCAAGCATTATTATTTGGCCGTTACAGGCGATGTTGCGTACAAGAGAAGTTATGCGATCGGTGCCTTTGTTTGGCCTGACGAGTACTAATTACGTTGGATGTTTAGGTTACTTTGGCATTGCTAGGGTTAATAGTATGCATTTTGTGTGAGGTATTAAGCAAATACCTCTATGTTTTCCAACCCGCTTGGCTTAATCCATAATCTGTCTCGTTAAAATAAAATTAGTAGTTTTATATTTTTGTAGTTTATCTTATATGTGTACCATTGTTGTGTTTTGCTGCCAAACGGGGAAATGATTGATGAGAATGAGCATGTTGTGTGTTACCATATCTATGATTCATTCATTGTTATAGGACTCTTTAAGACAAATTCTGTAGAAAGTAGAATATTGGAAACATCAAAATAAGGAATCATGTCTTTGATCTGGCATCCATTTTCTGCAATAATGATTTTTTTTTTGGCTTATTGTATTTGGTTCAAAGATATGATGGTCTATTTAAGAAAAATTGTAAATGAATGTAAGATTCCTTAGGAAAGAATTAAACAATCCAAACAAGTTCACTGAGGAAAGTAATAAAAACATCCTCTTCAATATTTTTTTAAGGGAAAGTAGGAAAACATTTTGAAGAAAACTTTTAGAATTTTTTTTTGGGTTGAAATAGCTTTTAGAATTTTTTTTTTGATGAAAAAGCCATTATATTAATAAAATAATGTTTAATCATACAAAAAAGGGTGGGTGGGATTAGCACACCCCGTAAAACAATACATTAACCATTGTGGTTAAGAGTATACAAGAGTGTCAGAAACAACCCACAAACTGCCAATAACAACTGCCAAAATAGTATTAAATATGCATTCAAAAAGAAAGAAGTCGAGAAATTACTGCCACCTGGAAGGGGAAGGAAGATGCACATGACTCATAATGCAGGGTGCATTCCCCCAATGATCCATGAGGGTACGCAAGTACTACAGCTCCACCTATACTTTTTTAACATGTACTTGAATCTGTAACCAACAATCAAAGAATATATCATATTTATCAGCAACAGAGAAGACATGCCCAACATCTTGCTGAGAAAAAATATCTCTATTCTGAGACTTCCATAGATAAAACAAGGTACCAATTCTAAAATTATTCCAAAAAACATCCAAGTTGAAGGAAAAAGCAATAGGGTCACCCAAAATAGCATGCACCCAAGTAAAATCCTCCTGCATAAAAGGTCTAAAAAATTCAAGAAACCAATCCCAAGCTGACTGAGCCCGATCATAAGACCAAAAAACATGCAGTAAATATTTCACTTGTCCACAAACCGAGCAAATGAGATTATGAACACCCAGATGCTTGAGCCTACTGCCAACAGGTAACCCTTGATGTAAGAGACTCCAAGAAAAAAAACTATGTTTAGGTTCAATATAAGTAGCCCAAGCAATATGAAACCTCTTATTCCATTGGGAGGGAAGAGAGACTAAATTCCATATTAGAGTGAGCTTATCAACCATTGGAACTTATGGGGTGAGTCATTTGTAACCAAGATGAGCTTTATATTGCAAAATAGGAAGCTCCCCAGGCCAAAACCAATCTAACCACCAGGGTGTTTGAAAATGTTTATGTAGTTTGCTCCAAATAGAAAACGGAATACTATCAATAACCACCTCATAAGTGTCTCTATGACCAAGATTTAAACTATGAATTTGATGAAAACTTTCCCAGGGTATCCAACACCTGGCATGTTGGGAGAAGAAATAAAAAATGGAAGCAATACCATGCTTATAGAACCTCTATGCTCTAACCCACTGCACCAGAGCTAAGGGAGAACCTTGCAAAGTGATAACAGGAGACCACCAAATATTCATGGAAGATAAAGGGGCACCTGCTTTGTGAAAACTCCCTTTCCAACTAAGCCAAGGCTTGAAGGCCTCTCAGGGTTAGAATTTTGATTAGGGGTTAAATTGAAATATTATAAGATTATGTATTAGATAAGCAATATTTTTTAAAAACAAATTATATATTTTAAGAAAGCATATTAAAAATTGTTTTTAACTACTAATGGTATTTGGTGTAATGGCAGTTGCCTAGTTATTATCATGAGGTTGATTCCTCCTATATTTGCTTGAAAAGAGGGCTGACATTTGTAAACGATGTAACTATTTTTATCCGAGGGTATATTCTTCTAATAGTTTAAATTGTCATATAGAATAAAACACAAGGTAGAGGGTAAGAGAAGGAAGAATGCAAATCATTAGAAGAAGATATAAAATTGAGATGCAATACCTTTTTTGAATATTTAAGAAGATTATAAAAATTAGGTTGTTTTTTTTGAACTTTTAAAAAAAATAAAAAAATTAATATGTAGATATATATTAATGTGGAATACCGGTTAGAAAGCAAGTTGTGGATGTTAATAGTGGCGAGGAATCCCACAAAGTGGGACCAAGGAATTTCACTTTTAAGCTTACTACCCCATTGGCAAAGAGTATGGCAAGTGTTGGGATTTATAAACCTCTCAAGTCGCACAACATAGGTTAATGTAGGATTATTCACAAACACACACAAAATACACTAACAAGATAAATAGATATTAACGTGGAACGAAATTTCAATCATGGAATATGTGTAATTTTTATTAGGTTATTCTTATTAAATTAACAAAACATTATATTGCTATTCAGTTAATTAATTTATATTTAACTTGTTTTTTAATAAAAAAAATCTATTTGTTTTGTAATCAATATTTTTTTATCATTTTTAGTAAGAGATACCCTTTGAAATTTAAATTTTACCAAAGAAAAAGTTTAACATCACAGATTGCTAAAATATTTACTATCTCTAATTTTTATATCTGTAAATATGTTGTGTACAACAACATGATAATTTCTTAATATTTTAGAGGTCTTATTCACATCCCTAATAGTCCTAAAATAGTATTTCCATCATAGTTTTATTCTTAGGTGTAGGCTAAGTTCCATTTCTTGTTAACACTTTTGATATTTGCTTTTGTTTTTCCATATCAATATTCCTTTAGAATTAACTTTCTCTTTGATTTTACTTCTTGGGTCTTCCCTTCTTTCTCATTCCCACTAACACTTTCATCTTCATAAATCTCTTCAATTTTATCATATTGCTCATAATATGACTTATCACCTATGGAATTGTCTTGCTTTAAAGGATCCGAAGTGTTAAGAATAATCTCAAAAGCACTTTCTTTTTTGGATTGCTTTGAAACCTTTAATTTTATGAACACTCTTTCATATAAATTACTTATTTAGGTAAAAACCCTAAATTGCTATGGATTTCTTTCAGTCACATTTTTTATTATGTTGTTATTTAAACCATATAGTTCAAGGGATAATATCTACACTACTTTTATTTTTATCACAAGGAAATGATTCTATACTACTTGAAGAAAATTAATATACTTGACATCTTTATCATCTTTGTTTTAGGATTTTCCACATCTTCCTTTGCACCTTTAATTCATTCTAGACCCAAACATGCACATTGTACTTTATCATCCCTTATATCCTTCTTTGTTTTTTCTAATGGTTGATCCAAGTGGATCTTTGGTGGCCTTTTTTATATGATGTTGTAGATAGGATTTCTTTGTCTTTTATTTTGGAGTGGAATATTCCAGTTTCTATTATAAAATGTTTCATTACTTCATATTTTTTAATATGCAATCCCTAGCCATATGTTTTTTTGGTGTGAAAATCATCATCGAACGAGCGAGAGGAATGCCCAACGATCCTCGACCAACATTGAAAGATCATCGAGCCCAGGAGAAGCAGAGTGATCGATCTTCGGAGCAAGTCAGTTTCTCAAGTCCTAGCTACCTAAGCCGCAAAGGAGGAGGAAAAGGAAAAATGGAAAGAAAATAAAAGGAGATCATAGCCAAAACTCACAAGGATGGGTATAGCTGCATAAAGACACATATAGTATTAACACTATGAACATAAACACAAACATATCACCTAATATATCAGCCAACCAAGCCCCTACTTAGCACTTAGCATCACGGGTCGAAGGTAAATTTCAAAACTAGTGAATGGGATGCATGAAATCTAGATACTAGAATTACAACAATTCCACCCAACTAGCTTAAATAGAAATAAACCCTTAACCTGATATGAATGCAAATTCCAAAACTGCCAAGTAAAGCACATGAAATCCAGATACTAGAATTAAACGTGTTCACTCAGATAACCAAATAGAAATAAGCATTTACACTTTCACAAAATATATAAGGACCAGATCAGAGACCAAACAATAACACACTTGTATTTACATTATAGTGGAAATATTACATATGAATTGTAATGGCTAAAGAGATGCCCTTTGGAATGGCTAGCATCCCACTATTTATAGAAGATTTATAATAAATTTGAATTCAAGCATTAATTACAATGTGTAGGAAAGGATTTCCAAAATGGATGGATGATATGTTGATGCTTTTCTTTGCAAAATAATGGTGATTGTCCAAAAGGGGTTAGGAACTTCTATGTGGATCTGGGCCATTGATCATTCTAAAAACTCTACATGTTCATAAATTCTAATCTACTTTACCCCTTTGTGGAGTTGAAAGGCTTAAAATTGACAACCTCAATTTTTGTGAATTTTAAACTGCCTTCTTCATACCCACTAACAACTCGTGCCAAGGTATTTGAGGTCATGAATGATTCTCCTCGGAGCTTCTTGATACTTACATTTTATGGATAATCAGGCATGCTTCGTTATTCACCAACTCCCCAAATATCTACCCAATAGGATCATGAAGGGACATGTGATCAGGCTTGATGGACCATTGTCACTTTCTTAGAATTCCATCCATTCTATCACTAGTGACAAGGCAAGGATTTGGGCATAGATCATCTTGACTAGCTTTCCTGATTCTCTACCTAATTAAGATAGGCTTTTGCTTTTCCATTCAGATAGAAGTTTGGGAGCAAGGGCTAATGTATTGTTATCCCATTCTTCCACCTTATAATGGAGTGGGGATTTGGGATCCTGATTATCCACCCAAGGTTGGGGTAAGAATTTGGGATCCACCTTAAGTACCTGTTTACCCATTTATTCATTTTACCTCAAACTTGAGTCAATTCTTCACCTTTTATGACCTTGGTACATGATGGGTCTATGAGATTGGATCTTTCTTGGTAGCCACCAATTCTTTTTCCCATTCAATATCTTCTTGATTTTGAAATACACCTCAACCATCAATGCTAGGGTTTAGGTCCAAAATTTAACCAACCTATAGACCATCATCTTAAAAAAAGGATGGATGAGAGGATGTAAAATTTCACCCACACCTTTGGTGACTTGCAGGGGTATTCCACTCTGTGGGAGAGAGGAACATAGAAAAAGATCTAAAATTAAAAGTACCTCTTAATAGGGGAAGGTATAGGGAAATAGATATGGAAAAGGCATTAACAAAGGCAACCAAAGGAGGCTACAAAAAAAATGGAAGAAGGAGAGAAAAGAAGTGGAGTGCACAAAAACCAACAAGAGAAACATAGCAAAAATAAAAAAATAGGGATAACATAAGGGAAATAAAAGAGAAATATAAAAGAGTAGGAAGGGAAACAAGATAGAGTAAATGGATGAATTGGAAGGCAGTCCATAGGACATCCCCATAGACTGCACTCCCATAAATATACTCCATTGTAGCCCAAGACTATTTCCAAAGCAAACAAGATGCCAAAAATATTTGCTTAATTATTTCAACCTTTTCGTTTGTAGATAGCCTTCCAAGAATTGCTTCTACCTATCACACTTCATCACAATAATGCTCAACTGTGCCTTTAGACTCATTCTTCAATGAGTTTTATTGCTACTTGCAAGTTCTCTTATATAAACAAAGGCCTTCTTGGTATGGGCACTATATTTGTGTGATTCGATGGATCTCCTTAGTCTCACTACAATTGTACTACCTTCATTAATTGGGTTGTAGAGTCATAATATTAGAATACACAATGAAGATAAAAAGGACAATAAGTGCTTTTATGTGCTATAATTATTTCTCACCATAATTAAGCAAGATGATATTACTTCTTATGTGATGATGCATCGGTCATAAACTTTTATTTAATTTTTTCTTATTTACACAAAACTACAGTATGATTGACACACCACCACAAATGACTCATCTCGTGAATTATCTAGTGAATTTGCAATGTCTAGACCAGATGATACCAAACTTAAGTTGTTCTTCATGTTGATCCTAGTATTTTCTGTGGCTATTCTTAGGTTTTGTGAAGTACCAACTAGGTGTAGTATTTCCCTTAGGATTATCAAACCAAAATAAAAATTGATCAACATAGGGAAGATATCTACCCAACAAGTTCCAATACTTGAGTCATTTAGATAGGGGGAGAGGGACCATTTGTCACTTGGACCTATCTGATTTTATGTCCATACCTCACTTTGATGGGTTAGAATAGTGATTTGAGACAACATCCAGTTGTGAATATTTTCCTACATTAATTACCTTAAAGCTAAAGCATTAGTGGTTGGCTCTTCAAAGAGCATTGAGATGGTTATTGGTCTATTTTTACTGGGGTAAGGAGGTAGTGGTAGAGGAGTTATGATGCCATCAATTTTTTTAAGGGGATATCCCTCGAATAGATCATGGGATGGCATTGCCCTTTCTTCCTTTTGCTTGGGATCATCCCCTAGGAAGGATGACTCATAGCCTCCCTTTATCTTCTATTGAAAAGAGTCGAGAAGTAAATGAGATTATGAGGGGACCTAACTGATGCTCTATGATAGTTGAGGTAACATTATGGTGATGGCATTTTTCTTGTAATTCATGGCCACTTGATCATCTTCCTCCTTCTCCTATGTTCGGGTCTACCATGAGGAGGAAATATCTCTAGAAGGTTCTTTTTCCACATGTATTAATATGTTCTCAACTCAAATAGCCTCCTTGTAAATATGTGGGAATATCTTTTCTCTTGAATATTGAATGATAATACTTATGTCTGAATAGAAGGTCTGGGTATAGAATAGATATGCTTGAGCAGGAGATGGTTGGAACTCATATGGGATCCTTTTCCAATTTATTTTGAATAAGATGTTGATATCAATGATGTTTTCTTGATGCTATTATCTAATGTATGAAAAATGATTTAGTATCAAGATAGGGTTCCCTGAATCATCAAATGTGTTGATGAGTGCCTCTAGTAAACCGTCTAGAACAAAAATTGTCAACGTTAACCGTCTAGAACAACTTTTATTTTATTTATAGGAAATATATAACAGCTTTTGTTTGATTTCAGGAATATATTCGCATTAAACATAACGCATACGATGTTTGCTTACCGAAAATTGGACCTATCATAGGTAGATCAAAGCAAACTTACTTTTCCCATGATGAAATGAGGTGCAGGACATCCATGACGACATGGAAGTTCTTCATTCTAAATATTCTGTGGTCCATGGCTATGATAGGTAGCGCTCATAGGAAGGACCTTGTGCATTTTAGATGCCTCTACATTACTCACGGTACTCCAAGGAGGAGTACAAATCCATGCCCGAATGAATGCTAGATCTTCTCTTCAAGCATTATGATTTGGCCGTTACAGGCGATGTTGCCTACAAGCGAAATTATGCGATCGGTGCCTTTTTTTGGCCTGACGAGTACTAATTACGTTGGATGTTTTTTTGGCCTGACGAGTACTAATTACTTTCATTTTGCTAGGGTTAGTAGTATGCCTTTTGTGTGAGGTATTAAGGAAAGACCGCTATGTTCTCCAACCCGCTTGGCTTAATCCGCAATCTATCCTGTTAAAATAAAATTAGTAGTTTTATATTTTTGTAGTTTATGTTATATGTGTACCATTGTTGTGTTTTGCTGCCAAACGGGGAAATGATTGATGAGAATGAGCATGTTGTGTGTTACCACCTCTATGATTCATCCGTTGTCATAGAACTCTTTAAGAAAAATTTTGTAGAAAGTAGAATACTAGAAACATCAAAATAATGAATCATATGTCTTTGATCTGGCATCCATTTTCTGCAATAACAATTTTTTTTTGGCTTATTGTATTTGGTTCGAAGATATGATGGTCTATTGAAGAAACGTGGGTTGATGGTTTATGAAAAACTATAAATGAATGTAATATTCCTTAGGAAATAATTAAACAATCCAAACAAGTTCACTGAGGAAAGTAGTGAACACATCCTCTTCAAGATTTTTTAAGGGAAAGTAGGAAAACATCTTGAAGAAAGATTTTAGAATTTTTTTTTGGGTTGAAATAGCTTTTAGAATTTTGATTAGGGGTTAAATTGAAATATTATAAGATTATGTATTAGATAAGCAATATCTTTTCAAAAAAAATTATATATTTTAAGAAAGCATATTAAAAATTGTTTTTAACTGCTAACAAACACATCCTCTTCAAGATTTTTTAAGGGAAAGTAGGAAAACATCTTGAAGAAAGCTTTTAGAATTTCGTTTTTGGTTGAAATAGCTTTTAGAATTTTGATTAGGGGTTAAATTGAAATATTATAATATTATGTATTAGATAAGCAATATCTTTTCAAAAAAAATTGTATATTTTAAGAAAGCGTATTAAAAATTGTTTTTAACTGCTAATGGTATTTGGTGTAATGGCAGTTGCCTAGTTATTATCATGAGGTCGATTCCTCCTATGTTTGCTCGAAAATATGGCTTATTATCATGAGGTCGATTCCTCCTATGTTTGCTCGAAAAGATGGCTGATATTTGTAAACGACGTAACTATTTTTATCCGTTAAAGATTTAATAAGACTATAAAAATTAGGTTGATTTTTTTTTTTTAAGATTATAAGAAATAGGTTGATTTTTATGAACTTTAAAAAAAATAAAAAAATTAATATCTAGATAGATATTAATGTGGAATACCGGTTAGAAAGCAAGTTGTGGATGTTAATAGTGGTGAGGAATCCCACAAAGTGGGACCAAGGACTTGCACTTTTAAGTTTGCTACCCCATTGGCAAAGAGTATGGCAAGTGTTGGGATTTATAAACCTCTCAAGTCGCACAACACAGGTTAATGTGGGATTATTCACAAACACACACAAACAACACTAACAAGATAAATAGATATTAACGTGGAACAAAATTCCAATCATGGAATATGTGTAATTTTTATTAGGTTATTCTTATTAAAATAACAAAATATTATATTGCTATTCAGTTAATTAATTTATATTTAACTTGTTTTTTAATAAAAAAAATCTATTTGTTTATTTATTAAATATATTTTTCATCTTCTTTAAACTGCTAAAGTTTATGTAATCAATATTTTTTTATCATTTTTAGTAAGAGATACCCTTTGAAATTTAAATTTAACCAAAGAAAAAGTTTAAACATCACAAATTGCTAAAATATTTACTATCTCTAATTTTTATATCTGTAAATATGTTGTGTACAACAACATGATAATTTCTTAATATTTTAGAGGTCTTATTCACATCCCTAATAGTCCTAAAATAGTATTTTTATCATAGTTTTATTCTTAGGTGTAGGCTAAATTCCATTTTTTGTTAACACTTTTGATATTTGGTTTTGTTTTTTTTTTATATCAATATTCCTTTAGAATTAATTTTCTCTTTGCTTTTACTTCTTGGGTCTTCCCTTATTTTTCATTCCCACCAACACTTTCATCTTCATCAATCTCTTCAATCTTCTCATACTGCTCATAATATGACTTATCACCTATGGATTTGTCTTGCTTTAAAGGATCCGAAGTGTTAAGAATAATCTCAAAAGCACTTTCTTTTTTGGATTGCTTTGAAACATTTAATTTTATTAACACTATTTCATACCAATTACTTACTTAGGTAAAAACCATAAATTGCTATGGATTTATTTCATTCACATTTTTTATTATGTTGCTATTTAAACCATATAGTTCAAGGGATAATATCTACACCACTTTTTTTTTTATCACAAGGAAATGATTCTATACTACTTGAAGAAAATTAATATACTTGACATCTTTATCATCTTTGTTTTAGTATTTTCCACATCTTCCTTTGCACCTTTAATTCCTTCTAGACTCAAACTTGCACATTGTACTTTATCATCCCTTATATCATTCTTTGTTTTTTCTAATGGTTGATCCAAGTGGATCTTTGATGGCCTTTGTTATATGATGTTGTAGATAAGATTTCTTTGTCTTTTATTTTGGAGTGGAATATTCCAGTTTCTATTATAAAAATTTTCATTACTTCATAGTTTTTAATTTGCAATCCCTAGCCAAATGTTTTTTGGTACAAAAATCATCATCGAACGAGCGAGAGGAATGCCCAATGATCCTCGACCAACATTGAACAATCATCTAGCCCAGGAGAAGCAAAACGATCGATCTTCAGAGCAGGTCAGTTTCTCAAGTCCTAGCTACCTAAGATGTAAAGGAGGGGGAAAAGGAAAAATGGAAATAAAATAAAAGGATATCATAGCCGAAACTCACAAGGATGGGTATAGCTACATCAAGACACATATAGTATTAACACTATGAGCATAAACATAAACATATCACCAAATAGATCAGCCAACCAAGCCCCTACTTAGCACTTAGCATCACGGTTCGAAGGTAAATTCCAAAACTAGTGAATGAGATGCATGAAATCTTGTAGACACCAAAACAGCACCAATCTGATTATGTGACGACAAACACTAACCGAATTGGCATACACAGCCCCTAGGGCAGCCCCCAGAGGTTAAACAATGGTCCTAACCACTCCCATGTTAATTTTGGAAGGTCAAAGGTCAATTTGGCACCTTTCAAGCACCCTGCTCCTTACACGTTCCATCTTAGCGTGAATAGAATGTTATTTTCCCCACCCCGAGATGATTAGGGTGGGGCGAATAGCAGGTTTGATGGGAAAAAAGTTAGACCTTGACAAATGATAGCCCAGATCTGCCACTCAACTCCACCTTCAATGCATGGGAGTGTGAGTGAGCATTTCAAAGCTCAAAGAGGCAGTCATGGAGCCCTTAATCAGAGAGGAATCTTCTCCCCCCTGACAAGGTATGATGGCCAAGTGTCTCCCCTGCATGCACATTCAAAGAAGACCTTCAGGTCTATAAAATGGTGAGTCTTCTCACCAAAAAATTGGAATAGAGCAGGATAATTTGGAGCAATGGAGTGCTGCTGAATTATACCCTCACCCTCACTGTGCTTCCTACATCCTTGATATCTCTTTTGGAATGGAGGTTATCAGGTGAACATTAGGAGCGCAATCTAGACCCAAAGCCCAAACAATTGGCCACAATCCCACACCTAATTTTATGAAACAACCCCCTAGGATGTTTTAGACCCATCCTAAGTGGATTGGTGTCAAAAACAATCCCAAAACGTCAGGTGTCTTGCCCCCGGGTGCCCCTTGCATTGTTGCAGTCCTAATCGCCCCACCCCGAAGCGATTAGAAATCTATAGCATATTTCTTCATTGTTTCTTTTACATCATTTTTTTTGTGTTTCATATATGCTACAGTTCAAATTTCATTCCATTCTGATAATTTTTTACTGTGTTTTCATTGTTTTACGCTATCACTAACATATAGGGAGTGCCTTCGGATATAGGGTGATCGGGGAAGAATATGCAAAATCCAACCTTCTGGGTCATCTCAAAATTCTCCATTTTTCCTAACCCCAAGTTTTTAGGTGTTTTGGAGACTTCTGGATGGGACATTTTGGAGGTCACTTTCAAGAATTTTATGACAGTCCTAATCGTCCCACCCCAAAGCGATTAGAAATATATAGTAGATTTATCTACTATTCCTTTTGTAGTGTGTTCATTATGATGTTTACATGCTTCTATTCAAGTTTCATATTATTCTGATACATTTTGATTACTATTTTAATTATTTCATGCATGCATTTATCGGACGTCGTGGAGATTGCATGTTTCCCTCCATCTGTAGGTGTATTAATAATTTGCTATTTCTCTGAACGTAGAATCTCGACACCAGAGGGATAGCAAGGAACTACATATGCATTCACACAAGAAGTAGTGACGTTTTGCCCGCCCATTTCAAATGTGGGCATACGAAAGATCCCGAAGGGAAGCATATCATCCGTTGGTGTAACAAAACTATATCTAATGCTTCGAGCCCCTGAAAATGGGGGAAGAAATATTGTAACCTGATCACAAGAAAAATTAATAAAAGAGGCTGCACTTTGCTTTTTCTTTACATCTCGTTTCATTTTGTTTGCTTTCCCTTCTCATGCACTTTAGTTCTTTGTTCATTCGTAGGACTTAGCATTTTGTATGCTTTTATTTGCATCTCATCCGGTACACCATTGCTTCCGTATCCAAGTGCTTTCAGTGGTGATCATGGTGGGACTCTGTCCCCTAATTTTAGGATCAAGTTTTTGATCAAAATATTGTGTTTTTGCTTGCAAGTGTTAATCCTTCAAGCGTTGGACTGCTGCTTGTGCCACCCTATGACAAATATAGATTGGAATTCGTGCCACCCCAGGATGAATAAGGCATTCATCCCTCCCTGTGATGAATACAGATCTACTATTCATCTCACCCTAGGATGATTAGCTCTCTGTGCAATTTTTGAGCAGAAACTCAGGGGCATCTGGTGTGGGCAGAGAAGTGGTAGGTTTTCTGAGCATTCTCTATAATTTCCTATCTTTGTTTCTATGATTTTTTTATTTTCTTTGCTTGAATGGAAAATTTTACTACATTTTTTCTTTCTTTGTGCAAGTAAAAATAACCACACACACCACATGATAATATAAACATCAAGGAGTTGGTCGTAAAACCCCAACACTTGATCAAGACCAACGGTGGATTTCATCACCACCTTGGCTTGAATTTTGCATACATAACCCTAATTGCGACTGTTACTAGACGTAAATCCTGATGAAAGCTAAACAAGTGTAGCTGGGGTGATTCCTAGTGCATGAGGATAATTATTCTATGGTAGGTGTCAAAAATAGAGTGATTCCCCTTCCATACCGCCTATGTTCCACGTACTGTTCTGCTCTCGCATACCAATAGTTTCCCTCACGTAAGGGCGGTTATATTGAGAGGTTTGGTATAATGACCTGGCAGTGGTATATCAAAGGGGTGACCATTTTTGAAGACATAAGAGCCCTCATGTTGCATGTATAACAAAATTTTCGTTACAAGGTTTTGCACAACAAAAATCAAAACACACTAAACCAGATTTAGGGCACACCTTTAATCTATAAACGAGATAATCATTTCTTTGATTGTGTGGTCCTTTTTGTTTAGTGTAGCATAAAAAATCATAAAAGAAGATAAAAATCTACATATCTTTTAGAGAACCACCACCATGGTGTACACCCGTAGCCAAGCCCAATCATGGGCAAAAGCGGAAAAAAGTGTATAAGGAGGCACAAGTCGCCTCTGTTACATCCCCAAGGACTTGGTCATACCACCTTGGTGGCCTGACCCACAACATAGTCCACATCATGCCATTACAGAATGGGACTATAGAGGCACCCCTTCGATGGGTACTCCCATTCAACATAGACCCTTTCAGGAGGAGTACATACATGTGGCACTCAACATAGATGGGAAGGCCCCCTTAGACACTCATTATGAGTGGCCACCACATGATGAAGCACTAGAATAGCATAAGGTCCATAAGGAGGGGCCACATGATTATATCATCCCTCCTCTATCCCTCATTGTTGTCAAAAATAATAGGTCAAATCCAAAGTGCAAGGCTCTTCAGACAGGACGAGCCAACTCTGCCCATCCCTTTCACATATATGAAAGGAAGCATGAGGAAAACCACTATATTCCTCAAGAGCAATACACAGCATGGGAGCAATGAGCCTTCACACCTACTATTTATTAGGATCACCTACTAAGGCCAAAGCCTCGGGTGAATGTTGCTAACCTCAATAGAGGGAAGCGACCTATAGAGATCTCGGATCACTACGATCGAGGTAGATATGTAGGGGAGGCATCTAGGCCTCCTAGACCTAAGACGAAAAAATAAATCGACTTGGAATTTGCAAAACATGCCGCCCACCAAGCACAAATCACGTAGCTTGAGCAAGATCAACAATAGTTAGAGCACTTGTATCACCTTAGCAAAGAGTGCATTCAATGATCAGACATATGAGTTGCTCCACAACACTGTGCATGAGAGGATTCCAACCCCTCGCACACATAAGACAGAGCTTTATGAAATGTCCAACCCATTAGTGCGAGATAGGTCTCCATGATCGTATCAAGTGTTACCTCTGAGACCTCCTAGACCTGAGCGGGAGGCCACCCATAGAGCCAATGATGGGCACCCTCCTTGGGAACCCACCCACATTTATAGGTCACATCTAGGAACTCCTCAAGAAGCCTATGAGGAATTCGAGTAAGAAGAATAGCGGGATGAAACACCCTACCAAGGTAGGGGGCCGCTAACTAGCTACCCCTCCATAGGCCTCAAGTTCCCCGTAATTCACAATGGGAACAAACCAAGGAGGATGAGATCAAATATTTCGATGCATACGAAGCACTACTAGAGCACTTAGAGTCTATGGAGACTAGGACTTCTGGGCCCCAAAATCCCACTTTACACCAGCTCCGCAATCACCTTGTGCATCCTTTAGTGACGGCACCCCCATACCCTGAACACTTCAAAATGCCTCAATTGCAATCTTTAGAGGGGATGAATATGCCTAAGAGCACGTGACAAGATTCCTGAGTCAATGCTTTGGTATTCAGTACAATGATGCTTTACTTCTAAGAACATTTATAACCATGTTCACAGGCCCTGCCTCAGATTAGTTTGCCCAATTGCCAAAGCAAAGCATCAGCAACCTAAACCAGCTAGTGGATGTGTTCCTCGAACGTTTCACCTTCAACACCAAGAATAAGGCATTGTTAAGCAACCTATCTAGCCTTAGACAGTATGAGGAGAAGACCATGGTGGCTTATGGAAATCAGTGGAGGACATTGCTTTCAAGGCTACTTTACCTCCTTCCCATGGCTGACCTGACCCATATGTTCTTAAAGAGTTTCCTGAGGTCGATCTCCATGCTATTATAGTTGCAGAAATATGCCACTCTCGAGGAAGCCCTAGCACAAGCTAGAATAATTGAGGAGATCAAGATACAGGATGGCAAGATTTCCAAGCCATGCAAGAAAGAGTGGCCTAAAAATGCTAAAACTGGTTCCATGCAACCGAAACCTGCTACGGTCAATCAGGTTGCCATAAACATACCAAAGCCTGCATAGACGACACAGCACCCAAGGGCTAATTATCAAGTAGTTCCTCTTGACAGCTATGAGAAGGAAAATCATAGGCAAGAGCAAAATCAGCAACATCGCCCTAGGCGACAATTCACACCCTTCACAGAGTCTAAAGACTCCTTGTTTGATCGCTTGTCTGTGGAAAAATTGATAAACCTACCAGAAAGTCGACCCGTAGACCCCAACGCGCCAAAACCCAAGAGCTATAGGGAAGATTTGTACTATAGATTTCACTGGAAGAAAGGACATGACCTTTACGTGTGTTGAAAGTTCAAAAGCTTAGTGCAAGACCTAATAGAAAAAAAAATGCTAAATATGGATAATCTCATAGCACCAAGTAACCAACAGATGGAGGTCTTCAAAGACCCCCTACTTGGCCATGATGGGCAGGTAAAGACTCTACAAGTCAATGAGGTGACACAAAATTGCCCCATGTAGGGGTATGTAGGTATGATAAGCATAGTGACACAAAACAAGAGGTATCCAAGCACAGCTTCCCCCGCTACAGCTATAGGAGAGGTTCCATCAACGTCACAACCTCAACAACACCCTACGCAACCTCCTCCACCTAGACCAGTGGGGGATTATCTTCCATTATTAAAGACTAACTAGGGAGTCAGAACTTACCTCCAAAGTTTAAGGACCATGTCGACTAGGCTCTCCATCTATGAGCTCATACAACAATCACCACCCCATAGGGAGGCTCTAATGGAGATACTCGCAAGTGACACCCATAGATGACTATCAAGAGAACTTCATGATGATGTTCCCCTTGAATGCTCAAATCGAGAAATTTCCACCTCAAGAGAATTAGGTCCTCCCATAGAGAGCGGAACAACCCCAATGGGACCAAATTAACTTGCTCGAGTAGAACGAGCCTCACATACCACAAATAGCTATCGAAGCCAACGAAGTCCTATGGATATCTGATAGTGATTATGAAGATGAGACTGACATAGCATATCTCAACCATATATGATAGCAGCAATACCCCATGGACATTGATGATATGTTTAAAAGCTAAACATGGGGCCAAGGCATAGGTGGCACCTAAACCAAACATAGTTGGACCAACTGTTGCATCCGCCACTTCAGGCATACAGAGAGCACCCTTTGCCCAGAGACCCTATAGAGCCATCAGTTCCAAGGGTAGACCCTGTACTTTTATCTACACATAGGGCTGATCCATTTGTGCCAATACCCACAGAGCCAGATCTAGAGCACAAAGATCACCAAGGATGTTCGAGTCACCACCTGCACTGTAATGGAGACCAAATTCACTTCATCAACATGATCTCCATTGACTTAACCACCCCCATTCACAATATAGTTGATCCAGCATGACCATTGTACCTAAACCTAGATGCCATAGACTGGGATCGCGCTAACTTGCCACCATATCCATCAGAGTACTGGCCTTGTAGTGATATGCTTCATTTCACCCTAGTACCAACTCAAGATATCTTCCATGCTGAAGAGGAACCCGACATTCCAAACGTAGATCTAAATTCAATAAATTATATCCACCTGATCCCAACTCCACACTAGTTGGAGGATAGGTCCCACATGTCAGTCGAAGAGACGACTGACGTAGACATCGGCTCTGATCCAATGAATCTGCAAATCAAGCTGGGGGTAAGTCTATCCCTCAAAGAGCAAGCTGATTACATTTCCCTTATCAAATAGAAGAAGGAGGTTTTTGCATGGTCCTACAAAGACATGTCGGGGCTAGACCCACAGCTATTCATGCATAATCTAATGCTTGATTCGACAATCAATCCAGTCAAGCAAAAACTATGTAATATGCACCCAAAAGTAGCCTTAATGGTCAAATACGAGCTACAAAAGTTTTTGGATGCATAATTTGTCATCTGCATGGATTACCCACCATGGTTGTCCAACATGGTACCCATCAAGAAGTCGGATAGGAGGATTCACATATGCATCAATTTTCAAGATTTAAACAAAGTGAGTCCCAAGGAGGATTTCACCTTGCCTAGCATTGACACATTGGTAGATGCTATAACAGGCCACAAAATGCTTTCCCTCATGGATGGTTTCTTGAGATACAACCAGATTCGTATCAATCTCGATGATCAACTCAAAATGGTGTTCACGATGCCTTGGGGGACATTTTGTTATAAGGTCATGCCCTTTGGCCTTAAAAACATTGGTGCCACCTACCAACGCACTATGACATACATCTTCCAAGATCACATGCATAAAACTTTGGAAGATTATATGGATGATTTGTTGGCCAAATCTCTTTTGTGCCCACATCATCTCGATGACTTGAGCAAGATCCTCGATCACCTCATCGAACACAAAGTTAGGCTAAACCCCAAGAAGTGCATATTTGGCATCACATCTAGAAAACTCTTGGGTTTCATAGTCTCAAAATGAGGCATCGAGGTAGATCCAAACAAAGTCAATAAAATCCTTGAAATGCTTCCCCCAACCACCATCAAGCAACTCATAAGCTTGTAGGGAAAGGTCGCGTCGATCAAGCGCTTCATAGCACAACTATCTGACAAGTGTTGACCCATGAATAAATTATTGCACAAAGGGGTGGCATTTCACTGGGATGACGAGTGCCAGTCAGCATTCGATGACATTAAACAATACTTGGCTTCACTACCAGTATTGGCACCACCTAAACCAGGAGTGTCATTATACTAATACATCTCAGCTACTAAGGTGGCACTGGGCACCATGCTAGCCCAAAAAAATGAACTACATAAAGAATAAGCTAATTATTATCTTAGCCGCACCCTCGTCAGTTATGAAATTAACTATGCATACATCGAGAAGCTATGCTTAGCAATGGTATTTTCCACCAAGAAGCTACACCATTACATGTTGAGCAATACGATGTATGTTGTGTCTAAGGAGAATCCATTACGGTACATGATGAGTCATAATTATCATAGTAGCCGCACGGTGAAATGGATCATATTGTTGATGGAGTTTGACATCAAATTCATTGGATAGAAGTCCATAAAAGTTCAAGTCATCATCGATAAACTAGTAAAGGCTCCTCTCGAAGACGATCAGCCTCTAATCATAGAGCTACCCGATGATGGGGTCTTCCATGTCTCAAAATTGCCAGATTTTGATGAGCCTGAGTCACAGACCAACATAACCCTATTTTTCAATGGTTCTAAATGTGAGAAAGGGGGTGGCATGGGAATCATATTCTTCACACCATAAAGGGCTCTAATGCCTCTATCATTTAAACTTGATTTCCCATGCACCAATAACAATGTCGAATACAAAGCCTTGCTCATAAGTCTTCATATAGCCATCACCATGAACATAAAATGCTTGAACATCTTTGGTGATTCGTTGTTAATTGTCAACCAAGTGAAATGGGTATTCCAATGCAAATGCCCAGTTCTACAGGCCTACAAAGCCCTTGTGGATAAATTCTTGGCAAATCTTGAATGGTACAACATTGAGGCACTCCCTCGATCATCAAATCATTTTGCGGACACTATGGCCTCCTTGGGGTCACTAATCCTACAAGACCCTTTCGGTGAGATGACAACCACTCAAGTCAAAACATTATCGTAATCCATGATGGAGCGTGAAAGCTCTGACCTAACGCCAGGAATCCACCTGATCCAGATTGAACCATCTCAGGATAAGTTCTCTCAAATCCATGATAGTATGAATCACGTCAACTGGGGGCCCTTGTTCTCCCCAACCCCTCTTAATAAAAACACAATGCTATTCTTACAGGTTCTTTCTCATTCAACTTTTGCTAGGGATGAGATTCAAGAGGGATTGGCAGTTCATACCATCGAGGTTTTTGATCAGCAGGATTTGTACACACCCATAAGAGACTATCTCAAGTTAGGTAGCCTCCCACTTGGATTATCGCATGCTGCAAAAAGATCATTCAAACAAAAAGCGGCAAAACATGTCTTGCTAGGAGACATTTTGTATCGTCGAAGCTATGAAAGGATCCTCCTCTATTGCTTGGACTAGTAGGAGTCCACTTGGACGATCACCCAAGTGCACGATGGTACATGTGGTGGACACTTTAGTGGTATGGCCATCGCAAAGTGCATTCTCTACATGGGCTATTATTGGCCATATTTAGAGCGAGATTGTTGCGCATATGTGTGGAAGTGCGTGAAGTGTCAACACTATGCTAACTTGACACATGTACCTTCTCAGGCCTTGTAGCCGATCCAATTGGCTTGGCTATTTTTGCAGTGGGTCTTAGATCTAATCGAAAAGATCTCCCCTGCGTCATCAGGCCATCACACGTTCATCATAATGGCCACAAAGTACTTCACCAAGTGGGTGGAACAAATTTCACTTACCTCTACGACTGGGCCCCGCATTACGGAGTTTATTTTACATAACATCATATGTCATTTTGGTATCCCATCCAAGATCATATCGAATAATGGGACATCTTTTAAAAACAAATACGTGAGTTCTTTAACAACAAAGTACAAAATTTAGCACAATTTTTCAACACCCTATTATCCGTAGGAAAATGGGCAAGTAGAGGCATCAAAGAAAATGCTAGTTGCCATCCTTAAAATTATAGTCACAGATAGTCATAAGGATTGGCACATTCAAATCCCACTTGCTCTTTGGGCTTATCGCACTAGCATTCGGATGCCCACTGGGGCAACTCCATTTTTGTTGGTGTATGGCTTCGAGGCAGTCATACCTCTCGAGTTGGAAATACCTTCCCTACGCATATCAATGCAAGAGTTCATCGATGATGACACTACACGACAGGCAAGGTTAGACCAGCTTATGTTGCTTGATGAACGACGCATCAATGCTCTCAAGCATTTACGTATCTATCAAGAGCTACTTAAGAAAGCATACAACATGAAAGTTCACCTAAGGGACTTTCAGGTTGGTGACTTGGTCTTAAAAGAGAACCAAAAAAATTCTAACTTGCCGCCCCATCTAAGGGACAAGTTTACGGCAAACTGGTTAGGTCCTTATGTAATTGATAGTAAAATAGGACCTGGAACATACCGTCTAGCCTCTCTTGATGGAATCAAGGAACTAGAACCCTTTAACATCAGTCATTTGAGGCCATTCCACATTTAAAAGAGCCATGGCCCACCCAAAAAAAAAAATCTCCAAGGATTTCTACAATCGCATGGTCAACCCAAAAATGCCCCAAAGGTAACCATAATCCCTTTGGTCAAACCAAAAGCCCCGAGAATTCCAGCTATCACTTGGTCAACCCAAAAACACCCCAAAGGTATCTACAATCCCTTTGGTCAAACCAAAAGCCCCAAGGATTCCAGCTATCACTTGGTCAACCCCCAAAATGCCCCAGAGATATCTACAATCCCTTTGGTCAAACCAAAAGTCCCAAGGATTCTAGCTATCACTTGGTCAACCCCCAAAATGCTCCAAGGGTTCTCACCATTGCTTGGTCATCCAAAAAGCTCCAAGGATGCCATCTATCGCTTGGTCAACCTAAAAATGCCCCAAGGGTATCTATAAATTCCTTGGGTAAAACAAAAAGCTCCAAGGGTTCTCGCAATCACTTGGTCAACCCCAAAGCGCCCCAAAGGTGCCCATAATCCATTTGGTCAAACCAAATGCTCCAAGGATGCCAACTATCACTTGGTCAACCCAAAAATACCCCAAAGGTATCTATAAACCCTTTGGTCAAACCTAAAATGCCCCAAAGGTATCCATAAACCCTTTGGTCAAACCAAAAGCTCCAAGGGTTCCCACAATTGCTTGGTCAAAAAAAAAAGATTCAAAAACAAAAAAACAAAAGATAATAAAAAATAACAAAAAATTGCATCTCACTTCCATGCATACTCTTAAAAATCAAAAACACAAAAAAAATAATAAGCTGCATTAGGCATCACATACATACATTGCATATTTGTTGGTCATATAGATCAAATGCACCATAGACTGTAATTACTCGGCAACTCCATCATTTTCCACATTTTTCCACTCTGTAAATAATCCAACAAGAATAACACCATCCACATTTTCACCATATCATAGTCAGTTGTCTCCTAATGTATTTAGGGTTTTCATCATTCAGCTATCCTTAGGTTTCTAGCCAAAAACTATACAAATTCAGACAGATTTTACAAAGGTAGAGTTTTACTTGCATCACACCTTGTTACGTAGCATCCCCACACAAGTTAAAACACATAAAAATTCCCAAGTTGTGTGAATGATAGATGAAACCTACACAACAATCTAGGGTACCATGGGTGAATGATTAGCCTGCTCATCCCCCTGTACGAATGGTTCAAGAATGCTGAGAATTGACAAAAGGACAAGCTCTTCCCCATCTAAATCCCCATAATAAATAGTGGTTTTCACCACTATCAAAAATTCCTAACACCTTTGGTCCCCAAAGTTGTAAGGATTTGTAATACAAGTCCCTGAGAAGGATGAGTAGTCATCCCCAAGGCCTAAAAGGATCAATGTCGTTCACAAGAAAAAATCCAAAAAAAATTCCACTATCAAAAAACCTCCCAAACACCTTTGATCCCCAAAGTTGTAAGGATTCATACTACACGCCCCTGACAAGGATGGGTAGTCATCCCCAAGGCCAAAAGGATCAATGCCATTCCAAATCAAACCTCCCAACCACCTTTGATTCCCAAAGTCATAAGGATTCGTACTACACGTCCCTGAACAGGATGGGTAGTCATCCCCAAGGCCAAAAGGATCAATGTCATTCACAAGTCAAAAACCTACGAGCTCAACTTTGATATCCAAATGCAAAATCAAAAATAAAAAATAATAACAATGGTTATCACCATTACTCAAACCCCTTGCTCAAAAAGAAAAGCAAAAGAGAAAAATAATCAGTGATTTTCATCACTATGTATGAGAGCAAGTATCCCAACAAGTTGAGCAATCGAAAGATGCCTAAGCTTGAATCCTTGGAATTCTCAGCATTCGAAAAAACATCTAGGTGATCCTCATTACGGGTTTGGTGGATAGCCTATCGAGCAATGGTGGTATCCTAAACACATGACGATATGTCTCTCACATTAGCTTTGCGTGTGAGTAGACCAATGTTTGCATGTGGATGAGCTAGATTATGGTACCTTAGATTGTCCTATGGATTAATCTTACTAAATACAACAAAGGAGTTAGTGGAGCTAATTAGGTGATCCTCAGTACAGGTTTCGTGGACAGCCTACCTGGCATTGGCGGTATCCTAACAAATACCACAAACAAACTCAATCACACACACAAGGATGTGAAATAACTTGGTCAAACTCAAGTCTGATTCATACCTTGTTCAAAAGTCTTGTGAGATAAATGTATAGTCTTGGCTAGTTAGTTAAAACATCTGAGTCTCAGAAAAACCTTAACTACATTCTAGAACACCTGTGGTACATTCCATTCTTACATCACAATCAAAAAATACAAACAAAAAAATATATTACACATGCAAAGTCATTCCACAAAATAATCACATAGTATAGAAAGCCAGTAAATCCTGTACAGTCTATGGTGCCACCGCCAAGTTATCAACAAATCATTTCATCCATTCCATATGCATACATCATATAATTAGAAACAGACGCATTCATAATAACATATGCATACATCAACGTAAATAAATGTGCATAAAAGTAACAAATAAATCACGACAAGTGTATAATCAAAAAGAAATTCATGTATATATATCACCAAAAATTCCCACAGGCTACAATAAGTCGGTCCTCTGACCTCACAAAAAAATCAAAAACTCAAAAACCCCAAGCTTAGGGAGTCGAACACCATGATCACGCAGGATCGGTGTGACTAGAACTACCCCCCGCATTATGGGTCCTATGGGACCTCTCAGGGCAGCTGCTGCCAGCCCTCGCATCATGCCCACTAGCGCTACCCTCACCCACCCGCCTATGACGAGAGGAAGCAGATTGCTTAGTCTCACTTTCTCTCATTCGGCATGAAGATCTCAGGTAACTGTCCACCAAGGTGGATAATCTCAACCTCCAACTCCACCCAAAACTGACCCCACTCCACATCCCACCGATGGTATGCAGCCAATGCTTCATCCCACTGTGCCAACTAAGCCCGTAGGTGATCCCTCTCGACACTGTGCTCCTCATCCCGTCTCCATAGTAGGTCCTCCAATCGCACTATCTTAGCGCAAAACCTCACCTCCGTTTCCCCTAGGATTTCTTGAGGCATGGGCATCTTTGGGATGGCATGCTACTTCGACTCCCACTGCTCCAGGATGTCCTATGTATCCGGCTACTTTGGAACCCCTAAGTCATCCCCAATCAAATCATCTACCTCCACCATATCCGCATCATCGTGCGAAGCCCCCCAACCCTTCCCCAGTGCCTCTGCAACCCCATCACCTATTATTGTTGCATTTGGACCTCCTTGAGGCCCCTCACCCTGCCATTGCAGCATCGTCCACCACTGGTCGTACTCTATAGTCACCTCGACATTGTCCACATCGGGGACATCAATCACTGCATCTGACTCCTCGCCCAGTGGCTCAATAATCGACCAGGCTAGATTCCTCTCGTCGCCTTGATGTCGATAGATCAAAGGCTCACCAGGAAATCCCTAGTGCACCCCAAACTATCGAGTCACTCAAATGTACGATAAGTACTCCTGCTCGGTCCCATGCCGCCCGATCAACCACCTCCCCCTGCATGACCGTCGGAGCCACTCCCAAACATCAAGCCAGGCTAGACAGGCCCGATATGGCCGCTATAACACCTCCCCTGGAGCAAGATGAGAGAAGGCATTAGCATAGTGCCCTACGACACCTGCCCATCATTGAATTTGCCCCTACTCCTCTGACCTCCGCCATAGAGTAGCATAGCCAATATCCCTATCCACCATCTCCCCCCGAGTGGTCCAAGGCAACCCCTGCGGCCGCTCCACAACTATGTGTTGCCACCCCTAGCACTACAACAGGTAGTTGCACCCAATCCCCTTCTGCCTCTAGCAGCGGACCTCATATAACTCGTTATACAGCTATGCCAGTAGCATCTAATCCCACATCATAATCAGTGGTGCTGCCGTCGGACACTCCACAAGTCTAAACACTACCTCAAGCAGGTTCCAAGGGAACCTCACACCTGAGGAGTCAGGAAGCAACATGTTGGAGATGAGGGTCATAAGCAACACATGCCTCACCCCCAACATGCCCTTCTCAAACCACCATCGCACTAGAATCCCACCAATCAGGCAGCCCCCCTCTGCCCTCTCCACTGCCCCATCCACCCCCATATTTGTCGCATTCCCAAAGCACCGTGTCAGCACCGTCGTCTGTTGATCATGAGGAGTCATCCGAATGGGCAACCCGTCTATCAAAATCCATAGAATTCGATACACGTCCTCCAAAGTCACTATCAACTCCCCTGTTGGTAGATGAAATATGTTGGTGTGGGGATCCCACAAATTGATCAGGGTAGTCAGATATGCCTGATCCCCCACCACAGGCTCCAGCCGCGTCACCTGCTTGAGCCCAATGGCATCAAGCCACTCCTATTCCACCACAGTCAACGCATCCTGCGAATCAAAAAATACCGTTGACTGATGGTATCGACTCTTCACAACCTGAAAAACAAAAACAACACAAAAACATTAAAACATGAAAACAAAAAAAAACTATACAACAACAAAACGAATGTACAACAATGTATACAAACAAAACCAAAAATAAACAACAAAAATAAACTGCATTTTAGGGTTTCTACCTTAATTTCAAAATAAACAGCAAAAATAAACACACATTAACACAATGTAGAGCAAAAAAATTCAAAAAACAAAAAAAACACAAAAACAAATTTTAAACTAGGGTTTTTAATCTTAGTCTAAACAAAAACAAGAATACACAAAAACAAATTTTAAACTAGGGTTTTTAATCTTAGTCTAAAAATAAATAAAAATACAAAAAACAAATTTTAAACTAGGGTTTTTAATCTTAGTCTAAACAAAAACAAAAATACACAAAAACAAACTTTAAACTAGGGTTTTTAATCTTAGTCTAAACAAAAAAACAAATTTTAAACTAGGGTTTTTAAATCTTAGTCTAAACAAAAAAATTAAAAAAATAAACAAAAAAATAAACTTTAAACTAGGGTTTTTAATCTTAGTCTAAACGAAAAACAAAAAAAAAATCATCTAGGGTTTTTAACCTTATGATGAACACAAAAAAACAACCAAATCAAAACACTAAAATTCAAACTAGGGTTTTTTTAACCTTATAATGAACACAAAAAAACAAATTAAAACACAAAAATTCAAACTAGGGTTTTTAACCTTATTATGAACAAAAAAAAACAAATAAAACCACAACATTCATTTAGGGTTTTAACCTTAATGTGACAAAAAACAATGATAAAATACGAGTTTTAAAAATTCATATAAAAACAAGTAATAAACAAAAAGAAGGAAGGAGCACCTACCGGTCTTGCTTCGGCTCTGAAGCTTGAGGATCCAGTCCTTGAACTCATGGTGTCCATGAAAATTCGGCAGAGCTTCACTTCGAAATCTAGTACCCCTCCTCCCACAGCTCCAAATCACCAGAAAAAACAATTGCAAATGAGCCCAAAACCTAGTTTTGGCCCTTATATAGTCTCTTAGGCCTATAATTGTTCCACCCTAGGACGAGTGCTCTAGTTAGCGCTTGTACCACCCTAGGATGAGTGCTCTAGTTAGCGCTTGTACCACGCTAGGATGATTACAAAACTAGTATTTGTCCCACCTTGGTACGATTACAGAAAAAGAAAATAAAAAACCAAAACTACATCCCAAATGCACCAAAAACAACAATAAAACTACCGAACAAATGCACCTTTGCGCCTGCGATTCTTGGCATCCAAAACTGACGTTGGGGTCACAAATTGTCACTATCCTAATCCTCAAGAAGGATACCATATCCGGATTGCTCCACGGGAGGAAGGATTCTCAACAATTTCATCCCCAAAAGGCGTCACAAAAAGGGTCAAAACCCACCAAAAAACATAATAAAACTGCCGAACAAAGGCACCTTTGTGCCTGCGATTCTTGGCATACAAAACCGACATTGGGATCACAAATTGTCACTATCCTACTCCCTAAGAAGGCTACCATAGCTGGACCGCTCCATGGGAGGATGGATTTTTGACAATTTCATCCCCAAAAGGCATCACAAAAAAGGGTTAAAACCCACCAAAAATAGGTTTGATTGTTTGGAAACAGCATAAGCATTCAACGCAAAACAACTGAAGGCACCCTTACAAAAGTCATCTTGGGTCAAGCGACTCATCGCTTTTCTCATGTCGATCATTCCCTCATTGATTTATCGCTTGATGGGGTAGTCACACTTAGTCACCAATCAACAAATACACACCCAATCAAGGAAATGGCATGCATTCAAAGAATCATTGACAAACATAATCACACTCCTGCTTGGGGCAGCAAACAAGCAATAATCACAAGCTAATAAAGCACTTGGCATTCTAGAATCATGAACTCAAGGTTCCCATAGACAAAAGGTTGCGCCATTTGCCTATTCATGACTGAACAATGTCCAAGATCAAGTAACACCTCACCGAAAAAGGTTAACACTTGAATTAAGCTCCTTAGCTCGTCAGAAGCAAGGATTCAAGAATGCATGCCATTAAAATACTTGGGGCATCAAAATTTTGTTAGGGTACTGAGAAACCATAATCATTAAATGATTTGGTTATCTATTTTTGCTCAGCACTATTCCACGCATAGCGCATCCGAAAAAGGGGCATGTATAGACAGCAAAATAGCACCAATCTAATTATGTGACAACAAGCACTGACTAAATTGGCATACACAGCCCCTAGGGCAACCCCCAGAGGTTAAATAGTGGTCCTAACCACTCCCAAAGTAGTTTTGGAAGGTCAAAGGTCAATTTGGAACCTTTCAAGAACCCTGCCCCTTACTCGTTCCACCCTCGGCCCCACCCCGGGACGATTAGCAGCAATCGCTCCAGGGTGGGACGACTAGCAGGTTTGATGGGAAAAAAGTCAAACCTTGACAAATGGTAGCCTAGATCTGCCACTCAACTCCACCTTCAATGCATGGAATTGTGAGTGAGCATTTCAAAGCTCAAAGAGGCAGTCATGGAGCCCTTAATCAGGGAGGAATCTTCTCTCCCCTGACAAGGCATGATGGCCAAGTGGCACCCTTGCATGCACATTCAAAGCAGACCTTCAGGTCTATAAAATGGTGAGTATTATCACCCCAAAATTGGAACAGAGTAGGAGCATTTGGAGCAATGGAGTGTTGCCAAATTATACCCTCACCCTCATTGTGCTTCCTACATCCTTGATCTCTCTTTTGGAAGGGAGGTTATCGGGTGAACATTAGGAGTGCAATCTGGACCCAAAACCCAAACAATTGGCCACAATCCCACACCTAATTTGCTAACACAACCCCCTAGGAGGTTTTGGACCCATCCCAAGTGGATTGGTGTCAAAACCAAGCCCCAAACGGTGGGCGTCCTGCCCTCGAGCACCCCCCGCACTGTTGTAGTCCTAATCGCCCCACCCTAAAGTGATTAGAAATATATAGTAGATTTCTTCACTATTTATTTTGCATCATGTTTTGTGTGTTTCATATATACTGCAGTTCAAATTTCATTCCATTCTAATAAGTTTTGACTGTGTTTTCATTGTTTTACACTTTCACTAACATACAGGGAGTGCCTTCGAATATAGGGTGATCAAGGCAAAATCTATAGAATCCGACATTTTGGGTTGTCTAAAAATGCCCCATTTTGCCTAACCCTAAGTTTCCAGGTGTTTTTTAGGCCTCTGGATGGGACATTTGGGAGGTCACTTTCGGGCATTTTATGACAGTCCTAATCGTCCCACCCTAGAGTGATTAGAAATCTACAGTAGATTTCTCGATTGTTCCTTTTGCAGTGTGTTCATGATGATGTTTACATGCTTTTTTTCAAGTTTCATCTTATTATGATATGTTTTGATTTTTGTTTTAATTATTTCATGCATGCATTAACCGAAGGTCGTGGGGATTGCATGTTTCCCTCCATCCGCATGTGCTATTAATCATTTTTTGTTTCTCGAAATGTAGGATCTCAACACCATAGAGATAGCAAGGAACTATAGATGCATTCATGCAAGCGACGACAATGTTTGGCCCACCCATTTCAAATGTGGGCACGCGGAAGATCCCGAAGGGAAGCGTATCATCCGTTGGTGTAACAAAACTATATCTAACGCTTTGATCCCCTGAAAAGGGTGGGAGATGTATTGTAACCTGATCACAAGAAAAATTAATAAAATAGGCTGCACTTTGCTTTTGATTTACATCTCGTTTAATTTCGTTTTCTTTCCCTTCTCATGCACTTTAGTTCTTTGTTCATTCGTAGGACTTAACGTTTCGTATGCTTTTCACCCGGTACGCCATTGCTTTCGTATCCAAGTGCTTTCAAATATAGATACTAGAATTACAATAAGTCCACCTAACTATCTTAAATAGAAATAAACCCTTAACTCGATATGAATGCAAATTCCAAAACTGCCAAGTAAAGCACATGAAATCCAGATACTAGAATTAAACGTGTTCACTCAGATAACCAAATAGAAATAAGCATTTGCACTTTCACAAAAGATATAAGGACCAGATCAGAGACCAAACAATAAAACATTTGTATTTACATTACAGTGGAAATATTATATATGAATTGTAAAGGCTAAAGAGATGCTCTTTGGAATGGCTAGCATCCCACTATTTATATATGATTTATAATAAATTTGAATTCAAGAATTAATGACAATGGGTAGGAAAGGATTTCCAAAATGGATGGATGATATGTTGATGATTTTCTTTGCAAAATAATGGTGATTTTCCAAAATGTGTTAGGAACTTCTATGTGGATCTGGGCCATTGATCATTCTAAAAACTCTACATGGTCATAAATTCTAATCTACTTTACCCCTTTGTGCAGTTGAAAGGTTTAAAATTGACAACCTCAATATTTGTGCATTTTAAATTGCCTTCTTCGTACCCACTAATAGCTCGTGCTAAGATATTTGAGATCATGAATGCTTCTCCTCGGAGCTTCTTGATACTTACATTTTATGGATAATCAGGCATGCTTCATTATTCACCAACTCCCCAAATTTCTACCCAATAGGATCATGAAGGGATAGGTTATTAGGATTGATGGACCATTGTCACTTTCTTATAATTCCATCCATTCTATCACTAGTGATAAGGCAAGGATTTGGGCATAGCTTTCCTGATTCTCTACCTAATTAGGGCAGGCTTTTTCTTTTCCATTTAGATAGAAGTTTGGGAGCAAGGGCTAATGCGTTGTTATCTCATTCTTCCACCTTGTAATGGGGTGGGAATTTGGGATCCTGATTATCCACCCAATATCGGGGTAAGAATTTGGGATCCACCTTAAGTACCTGTTTACCTATTTATTTGTTTGACCTCAAACTTGAGTAAATTCTTCCCATTTTATGACCTTGGTACATGATGGGTCTATGAAATTGGTTCTTTCTTGGTAGCCACCAATTATTTTTCCCATTCAATATCTTCTTGATTTTAAAATACACCTCAACCATCAATGCTAGGGTTTAGGTCCAAAATTTAACCAACCTATAGACCATCATCTTACAAAAATGATGGATGAGAGGATGCAAAATTTCACCCATACCTTTGATGACTCATAGGGGTATTCCACTCTGTGGGAGAGAGGAACCTAGAAAAAGATCTCAAATTAAAAGTACCTCTTAATAGGGGAAGGGATAGGAAAATAGATATAGAAAAGGTATTGACAAAGGCAACCAAAGGAGGCTACAAAACAAAGGGAAGAAGGAGAGAAAAGAAGTGGAGTGCACAAACACCAACCAAGAGAAACATAGCAAAAAAAAAAAAAAAAGAGGGAGAACATAAGGGAAAGAAAAGAGAAATATAAAAGAGTAGGAAGGGAAACAAGATAGAGTAAATGGATGAATTGGAAGGCAGTCCATAGGACATCCCCATAGACTGCACTCTGATAAATATACTCCATTGTGGCCCAAGACTATTTCCAAAGCAGAGAAGAAGCCAAAAATATTTGCTTAATTATTTCAACCTTTTCATTTGTAGATAGCCTTCCAAGAATTGCTTCTACCTATCACACTTCATCACAAGAATGCTCAACTGTGCCTTTAGACTCATTCTTCAATGATATTTATTGCTACTTGCAAGTTCTCTTATATAAACAATGGCCTTCTTGGTATGGGCACTATATTTGTGTGATTCGATGGATCTCCTTAGTCTCACTACAATTGTACTACCTTCATTCATTGGGTTGTAGAGTCATAATTTTAGAATACACAATGAAGATAAAAAGGACAATAAGTGCTTTTATGTGCTATAATTATTTCTCACCATAATTAAGCAAGATGATATTACTTCTTATGTGACGATACATCGGTCATAAACTTTTATTTAATTTTTTTCTTATTTACACAAAACTACAGTATGATTGACACACCACTACAAATGACTCATCCTGGGAATTATCTAGTGAATTTGCAATGTCTAGACCAGATGATACCAAACCTAAGTTGTTCTTCATGTTGATCCTAGTATTGTCTGTGGCCATTCTTAGGTTTTGTGAAGTACCAACTGGGTGTAGTACTTTCCCTTAGGATTATCAAACCAAAATCCAAAATTATCAACATAGGGAAGATATCTACCTAGCAAGTTCTAGTACTTGAGTCATTTAGATAGGGGAGAGGGACCGTTTGTCACTTGGACCTATCTGATTTTAAGCCCATACCTCACTTTGATGGGTTAGAATAGTGATTTAAGCCAACATCCAGTTGTGAATATTTTCCTACATTAATTACCTTAAAGCTAAAGCATTAGTGGTTGGCTCTTCAAAGAGCATTGAGATGGTTATTGGTTTGTTTTTCTTGGGGTAAGGAGATAGTGGTAGAAGAGTTCCGATGCCATCCATTTTTTTAAGGGGATATCCCTCGAATAGATCATGGGATGGCATTGACCTTTCTTCCTTTTGCTTAGGATCATCCTCTAGGAAGGATGACTCACAGCTTCTCATTATATTCTATTGAAAAGATTCGATAAGTAAAGGAGATTGTGAGGGGACCTAACTGATGCTCTATGATAGTTGTGGTAACATTATGGTGATGTCATTTTTTTCGTAATTCATGGCTGCTTGATCATCTTCCTCCTTACTCTATGTTTGGGTATACGATGAGGAGGAAATATCTCTAGAAGGTTCTTTTTCTACATGTATTAATATTTTCTCAACTCAAATAGCCTCCTTGTAAATATGTGGGAATATCTTTTCTCTTGACTATTGAATGATAAGACTTATGTCTGAGTAGAAGGTCTGAGTATAGCATAGTTATTCCTGAGCAAGAGATGGTTGGAACTCATATGGGATCCTTTTCCAATTTCTTTTGAATAAGATGTTGATATCAATGATGTTTTCTTTATGCTATTATGTAATGTATGAAAAATTATTTAGTATCAAGATAGGGTCCCCTGAATCATCAAATGTGTTGATGAGTGCCTCTACCAAATCAGCCAATGTATGAATACATCTATTTTCTAAGGATTTGTACCATAGCAAGACCCTTCCTTTAAGAGAGAGGATAAGCAACCTAAGCATCACATCCTCGTGTTCAATATTAAATAGCATAGCTAGGGAAGCCACTTATTGATAATAATCAAACATAATATTATCTATGCCATCGAAGTTGGGAATATTTTTTAAGGTAGCCTTAGGAATATCATTTTGAGTTGGAATATTAAGAGGGCCCGCATCATTCCATTGAGGGCAACATTATTGAGTCATTGTGGCACTAGCATTCAAAAATATTGATCCTTGCCTTGGAGTAAGAGTCACCAGGTGAGCATGTTTTCTTTGCTAATGAGGTCAGGGCTACTCATCAAACCCTGAGTCCTCCAAGGTATGAAGATATTTTTAGCATAAAAGAGACAAATGATCTTAAAATTTGGATCTTTCATTCAAAGGAGTCACCAAATGATTGAGCAGAATATGGGTAGACCAGAGTGTCATCAAAATCTGATTTCCTATAACAACAAAGACTTTTTGGGTCCTTAGCAGAGTCACCAAAAACTGTTGGTGCAAAAATTATCATTGGATGAGCAGGAGGCATGCCTAGCGATCCTCATCCAACATTGAATGGTCATTGGACTTGGAAGAGGCAGGGCAATCGATCTCTGGAGTAGGCTGATTCCTTAAGTCCTCGCTACCTAAGCCATAAAGGAGGGGGAAAAGGGAAAAGGAAAATGAAATAAAAGGAGGTCATAGCCAAAATTCACAAGGATTTGTTTATCTAATACTCATCCTAGAATTTTTGACATATTGTTCATATTAGTAGTTATTTGATTCAAACATGCTTGTAATTCTTGGTTGCGTGTAGTGGGGATTACTGTTTTCTCATGTGTGATATTTTATTGGGATGAGTTGGATGAGTTGGAAGGAGCCATGGGGTTAATAGCAGTATGGTCAGGGTTTAAATTTTTAATGTGTAAAGGAGAGTTATGTTGCGTACCTTTATTTTGTGGAGGTCTTCTTGGTGAATTTGAAGGTCCTTCATTTGGATTTTTTGTGCTATATAATCTTCCATTTTTCCCTTTATTCCACCTACCACTCATGCACTTACTGACTGCCAAACAGTGTGTACTAGGAAAATATTTGAATAATTTTGTTTATGTCTCCAATAATATTTGATTATATAAAAAATATTTATCAAATTGAATAATTTTGCTCCCCACAAAATTTGTTTTGTTGTCACTTAATTGACCCTTCAATCATGAAATATTTGCAATGACTAGTTCCCTTGTTTTGGTAATGATTATATTTTAATATTATCAACGACTTAATAGCCTAATGACTAGTTGTGTTCTTTAGATAGCCTAACGGCTAATTCCCTTGCTTTGTCTAGATTTTAATATCATCCAGAGTAGCCTATAAGATGAGGTGTGCTAGAGGGCAAGGATGACTTTGGTGGGAGGCTACTGGACACACAGATTCCTTTGGACACACGAACTAGAAAATGAGATGCGAGGCTGACTTCAGATTTTGGGCACGATGAATTTTTTGGAAACGATGACGTGAGATGAGCAAACTTTTGACATGATGATACGAACTTTTAGATTTTGGATATTATGACGTGAGAAGAGTGGACATAAAATTTTAGTTTTGGATATGACGATGCAAGACAAGTAGACTTTTGACACGATGACACAAAATTTGGACAGACACAATACACGAGGCTGTGACTTAAACATGAGATACGAAGCTGACTTTAGAATTTGGACACAATGATGTAGGATGTAGGGGTGACATTGGCCACATACACATAGGATGAGGAGGAAGAAGGATGTGAAGCAGACTGACCACGAGTAGACCGACGCATGAGGAGACCTGACACAATGGGCTAGATAACAAGATTGGACATGTATGACGGATATGGAAGCATGACGGATAGAGAAGCATGAGGTGAGAATGACCAGTGAGCTGGTCAATTAATATGCGATGTGATATATCTTGTACACCCGTGAATGCCTTCGCTCTTATTAATGTGAGACAAGTCAATAAGAAAAAAATGTGTTTAAGCCACAACGATCGCTATGTCATTTGAATGCTAGTGATTTTTAACCTTATATTAAGATGAATTTCAATATTAATAATAATCTGCGTATTCACCGTAAAATTCCCACTCAAATTTTGCTTCACTCTAATTTTTCTTCCACTTGAATTACTTGTTGACACTATATGAATATAGGCTTGTTTCATCAATAATTAAACACCTACATGATGTAATACAACCTTATATTATGGTGAATTTCACCTTAATAATACACTTCATATTCACCCGTAAACCACTCGAATTTTTCTTCCACTCAAATTATTTGCGAGATGAATATTTGTTTGGCTTCTTAATAATATAAGCACTTGGTGATCTTTAAATTATTTTCATGATTCATGAAATAAAAACCAATATATGAACACAATGCTACCGAGTGTTAGAAACAAATATGAAAATTGATTTAGCAATCAAAGTACATGATCAAATACCTGTAATTTTTGTTTACGATGAAATCTTTTATCACTCCGATGATATTGATTTTGAAAGGTAAATATTATATCACTCTAACGCTATTGATTTTCAAAGGCTTTACTGCCATGCAAATATTATATTTACTTCTAAACCACTGAATTACTTACTGCCATGTGTCGTTAATTTACAAGAGGAAGTTTAGGTTTACTTTGTTAATCCCCTTAGCAACAGCCAAAAAATTATAGGGTTTGATGGCTGAAAAAGAAAAAAATGAACGACTTAGGCTTTTAGTTAAAGTGGAAATGTCTTCCTGTGAACCTTTTTGAGCTTCAGAAGATGCACATCAACGTGCTATCAACTGCTATCCAACAATGCACTCGACTGAAATCACCAAACTGGAACTGATATCAGCAATGCACCCAAACAGTAAATTAGCACCTAAAAAGTTAAAATCTATCCACTGGGATAAACTGCATGTTGCTGGAATTAAAAACATTTTCTCATGTAATTAATTCATTTTTATCATCAAAAGAACTAGCACAGGAATTTGTTCTATGATGTGCAAACAACCTATGGTATTTAGAGAATAATCTAGTGGAATCACGTTGGTCACTGCTTCTGCAAATGATTTATTGGAGGAGTAACTCTGACGCACAAAATATTTATTCAAAAAAAATTTGCACAGATCTAGAATCAAAAGCTTTGATACCACTTGAAGCAGATAACTTATGAAAATAATTATGAATAGGAAACGAATGAAGAGATTAAGTATTTCTTGCCACTTAAGGAGGGCTAAGTCCTTTGCCACTAAGGAGGGCTAAGTCCTTGCAAATACGCAAATCAAATTCAATATGAAATATGATCACAAATAAATCAACCTACTTCTATTTATAATAATAAATCAATGAATAAGTGAAACTTGGAAATATAGCCAACTTGGCTATATTGGTGTTGTAACACTAAAATTCCCAAATCAACCTTCTTAAATTTTCTTCTACTTCTAGAAAATTTTGTCTAGATAACCTTTTCCTCATTTTACAACTTTGAAACTCTAGTAGAAGTCCATTATCCTCCATCTTCTTCATCCTTAGACCTATTCTAAATAATATTCCTTTTTTTATTTATTTTTCTCTCATATCCAATCAGTGTCACATTCATTTGAGGAGTGGTTTCTCCTAAAACTCTCATTTTTATTTCCTTTTCCTTCATCCTTATTTGAGAGTGTGGATTTTTCTCAATATTCTCTTGTATATATAAATAATAATATTTTCCTTTCAATCAAATCCTTAGGCATCGGTTCATTAACACCTCTACGTTGAGTTTCTAGAACAAACTCTTCCCCTCCAACAATGTCATCCCCATCAAGGGTAGTAAGAACCTCAAAGCTATTTGAAGATAGACCCTTACTACTTTCATCAATTTCTTTATGCCCTAGAAATTCTCCTTGCTTAGTTTCCTTTTTCCCCCAAACCCTCAAAGGTTTTCCAATTCTATTATTCATAACTTTCTCCTTAAATTTTTTGGCATGTTTCTCAAATATGCCCTACCTTGTTGAAAAGGTTACACAAAGGAATGAGAGTTTCATACTAAATATCTTGTTCCCATTTCCTATAATCTGAAACTAGCCTAATAGATTTAGGCAGTGGTTCAGCCAAATCTGCCTATACACAAAAATGGGTTGTTATCATTCTAGTCTAGGATTTAGTAGTTGAATCAAAAGTAATTATTTTTCTAATCACTTTAGCTATCCCAAGAATAATACTATCATCCCAAAATTCCATTGGAAGCCCTGGTAGACTCACCCATAAGGGCACTAATTGAAGAGTGGTTGTGGCTAGAATTAATCCCTAGCTCCTTTTTTGTAAAAATAACCCTATCCTCCAAAAAAACCATGGGCCCCTCAATAAAACATTTCCCATATCCTCTGGATTTGCAAAGTTAAATAGCAAAACATTATTAAGAAAATCCACCAATGCTTCTTGTCATAGAAGTTTCCATTTATCCCAAACACACTTCCTTATTGTATCTAAATATGGTCTTTTGCCTAAAAATATCGTGACCAAAGAATTTTTTCCTTTCTGAATCAATTTGTCACCTAAAATTTTAAGGACCTTAATAGTAGAACCCTTTTCATCAATCTAGAGATAAAATAAATCCTTCTTCTTATGAATTTTGACCTCTCTTCAAAATTTGTGCCCAAGAAGCACCTCTCTTTGACCTTTATGTTGTTACCAAATTTGGATCTACTACTCTTGGATCCAAAGGGTTAGAATCTCTCCTATCCACATCCTTAGGGTATTTTGTCGTAGTAGAAACCTTGCCTATCACCTTTCCTACTCCACCTATCCTTGCCAGAACAAAACCCTTGCCTCCCACTATTTAAGATGATTAATGACTCAAAATATTATATTTATTAAAAGGTTTATTTATTTTGAAGTAGGTATCAAGAGTAAAACCCATGGCTGCAAAAATATGTTAATGTTTTACAATTTGGCTACAAAAATATGTTAATGTTTTACAAGTTTATATTTTATTTTTTAATAATTTATATGTGGCTTCTATTGTGGGCCACTCCCATCAAAATATCAAAATACAGTTCTAAAATTGTATATGATTTTGAGATTTATTTTTAAAATTTATATTATTCCTTTCAAGCAATAAATTCCAATAAATAATGGCAGGTCCAATCCTCCAAAGAATACATAATGCATTATCTTTGAAATAACTAATGTAACATTTTATCAACTCTTAAAATGTTGATGATGCTACCCAATATAATTTCATATTTTTTTAAAGTAACCCCAAATGGGGGGTGCAAGTGGAGAATGAAGAAGTAAATGATCTGATGCTTCTAAATCCTTCTCACATAAGGCATATCTAAAATATTTATACTATCCTCTTCTTTGTAGAATCCCTCTTGTAAGAATCTTACTTTCAACTACTGACCAAAGAATTTTGAGGCCTTAGGGAGAGCCTCTAATGCCCAAACATTCTTGCAAGAAAAATATTTAGGAGAAGGAAATTTTGACTATTATCTCAACTTGATCAAGTATCCTCAAGCCTTTGATAAATTTGAAATAAATTCATCCTTTTGTGTAAAATTCAACAAATAAAACTCTTGAAGCATATTTTGTAGTTCATCTACAATTTGTTTGGGTTCATCTCTTTCAACTAGGTTTCTAAAAGAAATCAATGATCTGGAGTTGTTTCTCATAATAATATAGTATTTGACCTTTACATGCTAGGGAGGCTTGAGCTAATGGTTTCCATTTTGAGTGAGAGATAATAGGATAAGGCTTCAACCAAGCTTTAGACCAAAATTGGCATACCTTCCTTCATTGAGTAACCATCTAATATGTTTCTTTGTAAATTGTAAACAATCCAATATGGAGTTCCATGTTGACAATCCTTTGGGTAGAGTTATTTTCTTAAATAATTTTATTGTGCCAAGAGAATCTATATATTTTTGAAGTAATATTTTTCCCAATTCTTTCCTTGATCTCTGAATAATCTCCACCCAAGCATTGATCCTATTTCCAAATTCACAAGTTTACAATTTTGCAAGCCTACTCCTCCAATATTATTTTCTTTGCAAACTCTATCCCACTTACAAAGAGGAAACCTAATTTTTCCTCACAACCTTTCTATATCTTTGAATTTTATAATTTTTTTATGTTATACTTGCTAGCAATATTGAAAGTGACATCTTATAAATAAGGATGAACTACAATGTAGTCTTTATGAGTTGTAGCCTTCTTGTCATGGTTAAAAACTTACTTTTCCAACCTGCCAAACAAGCTTTCATTCTAAAAAGGATCCACAACTCCTTTTTATTAAAGGAATACCAAAATAGGTTAATGAATTTTTTTTTATTTTAAACCTTAAAATATTCATAATAATTTGTTTTAAACCTAAGACAATATTGGTGAAAAAACCTAGATTTTGTAGCATTAACCAACTATCCAATAACTTTTTCATAGCATAATAATATTAATTTAAACCCTATAGCCTCACTAACCAAGGGATGGCCCAAAAGATTGAGTTTTTTTATTTTTAGTTTATTAGAAACATAGAGTTATAGCTCCAAATCAAGTAACTAAAATAAATAAGAGGAATTCAATTTAACTATTAAAAATTATGATTTTGCCAATGGATCCTTTGGTTCAATGGTTGGAAAATAGTTGATGTAGGCCACACCAAGATTCAAATATTAACAAGAAAAAATAGTTCAATATGATTAACTCAGTGTAATAAGCAAATGGGTAACCTTTTCAAAAAAATAAATAAATAAAAATTATATATATATATATATATATATATATATATATATATATATAATTTGGTTAGTGTGAGAAACCCCTATGATGAACGCACAAGATTGAGAATTTTCCTCCCAACCATGACCCCTCATAAATCGAGAGCTATACTTATCAATAGGGAATTTAACACACAACCACCCCCTCACACACTCGTCCACGTAATGGTTTGAATATTAAACCTTCTAAAGAAGAGCCAAATCCCGAACATATTGTCCTTATTGGAACAAAAAATTATAATTTTTAATAATTACTTAAAATGTGTATAATTACTATTGACTATTATTGTTCATAAGAGATAAAAATAAAATTTAATTATTTTAATTTTTCAAACACTACATTTGATAATTTATTTTTTTCTTCATAACATCATCTATTTTTTTGACAATAGGTTGTTGGTTCAAAGGTTGGAACAAATAGTTAATGTAGCCCACATGTTCAAATTCATGTTTAATGATTCAAATCTACACAACACCAAATAATTTAATATGAACTAAATCCATGCAAAAGGGAAAAGATAACCCTTTTAAAAACTCTATTAAAAAAAAAAACAATTCTCGTAAAGAAATTATTTGTATTTAAAGAGTTTTGTGTTTGTGTTTGTCCAATGCACGACATGATTGAACTTCTCCACTATAAACCTTATCCTTCTGGGTAATCAAAAATTCAATGAGATTGATTCTATCATCAATGGAATTAAACCAAGGCATCCTATCAACAAACACTCTATTCATTACCAATCAAATTAAGGTAGCCCATCCATAAGCAATCAATGTTTTCACTTCTTTAAATAAATAAATAAATATATATAATACCACAAAAAACCACTATTAATAGAATAAAATATTACTATAATAAAAAAAATTAAATAATGCACCTAGGAGTGCAGCTCAACGGGTCGGGCTTTGGCTTTTGGGAGGTCCTTCCAAGGTTCAAACCGGAGGTCCTTCCAAGGTTCAAACCGTGGCCTGGGACTATTTGAGGGGGTGGATGTGTGATGGGTCCTTCCAAGTTTCAAACCGTGGCCTGGGACTGTGTGAGGGGGTGGACGTGTGATGGCTTTGTGTTAAATTCTCTATTGATAAGTATAGCTCCGTCAGTCATAACAATTTTTCACATTAACAAAACCAAAAAAAAATTATAAAATTGATAAATTTAAAATCATAATGTTTTCAAGTTTATAAAATAAATTGATAGCAAGATTTTTTTAAAGCATTATTTTGTAGCAAAAGAATTATACAGTTAAACTCTACTGCGCCTTACCCAGGTGTTGTAGGTGAGTTGGAGAGGAGAGGGCAATCCTCCAAGAGAGGTCCCAGGTTCGAATCTCCACCCTACCAAAAAGCTGAATTGGGTATCCAAAATTCATTTGATAATGTTGGTGCGGACAGGGCTGAGTGCGACCCCGGGTGACTTTGACGGTGTAGAACCCCATGTTCGTGGTCTCTTAGACCAAGGCGGCCCTGCAAGGGGTGTTTTGCTTAAAAAAACTCTACCGCGCCTTCAAAAACTCATTATCGTTAAAATTAAATACTAAAATATTGTAAAAATGACAACAGTTGTTAATAATTTAAAAGTAACCTAAACTTCTCTACATTTTTTTCAGGGTTTTTAGTCACTCTTTTTTGGTTGAGTAATAAGGAATTGTATATAAATATATTTAAATAATAAAAAAATTATTGGTTAGTTTATTTGTATATATATTTTTTTCGGTTATGTATAAATTTTTAATAAAATCTTAAATTTTCATAATTTTATTTTTTATGTTCTATAAAAAATACTTAACCATTATAAATATTTATAAACTTAATTTTTTCAAACCCTTTAACAAAATCTTAAATTTCAAGAAAAAAAAATGTAGGTTCAACTGAATCCCACTTTCTTACATCGAAGTTACATTCTCAGAGATTATACCTCGAAGTCACATTCCTATATATTATAGCAGTGGCTACCCTTCTATTCCGAATTGCAACAAAAATGTAGGGGATTGTCACTCCATTTTGCTAATGCCGTAGCAAAATGTAGGGGATTGTCACTCCAAGGATAGTCTCCATCCAGTGACATGCCAAAGTCTCCATTACCGGGACTCATCCATGGGACAAGCGAGCACGGGGCCAGGTGACCTTCCTTAACCACTATGGGGCCAAAACTGGTCACAATCCTAGCTAGGGGTAAGGGTAAAACAGCTCTAGTCATAAGAAAATCAAAGTTCATCTTTGAGCTCACAATGTCCGAGTACCCTACCTTGGCGCTCTGGCGCATGTGTTGATAAACACATTTGAGGAATACTCCAGCTAGTGCAGCGGAGCACTCCTTGACATCAAGGTCATGGCGTTCAGGTCTAGAGACCTGGAGTTGGTGAAGCCGCATCTGCAAAATTGGTTTCACCATATCCATACACCACTTATGTAGTGGGGCTGGGTCGATAAAGACGGGGTAAACACGTCCTCCTGGTCTGTCCATCTTCCAGCCAGTAATGCCGGCCATGGAAGCGCTTCTCGAGGTTTCTACCAAAGCGTCCATTTGATGGGTCTAGTGTAGTGACTCCTCACCTATGAAGGACCCGTTAGTAGAGGAGATCGATTATAAGCTGAAGGTTTTCATGAGTTAGTGGATTAGTAAAGATTTGATCGATTAAGTATTTGTTAAAAAGAGATTTAGGTTTAAATTTTGAGGGCACACTGTTACCTTTAACAAAGGTAGTAGTAAATTACCTATGATGATGGTAAGAAGCCCATCGAACTGGTGGTCTCCATCTCCTGCCCATTAATCAACAACGAGATTGTTGGGAGTAGCCCTTGTGGCTGGTGTCTCCATGGGTCTCCATCTCACGCCCCATTAATCAAGATTGTTGGGAGCAGTCCTTGTGGCTGGTGTTTCCATCTCACGTCTAATCAACAACAACAAAATGATGGTAAGAACCCCAGTGTGGTCTCAATCTCATGCCAGGAAAGTAACAACAAGATGAATTAATTTATTGGGAGTAACCCTAATGTAGTTTCCATCTCACCTCCAATCAATAACAACTATATAAATAAACTTAACGGCTCCTTTCGGAATTCTACCCTATTCTACCCTCCCCTGACACGTTGCCTTTTTTTAATATTATTTAAATTTTAAATATAAAAATCAGGAAATAACTGGGGAATGAATTCCTTACGAAGCTTTCCTAGTTAACCGGGACCGTTCATTAGAAAATGGAATGCTTTCCTCCCACGGGCGAAATTTTCAAGTCTTGAAGCTTCGTGCCATGGAGTAGTCCCAAGCAATATAATATTTTATTTTATTTAGATAATCGAGAACACTTTTGTTTAAAACAGGGCATGACTCTCATTGAACATCACCGGAAATCGAGCCTATCACGGGTAGAGCAAAGCTTACTTTTCCCGTAGGCCAACGGCCCTTAAAAGACTTGGCCAACACGCTATTAAATTTCACTCGAGTTAGTGCAATAAATTCATTAAAAATTAATTAAAAAAAATATCACAATAAATTTATTAAATATTAATAGGTACCCTTTATGTATTTCAGGTTTATATACAATTTTATAACCTCGGCTCTTCATTGTATTAAGATTGCATAACATCATATCGCCTCTCTTCAAAAATGTTTATGGTGGAGAAAGATTGCGGTGCAGAGAAGAAGCACAACCATACTTGCGGAGGTCTTTGCAGACTGATGCAGCGCATTTCCTCAAAGATCTGCTGAAAGTTGTGCGATGGGGATAGCCATAAGTACACGGAAGTTCTCCATTCTAATTATTCTGCCGTCTATGGCGATGACAGGTTGCGCTCAAAGGAAGGGCCCTCCGCGTTTAAGATGCCTCTGCATTACCCGCGATACTCCAAGGAAAAGTACGAATCAATGCCCGAATGGAGGCTTGACCTTCTCTTCCAAGGAGGAGTACGAATCAATGCCCGAATGGAGGCTTGACCTTCTCTTCCAACAGTATGGTTTGGCCATTCCAGGCGATGTTGCGTACAAGCGAAATTATGCGATCGATGCCTTTGTGCCTGACGAGTACTAATGACTTTCGAAGTTGGATTACCCTGGCTTTTTAAGGCGGATTAACAATATGCCTTTTGTAGAGTATTAAGCAAAGACCGCTATGATGTCCAATCCCATTGGCTTAATCCGCGATCTGTCCCGTTAAAATTAGTAACATTATATTTTGTATTTAAGTGTGTTTCTTTTCAGTGTTTTACTGCCAATGGGTGAAATGATTGGTTACAGTGAGCATATTGTGTGTTATTATCTCTATGAATTGTCCATTTAAGTTTGGTTATAGAAGTCTTTGAGATAAATCCTGTAGAATGTAGAAGATTGCAAACATCAAAACGAGGGATCATATGTCTTTGATCTGGGAATTGGGATCCATTTCTTGCAATGACGATTCTTTTGGCTTGGTATAGTTACATAATTTTAGAATATCTTTGACTTGATTTTAATAACTTGCTCTGACATTGAATAAGGAAATTGAAGTCTTTGACTCAAAGAATGGCTAGAAGATTCCACAACTTGTTTTACCATCTCAATTTTTCTTGTTTAAGGGTCTATTCAGAGATATGATAAGATTCCACAACTTGTTTTACCATCTCAATTTTTCTTGTTTAAGGTTTGATTCATAAATATGATGGTCTATTGAAGAAATGTGGGTTCATAAAATATGATGTTTTGAAATGAAGTATATAAGATTCAATTTTTACAACTTTTTAAAAGTAATATTGAAAGATTGAATCTATAGTGGCCATGATATTCAGCTGTATGGAAGAAAATATAAACTTTAAAAGTAGTTTTTTAGTGGCATATTCCATGATTAGAATTTTCTTCAAGTTAATACCTATTTATTTATCTATATACCTTTTTAAAGCTACGAAAAGATTATAAATTTTTGAAAAGATTATAGATTTTTTATTATTTTTTAAAGTTGTCAAAAGATTAGTCAAGTATTTTCTAGTTGTTATATTTTTTTCAATTGGTTACGTGGAGTTGAAATGGGCCACCTGCATTACATCATTATCAACCATTATCACATAGTGGTATTACAACAAAACTTGGATATTATCCATGTATAGCTTGGCAAGATTTGAACCTTGGTCTCCTTCTTAAATGTTGAGGAATCTAATAATGTCACTTGATAAGAAAGTGTTATATTTTTATAAGTTAATTAAAATATATTTTATTTATTTTTTTCTCAAAAATATTTGCCATGTAACTATTTATTAAATATGTATTAAAGTTTTTACAATCAACTAATATTATTTTTATTAAGAGATAAAATCTTATTAGTATAATTGTCTTGATATCATTTTTATTAAAAAATAAAATATCACTTATATAATTGTCTTATATGAATGTCTAAAATATTTGTTATCCAATTATTATATTTATAAATATATTATTTACAATAACAAATATTTCTCTAATACTTTTTTAAGGGTTTTATTCATGTCCTTGATATTCCTAAGATATTATTTTCATCACCACTTAGTTTTTAGTTTGTGGGCTTAGTCTCTTGTTTTTCATATCAACATTCCTTTAATATTCTCTTTCTCTTTACTTTTACTTCTTGGTTCTTCTCTTCTTTTTTTTTAATTTCCACCAACACTTTTATATTCATCAATATCTTTAATCTTCAGTCCAGTGGGTCTAGGTGGATTGGTAAGTTGGGGCGCTTACGAAGAGGAGACCTAGGTTCCAATCCCACGGGCTTGCCCATGCACAGACAGTATCCCGGATCCAATTCCTCCGAGTGGTGCGCCGGATTGATGACGACGGTGCAACCCCCGTGCGTCCGGCGGTCCCCATCTCACGCGGGTTACCATGTACCGAGACGGTGGAAGTCCTGGGAGCCTTCATAGATAGTTTGAACCCTACCAGCTGTGCTAATAGTTACTAAAAATCGTGATTGTAACCATTGCTTCTATATACCAAAAAAAAAAAAAAAAAAAATATCTTTAATCTTCTCACGTTACTCATAGTGAGTCTCACCAACACTTTCATATTCATCAATCTCTTTAATCTTTTAATGTTACTCATAGTGAGACTTATCATCTATAGGTTTGGATCAAAAGTGTTAAGAATAATCTCAAAGCACTTTATTTTTTGGCTTGCCCAACCTTAAACTATATTGACACTCTTCCATAGCAATTACTTGCTTATGTTGCCTTAAAAACCTTAAATTGCAATGGATTTCCTCCATCCTGTTTTTTTAAACCCTATAGTGCACGAGATAACCTTTACATTACTTTCATTTTATTATGAAGGGATGATTCAATACTACTTGAAAAATGAATCCTTGACCTCTTCAATTGTTTTTGTTTTAAAAAAATTTCCACATCTTCCTTTGCATCTTTAGTTCCTTCTAAACTTGAACTTGCATATTGTATTTTCTCAATCATTATATCCTTTTTTGTTTCTTCTAACAGTTAATCCAAGTGGAACTATGATGGCCTTTGTCATATGATATTGTAGGCCTCTTCTTTTGAAGTGGAATACCCCATATTCTATTATAGAATGTTTCCTTGCTTCATACTTTTCACTTTGAGTGTCATAAAAATTATGGTATCAAAATGCAATATATTTATAGTCTATACTATTCTCTTGATTCAATTTTAATCTTAATGAATTGTGACAACGTTTTTAAAATATTTGTATTAACACATATTTGGGTATATATAGCATGTTTTTGCTCCTTAATAGACAATACCTCCTTGATGAATTCCCATAGGTTATTTCTAATATTCTTCAAATTATCATTATTGATAAGCTAATATAGAAGTCCAAAAAGGCCAACCCACACTAGAAGCTTTTTAGTAGTCTTCGTCTTAACAAAACAAATTCACTTCATGGTCTTAATTAAAGGGTATATCTTCCGATAAACAATGGGCCACTACTCATTATTTTATCCCTAATTTTGGAACTAGAAAACATGATCAGGAAAAAAACTTTAGAAATAAAAGTCACAAACAATTTGAACTCAATTCCCACTTTTGCTTGATCCAATTTTAAATCTCCAAAAACCATGGCCAATATCTATGGAACTTACATAGTAACCCTTTACTTTTAAGAACCATTATCATGCTCAATCATAATATGCTTTATAATATTTTTTGGTTTAACATTTGCTATCTAGATTTTAGGATCTTATCCTAACGTCTAACGTCATTTTGTAATTTTCATTTACTTATGTAATGACCCACTTACAACATAGGGGATCCCATTATGATATTATTTTGTAATACTTTGTAATGTATGTGGCAAGTGGTATTCCTAGCCAAGTGGCACCATCTCATGTAACCGTTTTTTATCAAGATTGTAACCAATGGTAGGTAGGAGATTCTAGCTCGAGTGGCATTTTGCATGTAATTTGTAGATGCCAAAACCTGACACCCTCTAAGTCACATTCACCACCCCACCATCAAATCCTGCATAATAAAACTATATGCCTAAGTCTAAACTTAGGGATATAAAATCCTACACATCATCCTATTTTCCTAATTTATTTAATTAGGAAAATCACCCTAGGATACCCTGTCTACCCATTGGACATGTGTCCTAGACACTTCATCTATCATCCATGCCACATCTTACCCATTCATGTCCCCCTTGTCCTGGCACATGAGACAGATTCCCAACACCCATGCCATAACTCATTTGGTGTTGTCTCCTTGTCCCTTCACATTAAAACAACATCCCACATCCCACTCCACTTGAAGCCACATCACCCCAGTTAAGTGAGCCACATTGAATGACTCACTGTAACTGCCCCTTCCACCTGGCAGTTCAGATTTGCCACTTGGCAAGTCAGGATTGCCACCTCACATTCCCCTCTAAAGCCCCAATAAGCCTATAAAAGCACCATTAATCCACCAAACAAAGAGAGATGAATTTGCATACTGGTAGGCTGTCAAAATATATCCAAACCCAACGAGAAATTGAGAGCACGAGCTCGATCTTGATCGTTGGCATGCATCTCAAGGTAACTTGTCATTTTAGTCAAAATCGTCCGCCCATAATTTCATAGTTGAAAACGTAGGTCCGTGGTTTCCAATTCACAATCGCACTTTCGCGGTTCCACAGGCCCGAGCACGAAATCGTACACACATCAAAGATCAGTAATAAAATTCACTTGATTAGCAAGGCTTTTATTTATTGATTTGTTTTATCATTTATTTCACATTATTATTTTCTTAGGGTTTATGCATGCATTATTATTATTTCTCAAGAATATAGGTGCTACTAATCGCTTTATCAGTTGGATTGTGTGCAGGTGACAAGTATTTTGAAATAAGCTACTGAAGCTGAGGTGGTCCCTTGCTGGATACCAAAGCCCGCTCACCCCTTAAAGTTGTGACAAAAGAGCAAAGAACGCCACATCCTACGGAAGAGTCGAAATATTTCTCCTCCTCCATCAAAGCATTGTATTTCAGATAGCCAAGAAGCATTGTAACATTACTCCCAACACACTTGGGGTAATTTAAAAACCTTTTGTAAACAATTGTATCAATATCAATATAAAAGGGCATTTTGGCAAATCTACTTCTCTCTCTGTTTTTATTAAAATATTTGTGTTCAGTTTAATTTGGTTACATAAGCCAACTCTTGAGCCTTTAGGTAGGGTTGCATGAAGTTTTTCTTTAAAATATATGAAGCCATGTACGAATTCATCTTTTTGAAAGCTAATGAAATATTGAATGAGGTTGCCCCCTCGAAGAGGCCTGTGATTCTATGTTATTGTGAGATTATTGTGAGATTGTTCCATTTCTGTATTTAATTTTTGCATAGTGTTTTTGAGTTATTTGATGTATGTGTTATTTTCTAGTATTTTGTGTGAGTGTGCTTATTTTTAATAGTGAAATCCTAACAAGTGGTATCAAAGCGCTTTCTAGGGTCGAGTTCTGCTGTAACTGAGATGATTTTTGTCAGCCATTCCATCTGTTAGGTATAAATTTTTGTGTGTTTTTTTTTTTCTATTTTTCCTTTATTAAAAAATCCAAAAAAAATACAGTCATTTTTTTCAACCAAAAATCTAAAAAAAAAAAAAATAAATCCAGTCTTTGTTTTAGTAGTTGTGTAGGTTAGAAATCCTATGCCAAGGGTTTTAAAATATCACTAAGGATTTGTCGTTATTGGATAAGCTAGATAGCTCATAAAGCGTCTAGTGAAGTGAGGGGCAATCAGGCTCCAATACCTAGGCCTTAGACATCACTCACGCACGAACTTGAGCTCCCACACATCTTTGAGTGTATCGGGATACAACCTAGGTTTAAACAAAATTTTATCCATTAGGAAGCTTTTCGGCCTTATATTATCCATAGTCCATGGGACACAACATCCTGAATGATCACCCTCCCATACTTTCAAAGAGGCAGATAGTGTGCTCAAGGGTATGTGTGGAATCCTCCTTGGGTAGTGGCTTGAAATATTGGTCCGAGCACTATTGTTTGTCACTGCAGTATAACAGAGGGCCTATGGGTATTACATACTCATTTGCTTAGCATACCCTGGTTCTACAAAACATAACTTCCACATGCAAATCAACACCATCCCTGTTATGTTAACTTGCATTCACAACCCCAAAAGTGAGCATACGAAGAAGGCATTCCTTATCACAAAAAATAAACATGCATGCACCAACAGTCAAGACAGATCTTGCAAGTGTCTGCAATAGCCTGTGGTCAGAAACAAAATAGTCAAGACAGTGACAGAAACAGAATATTCAAGACAGTGATAGAAACATTCTGGTCAATAACAAAGGTAGTCAGGTCAACAGTAACAGCTCTCTATAATAGTCAAGAATTACAGACTTCTAGTGTCAAACAATACTGTCAATATCAAAGAACCCTAGGGTCAGTGACAGGAACCGTGTTAGTAACCACAATACAAGTGATAGAGAAAGGAACAAGATAGTGACGGGGTGGTCAGGGTGCAGTCTATAGGTAAAAGACAATTGATCCCAGTTTCCAAATTTTTAACTGTAACTTCAGATCAAAAATCGACAACACTAGCCATAATAGAAAAAAAAATGAAATTTTATTAAAAAAGGGATATCTCTTCACACAAAGCTCATATTGACTCCAAAATTTAGTAGATAATTCTACACTCTATTCCAAACAAAATTGTCCTTGGCAGCCCCTGGTCAAATTTTGCACCGATTTTCCAAAAATAGTAATTTTTTATTTTTCTTGCTAAGGCCATAACTTTTCAACGGTCAATCAAATTGATCCAATTTTTTTGGAATAGAAGCTACTTATTATTTTGCACCAAAGACTCTCAAGGACTCACTGGTGAAATTTTAAGTCCAATGGGAAGAAATTACCTTCACATCGACTTGCAATCAATAGATCACAAAAAGTTAAGAAATTCAGTATATCTCCTCATTGAATGCTCAAATCAAACATCCACCGAAGTGGACCCTATTCTAAAATCAAAGTTGCAACACATCGCCCAAATTAAATTTTGGACCCTTACTAAAAATAGTAACTCCTAAAATCCCACATCTATTTTTAGTAACTAAGTAAACGAGGGCCCATAATGGCGAGTGACACTCGTGGACAAAAGGAGTTAGAAATTGCCACATTATTGGCTGATATGCAAAAATCCCTTGACTACTTGACCACTACAAACCACACCATAATAGAAGAGATTCGAGAGCTCCGAATAGATCAAGATACCACTAGAATCCGCTTAGAAAAATAACTTATAGAGGTGGAGACACAATTGCAAGGTACTCTCACATCTAAACACCAAGCTAAAAACTCTAAACGAGGTCGAATAAGGGAAACAGAAGACCGAAGAAGGGGAACCGAAGACAATAACTATGACCGTGATCTGACCTTAAAATGCATAAATTAGATTTTTCTAAGTTTAGTGGAAAAGATCTCGATGGATGGTTATGTTGGGTTGATCAATTCTTTAGACTCCACAATATACCTATATATCATCGAGTTCATATGGCTTCAACTTAGAATCTGAAGCCTTACATTGGTTCCAATGGCTACAAGCCACTACACTTGATCTATCTTGGGAGGACTTTGAGTCCCATCTACTCACCCAATTTGGCCCTAATGACTATGAAGACTTTACAAGAGCATTGACAAAGCTGAAAAAAACTACCACAGTTCGTGATTACCAGACACAATTTGAGAAATTGGCCAATAAGACAAGGAGCTTAAATGAGGGATTTTTTATGAGTTGTTTCATGAGTGGGTTGAAATATGATCTATAGGCTGAAGTCAAGATGTTTAAACCACAAACAATGATGGAGGCTATCAGTTTAGCCCAATTGGTCGAATCTAAACTCTTAGCTCAACGAAGAACACCGCAAGCTCGGCCTCCCTTTCCTCCTTGGTTCCAAAATAATACTGATAATAAACCTCTTGCTCCTAAGCGACTGACTACATCTAAAAAGGATGTGCATCGCGCCTAAGGGCTATGTTATAATTGTGATGAAAAATTTGTAAAGGGGCATAGATGTGCAAATAAGAGATTGTTCTTAATAGATGCAGAGGAACCCAATAGTAGTGACCATAGTGATGAGGAGAGTGACACATCTGAAGCACAAACTCAACAAGAAGAGGAAACCCAAGACCCTGAAGAAGAAATTTTCATCCATTCTCTTGTCGGGGTTAACACTCCACAAAACATGAGAGTTGTTGGTTTTTTCAAAGGATAATGCCTTACTATTCTTATTGATTCAGGCAGTACACAACTTCATTGATCCCCGAGTTACTAAGCAGGCCAATTGCTATATACACACATGCAATTCCTTTGAAGTCATGGTGGCAAATAGAGGCACTTTACCTTGTAAAGGTAAATATCGCAATGTTAAAATAAATATGGGGGATTATGAACTCAAGCAAGAAATTTGTGCCCTCCAATTGGGAGGATGTGACATGGTGTTAGTATCCCAATGGTTGAGCACCTTGGGAACTTTCAACTAGAACTTTGCAGAACTATGGATGTAGTTTTCACAACATGGAAAAATACACATCCTCCATGGTGCCAAAATAGACCCTTCCCAAATTGTCAGTTCCAATCATATGGAGAAATTGTTGAAAAAGTCATCTCGTGGGGTCATCGCATAAATATTTTCAATTCAACCAATCATTTCCACAGTGGATCAAATTCCAGAAGATTTGCAACTTGTTCTTACCAAGCACAATGGTGTTTTTTCATAACCAACTACCCTGTCACCTTGTCGCTCACATGGCCATGTTATTCCACTACTACCAAGTAATGCACCACCCAATATCAGACCGTATCGGTATCCTCATTCTCTCAAGTTTGAAATTGAGAAGATGGTACAATAATTGCTCAAAGCTGGTGTCATTCAACCGAGTACTAGCCCTTACTCTTCTCTATTTTTACTAGTTCACAAGAAGGATGGCTCATGGCGATTGTGTATAGACTACCATGAGATCAACAAAATTACCATCAAGGATAAATTCCCCATTTTGATATTGTATGAATTACATAGAGATATGTACTTCTCCAAGTTAGACCTTCATTTTGGCTACCATCAAACCCGGATCAAGGACGAGGATATTCCCAAAACTGTATTTTGTACTCATGAAGGTTACTATGAGTTCCTGGTAATACCATTTGGTTTGACAAATGCTCCTTTCACATTTCAGAGCTTGATGAACAACATATTTCGCCCTTTCCTACAAAATTTCATCCTAGTTTTCTTTGATGATATCTTGGTTTATAGTTGCTCGTGGAAAAAACACCTTATCCATGTGGATCAAACATTACAATTGTTGGCACAACATCAACTTTTTGCTAAGCGGTCCAAGTGTTCCTTTGATATAAATGAATTGGAGTATCTAGGATACATTATCTCTAAAGAGGGCGTTAAGGTCAACCCCAAGAATATTCAAGCAGTTTAGGACTGGCCAAAACCTCGCACTCTCAAGGGACTTCAAGGATTCTTAGGGCTTACATGTTACTACCGCAAATTTGTTTGTAATTATGGTAAAATAGCAGCCCCCCTCACATCCATGTTAAAGAATGATTCTTTTAATTAGACGGGGCCTGCTGACCAAGGCTTCCTCAAATTGAAGCATGCTATGACCACAACACCAGTTCTAGCCATGAAAAATTTTTCCAAGCCTTTTTTCATTGAAAGTGATGCTTCGGTCATGGCATCAGGGCAGTGTCGATGCAAAAAGGCAGACCCTTGGATTTCACTAGTAAGGCACTCTCTGATCATAACTTGGGAAAGTCTACATATGCCAAGGAGATGTTGGCCATCTTACATGTTGTAACCCATTGGTGACCATATCTCATTGGGCATCATTTCTCCATTAAAACAGACCATCAAAGTCTCAAATACTTCTTGGAACAACAAGTTGCTACTCCCAAAATATAAAAATGGGTTTCTAAACTCATGGGATATGATTACGATATCACCTATAAAAAAGATAAATAGAATCTTGTGGTTGATGCTCTCTTCACCAATTTGAGGCCATTAATATGTTATGTGCCATTTCCTCACTAGTTCCTCAATGGATAGATTCCTTACGATAGGAGGTACTTCAGGATGCATATTTGAGAGCTTTGGTGACCTCGCTTCGTGATGATCCTACTTCATTCCCAGGATACAATTGGGATTTCCATGACCTGCGTTATCGCCAACGTCTTGTTATTCCTCGCACATCCCCACTCCGTGAGCTCTTCATGAAGGAACTACATACTTCTCCATCTGTAGGCCATTCAGGATTTCTTAAAACATATGAACGCCTTAAGCGCACATTCTTCTGTAAAGATATGAAATAGGATATCCATGATTTTATCATAGCTTGTGATGCCTGCCAATGAAAGAAAGGTGAAACAGTACGTTCTTTGGATACTCTTCAACCATCGCCCATTCCAAATCAAGTTTGGACTGATATTTCCATGGATTTTATATAAGGGTTACCTAAATTTGGTGGTAATTCTGTTATTCTCGTGTTAGTGGATCGCCTTTCAAAGTATGCTCATTTTTTCCCCTTGGCCACCCTTACACAGCCTCCACCGTTGCCCAAATATTTCTTGTTTCTATTTTTCACCTTCATGGTATACCCACCTCCATTGTGTCTGATCGAGATCCCACCTTAACTAGTCATTTTTGGTAAGAATTTTTTAAGTTGCAGGGAACTCAGCTCAAAATGAGTTTAGCCTATCATCCGCAAACAAATGGTCAAACTGATATTGTCAACAAATGTTTGGAGACCTATATTCATTGCTTTGCATCAAATCATCCTACTCAATGGGCGAAGTGGCTTCCTTTGGTTGAATGGTGGTACAACACTTCCTATCATACAACAACCAAACTCACCCCTTTTGAGGTCATTTATGGGCACCCTCCACTCATGCCTTCTTCATACATCCTAGGCAGCTCCAAGGTCCAGGCAGTTGACACTACTCTCAACCAACATACCAATGTTCTTTTCTAGCTAAAGCAGAATTTGGACATGGCTTAGAATCGAATGCAACAACAAGCTGACCAACATTGTTCTAAGCATAGCTTTGATGTAGGTGATATGGTCTTCCTTCTCTTGCAACCATATAAAAAATAATCCCTACAACTCCATCGGTGCCAAAAACTTACTGCAAAATACTATGGAATCTATAAAGTTATTCAACGAATTAGTTCCACTGCTTACAAATTGGCTCTTCTGCCCACCTCCAAGCTCCATCCTGTTTTCCATGTTTCATCTCTCAAGAAAGTTGTGGGCACACATGTACATGTTTAGTCAACATTACCAAAATTGGATGAAGAAGGGTCCATATTACTCGAACCTAAAAAATTGTTGGATTTTCAAACCCGCACTCTTCGCAACTGTACCATCATAGAAGTTCTTGTTCAATGATGCGGGCTCCAACCAGAAGATGCGACATGGGAGTCTCTCCATCAGCTCCAGCACCAGTTCCCTCATTTTCAGCTTTGAGGACAAAGCTTTTTGAATGAGAATGACATGTTAGGATATTATCCTAACACCATTTTGTAATTCTCATTTACTTATGTAATGACCTAATTCCAATGTAGGAGATCTCATAATGATATTATTTTACAATACTTTGTAATGTATGTGGCAATTTGTATTCCTAACCAAGTGGCACCATATCATGTAACTGTTTTTTATCAAGATTGTAACCGATGATAGGTAGGAGATTCTAGCTGGCGTGACATTTTGCATGTAAGCCAACTCTTGAGCCTTTAGGTAGGGTTGCATGAAGTTTTTATTTAAAATATATGAAGCCATGTACGAATTCATGTATGAATTTATTGCAAGCTAATGAAATATTAAATGAGTTTGCCCCCTCGAAGAGGCCTACAATTCTGTGTTATTGTGAGATTGTTCCATTTTTGCATAGTGTTATTGAGTTATTTGATGTATTTGTGTTATTTTATAGTATTTTGTGTGAGTGTGCTTATTTTTAATAGTGAGATCCTAACACTAGATCAAAATTGTCATACATGTGCTCTTATGCATATCTCTAACTTAGGCATCAATACTTCAAGCTAGGGCATTCTGACTTCCCATGAGGGCTTTCAAATATGACTTTCCTTCCATTCTACCTAGTGGGACTTTGGATCACATTTACTCTTGGTTCACACTCAAAAATAAATTTGAGTATTAAAGATACGTGAAAATTTTCAAAATTTACAAAAAAATATTTTAAAATATTATATATATGATTCTAATATAAATATATGTATGAATTTATAGTATAGGAAGTTTTTATATATGATTTCATATCTATTTTTTATTAGATTCATTTTGATTAAGATAGTAAAACATTGTATTTGTTGTTACTTTATTATATTTAGTTTATGTTTTTATTTATTATATTTTTCATCTTTTTGTAAATTTGTATTTTTATAATTTACTTCTTGATATTAATTTTATTAAGAGAGAGAATCTTCCTTCGCTAATTGCTTTTAAAATTTAAATTTGAATTCACATTACATTTTTGTTCATATTATCTATTACTTTGTTTCCTTATATAAAAAAATGAACATTATGATTGGTTAAATTAGGTGTTATCTTGTTTCTCTTATTTCCAAGCCTATATTATCTCTAACTATAGTTGATGAACATAGACAATAATATTATTTTGTATTCAATTTCCATAGTATTAATAATAACTTATGACTCCTCTTCAATGGGAATATATTTTCATTCATTTTAAATGGTAATCTTAATCCTTGTAAAAAGTGACGTAGCCTTCATATATTTTATCCTAAATGTTTTATATAATTATAAGTGAGAAGAACTTTGCCTTCATTATTCCATCACAAACTTATTTCCCTTATTTCCCTTTCTTATGGACACATTATGAATCAAATCAATTTTGGACATTTTTATCTTATCATAGATTATGCAAATCCTTTGAGTTAACTTCATTGTTGCAAATCACTCTTGCATGTATATCCAAGTTTTGTAACCAAGAGATTACATTTTCCACATTGAGCATTCTTCTAATATTTATTAATAAAAAAAATTGTATTTGTTTATAATCCATAGATTCTACCAAAATAAGTACTCCATAAAATGTATAATGTTTTAATTTTGAAACAATTAATCCAATATCTCATTAATTTTTTATAATTATGAAGCTATCCAATATATTCTCATTTATTTAGAAAGTTAAACCCAAATAATGTAAGAAAATGAACACTAAATAATTAAATATCTAATATTTCTAGGTATTTCTTACACAAGGTGTAACAGGGGTAGGCTTGTAAGGTAGTGACCCTATGCCCCATTTGGTACCACTCGTGACCAAACTGGATTTGGCATGCCATGGAATACGCCTCAGGTAGCTTCATGTAGAGTTCCCTACACAACACAACAACTCAACACGAGCATAACATATATCCATAACATTCATAGGGTCAACAAAAGCATCATTCATCCATCCATCAGGTTAGTGTAAGCATTCAACCATACATCAATTTATCCTCAAAGTATGCACCACATGGTGCTCAAGCCAACATCCACACATTGGAACAAATATCACAGACACGAAGCCACTACTTTATCATTACTTAAAAAGAATCGGTGGCCCTTCATTACATCATGGCATGATGGCCATACAACATTATGAAAGACACAACACAATGTACTTGGATGGCTTGGAAAAATAGGTTCTCGATCGGCTCACAGATCACAAGGCTTATTGGCACATCCATACATTCACACAACTCAGTGAGCACGATAGGAACATATTTCCTCTAGCATACTTGGGTGAGGCGACAACCTCGTTAGATTCTTTTACCCAAAGGTACTGTTGTTGCCCAAAGGTGCTCTGTTGGGTCGGTGACCTACTTTGGTGGACATGTGTCTGCTTGTGATCTTATTAAAGGGATTTCATCATCCCTCAATGGTTTCTTACCTAATTAGCTTCACCTTTCCTGGTTCCTCACCTATGGGCTTCACCCCTTGGTGGTTCCTCACATGTTTTCCTTTAATCAACATTCACAAACCTTAGAGGTTTGACAAGGTGGTAGGTTTTCATCTTGTGGAGTTATTTCATCACTCTCCTTTGTGTCTTGAGCCTAGGTCACACACCATGCTCCCACACATGGTGTAAGCTAGACTAACATTATGGGAGTTTTTAGCAGGGTGTCAAGGCACAACCACCCTACCATAATTATCTCTCATTTAAATTTGATGTCATCCTCAATATTGAAACAAAGTTGTTGTGTGCTCGAAAGAAGTTAGTGAGACTTGTGGTAGAATTCTTCTTCAAACTAGGCCTTGATAGCATACGCTACTCAACAACACTTCACAACACCTCATCGATTGAGGTAAACCATCATCGATTTTTCTTGGGCCGCCTTACACAACATCATAAGGAGGGTGCAACAACACTTTTTCACTTTCCTTCTAGGCAAGCTCACTTGGGCCTTCTAGCTGGTCATATGGGACTTTTGTTGAAGTCTCATTTTGCTCCACCATCGTCATCATAATTGGCCCTTTGGATGGCATTCACCACCTGCTTAGTTTCTTCATCCTCTGGTGGATCTTCATCCTCCTCTTGTTGGGTAGTCCTTCTAAGTGTGAGGCCCATTGCAAGTCCAACACTTTAGTGAGAATCTTGATTTATCATCTCCATTCTTGTAGGGTGTAGAACCTTCATGAGATGGGGTCGGTTTGGATCCCTCACTTAGACCTCAGTATAGATTCCATCTAGATTTTGGGTGATCGACTAACAATCCCTGCGGTCCCTTTTCTTTGGAATCAAACTTTGGTGTATTCCAAAATCCATCCTTACTGTCCTCAATCTCATTTCAATGCTTGAATAATACTTCAACTATCGTAACTACCTCTTGAATAGTGCAAGGTCTATACCTCCATAGCTCATATTAGGCCCAAGGCTTGAGCCCATGTTGAAATAGGAATATTTTTTCACTTTCTAGTAGACCTTTCACTTCTACCATCAAGTTCAAGAACTCTCAGGTGTAGTCCCTAATCTTGCCATTGTGCTTCAACTTTTGAAGCTTGGTCCTGGTGGCCCACTCAACATTCTTTGGCTAGAACTAATATTTCAATGCTCTCTTCAAGTCATCCTATGACTTGATCCTTTATTTCCCCCTGACCTCATCCATGTCTTTGACTAGGTTTATCCACCAAGTCAATGCAATTCCCATCAGGTACCTAGCTACCAAGGAGAGATGTTCATACTTAGGGAGAGGTCCAACCATCTTGAGGTACTGGATCATATCCCAAAAGAAATAGTTGAGAGATCTCAATTATCATGAACCATCATAACAAGTTGGTTCTTGTAGCTTGATTTGCACTTGATTTATACTAATAATCATGGAAGAGGGGGTCCCTTGAGCATTTCTCTCCTCTTTAACTTTGGCCATCTCTCATCTCATTACCTCAATTGTAGTCGTGCTTCGACCTACTTGATCAACCAACCTTATCAAGTTTCTCTCCAAACTAGTGACCTGCACTTCATGTTCATGGAGGACGAGTTCCAAATTGATAGCTCCATGGTCCATCTCCATTATCTTATCTTCGATCTTGCCAACGCATGCAGCCATTTGGACTTCTAAGTCCTTTAATCTCTAGGCTTGGTTGGTAGGGTGGTTTACCCTATTAGTCGCTAGCTCTCTATAGATGTCCTCATGATTTCCATGCACTTCGAGAAGTGAGGAACCAACTCCGTTGTTAGCCATATCACTTCAAAAGAGTAAATCTCCCATCGTTTCTCTTAGAAACCCACACATAAAAACTTACGATGGATGGGTCAAGACTGGTATCCTCAAAACTTAACCTTAAAGTATATTGATACTTTCTTTCAGTCGTTACAGTGGTCATAATTATGTGAACCCACAAAGGAACTTTTGCTTTTGCTCTCTAGTGTTGGGGCTCAACCCAACCAAGTCTATTTCAAGATGATCTTGCACCATTTGATTTCCTCCTTGATACACATCTCTACTCAGTACCACAAAATAGTAGATATGGTGAGACGTCACCCAAAGGTAGAACCTCCTAGTCTCAAGTCTTCTTCATCAAATACTTATTTTGTCAAGGTCCAACTGATGGTTTAGTCCAACCCCTTCCATCTTGTCAAGATGTCTCTTAGCATGGAAAACTCACAACAACATAATTAGTTTGGACATGGGGCCAAGGATCTCGCATCATATTCACTTCCAATACATGTGGTAATCCTTCCCTCTTCATCACATGCCCACGACATCATATTAACCACCTTAACACATAAGGATCCCATCTTCTTCTTCACACACAAAGGTCTTTTCTCTATCTCATGAAACATATATTTGCTCCTCTCAATCGGTAAGGGAACCTACACTATGTATAGTATGATAGCACAAGGCTCTCCGGTGACTGGCACACTGGTACCAACTATGTTGAGCTTGATGGCTAGACCTTCAAAACTAAGGCTCTAATATCAACTATAATGAAGGTAGTGAAGAACACAAGCTTATACTGAGAGGAGAGGTGCACATTATAAGATCACTTTTTACTTTTCTTTCCAAATAAATATTATGCAATGTATAGATAGCAATATCAATAGTAGTAGTTAAAGCAATTCACAAATCACCACACACAATAGAGACACCAATTTTACGTGGTTCACCCAATGTGGGCTACTCCATGGAGAAAATATTTCACTAAAAAAATTTTAATCAATATCTTAGGAATCCTTTCATTATTACAATGTTTATGGACCTTTGTCCAAAGGAGACACCAATACCCTAATCTAGTTTGTGGATATCTATCCACAGGAGAACTTCTTTCTCCTTAGCTCTAACTGTTGATATTCTAGAAGAACTATTAGCCTCACTCCTCTAGCTAATTGATCTCTATACACTAAAGACACATATCCTCACTGCCCTAATGGATCCTATCCACTGGATACTATAGTTCTTTATACTCTATCACCTTAAAAGCTCTATCTCAAATCTGCACTAAAAATAGTACTTCGGTCTAGCACAATGTGATGTCTCTGTATTTGGTCTGACACAAACCTGTCCTTAAATCTACACCAAAATTTATCCTCAAATATATACTAAACACAATCCTTTAGTCTAGCACAAATTTGTCCTCAATATCTGTCCTTTGATTTGCACTAAACATAGTCCTTCGATCTAGCACAAATATGTCCTCAATATTTGTCCTCAAGCCTTAACACAAAGCTTAACTCAATCTCAAATAAACTCTACTAGATTTGCCACAAACCTTAACTCAAGTTTTGAACAAATCAATCAAATTTGCTCATAAGTCTTCTCAAAGACTTGTCTGCAATTTACCTTGTAAGCTTCCATAAAATCTCACACTAATATGTCCACAAGTCCTCTTAAGAACTTGTCTCAAATCTACTCAACAAGTCCACACTAGAACTTTTCCAATATCATAGAAACATAAAGATAATTGTTAGAGACTCAATATGCTTCAAACTCATCACAAAGCTCAATTACTTTCAATCATTCTTTTAGAAACATATAGAGAATTGTTAGAGACTCAATATGCTTCACATTCATCACAATGCTCAATCACTTTCAATCACTCCTTTTACCATAAAAACATATAGAGAATTGTTAGAGACTCAATATGCTTCACATTCATTATAAACTCTCAATCACTTCCTCAACTCAATTTAGAATAAAGAACAATTTGTTTCATAGAACTTGAACAATCACTTTAACGCATTCACTTGACTAGGCTCAATCAACTCTACTCAACCAATCATTCAATTAACTAATCCTTGCTCACAAACTCTAGTCCAAGCATATGAAAATTCACTCAAATATTTCCAACAATGCTTATAAACCAATCTTACATAACAATGATACTCATGTTTTTTTCAAACCCTAATTCAAGTTATTCACTCAACCATTCACTTCAACAACAATGCTTATAAACCAATCTCACATAACAATGATATTCACGATCTTTGCAAATCCTAGTTCAAGTTCTTCACTCAACTTAATAACTTAACAACAATGCTTATCAAAAAAGGTGCATAGCATTCACTTCACAATAGCTGAACAACTCAATAAAGAAACCTAATCAAGTCCTTTTCACTTCAAATTTGTTTTCCCATACCTTTTTACTTGATGAGGAGTAGACCACACAAATCTACCACAGTCATAAACACTTCTTTGCCAAAATCAAGAAGGTTAGAAGATAATAATCTCTCTCTCAAGGAATCACAATACAAAATAATATCACACACAAATACACCTTATCACTTCATCTTTACAATAACATCCAAAACCTTAAAAATATTAGAACAATTACTTTCACAATAATCCCTTTGGAAAAAAATCCTTTAAAATAAAATCAACACCTTAAAAGGCATACTCCTCCAATATGCAAATATAACAATTAGGATTTTATTTTAAAGTTAAGATTAAACTCCTTATAAGTCCCTTCACTATTTTACCATGAAAAATCACCACAAGAAATTAATTTTAATTAATCCTTATGCCTCCCAACTACCTCACGTCAAAACTTAGGGCAATGAAAATTAAATTAAAAAATGTACCTTTGCCCTTAGTGGGTTTTGAACCCACGACACTGTCTCCCCAAGTGCCCTAGCTGTAGAGTTGGCTACCGTATGAGTTAGGCAGTCACGTGGGATATAGAGTGCCCCCGCACTCTATTACCTTTTGTGCCATCGTCAAAATAGAAATGTGAAAGGGCTTCCAAACTTTTTGTCACTGGGTTTCAAACCAATAACCACTCTGCCACAAGTGCCAAGCCAAATGCCACCTGAGCTAGCCACTAGATGGTGCTAGGAACTAAGCACCTCGATGTCTTACATACCAAATTTTGGATTTATGCAATGCACAAAAACTACTATGTTTCCTCTATGAGTTACAACATGTTTTTCAAAAGATATCACATATACATTTTGGCCTTAGCAAAGGCAATATATATATGCCTTTATTATCACTTCCATCACGTTGGCGGGGGGAAGTCTTTGACTTGCACATTGGTGGAATAAACTTAGGTTTTGCCACTTCAAATAAATAAATAATATTTATTTATAAAATTTAAATTCAATTTGAATTTAAATATTTATAGATTAAATATTAAACCTAGGTGTTGTAAGTGAGTTGGAGAGTAGATGGCAATCCTCCAAAGGAGGTACCAGGTTCAAATCTCCACCCTACCAAAAACCTGAATTGGGTATCCAAAATCCAATTGATAATGTTGGTGCGGGCAGGGTCGGGTGCGACTCTCGGGTGACTTTGACGGTGTAGAACCCCCTTTTCGTGGTCTCTCAGACCAAAGTAGCCCCACAAGGGGTTTTTTGCTTAAAAATAAATAAAAAATAAATTAAATATTAAAACTTCCTTGGGATTTCTAATTTGAAATTAAAAGCCTCCTTGGGTTTTTATAAAAAAACCTTTCTCATTGCTCATCCAATGTTTTAATAAAAACCTTTTACTTATGCTTCACATAATATTAAAAATAAATATTATGAATCTCTTTTGCCATCAACTTTTTGCATTACTCCTTTTGACCTTTTGGTATCAACGGTAGCTTATTCCTTGACATCATTGACAACTTCATTCCTTGACATCAATGACAACTTTGAATCAAAATGTTCAAAAATCTCCCCCTTTGTCATTGATGGCAACCCAAATTATTTTTACCAAACACTTGACCTTTTTCTTGTTCTGCTCCCCTTGGGACATTGCTCCCCTGACTCAATGCTCTCTCCTTAAACCAAATATCTCCCCCTTACTCAAATCTCTCCCTCTTTGATATCAATGGCAAAGGGTCACATTTGGGGCTCGGGGCTAAGAATGAGTCTCTTAGCTTAGCCCCTCCCCCACCTCCTCTTGAGGTGGTTAATTCTAGGGTGGAAGTATTTCTAATCCCAACAATCATTGTTCTTTACCTTTGTCCTCTTTCCTTCTCATCCGATCCTTTTGATTCCTTTGACTGTTCCTGTTCATGTTTGTGTCCCTATTCCTGTCCATATTCTTGTTCCTATTTATTTCTATATTCTTGTTCATGTTCATGTCCATATCCATATTCTTGTTCATGTTCCTATTTCTTTTCATGTTCCTCTTGTTGTTCTTATTCATGCTTGATTCTGAAATATCTACTTTACATCACTTTCCTATATGTCCATCATTATTGCACATAACACTTAATTTTATTATTCCTTAGAGGTGTAAATGTATTGGAATTGCTCTTGATGAAGCCATATCTTTTCCTATCATGAACCCTGCAATTCATTGCCTTATGACCAAACTGATTACATGAGTAGAAATACCCATGGAAAATTTATCTATTCCTAAAGTTCCCATATTCCTGTCTTTCATGTGTCCTACATTCTGAAATCTTGTGCCCAAATCTATGACATGAGAAACATCATCCATTGATATTTTCTTGTCTTGACCTCATTGGTCTCTTAGTCTCTCTTAACCTATTCTTATTGTTATTACATATGTTTCTCCTTTGTGAATTTTTCCTTTCCTTGTTGAACTTTATGTTGTTCAACTCATCCTTAGAAGTCTCATTTAACCTATTCTGATTTCTATTCCATTTTTTTCTTCTTTGTGCATTGTTTTTTTCCTTGTTTAACTTTATGTTGTCCAAATCATCCTCATAAGTCTCACTTTCCCTCACACTGTCTTCTTCTGAAGTTTATTCTTCTTCAAAACTTGAGGTTGACTCCTCTTCTTATTTATTTTGACCCTGTTCAAAACCAAGACCTGTTTTATTTGTTGACCTTATTTGTATCTTGATCATATTATCTAAAATATTTGAGCTCTCCCCAAACTTGTGTAGCTTTTCCATGGAATTTTCTAATACTTCCCTTAGTAGAGCTACTTCTTGTTCTAACTTTTCACATTCTAAGACCTTTGCTTCTAGATTATATTTGAACTTTTTTTCTTAGCCATTGACTTGTTTAGATCCTCTATAAGATTTCCTCTTTCTTCATCACATTCTTGAAACTGAAATTCAAGTTGGGAGTTTTGCTTTCTTACCTTATTTAAAGTTTTAAGAGCATAAATGAGCTCTCCTTCAAGATCAACTCTTCCTTTTTCTGTTTCTTCCTCTATTTTTTTACCTTTGTCTACATCTTCATTTTCTTTTGAATTATATTCTATAGGATCACCTTCTTCTTTTTTTAGTGCCATTAGAAGATTCTCTTCTAGCCCTTCAAGTGCATCCTCATATTCATCGTCACTGAAACTTAAACCATTCCTTCTATAACTATCTTCAAGATGTCCAAAATTACCACATCTAAAACACTTGAGAATAATTGGTGACCTTTTCTTAACTTCTTTTTCTTCAATCAAAAATATGACTTCATCTTTATCACTACTTGAATAACTAGCATCACTATCACTTGAGTACTTAATTGCCTTGTCTGCATAGTAGCTCCTCTTTTGTCTTTGAAAGAACTTCTTTCCTTGTTTTCTTTGTCCATCCTTAACTTTCTTTTGATACCTATATCTTTCTAATTCCCTGTTCTTATGATCCTATTTTTCTTCATTATTGTTATTTTTAGCTTCTTGATAATCAGTTGCATAGTGACCATACTTTCCACAATTGAAACATCTGACTAATTTTGCATCTTTATTCCTTTTGCCATAATTTACTTCTTCCTTCCAAAGATTAGTTTCATCATTTTTTCTTAATTTAAAGGCTATGAGAATACCAAGTAAGATATCTATTATCAAAGAATCACCATCCTTTGCTTCTTTTATAGCTAAAATATTTTCACTAAACCTTGTTGGGAGAGACCTTAATATATTATCACAAACATCCGATTCTTCAACATTAATTCCAAGTCCTTGCATATCATTAACAACCTCATCTACCTTAATTATATAAGTACTAATGTTTTCCTCATTATTCATTCTTAATTCTTCAAATTGTCCTTTGAGATTTTGTATCTTTACCTTTTTGACACTTTTATCTCCTTCGTATATGCTTTGCAACTTATCCCAAATTCCTTTTGCATCTTTACAATGCATAAATTTTATTGATTATGTTCTATGCAAATCTCTCAAAATTACATTCATTGCTTTTGAATTGTAATGTTGTAGAAACTTACCTTCCTTATTTGTAGGTGGATCAGTTGGTGGTATGTATCCATTTTTAACTACTTCTCAAATTTCATTGCCAAGTGCCATTAGGTGAACCTTCATTCTCATACTCCAATATATATAATCACTTCCATAAAAAATTGGTGTTGAATTATCTAAGGACACGTTCTTAGTATCCATTGTGTTCTTGAAATATTTTCCTTCAAGCTATTAAAATCTTCTGAAGGAACCCGCTCTGATACCAATTGATTAGCATAAGCTTATACTGAGAGGGAGGGTGAACAGTATAAGACCACTTTTTACTTTTCTTTCCCAATCAATATTATGCAATGTATAGATAGCAATATCAATAGTAGTAATCAAAGCAATGCACAAATCACCACACACAATAGAGACACCAATTTTATGTGGTTCACCCAATGTGGGCTACTCCACGGAGAAAATATTTCACTAAAATTTTCTCAATCAATCTCTTGGGAATCCTTTCCCTATTACAATGTTTATGGACCTCTATCCAAAGGAGACACCAATCCCCTAATCAAGTTTGTGGATATCTATCCATAGGAGAACTCCTTTCTCCTTAGCTCTGACTGGTGATCTTCTAGAAGAACTATTGCCCCCACTACTCTGGCTAATGGATCTCTATCCACTGAAGACACCTGTCCTCACTACCCTAGCTAATGGATCTCTATCCACTAGAGACTATCATCCTCTATACTCTATCACCTTCAAAGCTCTATCTCAAATCTACACTAAACATAGTCCTTCGATCTAGCACAAATCTACTCAATCTCTATCTCTGGTCTGGCACAAACCTATCCTCAAATATGCACCAAAATCTATCCTCAAATATATACTAAACATAATACTTCGATCTAGCACAAATATATCCTCAATATCTATCCTTTGATCTACACTAAACATAGTCCTTCGATCTAGCACAAATCTATCCTCAATCTTTATCCTCAAGCCTTAACACAAATCTTGACTCAATCTCAAATCAACTTTACTAGATCTACCACAAACCTTAACTCAAGGTTTGAACAAATAAATCAACTCTACTCACAAGTCTTCTCAAAGACTTGTCTCAAATCTGCCTTGTAAGCTTCCACAAAATCTCACACTAATCTATCCACAAGTCCTCTCAAGAACTTGTCCAAATCTGCTCAACAAGTCCACACTAGAACTTGTCCAATATCATAGAAACATAAAGAGAATTGTTAGAGACTCAATATGCTTCACACTCATCACAATGCTCAATTACTTTCAATCATTCTTTTAGAAATATATAGAGAATTGTTAGAGACTCAATATGCTTCACATTCATCACAATTCTCAATCACTTTCAATCACTCTTTTTACTATATAAACATATAGAGAATTGTTAGAGACTCAATATGCTTCACACTCACTAACTCTCAATCACTTCCTCAACTCAATTTAGAATATAGAACAATTTGTTTCATAGAACTTGAACAATTCACTTTAACACATTCACTTGACTAGGCTCAATCAACTCTACTCAACCAATCACTCAATGAAATAATCCTTGCTCACAAACTCTAGTCCAAGCATATGAACATTCACTCAAATATTTCCAACAATGCTTATCAACCAATCTCACATAACAATGATACTCATGTTCTTTTCAAACCCTAGTTCAAGTTCTTCACTCAACCATTCACTTCAACAACAATGCTTATAAACCAATCTCACATAACAATGATATTTTTTCAAACCCTAGTTCAAGTTCTTCACTCAACTTCACTTCAACAACAATGCTTAAAATAAGGTGCATAGCATTCACTTCACAATAGCTCAACAACTCAATAAGGAAACCTAATCAAGTCCTTTTCACTCCAAAGTTGTTTTCCAGAAAACCAACCAATCAACTCAACCAAGGAAGAATGTGCCCATACCTTTTTGCTTGATGAGGAGTAGACCACACAAATCTGCCACAATCATAAACACTTCTTTTCCAAACTCAAGGAGGTTAGAAGATAATAATCTCTCTCTCAAGGAATCACAATACAAAATAATATCAAACACAAATACACCTTATCACTCCATCTTTAAAATAACATCCAACACCTTAAAAATATTAGAACAATTACTTTCACAATAATCCCTTTGGCAAAAAGTCCTTTAAAATAAAATCAACACCTTAAAAGGCTTACTCCTCCAATATGCAAATATAACAATTAGGACTTTATTTTAAAATTAAGATCAAACTCCTTATAACTCCCTTCACTATTTTACCATGAAAAATCACCACAAGAAATTAACTTTAATTAATCCTTATGCCTCCCAACTACCTCACGTCAAACCTTAGGGTAATGAAAATTAAATTAAAAAAATGTACCTTTGCCCTTAGTGGGTTTTGAACCCATGACGCTACCTCCCCAAGTGCCCTAGCCGTAGCCTTGGCTGCCACGTGAGCTAGGTGCTCACGTGGGAGCTAGAGTGCCCATGCACTCTATTACCTTCTCTGCCACCATCGAAATAGAAATGCAAAAGGGCTTCCAAACTTGTTGCCATCGGGTTTTGAACTCGTAACCACTCTACCACAAGCGCCAAGCCAAATGCCACCTGAGCTAGCCACCGGATGGTGCTAGGAACTAAGCACCTCGACGTCTTAAACACACCAAATTTCAGATTTACAGCGCATGAAAACTACTATGTTTCCTCCATGAGTTACAACACATTTTTCAAAGGATATCACACATCCTTTTTGGCCTTAGCAAAGGCAATATATATATGCCTTTATTATCACTTCCATCACGTCGATGGGGGAAGTCTTCGACTTGCATGTTGACGGAATAAACTTAGGTTTTGCCACTTCGAATAAATAAATAATATTTATTTATAAAATTTAAATTCAATTTGAATTTAAATATTTATAAATTAAATATTAAAACTTCCTTGGGCTTTCTAATTTGAAATTAAAGGCCTCCTTGGGTTTTTATAAAAAAACCTTTTACATTGCTCATCCATGGTTTTAATAAAAACCTTTTACTTATGCTTCACATAATATTAAAAATAAATATTATGAAGCTCTTTTGCCATCAACCTTTTGCATTGCTCCTTTTGACCTTTTGGCATCAATGGTAGCTTATTACTTGACATCAATGACAACTTCATTCCTTGACATCAATGACAACTTCATCTACTCAAAATGTCCAACAATCTCCCCCTTTGTCATTGATGGCAACCCAAATTATTTTTACCAAACACTTGACCTTTTTCTTGTTCTGCTCCCCCTGGGACATTGCTCCCCTTGACTCAATGCTCTCTCCTTAAACCAAATATCTCCCCCTTACTCAAATATCTCCCCCTTTGACATCAATGGCAAAGGGTCACCTTTGGGGCTCAGGGCTAAGAATAAGTCTCTTAGCTTAGCCCCTCCCCCACCTCCTCTTGAGGTGGTTAATTCTGGGGTGGGAGTATTTCTACTCCCAGCAAGCACTGGTCTTTACCTTTGTCCTATTTCCTTCTCATCTGATCCTTCTGATTCCTTTGATTGTTCTTGTTCATGTCCATGTTCTTGATTCATATCCATATTCTTGTTCCTATTATTGTTCCTGTTCATGCTTGATTCTGGAATGTCTACTCTACACCACTTTGTTGTATGTCCATAATTATTGCACTTATAACACTTAATGTTATTATTCCTTGGAGGTGCAAATATCTTGGGATTTCTCCTGGTGAAGCCATATCTGTTCCTATCATGAACCCTACAATTCATTGCCTTGTGACCAAACTGATTACATGAGTAGCAATACCCATGGAAAAGTTGCCTATTCCTGAAATTCCCATATTCCTATCTTTCATGTGTCCTGCATTCTGAAGCCTTGTGCCCAAATCTATGACATGAGAAACATCTTCCATTGAAGTTTCCTTGTCTTGACCTCATTGGTCTCTTAGTCTCTCTTAACCTATTCTGATTTTTGTTCCATCTATTTCTCCTTTGTGCATTGTTCCTTTCCTTGTTGAACTTTCTGTTGTCCAACTCATCCTCAGAAGTCTCACTTTCCCTCACATTATCTTCTTCTGAAGTTTCTTCTTCTTCAGAACTTGAGGTTGACTCCTCTTCTTGTTTCTTTTGAGCCTGTTCAAAACCAAGACCTATTTTTTTTGTTGACCTTCTTTGTACCTTGATCATCTTATCTAAAATCTTTGAGCTCTCCCCAAACTTGTGTAGCTTGTCCTTGGACTTTTCTAATTCTTCCCTTAGTAGAGCTACTTCTTGTTCTAACTTTTCACATTCTAAGACCTTTGCTTCTAGCTTATCCTTGAACTTCTTTGTCTTAGCCATTGACTTGTTTAGATCCTCTATAAGCTTTCCTCTTTCTTCATCACATTCTTGAAATTGAAATTCAAGTTGGGAGTTTTTCTTTCTTACCTTCTTTAAAGTTTTAAGAGCATAAATGAGCTCTCCTTCAAGATCAACTCCTCCTTTTTCTGATTCTTCCTCTATTTGTTTGCCTTTGTCTACATCTTCATTTTATTTTGACTTGTCTTCTATAGGATCACCTTCTTCTTCTTCTAGTGCCATTAGAAGATTCTCTTCTGGTCCTTCAAGTGTATCCTCATATTCATCATCACTGAAACTGAAACCATTCCTTGTACAACTATCTTCAAGATGTCCAAAATTACCACATCTAAAACACTTGAGAATTATTGGTGACCTTTTCTTGACTTCTTCTTTTTCTTCAATCAAAAATAGGACTTCATATTTATCATTACTTGAAGAACTATTATCACTATCACTTGAGTACTTACTTGCCTTGTCTGCATAGTAGCTCCTCTTTTGTCTTTGAAAGAACTTCTTTCCTTGTCTACCTTGTCCATCCTTGCCTTTCTTTTGGTACCTGTATCTTTCTGATTCCTTGTTCTTGTGATCCTGTTTTTCTTCATCATTGTTATTTTTAGCTTCTTGAAAATCAGTTGCATAGTGACCATACTTTCCACAATTGAAACATCTAACTAATTTTGCATCTTTAAATCTTCTTGAATCCTTATTCCTTCTACCATAATTAGCTTCTTCATCATTGGATGACTCATTGCTCGATTCTGACTTCTTACCCTTTGTCTTCTTAATTGCTTTGAAGGTTGCTTCCTTCTGAATATTAGGTTCCTATTTTGTTCTTAACTCAAATACTATGAGAATACCAAGTAACATATCTCTTGTCAAAGAATCACCATCCTTTGCTTCTTCTATAGCTAAAATATTTTCACTAAACCTTTTTGGGAGAGACCTTAAGATCTTATCACAAACATCTGATTCTTCAACATTAAGTCCAAGTCCTTGCATAGCATTAACAACCTCATCTACCCGAAGTAGATAAGTACTAATATTTTCCTCATTCTTCATTCTTAATTCTTCAAATTGTCCTTTGAGATTTCGTATCTTTGCCTTTTTGACACTTTTATCTCCTTCATATATGCTTTGCAACTTATCCCAAATTCCTTTTGCATCTTTACAATGCATAACTTTTATTGATTCTGTTCTATGCAAACCTCTCAAAATTGCATTCATTGCTTTTGAATTGTAATGTTGTAGAAGCTTACCTTCCTTATCTGTAGGTGGATCAATTGGTGGTATGTATCCATTTTCAACTGCTTCCCAAATTTCATTGCCAAGTGCCATTAGGTGAACCTTCATTCTCATACTCCAATATATATAATCACTTCCATCAAAAATTGGTGTTGAATTATCTGAGGACACATTCTTAGAATCCATTGTGTTCTTGAAAGCTTTTCCTTCAAGTTGTTAAACTCTTCTGAAGGAACCCTCTTTGATACCAATTGAAGAACACAAGCTTATACTAAGAGGGGGGTGAACAGTATAAGACCACTTTTTACTTTTCTTTCCCAATCAATATTATGCAATGTATAGATAGCAATATCAATAGTAGTAATCAAAGCAATGCACAAATCACCACACATAATAGAGACACCAATTTTACGTGGTTCACCCAATGTGGGCTACTCCATAGAGAAAATATTTCACTAAAATTTTCTCAATCAATCTCTTGGGAATCCTTTCCCTATTACAATATTTATGGACCTCTTTCCAAAGGAGACACCAATCCCCTAATCAAGTTTATGGATCTCTATCCATAGGAGAACTCCTTTCTCCTTAGCTCTGACTGGTGATCTTCTAGAAGAATTGTTGCCCCCACTACTCTGGCTAATGGATCTCTATCCACTAAAGACACCTGTCCTCACTACCCTGGCTAATGGATCTCTATCCACTGGAGACTATCATCCTCTATACTCTATCACCTTCAAAGATCTATCTCAAATCTGCACTAAACATAGTCCTTCGATCTAGCACAAATCTACTCAATCTCTATCTTTGGTCTGGCACAAACCTATCCTCAAATCTACACCAAAATCTATCCTTAAATTTATACTAAACATAGTCCTTCGTTCTAGCACAAATCTATCCTCAATATTTATCCTCTAATATGCACTAAACATAGTCCTTCGGTCTAGCATAAATTTATCCTCAATATCTGTCCTCAAGCCTTAACACAAAGCTTGAATCAATCTCAAATCAACTCTGCTAGATCTACCACAAACCTTAACTCAAGGTTTGAACAAATCAATCAACTCTTCTCACAAGTCTTCTCAAAGACTTATCTCAAATCTACCTTGTAAGCTTCCACAAAATCTCACACTAATCTATCCACAAGTCCTCTCAAGAACTTGTCTCAAATCTGCTCAACAAGTCCACACTAGAACTTGTCCAATCTCATATAAACATAAAGAGAATTTTTAGAGACTCAATATGCTTCACACTCATCACAATGCTCAATTACTTTCAATCATTCTTTTAGAAACATATAGAGAATTGTTAGAGACTCAATATGCTTCACATTCATCTCAATGCTCAATCACTTTCAATCACTCCTTTTACCACATAAACATATAGAGAATTGTTAGAGACTCAATATGCTTCACACTCACTAACTCTCAATCACTTCCTCAACTCAATTTAGAATATAGAACAATTTGTTTCATAGAACTTGAACAATTCACTTTAACGCATTCACTTGACTAGGCTCAATCAACTCTACTCAACCAATCACTCAATGAAATAATCCTTGCTCACAAACTCTAGTCCAAGCATATGAACATTCACTCAAATATTTCCAACAATGCTTATCAACCAATCTCACATAACAATGATACTCATGTTCTTTCCAAACCCTAGTTCAAGTTCTTCACTCAACCATTCACTTCAACAATAATGCTTATAAACCAACCCCAAAAAAAGATTTTCTGTTTTTTAAACCCTAGTTCAAGTTCTTCACTCAACTTAATCACTTCAACAACAATGCTTATAAAACAAGGTGCATAGCATTCACTTCACAATAGCTCAACAACTCAATAAGGAAACCTAATCAAGTCCTTTTCACTCCAAAGTTGTTTTCTAGAAAACCAACCAATCAACTCAACCAAGGAAGAATGTGCCCATACCTTTTTGCTTGATGAGGAGTAGACCACACAAATCTACCACAATCATAAACACTTCTTTTCCAAACTCAAGGAGGTTAGAAGATAATAATCTCTCTCTCAAGGAATCACAATACAAAATAATATCAAACACAAATACACCTTATCACTCCATATTTAAAATAACATCCAACACCTTAAAAATATTAGAACAATTACTTTCACAATAATCCCTTTGGCAAAAAGTCCTTTAAAATAAAATCAACACCTTAAAAGGCTTACTCCTCCAATATGCAAATATAACAATTAGGACTTTATTTTAAAATTAAGATCAAACTCCTTATAACTCCCTTCACTATTTTACCATGAAAAATCACCACAAGAAATTAACTTTAATTAATCCTTATGCCTCCCAACTACCTCACGTCAAACCTTAGGGCAATGAAAATTAAATTAAAAAATGTACCTTTACCCTTAGTGGGTTTTGAACCCACGACGTTGCCTCCCCAAGCACCCTAGCCACAGCCTTGGCTGCCATGTGAGCTAGGTGCTCATGTGGGAGCTAGAGTGCCCACACACTCTATTACCTTCTCTACCACCACCAAAATAGAAATGCAAAAGGGCTTCCAAACTTGTTGCCATCGGGTTTCAAACCCGTAACCACTCTGCCACAAGCGCCAAGCCAAATGCCACCTGAGCTAGCCATCGGATGGTGCTAGGAACTAAGCACCTCGACGTCTTAAACACACTAAATTTTGGATTTATGCAGTGCATGAAAACTACTATGTTTCCTCCACGAGTTACAACACGTTTTTCAAAGGATATCACATATTCATTTTGGCCTTAGCAAAGGCAATATATATGCCTTTATTATCACTTCCATCACGTCGATGGGGAGGAAGTCTTCGACTTGCATGTCGGTGGAATAAACTTAGGTTTTGCCACTTCGAATAAATAAATAATATTTATTTATAAAATTTAAATTCAATTTGAATTTAAATATTTATAAATTAAATATTAAAACTTCCTTGGGATTTCTAATTTGAAATTAAAAGCCTCCTTGGGTTTTGTTGGCATTTTTGCCACATTGTTTTGATTTTTGATTATTCATGCATAAAATTTTGAAGTTCTCATTCCTCTACAAGTTTTTGTGCCAAAACAGCTAAGTCCGAAGACTGTCGCGATATCGCGACAAAAAGCAGCATGGAGAGCACGGGTTCAAAACTGTCGTGATATTGTGACATGTCGCGTTATTACGGGTTTGTTGAGGAGAAAGAATCCAAAGTCAGAGAATGTCATGATTTTGCGACGTGTTCCAAAATCACGGTCAAAATGGTCAAAGGAGGCAGAGTAGTAAAACTGTCGCGATATCGCAACATGTCGCGTTTTCACGACTTACGATGGCCATGGAGCAGAATGATAGAAAAGGTCACGAAATCATGACATAATTGGGCAATGTCAATGAACTACATCGCAAAATCATGACAGAAAAGTAAACAAGGAGCAGAAAGTAAAAGACGTAGCGATTTCGCGACATTTTTGGAGATGAAGTCCAACAAGAGAAACTCGTCGCAATATCGTGACAAAAAGCAGCAATAGTAGAGAAAGTAAGGAAACGTCGCGATTTCATGACATATTGTGGAGAAAATGCTAAATAGAGAAGGATGTCGTGATTTCGCAACATGCCTTGTTTTCACGATGTGAAAGCGCAAAAAGAACAAAATGGTACGGAACGTCACGATTTCATGACATGTTCCGTTTTCGCTACTTGCAAGAGGATGAAGGCCAAGGAAGAGAAGACGTCGTGAAATCGCAACATGTTGTAGTTTCGTGGGTATACAGAAGAGAAGGGCACAAAAAGTAGAAGACGTCGCGATTTTGTGACATGGTGAAGTTTTCGCAACATGTTGAGGAAAGAAGTCCAAACAAAGGAGAGTGTCGCGATTTCGCGACGTATCAGGAAGACAAAGCCAAAAGAGAGAAAGGTGTAGTGAAATCACACCTTGTCGCATTTTCGTGGTTTGAACCAACCAAAGGACAACATAGGGAAAGAACGTCGTGATTTCGCAACAGGTCATAGTTTCGCGAAAGCAAGGTAAAGAAGAAGCAGAATAGTAAAGAACGTCGTGATTTTATGACGTGTCGCGTTTTTGCGACTTAAGGTAACGAAGGAGAACAAAGAGCCAAATACATCGTGATTTCGTGACATGGTTGTTTTTCGCGACCGAGAGTTGCAAAAGTGTACGAAGCAAAAAAATGTCACGATTTCGTGACATGTCGCGTTTTCACGACCTGTCATGGTTTCGCGCCAGAAAGTAGTTCAATGGCACGATGAAGCATTGCGATTTCCAAGGATTAAAAGCACTCCAAAATTTAATGTTTTGCTACTTTACAATGTGTATAAGATAAAAGAACGTGCCCAGGCCACCAGAATTGAAGACGCCTCCATTATTCAAAGCTTTTGTTCATGATTTTCTAACGGTCCGAGCATGCTCCGAGAATGATCATTTAATGAAGACGACCGGTTCCTTGTTTCATTCAATTTTTGGTTTCTCCAAGGCTGGTTTAAGGGAATCATTTCCTTATTTCTGTTGTATGTTTTGTGGATCTCGAGGAAGTCTGTTTCATGTTGTAAATGCTGCAGAGGCAAGACCTCTATAAATATCAATGTATATCTCAAGAACAACCATTGGGAGTTTGAGAGACATGTTGCATGAAAACATTCAAGTTCTCTGCATAAATAAGAGATATTTGGCTTTTGATTTTGCAAGCGTCTTTCTTTGTGATTTCCTTCTATTTCATTCATTTCTCGATTATGCTCGTCTTTCTGATCTGCTGTTAGATTTAAATTATGCATCTGAGTTTGAATATTGCTAATAAGGAAGTGAGTTCTGGAATGCAATCCTAGAGGTTGTCTACGCAAGGTCGTAAGTGGATTATGTTGTATTCTGTTATTATATGTTGTTAGTGTGCTTGAACTTATCTGCTGCTAATCTTTCTCGATCTGACAAAATTGGCCTGTGGCCATATTTCCCATCTCTTTTCATAATTTCCCATTTCTTTCTACATATTTCCAATTCCTTTCCTGTAACTCTAGTCTTCAAAAACATAGAATTTAGTAAGGGAACTAGCCCTCTCTGGAGATTGGTCCGGGAGACATTTCTTTCTCTTGGCCTTTCAATGTTGGCCAGGTCTAGGGTGCATTTCGCATAAAATCCTTTCCTGTGGCAGATTCATGACAAACAATTTTTGGCATGCCCGGTGGGACGAACTGTCTGTATACCCCCCTATACCAATAGTTTTTGGCATGCCCGGTGGGACAGACTGTTTCTGTCACCCAAAGATCCATAATCGGTGAGACTGATTGTTTTATTGTTTAACACCCGGAGGTATCAAGATTTTGATGAACTGTCTTGACCTCATAGCGGAGATTTGTAAGTTCATCTGGCGACTCTACTGAGCTGAAAATCCAAATTTCTTGATCATAGAGCCTTTTAAAGCTAAAAGAAGATACCTCATGATCTCGTAGACCACTGCTATAATGGTGGGGGTATGTCCTAGATGGGACGATCCTGGCCCTCTGAATCTCCAAATTTGGCACGAGATTCCTAAAAGTGCCTTGAAAGCCCTAAAAAAATACAATGGCACTGAGGGCATGGCTCTAGAGCATGTTAAAGATGTTGCTGCTTTGTCAATTATCCATGGCATAAACCACAAGGATTTCATGATCAGAATTCTAGTTCTGTATTTGGAAGGAAGGGCGTTGCAGTGGTACAGACTGCTCGGGCGTAAAAGCATCAGCTCATGGGATGACTTAGCAGGAGCACTAATCAAAATATTTGACGAGGATCCCTTTAACGGCTCTCAGGATCCCTTTCAGCTTTTAATGTACATCATGAGAGCACCTCTCAAGAGCATCACGGACTTCAAAGTCTGATTCTATAGAACTTGGAAGAGAATTCCAGAGATGATCCGACTGACACCCACCCAAGCCCACCTCTTCTATATTCAAGATTTCCATCCGGACATAGGCCTCCTCTTGCTGCAATCAGGTGAATGTAGATTCCCTCAAATCTTTGAGGAAGCATTACAAGTGGAGCACCTTCTGCTCCTATTAGGAAAATTATCGTGGGGAGTAGTCACCACTCCTGTCTACCCTATGCAAAACTCATCATGGCAAATCCCTTATACTGTGCAGAGACCTGACATCCAGTTGTGTGGAACTCAAGGGGCAGGTTTCGTCTAAGGCCAATGATGGGAATATGCAAGTACTTTCCTAGCAATGAATAATATGGTTGCTTGCAATTTCTATCAGGAGATGGGCCAAGGAGAGAAATAGATTCAAGTTCCAAAACCTGAGCACAAAGAGGGCACAATCATGCACAACACGCAAGTATTTAGCCAGAACCCATTGAGCATGCCTCATCAAAATGTTGAGCCTAAGGAGATCCTGGAAGCATATTTCTTGTCAAAAAGGTTTTGTGATCACACCAAGGGATTGGAGGAACCCGTTCTCAGCCCACAACCAAGGGACCCTTCAAGATGGTGGTATTGGCTTCAGCCATTACTGCAACTGGTACCTATAGGAGCCCTCCATGTGGCAAATCTCTTTGCTACATTATTCGTCGACTGTGTGGGTACTGGCATGCAGGATAACTTGCCCATGTCTGCAACATGGAGAACTTCGAGAGGTCATCCCAATTTCAAGGACCGACTCAAGTATGATCAGATCTGGTCGGGACACTACAGATTCACCGGATAACCCCCTGAGACTGGGTTTGTGGTGGCGGCATGCCAATCATGTCGTAAACTTTTGTATATAGCAAAAAAAAAAAAAAAAAGGGAAAAAAAAAGTATTGTGGATTTCCTCTATCAACTTTGGCTCTTTTTGCATGCGAGCCCGTAGGTACGTTTATTTCTATTTTTTTTCCTCTTTCCTTCCCAACAGATGGTGGCTTTTGTCAATTTCTTCCTTCCACTTCCTTATTTTCATTCCTTTCTTCACTCATTTCTTCTTTTGCCGTCCGCAATCAAGCCACTACTGTTGTTTCTTTTTCCCCTTCTAATATTCCAGTTTCTTCTTTTCCTTTTCTTCTAATTTCAATTTTGTTTTAGAATTTATCAGTTGTATCTACCGCTTCACTCCTTCCATTCCCACCATCCCACCTGCTTCCATTCCATTATTCGTTTCTTTTCCTCCATCCCCGTAGTTGGTGACACAGTAGCTCCATATTTGGTTGCTGTATCTATCGCTATTGTTCCTTCATTTTCCATCATTTCACCATTCCATTCCCATTCCACAGCCTGCACATTTTCTGGTCATCACTTCGTTCATTCCATTCATTTTTGTTTTTGTACCCCAGGTGCTTTCATGGAGATCCTTTTACAGCACTCGGTGATTACCCAGTTCAACCGCACTAGGTATAATGCAGATCCACTTCAGTATCGAATATCAACGAGAGTTTGTTGCAGCAGTCTACAGAGATGTACCCCATCAGTTAGCACTTCCTTTCTTGCTTCTTCCAGTTTTCTTGACTCTGTTGCCCAATGGATTCAGGCCTAGGATTAGTGCATATAGCAGAACTATATACCACGCGAGCTGCCAAGAATGTTGGCATTTTTGCCACATTGTTTTGATTGTTGATTATTCATGCATAAAATGTTGAAGTTCTCATTCCTCTACAAGTTTTTGTGCCAAAACAGCTAAGTCCGAAGACTATCGCGATATCGTGACAAAAAGCAGCATGGAGAGCACAGGTTCAAAACCATCGTGATATCGTGACATGTCGCGTTATCACGAGTCTGTTGAGGAGAGAGAAGCCAAAGTCAGAAAATGTTGCAATTTCACGTGTTCCAAAATCACGATCAAAATGGTCAACGAAGGAAGAGCAGTAAAACTGTTGCGATATCGCGACATGTCACATTTTCATGACTTGCGATGGCCATGGAGCAGAATGATAGAAAAGGTCATGAAATCACGACATAATTGGGCAATGTCAATGAACTACGTCATGAAATCATGACATAAAAGTGAACAAGGAGCAGAAAGTAAAAGACGTCATGATTTCGTGACATTTTTGGAGATGAAGTCCAACAAGAGAAACTCGTCGCGATATCGTGACAAAAAGCGGCAACAGTAGAGAAAGCAAGGAAACATCATGATTTTGTGACATATTATGGAGAAAAGGCTAAATAGAGAAGGATGTCGTGATTTCGCGACATGCCTTGTTTTCGCGATGTGAAAGCGCAGAAAGAACAAAATGGTACGGAACGTCACGATTTTGTGACATGTTTCGTTTTTGCTACTTGCAAGAGGATGAAGGCCAAGGAAGAGAAGACGTCGTGAAATCACAACATGTTGCAGTTTCATGGGTATATAGAAGAGAAGGGCATAGAAAATAGAAGACGTCGTGATTTTGCGACATGGTGAAGTTTTCACAACGTGTTGAGGAAAGAAGTCCAAACAAAGGAGAGTGTCACGATTTTGCGACGTATCAGGAAGACAAATCCAAAAGAGAGAAAGGTGTAGCGAAATCGTGCCTTGTCGCGTTTTCGCGGTTCAAAGCAGCCAAAGGACAACATAGGGAAAGAACATCGCGATTTCGTGATAGGTCATAGTTTCGTGGAAGCAAGGTAAAGAAGAAGCAGAATAGTAAAGAATGTCATGATTTCGTGACGCGTCACGTTTTCGCGACTTAAGGTAACGAAGGAGAACAAAGAGCCGAATACGTCACGATTTCGCGACATGGTTGGTTTTCACGACCGAGAGTGGCAAAAGTGTACAGAGCAAAAAAATTTCATGATTTCACGACATGTCGCGTTTTTGCGACCTGTCACAGTTTCGCGCCAAAAAGCAGTTCAACGGCATGATGAAGCATTGCGATTTCCAAGGATTAAAAGCACTCTAGAATTTAATGTTTTGCTACTTTCCAATGTGTACAAGATAAAAGAACGTGCCCAGGCCACCAGAATTGAATACGCCTCCATTATTCAAAGCTTCTGTTCATGATTTTCTAACGGTCCGAGCATGCTCCGAGAATGATCATTTAATGAAGACGACCGGTTCCTTGTTTCATTCAATTTTTGGTTTCTCCGAGGCTGGTTTAAGGGAATCATTTCCTTATTTCTGTTGTATGTTTTGTGGATCTCGAGGAAGTCCGTTTCATGTTGTAAATGCTGCAGAGGCAAGACCTCTATAAATATCAATGTATATCTCAAGAACAACCATTGGGAGTTTGAAAGACATGTTGCATGAAAACATTCAAGTTCTCTACATAAATAAGAGATATTTGGCTTCTGATTTTACAAGCGTCTTTTTGTGTGATTTCCTTCTATTTCATGTATTTCTTGATTATGCTCGTCTTTTTGATATGCTGTTAGATTTAAATTCTGCATCTGAGTTTGAATATTGCTAATAAGGAAGTGAGTTTTGGAATGCAATCCTAGAGGTTGTCTACGCAAGGTCGTAAGTGGATTATGCTGTATTCTGTTATTATATGTTGTTAGTGTGCTTGAAGTTATATGCTTCTAATCTTTCCTGATTTGAAAAAATTGGCCTATGGCCATATTTCCCATCTCTTTTCGTAATTTCCCATTTCTTTCTGCATATTTCCAATTCCTTTCCTGTAACTCTAGTCTTCAACAGCATAGAATTTAGTAAGGGAACCAGCCCTCTCTGGATATTGGTCCGGGAGACATTTCTTTCTCTTGGCCTTTCAATGTTGGCCGGGTCTAGGGCGCATTTCGCATAAAATCCTTTCTTGTGGCAGATTCGTGACCAACAGGTTTTTATAAAAAACCTTTTTCATTGCTCATCCATGGTTTTAATAAAATCCTTTTACTTATGCTTCACATAATATTAAAAATAAATATTATGAAGCTCTTTTGCCATCAACCTTTGCATTGCTCATTTTGACCTTTTGGTATCAATGGTAGCTTATTACTTGACATCAATGAAAACTTCATTCCTTGATTTCAATGACAACTTTGAATCAAAATGTCCAAAGGTAGTCCTGTAGGGTAGAGACCCTATACCCCATTCGACATTGCTTGTGACCAAACTAGCTTTGGTATGCCACAAAATACGCCTTAGGTAGCTTCATATAGAGTTCCCTACATAGCACAATATTAAACACAAGCACAACATATATCCATAGCATTCATAAGGTTAGCAAAAGCATCATTCATCCATCCATTAGGTTAGAAAAATTATTCAACCATACAACAATCTATCCTCAAATTATGCACCACATGGAACTCAGGCCAACATCCACACATTGGAACACAGATATGCACATAGGTATGAATCCACTACTTTCTATTAATTAATAAGGACCGATGGTCCTTCATTACATTGTGGCACGATAACCATACAACAAGCCTGAAGGTACAACATAGTATACTTTGATGGCTTGGAAAAATAGGTGCTCGATAGGTTCACAGGTTGTGAGGCTTATTGGAACATCGCATGATAGAAACAAGTTTTCTCTAGAATACTTGGGTGAGGTGATGGCCTCATTAGCTTATTTTACCCAAAGACGATCTATTGGGTCGGTGACCCACTTTGGTGGATATGTGCTTATTTTTTATCTTCTTAAAAGGATGACTTCACCTCTCGATGGTTCCTCACTTAATTGGCTTCACCATCCTTGGTTCCTCACCTACGGGCTTCATCCCTTGGTGGTTCCTCACATGCTTGTCCTTTAAGCAACATCCACAGACCTTAGATGCCTAAGGAGGCAATAGGTATTGGATTTGTTTCATCACTCTCCTTTGTACCTTGAGCCTAGATCACACACCATGCTCCCACTCATGGTGCAAGCTAGACTAACCTTATGGGAGTTATCGACATGATGTCAATGGAAAACCACCCTACTACACAAGGCAACCCCAAAATGTTTATGGTATCCTCTTATTTGTAGAATCTCACTTTTAAAAATTATACATTGGTATAATAACTCCAATATAGCCACTTCAACTATCTTTAATATTAATAGCTCTAGCCCTAGGTTAGAATAGTTGACCCTATAGTGTTAGGGTTAGGGTTTATTGATTATTTATATTATGAATAAGTTGTGTTGTAGTTGGTTCTCATTCATACTTGTCATCTTGTATCACCTCTACTTGGCGATTGGGCTGACCTCTAGGGTCTCCAAATTTGCAAAATTAAAATTGTGAAAATTCAAATATTCGCACTAAATTGTGAAATTCACCCCTATGCATAACCCTGCACCTTGGTCTATGTACCTAGACATTGCTTCTATATTAGGAAGTTCTTGATGAAACTTCCACCAAACCTTGATATTTTTATCCTTTCAACCCAACTTGTCTACTCTTTCTTTCTTATTTTTATAAATCCTAACCTTAGGGTTCACTTTGTCAACCACCATATAGAAATCAAAATAGGGTTCTCATTCCTACTTAGAGGAGAAGATGTTTTCCCTTTGTAGTAGTAGGTAGGTCCCCTCCTTGTCACTTTGGTAGGCTTTTATATGTGGCCTTGGATGGTGTTAGATTTTCTTAGTATTTTTTATACCTAACAACCAATCTAAGACCTCGTCATCTAGGTCATAATGCAAATATTCTTCTAGTTTCTCAAGGCCTGGATCTTTTAGATTTTCTTCTAGGATGAGGTAATCTTCCCTTTCAATAGAGATATCTCCTCTAGCTTCATTGGTAGCTCTTATCGCTCCCATAGACGATATCAATCAAGTATAGTTATCTCAACATCTCAAGAGAGACTCTCTTCATGGTTTCATATCTTGGCAATAGATATACCAATCTGGTAAACCTATGCATGTGGATGATAATAGTCTTTGAGGATAAAAATTATCCTTTAAACTAGAAACAAAGGTTATTTACATAAGCCTTTAGAATGTGTTATGGTTTTCTTCTCTTAATTGCACTTACAATTGGTATTAAAAAATCATCTACGAAAGTATAATAGGAGGAAGTTCGATAAAGGACTCCCATCCAAGAGGAGGCAAGTTACTTTTGGGCATCCCTATCTCTCATATTTAAACTCAAATTCTCATATAACCAAGGGTTTTGAGCTAATTCCAAATGTGTTAGGAATGATTCATACTTGAATGCAAGGATGTCATTGAAGTTTTTCATCCCTTCATGGTTTTGATTAGCTATGAATGTGCTAAAATAAAAATATAGTGTTATGTTCATGGGGTGCACCTCAAAATATGAAATACACCTAGTTATCCTTGAAATACCTTCTTATCATCACATTTGTTGAATAGAATATCTCCATACTTAGAACATCACATGCATCATTTTTAAGATCACCCAAATGAGGGGAAATTTTTACATGGAGGTATCCACCTTTTAGGGATTGAGGTTCAAGCAACCCAATGGTTATAGGATCTTAAAGTAATAGAAGTTAGCATTTTTTGGGTTTAAAATGAGTCCCTTAGGCACCATTAATATTTTTTACATGAAATCGACTAATATGATTATTATAAAGCATCATTCATGACCCTTTACTTCCCTCTGCGGTCATAGTGGGAGGCATGTTCTACTACTGGATCATACAAGTTGTGCACCTAAGGCACCATATAGAAAGCTAGATAGCTCATCCAAATTATTTTGAGGAAGGAATTGGCATATTTTCTAATGCTCCTCTGATAGGTTCCCTATTTTATATTTTTAGTTATTTTTGACAACTTGGGGTTTGCCACTCTTTTGGTCGCATTGATGACAAAGTGTGGGATCTCTGTCTACTCAGGCTTCAAGTGGATGTTTTTCTTAGAATGTGAGTGGTTTACCTTAGAGGTTAAATTTTTCTTCATGGATTTCATGACTACTTCAAGTTGCAATGTAACTTTCTCCTTCCTTCATGGCTACATAATGACATTCTATGCTTTAGATCTCTTGGTGGTCTTGATTAATAATTGCATACAAAGGAAGATTGAGGAGGGGGTAAGGTATAAATAGCCCTTTTCATCTATTGTAATCTATTACACATGTCATCCTCCTTAATCATGGTTGGATAGGGCAAACATATCCTTCTTCTCGGTTCTCAGGGATCCTTGGCATGGGTGCCCCTTCCTTGTGATTGGCCAATTTTTGAATTTTACTTCCAAGACATGGCTGACCTTTTTTAAAATTATATCATGCTAGAAAAGCCTTAAAATTTTCCTATTGAAGATTTTATCATATAATTTGCATGTCTTTCCCATTAACCCCTTCTAATGAGACATATGAGGCACCAAGTGCCCTCCTCGATGTTGGTTTTGGTATTTTCCATCAAGAGAGAGGTTGGTGGTTTATTCCCAAGTGTTACTTCCTTGCTCCTAAATGGACTAAAGTGCACGACAACCTTCCTAAGCCCTTTTCTTTCTAAAATTTTAATTTTATAGAAATTTTTCATTTCTTCATCTAAGCATGTAATGTTATGAAATACTTGAGATGGTTACATGATTTCATGTTGTCTTATGTTGTACTGGTCATATAGCTTTAACCAATGGGAATTTTTTCATGAGGTTAAAATGATTTTTTTATCAAGAACTTATGGAAATTAGATTTGGTCATGGATTTGAGTCTCCATGGGATATTTTTGGTAAATTTTGGCATTATATGTCATGTGTATTGCTAATTAAACTTGTGTTAAATACACCTCATAAATTCCCAATAATGTGTGGATTTGTCTTGTCATTTCTATAAGAAAAGTGGATAGGTTCAGGAGGCATCATCAAAAATATTGAGCTTTTCTTCTTAAGACATTCAGTTGCCTCACTTTCTTCATAAGACTCATGCATATGAGCTAATTATAGATGAATTTAGTGATGTAATTATAATATAATCGGTCAAGCTCCCTAGGAATCATAACTTTATGTGATAACCTTACCACCTATTACACTATCAAGTGTAGTTTAATAGGTGAGAAGGGATCACACCCAATTGTTCTCTCATGGAACTTGGCTAATAGGATTAACCTTTTCCTTTATTTTTGGTGAAGGACATGAGTTGTTTTGGTTGATATTTGACTAAGTCCTTATCTAACTATATCAACTGCATACCTCATTCAGTTATGCTTGAGCAAGGTGAAATATAGTGCAATTTAGGAAAGCTTAATTAAATACTAATATTTGAAACTCTCTTCAAAGTAATAGGTCAATATTTATCTGAATATTTCCTTTCCTACATGCAAATTTGCACCTCCTTTAACTATGCTCAAATGAGGTGTGAGCCCATGAACTTTAGGGAATATTAGACAAAACTCATCATGCAAACTCTCATTTTTAGGCACAAGAAGTTTACCAATAGAAAATTTATCTTCTCTTTTTTTTTGGTAAGGTTTAATAGGAACTTCTATAGGTAAATGCCACTGACTAGGATTGGGATGCTACCCTTCTCATGTGGACAATTTGAATGCATTATCCATAATGAGGCTAGTGATAACATAGGGTCCATTCTAGATGGCTTTGAATTTAGTATATTGACCCAGTTTTTTATGATAAACATCTCATTTGACCACTTGGTCACCTACCCAAAACTTTTGTGCTATGGCCTTCCTATCAAACCACATTTTGATGATCTCTGATACCTCAATAACTATTCGTTGGTTGTTTCTCTCTGATCTTCAAGTCTCAACAACTTTCCTAGTCTTAATGGCATGACATCATGCTCTTAGAGTTCTAGCTAATGTAGTAATTATAGTGTAGGTAGCTTGATGGAGATAGGAATATTGGACTCATAGCCATAAAAAGGAGTACGTGGAGCAACCTAAAATTTTCTTCAAGGTGATTCTATATTTCCATTGTGATATCTTGACATGCAAATGCCATTGTCACTGGTTGTCAAAACCAATCCTCTTCAATATGTGAAGAAAATTCTTGTTTGATGACTTTAATAGACCATTGCCTTGAGGATAGTAGTTGGAGGAGGCTTTCAAGTAGATGGTATATTGAAATGAAAATTTGGGCACCTCATTTTATGCAAATGTTAGAATGTTTTCTATGATGATGGTGCTAGGAACACCAATCATGTGATAATTTTATCCAAGAAATTTATAATGACTTTCCTCGTGGCTTCTTTCAATGTGATCACCAAGGTGGATGGTGGAATCAGATTGGCCAAGGTGGATGGTTTTAAAAAACATAACACACATAGCTATTACCATTTTATTGAGTATGTCTAGATTAAGATAAAATAAGCCTCCACCCTATAGAACAATAGGTATGTTAGACATGTTCAAGATGCCAAGAATGACTTCAAAATAGTATGAAGATAGATGGATGGTCTATGAAATTCAGATGAATGAGGAAAATTGAAATTCAACTCAAGTAATGTTGATGTGTATGGATAACTCCATTATGGTGGCCTCAAGTGATGTTTTCAACAAACACACTTATATAATATTTTATGGAGACTTGCATGTGGTAATAAATTGAATGCTTAGTTCTTTTAGGATAGACAACATGATTATACAACACATCTTCTCTCAAATAAAAGAAATTGTAGGTCAAAGTGAGGCTTTTACGTTTTGGTATATTTATAGAGAATTGAATAGGAAAGTAGATGAACTCTTAAAGGAGGCACTTTAGATTGATCCAAGTATATGCTTAGTACAAGAATTCAATGAGGGTGATGCACTACAATTGGTCTAAATCTCTATCTCAGGGATTAATACACTCTAGTTAAAGCAAGAATAGATAAAACAACTTTTTCAAAAAACTCATAAGTTAGTAATTTAAAATATATTGTTTGATAAATTGAGAAGGTACCTAAGAATAGAACTTAACATGATAAAGATAGTTAATTAGGATATATAAATAACTTCAATTTTAGGTCACTATTAAAATTATGAAGAAATGTCAAAAAAAAAAACATATGAAAAATGTAATTTCATATTTACTTAATATAAAAGTATGACCTTTTTCCGTTTTTTATAAATAATTTTTGAACCACCAAAGATTAGAGAAGACTTTTCTATTTCCTATCAACTTATTTTCTTCAACTTATAAAAAATAAAATATTGATAAAATATCTTAATGTTTTTAAATTCATTAAATAAAATAATAAAATATATGTAATACATATTTATTTCTTCTACAAAGAACATTGTCGAATAACTAAAAAAAATCTTAATACCAAAAAATAAAACTAAAAAAAATCTGATATGGTTAATTTTTTATTACTTTGTCGAAACCTTAAACCTTCCTTAAAAACCAACATCCTAACTACTATATTGTACTTATCAAATCTCATTATATTATTATTTTTAAATTGAAATATTAAAATAACTTTTAAATGACAACACTTGTACCCAACCCAACCCTACCCTACACGCTACCTTTATAAAATTATTTAAATCTTAAATTAAAAAAAAAATAACATTAATTTTTCATCTTAATTATTTCAATTCAAATTAATTACTTCCTTGAAAAATATAGCTCCAATATACCACGTACCTGGAGAATGAATTTCTTAGGGTGCCTTCCTAGTTAAACAGGACCCGCCATTGTAAGATGGAATGCTGTCCTTCAACGGTGCAATTGTCGTCTTTAAAGACTCGTGGCATGGAATATTCTCCAAACAATATTATGTCCGTGATCATTCTGCTTTCAAAATGCTGCATGCGAGGCTCGCATGCTTACCGAAAACGGGCCACAAGAAAAGTTTACTTCTCCCACACGCCAAGGGGTCTTAAAAGACTTGGTCAACACGCTTCCTAAGTTCTACTCCCCTTACAAAAACGGTTGGTAGTCTCGCCCCCACCTTTTAATTCCATTATAGTCGTGGTTAATTGTTAGTCGCTAATTGTTTATAATTGATTCACCCCCAATAACCATTTAACAGTTTATTAAGAATAAAATTTTAAGGTAAATGTATGAAAATAAAAAACATAACACTATAAACAAATGTCAACTAACTGAGCATCCACTGTCCAAATGTCAATTAACAAAGTACCCACTTACTTTGGAGATGGGTGAAATTAAAAAAGAATTGGGTTTTATTGAGAAGATACAATTTTTATGAAGGAGATATAAGTTTAAACTACAGTAAACCATTTTATAAAAACTTATATAAATTCAAATTTTTGTTTAATAAATTAATAAGTTATTACGTTTATAAAAAAAACCTAGATAAAATATATCTATTGTAAAGATAATAATCTGACGTATATGGTCAACTCAATAATAACCGTATGAGAACTGGGATGTAACCTATAAGTAAAAAAAATATCCGCTCATGTAGAGGAGTTGGAGAGCAAGTGGGTAGTTAAAACTTTTCAGTTATCGATAGGTCCAGGTTCAAATCTCTTCCCTCAGATATTGCGGATATTTTATATATAAAAGCTTTATCGAAAAGCCAAGTTCAAATCTCTCCCCTCACATGTTGCAGATATATTATATATAAAAGGCTCCTCATCAAAAAATATTAAAAGGACCCGTGGCAGTAGCACAGCTACAGGCACGGCCTGTGGTTTATCGTTCGTATTCCGTTGGAATCACCCACTGATTTGTGGCTCCCATTTGCTTTGCTGCCCAAGCAATGCTTCTCCTTTAAATACCCTGCTCCCTCTCGTCCCCATCAAACCTAACTGGCTCTCGCTTGTGTTAAGATTGCATAACATCAGATCCCCTGTCTTCAAAAATGCTTACGCTGGAGAAAGATTGCGGTGCGGAGAAGAAGCAGAACCGTTCTTACGGGGGCCTTTGCAGGCTGATGCAGCGCGTGCATTCCCTCGAAGATCTGCTGAAACTCGTGTGTTGGGAACGAAATTCGATGCAGGAGAGCCATAAGGACACAGAAGTCCTCCATTCTAATTATTCTGCTGTCTATGGCGATGCCAGGTGGCGCTCAGAGGAAGGACCCTGCGCTTTTCAGATTCCTCTGCATTACCCGCGGTACTCCAGGGAGGAGTACGAATCCATGCCCGAATGGAGGCTGGACCTTCTCTTCCAAGAGTATGGTTTGGCCGTTACAGGAGATGTTGCGTACAAGAGGAATTATGCGATCGGTGCCTTCGTTTGGCCTGAGGAGTACTAATGACTTTCGAAGTTTGGTTTTGCTAGGGATAACGGTATGCCTTTTGTGGGGTGTATTAAGCACAGACCGCTTTGTTTGTGTCCAACCCCTTTGGCTTAATCCTTAATCTGTCCTGTTAAAATTAGGAGCGCTTTATTTTGTAGTTTCTGTTGTGTGTTCCTTTGCCGGGTTTTGTTGCCAATGGGGAAATGACTGATTACAGTGAGCATATTGTGTTACCATTTGTATGATTTATCCGTTTAAATTTGGTTATAGAACTTTTAAAGACAAATCTGTAAAATGAGGGATTATATGTTTTTGATCGGGGAATTGGGAACCATTTTTTACAATATGGATGGGTTTATTTATTTATCTTATTTATTTATTGATTGATTTTACATTGTAGAATTGATAGTCGTTATGGGTAGGTTATTTGGGTTTTTTTATAGCCCCACAGTATTCTGGTTGTTTCGTTCTAAAAGTTGTCACACAGTTATTTGTACACTCTGCCTGCAACCACATATCTTTTATTTTTCAAAGTATTAGGAAAATGACAAGCATTCATTTCTAAATTTGAACCTTGAAGCCACCCTCTACAAAAAATCTCTAGAAACCAATTGATTTACACCTAAAACCTTTTTAAAACAATCCTTTGACTTAATTTTAGTAACTCTTCAAAGTAAATTGAATTCATTTCTAAATTTGAACCTTGAAGCCACCCTCTACAAAAAAATCTCTAGAAACCAATTGATTTACACCTAAAACCTTTTAAAACAATCCTTTGACTTAATTTTAGTAACTCTTCAAAGTAAATTGAAGCCTCTTGGCTCAAATAAAAGCTAGAAGACTCCAGAACTTGTTAAACCCACCCTCTACAAAAATATTTAGAAACCAATTGATTTACACCTAAAACCTTTTAAAACAATCCTTTAACTTAATTTTAATAACTGGCTCAAATAAAAGCTAGAAGACTCCAGACTCCAGAACTTGTTATACCCGTTTCAAATTTTATTTTTCTTTTTTAATTGAGCGTAAAATCTAGAAGACTCTAGAACTTGTTATACCCGTTTCAAATATTCTTTCTTGTTTAATTGAGGGTAAAAGCTAGAAGACTCCAGAACTTGTTATAATCGTTTCAAATAAAAATTTTCCATTGTTTAAATGAGCGTTGGTTTAGAGATATAATGGTCTATTGAAGAAGCGTGCGTTCATAAAATATGATGATTTATGAAAGAACTATAAATGAAATAAGACAAATTCAATAGAAGAAAGTAGTAAAACACATCCTTAGAATTGTCATAAGTCAATATAGTACGGTTGTTTTAAGATATAGATACAAATTTTAGTATAGATTAATTTATAATTAAATATTTAAAATCATTTTAGTATTAGTTTATGGATGAAATCATAGGGTGATCTTGGTTCATTGTCAAATATAAAAGAAGTTACTAGTAAAATGTGTCTTTTAAAGGAATTTATTAGTAAATTTAATAGTGCTACGTTCTAAACATAGCCATCGAGAAGATTTTAATATATATATTATTTGATTTAATTTAATTTATCATCTATTTTATTATCGATTTACTTATTTTCACTTGCGACTTCGCATAGTGCCTTCACGGCGGGGATATGTCTTTCTTAAGAGGCACACTTTTTAATTGATTTATTTTTCATTATTTTTGATGTTGTATGTGTGAGATTTACACTCGTGAATTCTATGTTGGAATTGTGATAACTGACGACATTGCGAAGAAAGGCAAGGAGTAGCCTTGCATATGGTATCAGTATCCGGGCGAGCGAGCAAGGTAATGCAATTTGTCCATTTGCACACTGCGCCAACATACTTGATACGATGTGATATCCGGAGCAGCGGGAAATAAGTTCTTACAAGAATGGGTGTCGGAGAGAACCAATCAAAAAAAATATTGGGATCTGTGGCATCGGGTCTTCGGCAGGCGTTCCAGCAACGCTGTAACAGCAGCGGATCTCCATTGTAGCGAGCATGCTACTGCGCAAGAAAACCGCTAAATAAACGTAGTGTTCTTCGTAGGCAGTGTCGTTTGCTTGTTGTGGTGCAGTGGTAAATGCTCTTGGTGTTGGTAGAGGCCGACCCAGGTTCCATTTTCCTTAGAGAATGGTATAGTTAAAAATGTCCTATGTGCTGGTAGAGGCCGACAAGGCTCCATTCCTCCTATGCCCAACCTGTTGAAAGTGGCACCTCGAAAGGGGTGTTTTCCACTATAAAGTAGTTTAATCTGCTTGTTGGGGTGGTGCAATGGTAAATGCCCTGGTGCTGGTAGAGGCTGACCCAGGTTCTATTCCCTTTGTCTCCATCCTGCAGATATATAATATAGGTTCTATTCCCCTTGTCTCCATCGTGCAGATATAAAGTATAGTTAAGAATGTCCTATGTGCTGGTAGAGGCCGACAAGGCTCCATTCCTCCTATGCCCAACCTGTTGAAAGAGGTGTTTTCCCCTATGAATTAGTTTAACGATCTGCTTGTTGTGGTGCAGTGGTAAATGCCTTGGGTGTTGGTAGAGGCCGACCCAGGTTCCATTCCCCTTGTCTCCATCCTTTAGATATATGATATAGTTAGGAATGTCCTATGTGCTGGTAGAGGCCGACAAGGCTCCATTTCTCCTATGCCCAACCTGTTGGAAGTGGCACCTCGAAAGGGGTGTTTTCTACTATAAATTAGTTTTTTTTTTTTTTTTCACCCAGGTGTTGTAGGTGAGTTGAAGAGGAGAGGGCAATCCTCCAAGGGAGGTCCCAGGTTCAAATCTCCACTCTACCAAAAAGCTGAATTGGGTATCCAAAATCTAATTGATAATGTTGGTGCGAGCAGGGTCAGGTGCGACCCCCGGGTGACTTTGACGGTGTAGAACCCCTGTTCTTGGTCTCTCAGACCAAGACGGCTCTGCAAAAGGTTTTTCGCTTTTAAAAAAAAAAAGGGCAAGGTGGGTTTGAGGAGGTCCGAGCTCTTAAGCAACAACAGCGGTGTCTAAAACAAAACAAGGATCGAAATCATTCAGGATTCATGCACCAACGAAGCATCCAAGCACAAGCTTATCCGGCCAATAGGATCGCACGAATTCAAAAAAATTAAACGCGAAGTGTTATTTTCTTCGACTTATAAAAAAATAAAATATTGATAAAATATTTTAATGTTTTTAAATTCATTAAATAAAATAATAAAATATATGTAATACGTATTTATTTCTTCTGCAAAGAACATTATCGAATAACTAAAAAAATTCTTAATACCAAAAAATAAAACTAAAAAAAATTTGATATGGTTAATTTTCTATTACTTTGTCGAAACCTTAAACCTACTTGATAGTTAATTTTCTATTACTTTGTCGAAACCTTAAACCTACCTTAAAAAACCAACATCTTAACTATTATATTGTACTTATCAAATCTCATTATATTATTATTTTTAAATTAAAATATTAAAATAACTTTTAAATGACAACAGTTGTACTCAACCCTACCCTACATGCGACCTTTATAAAATTATTTAAATCTTAAATTAAAAAAAAAATAACATTAACTTTTCATCTTAATTATTTCAATTCAAATTAATTACTACCTTGAAAAATATAGCTCCAATCTACCACGTACTCCATACCACTGGAGAATGAATTTCTTACGGTGCCTTCCTAGTTAAACAGGACCCGCCATTGTAAGATGGAATGCTGTCCTTCAATGGTGAAATTGTCGTCTTTAAAGACTCGTGGCATGGAATATTTTCCAAACAATATTACGTCCGTGATCATTCTGCTTTCAAAATGCTGCATGCGAGGCTTGCTTACCGAAAACCGGCCACAAGAAAAGTTTACTTCTCCCACACGCCAAGGGGTCTTAAAAGACTTGGTCAACACGCTTCCTAAGTTCTCCTCCCCTTACAAAAAGGGTTGGTAGTCTCGCCCTCACCTTTTAATTCCATTATAGTGGTGGTTAAATGTTAGTCGCTAATTGTTTATAACTAATGCAGCCCCCAATAAGCATTTAACAATTTATTAAAAATAAAATTTTAAGGTAAGTGTATGAAAATAAAAAACATAACACTATAAACAAATGTCAACTAACTGAGCATTCACTGTCCAAATGTCAATTAACAAAGTACCCACTTACTTTGGAGATGGGTGAAATTAAAAAAGAATTGGGTTTTATTGAGAAGATACAATTTTAAATCATGAATTAGTTTTATGAAGGAGATATAAGTTTAAACTACAGTAAACCACTTTATAAAAACTTATATAAATTCAAATTTTTGTTTAATAAATTAATAAGTTATTACCCTTACCAAGAAAAAAACAAAAAAACCTAAATAAAATATATCTATTGTAAAGATAATAATCTTACGTATATGTCAAACTCAATAATAACTGTAAGATGGGATGTAACCTATAAGTAAAAAAAAATATTAAAAGGACCCGTGGCAGTAGCACAGCTAGAGGCACGGCCTGTGGTTTATCGTTCGTATTCCGTTGGAATCACCCACTGATTTGTGGCTCCCATTTGCTTGCTGCCCAAGCAATGCTTCTCCTTTAAATACCCCTCTCCCTCTCGTCCCCCACCAAACCTAACTGGCTGTCGCTTGTGTTAAGATTGCATAACATCAGATCCCCTCTCTTCAAAAATGCCTACGGGGAATAAAGATTGCGGTGCGGAGAAGAAGCAGAACCATACTTGCGGAGGTCTTTGCAGGCTGATGCAGCGCGTGCATTCCCTCGAAGATCTGCTGAAGCTCGTGCGTTGGGAACGAAATTCGATGCAGGAGAGCCATAAGGACACAGAAGTCCTCCATTCTAATTATTCTGCTGTCTATGGCGATGCCGGGTGGCGCTCAGAGGAAGGACCCTGCGCTTTTCAGATTCCTCTGCATTACCCGCGGTACTCCAGGGAGGAGTACGAATCCATGCCCGAATGGAGGCTGGACCTTCTCTTCCAAGAGTATGGTTTGGCCGTTACAGGAGATGTTGCGTACAAGAGGAATTATGCGATCGGTGCCTTCGTTTGGCCTGAGGAGTACTAATGACTTTCGAAGTTTGGTTTTGCTAGGGATAACAGTATGCCTTTTGTGGGGTGTATTAAGCACAGACCGCTTTGTTTGTGTCCAACCCCTTTGGCTTAATCCTTAATCTGTCCTGTTAAAATTAGCAGCGCTTTATTTTGTAGTTTCTGTTGTGTGTTCCTTTGCCGGGTTTTGTTGCCAATGGGGAAATGACTGATTACAGTGAGCATATTGTGTTACCATTTGTATGATTTATCCGTTTAATTTTGGTTATAGAACTTTTTAAGACAAATCCTGCAAAAATGAGGGATCATATGTCTTTGATCTGGGAATTGGGGACATTTTTTACAATATGGATTATTTGGGTTTATTTATTTATCTTATTTATTTATTGATTGATTTTACATAGTAGAATTGATAGTCGTTATGGGTAAGCTATTTGGGTTTTTTATAGCCCCACAGTATTCTGGTTGTTTCGTTCTAAAAGTTGTCACACATTTATTTGTACACTCCGCCCCTGCAACCACATATCTTTTATTCTTCAAAGTACTAAGAAAAGGACACCATTCATTTCTGAATTTGAACCTTGAACCCACCCTCTACAAAAATCTTTAAAAACCAATTGATTTACATCTAAAACCTTTTAAAACAATCCTTTGACTTAATTTTAGTAACTTTTCAAAGTAAATTGAAGCTTCTTGGCTCAAATAAAAGCTAGAAGACTCCAGAACTTGTTAAACCCACCCTCTACAAAAATATTTAGAAACCAATTGATTTACACCTGAAACCTTTTAAAACAATCCTTTAACTTAATTTTAATAACTTTTTAAAGTAAATTGAAGCCTCTAACTCAAATAAAAGCTAGAAGACTCCAGACTCCAGAACTTGTTATACCCTTTTCAAATTTTCTTTTTCTTGTTTAATTGAGCGTAAAAGCTAGAAGACTCCAGAACTTGTTATACCCGTTTCAAATTTTCTTTTTCTTGTTTAATTGAGCGTAAAAGCTAGAAGACTCCAGAACTTGTTATACCCGTTTCAAATTTTCTTTTTCTTGTTTAATTGAGCGTAAAAGCTAGAAGACTCCAGAACTTGTTATAACCGTTTTAAATAATTTTTTCCTTGTTTAACTGAACGTTGGTTTAGAGATATAATGGTCTATTGAAGAAGCGGTTCATAAAATATATGATGGTTTATAGAAGAACTTTACTTGAAATAAGACAAGTTCAATAGAAGAAAGTAGTAAAACACATCCTTAAAATTGTCATAAGTCAATATAAATATTAGGATAGTACGGTTGTTTTAAGATATAGATACAAATTTTAGTATAGATTAATTTATAATTAAATATTTAAAATTATTTTTAGTATTAGTTTATGGAGGAAATCATAGGGTGATCTTGGTTCATTGTCAGATATAAAAGAAGTTATTAGTAAAATGTGTCTTTTAAAGGAATTTATTAGTAAATTTAATAGTGCTCCGTTCTAAACATAGCTATCGGCTATGTTTTTCAAGAAGATTTTAATATATATATTATTTGATTTAATTTAATTTATCATCTATTTTATTATTGATTTACTTATCTTCACTTGCGACTTTGCATAGTGCCTTCACGGCGGGGATATGTTTTTCTTAAGAGGCACACTTTTTAATTGATTTATTTTTCATTATTTTTGATGTTATATGTGTGAGATTTACACTTGTGAATTCTATGTTGGAATTGTGGTAACTGACGACATTACGAAGAAAGACAAGGAGTAGCCTTGCATTTGGTATCAGTATCCGGGCGAGCGAGCAAGGTAAAGCAATTCGTCCATTTGCACACTGTCCCAACAAACTTGATATGATGTGATATCTGGAGCAACGGGAAATAAGTTCTTACAAGAATGGGTGTCAGAGAGAACCAATCAGCAAAATGCATTAGGATCTGTGGCATCGGGTCTTTGACAGGCGTTTCAGCAACGTTGTAACAGCAGCTGATCTCCATTGTAGCGAGCATGCTACTGCGCAAGAAAACCGCTAAATAAACGTAGTGTTCTCCTTACGAATTCAAGGCAGGGTCGTCTGCTTGTTGTGGTGCAGTGGTAAATGCCCTAGGTGTTGGTAGAGGCCGACCCAGGTTCCATTCCCCTTGTCTCCATCCTGCAGATATATGGTATAGTTAAGAATGTCCTATGTGCTGGTAGAGGCCGACAAGGCTCCATTCCTCCTATGCCCAACCTGTTAAAAGTGGCACCTTGAAAGAGGTGTTTTCCACTATAAATTAGTTTAATCTGCTTGTTGTGGTGCAGTGGTAAATGCCCTGGGTGGTGGTAGAGGCCGACCCAGGTTCCATTCCCCTTGCCTCCATCCTGCAGATATATGGTATAGTTAGGAATGTCCTATGTGCTGGTAGAGGCCGACAAGGCTCCATTCCTACTATGCCCAACCTGTTAAAAGTGGCACCTTGAAAGAGGTGTTTTCCACTATAAATTAGTTTAATCTGCTTGTTGTGGTGCAGTGGTAAATGCCCTGGGTGGTGGTAGAGGCCGACCCAGGTTCCATTCCCCTTGTCTCCATCCTGCAGATATATGGTATAGTTAGGAATGTCCTATGTGCTGGTAGAGGCCGACAAGGCTCCATTCCTCCTATGCCCAAACTGTTGAAAGTGGCACCTCGAAAGGGATGTTTTCCACTATAAATTAGTTTTATGTGCTTGTTATGGTGCAGTGGTAAATGCCTTGGGTGCTAGTAGAGGCCGACCTAGGTTCCATTCCCCTTGTCTCCATCCTGTAGATATATGGTATAGTTAATAATGTCCTATGTGCTGGTAGAGGCCGACAAGGCTCCATTCCTCCTATGCCCAACTTGTTGAAAGTGACATCTCAAAAGAGGTGTTTTCCACTATAAATTCGTTTAACGATCTGCTTGTTGTGGTGCAGTGGTAAATGCCTTGGGTGTTGGTAGAGGCCGACCCAGGTTCCATTCCCCTTGTCTCCATCTTGCAGATATATGGTATAGTTAGGAATGTCGTATGTGCTGGTAGAGGTCGACAAGGCTCCATTCCTCCTATGCCCAACCTGTTGAAAGTGGCACCTCGAAAGGGGTGTTTTCCACTATAAATTAGTTTTTTTTTTTTTTTCACCCAGGTGTTGTAGGTGAGTTGGAGAGGAGAGGGCAATCCTCCAAGGGAGGTCCCAGGTTCAACTCTCCACCCTTCCAAAAAACTAAATTGGGTATCCAAAATCCAATTGATAATGTTGGTGCGGGAAGGGTTGGGTGCGACCCCCGGGTGACTTTGACGGTGTAGAACCCATGTTCGTGGTCTCTCAGACCAAGGCGGCTTCGCAAGGGGTTTTTCGCTTTAAAAAAAAAAAAAGGCAGGGTCGTTTTGAGGAGTTTCGAGCTCTTAATAAACAACAACGACGTCTAAAACAAAACAATGATCGAAATCATTCAGGATTCATGCACCAACGAAGCATCCAAGCACAAGCTTATCCGGCCAATAGGATCGTGCGAATTCAAAAAAATTAAACGCAAAACGTAAGGTATGACATAAAATAATTTGGATGACATCATTTCAAATTCATAGTCCATTTTCATGCTGAGTATTTGTCCCACACGAAGTGTGTGGTAGTTGACAAAGGATTTATAACGTTCTGGGTGCATAAAGAATATCGTGACTTAGGTCACATAGCTAGCGTCTTTCTATCGCACGTATCCATGCCAACACCATTGAATTTTCTATTGTGTCATGTCACCTGTCCATAGGCCCATCCATCTGCCAACATTGTATCATGTTTGCTGCGTCGATTGTGGTTCTGTCATCTAGTTCGGGGCTAGTCTTCGTCAGTTTATCATCTAGTTCAGGGCCAGTCTTCGTTAGTTTGTCATCTAGTTCGAAGCTAGTCTTCGTCAGTTGTCATCTAGTTTGGGGTTAGTCTTCGTCATTTTATTTTCTAGTTTGGGGTCAGTCTTCTTCAATTTGTCATCTACTTCGGGGCCAGTCTTCGTCAGTTGTTGTCTAGTTTGAGACCAATCTTTGTCAGTTTGCGTCAATTATGGTTATGTCGTCTAGTTCGGGGCCAATATTTCATAAGTCCAGTCCTCGATGAGTGTGGTACGGTCATCATCCTGTGTGTTGTCTCCACATAGTGTTTGGGCATTGTCATATTTCGTATCACGTTTAAAGTCATGGGTCGTCAAAGCAGTGCGTCAAATCGCCAAATTCAAAAGTAGCTGCCAAAGTGTCAAAAGTGTCAATTCAAGTGTGTTGGGTGTCAAAATATCCAAATTCGAAAGTAGTTGAGTAAATCGAGAAGCCTCAAGAGGAGATTCAAACCGTGTCGCAGTGGGAGCAACAGTTGAAGTGGAAAACGAACAATTTTTTTTGCCAAATTAACCAACAATTTTGCAAAAATTGAAAACACAAGCTGATGAGCAGGAAATTTTGAAGAGTGCATGAGTGGAAGGTGGACAAAAGGATCAAATGAACAATTTTCAAGTTTGGATAACTCCAACCCAGGGAGCCTGGAATCACCAAGAAGACATAGAAACAAAGGTACACAAAATTCTTCTTCTCCTTTAGGAATTGTTAGCTATGACCCGGATCATCCATTTTTTAACAAAATGGCATCCAATACCTCCCTAAACTCCTCCCATGAGAACATCACTCAAGTGGAAACAAGAATCCCCAAGGTCACTGATACAACCTTACTTAAATTAATAGAGAATATTCACAACATGAATGCCAACATAACCCAACTACTCACCACCCCAACCAAATATCCCTAGCCCAAACCACTGGAGTACGAAGAATCAATATGAAGTCTATACACACCAAAGAGGTCATAATGGTCATTCCCCAAATCTCAATGGCCAAAGAAATAATGAGGATAGGGGAAACGAAGCAGTTTTTGAGCAACAAAGGGATTTTGGTAGACCTACCCAAAATCACCTCCAGAGATAGAGGAATAATGAGGACCAAGAGAGACATGAATTTTACCACCAACCAAGAGGTCCTACTGGAGTCAATTTTCCATGTATTGACATGCCCACTTTTGAGGGTCATGATCCACGTGGGTGGATAGCCAAAATGGAAGGCATTTTAGAATTATACCAATTTCGTGATGCAAAAAAAGTTCCTTTTGCTGCAACCAAATTGGGCACTGAAGCTTATCAATGGTTTACATGGTACAAACGCGAGATGGACAAAAAGCCTCTCTATTGGGATGATTTCAGTGATGTCTTTCTCCATAGATTTGATAAAGGTCCCACAACTTCCTACACAGTGCGGTTGTTGTCACTCAGGAAGACATGGTCGGTAGGGGATTATATCTTAGAATTTACTAGTATGCTTCACTATGCAATAGACTTACAACCAGATGTGGTGGTAGCGACTTTTAGAAATGGGTTGAAAGCAAATATTAAAGTCGAAGTGGACTTACAAAATCCATCCAGGATAGATGAGTGTATAAGGATTGCTAAGTTGGTAGAGACGAGGTGCAATAGTAAGTTCACATAGCATGGAAAAGATATCAATAAAAGGTGGCTATTGATTCATAGGCCAAATTAATTACATGGAAAAAGTAGTACAAGATGTGCCAAAAATCCAAGTAGAAGATATACAAAACATTGTGGCCAAATATGAGGAGGTTTTTTATGAACCAAACAGACTACCACCCAAAATATCCCATGACCATATGAAGAACACAAGCTTATACCGAGAGGGGGGTGAACAATATAAGACCACTTTTTACTTTTTCTTCCAATTCAATATTATGTTGTATAAAGATAGCAATATCAATAGCAGTAATCAAAGCAATGCACATAAAACATACACAATAGAGACACCACAATTTACGTGGTTCACCCAATGTGGGCTACTCCATGAAGAAAATATTTTACTAACACTTTCTCAATCAATCTCTTTGGAAATCACTCCCAATTACAATATTTATGGATCTCTGTCCAAAGGAGATGTTGATTCCCTAATCTCAAGTTCATGGATCTCTTCCACAAGAGAACTCTTTCCCCTTCTGCTCTGGCTATGTGATATTCTAGAAGACTCTGTCTCTCTGTTGCACTAGCTGGTGGACCTCTCTCCACTTGAAGACTCCTCACTCAGATATGTCTTCAACTGTGCTGGATGCTGGATCTCTATCCACTGAGACTCTGTCCTCTGTACTCTATCACCTCAAAAGCTCTATCAATAGGCTCACTAAGAACATGATCAATAGGCTCACATAGAACCTGCACAATAGGCTCACACAAAACTTGCTTAACAAGCTCACACAAAACTTGTCAAATCTGCTCAAGCAAGCTCACCAAGAACTTGCCCAATTCTGCTCTAGCAAGCTCACAAAGAACTTACCCAATTCTGCTCTAGCAAGCTCACCAAGAACTTGCCCAAATCTACTCTAGCAAGCTCACCAAGAACTTGCCCAAATCTGCTCTAGCAAGCTCACCAAGAACTTGCCCAAATCTGCTCTACAAATATTTCCACAAAGCTGTCCACAAAGTTGTCCCAAAACTATCCTCAAATATGTCCCAAAGGCCTTATCAAAGGCTCAATAAATCATGCTCAAGTAATACTCAAAATGAACTCAACAATGAATGGAAATCTCAACTCAAATTAAATTCATAGAAGCATAAAGATAATTGTTAGAGACTCAATATGTTCTAATCTCATACTCAACCCAAATCAATCTCAACTCAACTTATAAAAGCATAAAGAGAATTGTTAGAGACTCAATATGTTCTAAACTCACTCTCAACAAAATCAATCTCAACTCAAATCAAATCAACTCATAGAAGCATAAAGAGAATTGTTACAGACTCAATATGTTCTAATCTCACTCTCAACTCAAATCAACCTCAACTCAATTCAAGTCAAACTCAACTCAAATCAAGTATTATAGAACCATAAAGAGAATTTCTAGAGACTCAATATGTTCTAACCTTAATCTCAAATCAACATAGAATTATGGAATAGTTTGTTTCATAGAACTTGAACAATCACTTCACACATCATTTGACTAGGCTCAATCAACTCAACTCAACCAATCATCACAAGGGACAACTCTTTCTCACACAACCCTAGTCAAAGTATGTATCAACCAACTCAAATGTTTCCAACAATGCTCAACCACAAATCTCACATAACAATGATACTCATGTTATTTTCTAACTCAAGTTCTTTCACAACCAATGGGCTTCAATAACAATGCTTATAAAACAAGGTTTAACCTCAACTCTCAAACTAGAAAACCTTGAAGCATTAAACCAATCACTTTCGAAAAGGAAACCACAATCAATATTTTTCTCTCCAATGATATTTCATAAATCAACCACCATAAACAGTCAATAGGAGAATGTGCCCATACCTTTTATGAAGATGAAAAAACCTCTTTGTAAATCTGCCACAATCACAAAATTATTTTGCCAATCTTCAAAAGAGTTAGTAGATCACAAAATAATCAAAATTACTCAACTTTTCAATAATCATCACCAAGGCCTTTAATTGCACAACTTCCTTATCTCTCCTAAAACCACTTGTACCATAAAATAAAATAAATCAAAACATTGCATAACCTTTTCACTCCCAAAACAACTTATACCATAAAATAAAATAAATCAAAACATTGCATAACCTTTTCATTCCCAAAACCACTTATACCATAAAATAAAATAAATCACAATATTGCATACGTTGTCACCTCATGAAAGAATTAATCCTCTTGAAAAAGAACAAGGCAAAATTCACTTTTGGAACCCCTTTGCAAAATCATAAATATCTCTTTACACACACCTTATTTCTCCTTCTAAATAAGTTAGTCAAATAGCCCTCGAAATAAGCTTTCCGATGATATATAATATGCCCCCTTTTCGCAATAAATTGAAACCTTTACATATATATATGCCAACCTCCATTAATTTCACATAGGTCGGCCCTCCATTAATTTAAACTTAAACTTAAAAATTTAATATCTTCATCACCGGAGGTCCTTTTTCAATGAAACAAAATTTCACTTTGGCTTTTAAGAAAAGCCCTTTCCACATAAGCCCACCATGGTTTTAAATAAAACCTTTTATTTTGCTTGTCTTGGTTTTCATAAAAACCTTGTATATATCCATGATCTTCGAAATATCATAGATGATTATCTATGAAGTGATTTTGCCACCAAAACTCAATGTGACATCAATGATCCATGTGACATCAATGAAAACATAAAATTCCTCAAATTAACTCAAATTTTCAACAATATTCCCCTTTGTCATTGATGGTAACACCTCTAATGCAAACACCACAATCACTGTAAAAACCATCTCTGAGAATCAAAGCTGCTCCCCCTGACTCAATACTCTCTATGGAGGTTGCTCCCCCTAATGCAATACTCTCTTTGGAGGCTGATCCCCCTAACTCAATACTCTCTTTGGAGGCTGCTTCCCCTAACTCAATGTTCTCCCCCTTACTCAAATCTCTCCCCCTTTGACATCAATGGCAAAAGGTACATCTATGGGGCTAAAAGATATGACTCTTAAGCATAGCCCCCTCACCACCTTCTCTCTTGAGGTGATTAATTTTTGGGTGGAAGTACCTTTACTCCCATATTACATTGATTCTTTCCTCTATCAAATTCCTTCCATGTTTTTCTGATATCAAAAAATCGGGTTTTGGGTACGGATTTGCACCTCCAAAAGTCACCCAATAACCTCCCTTTCGAATGAGAGATTAAGGATGTAAAAGCACAAATCGCAGTTAGGTATGAAATTGGCAGCACTTCGTTGCTCAAATGCTCCTTCTCTATATATCTTTTGGGTGGGAAAACTCCCCAATTTATAGACCTTAGGGTCTCTTTGTTTGAATTGTGCATGCGAGGGTGCCACTTGAGTTAACTGTCCTATTTTCAGAGAAAAGCTAACTCCCTGATAAAAAAGCTTCTTGCATGAGGTTTCTAAAATAAAGACACTCATCACTGAAGTCTCTCTTCTTGAATAAAAGCTTTTCCTTGCAATTGCATGGCCTAAAGCCTTAGTTAACTGGTGGAGTTACCGAGGTTTGACTTTTTTCCAGTCAAACTTTCTATTCGCCTCACCCTAGGGCGAATGCTACTATTCATCCCTGGGTGGGACGAGTGCCAATTTTTATTCGTCCCGGGGTGGGACGAGCAGAGAGCAAGGTGCCAAAAAGGTGCCAAATTGACCTATGACCTCTAAAACTACTTTTGGAAGTGGTTAGGACCACTGTTTAACCTCTGGGGGCTGCCCTTGGGGCTGTTTGTGTCAATGCGATCAACGCTTGTTGTCACGTAATCGGATTGGTGTTGTTTTGGTGTCTACAGATGCCCCTTTTTGGGAAGCGCTGTGCAAGGCACAATTTCGAGCAAAAATATATAACCAAAGCACTAATGATTAGGGTTTCTCAGTAACCTAACCAACTCTTGATGCCCCAAGTATGGAAAGGGCACGCATTCTTGAATCCTTGCTTCTGACGAGCTAAGGAACTAAAGTCAAGTGTTAACCTGGTTCGGTGAGGTATTACTTGAGCTTGGACATTGATCAGTCATGAATAGGCAAAGGGCGCAACCTTTTGTCTGTGGGAACCTTGAGTTCATGATTCATGAATGCCAAGTGTTTGATCAACTTGTGATAATTGCTTGTTTGCTGCCCCAAGCAGGGGCATGATTGTCTTTGTCAATGATCCTTTGAATGCGTGTCATTTCCATGATTGGGTATATTGTTGTTGATTGGCGACTAAGTGTGACTACCCCCTCAAGCGACGAATCGATGAGGGAGTGACCGACATGAGAAAAGTGATGAGTCGCTTGACCCAAGATGACTTAGGTAAGGGGGCCTTCAGTTGTTTACCATTGAATGCGAAAGCAATTTTCGAACATTCTGACCTATTTTTGGTGGGTTTTAACCCATTTTGTGATGCATTTTGGAGCTGAAATTGACAAAAATTCGTCCTCCCATGGAGCGGTCCGGCTATGGTAGCCTTCTTAGGGAGTAGGATAGTGACAATTTGTAACCCCAACGTCTATTTTGGATGCCAAGAATGTCAGGCGCAAAAGCGCCTTCGTTCGGAAATGTTATTGCTATTTTTGGATGGGTTTTGACCCGTTTTGGTGACGCCGTTTGGGGATGAAATTCTCAAAAATTTGGCTTCCCGTGGAGCAGTCCGGCTATGATAGCCTTTTTAGGGAATAGGATAGTGAGGATTTGTGACCCCGACATCTGTTTTGCATGCCCGAAATGTCCAGTGCAAAAGCATTCTGATCGGACACTTTTAGGGCTTGTTTTGGTGCATTTTTGTGCATTTTTTGCTGTTTTTGAAATTTTTGCTCTGTATTCATCCCAGGGTGGGACGAATTCTGTCGATTTGCCCGGGGTGCGACTGTTCGTATTCATCCCAGGGTGGGACGAGCACTAACTAGAGCGCTCATCCCAGGGTGGAACGAGTACAAGCTCAAAAAGCCTATTTAAAGGCCAAAACTGAGTTTTGGGCTCATTTGCAATTGTTTTTCTGGGTGATTTGGAGCTCTGAGGAGGAGGAGGTCAAGTCTGCGAAGCGAAGCACTGCCAAAATTTTCCTACGACCATGAGTTCTCATACCGGATCGAGTGGCGGAGCCGAAGCGATGCCAGTGAGTACTTGTCCTCTTTATTACTTTTTGTTGCAATTGTAAAATCGCATTTTGCTTGTCTTAGGTTTTTTTTTTTTTTTTTTTTATGGTTTAAAAATGAAAACCCTAGTTTATGAACACTTAACTGAAAACTGAATTTAACCCTAGTGAAAACACAGATCAAAAATTTAGTTGAAAACTGAACTTAGAAAGTTAGTTTAGAACAAAACTTACAAACTGCGTTGAACCTGAATGAAACCAAAATCTAAACTGTAGGTTAAAAAAACGTAGGGTAAAACTAAGCGAAAAGCGTAGCGTGAACCCTAGTTGACTGTTGTGTTTTTTGTTTAATTAATCAGTTAAAGTTAAAAACCCTAAGTCTGACAAATTAATGTTTGTGAATTTTTGTTGTGTTTTTGAATTTATTAGTTAGGATTAGAAACCCTAGGACTGACAAATAATTTTTTTAAATTTTGTAAGTGTTTTTGTTGTTTAATTAATCAGTTAAAGTTAAAAACCTTAGGTCTGACAAATTAATTTTTTTGAATTTTTGTTGTGTTTTTGAATTTATCAGTTAGGATTAGAAACCCTAGGACTGACAAATAATTTTATTGAATTTTTGCTTTGTTTTTGGCTGTACAGTTTTAATGCATTATTGTATATACATGTTAGGGTTGTACAATTTTTCATTGTTTTTAATGTTTTTGTGTTGTTTTCTTTTGCAAGTTGTGAAGAGCCGGTACCGGGTGCCTACTGTGTTTACTGAAGCACGTGCGACGCTGACCTTGGCTGACTGGGATTGGCTTGACGCCCTTGGGCTCAAGCAGGTGACTCGACTGGAGCCGGTGGTCGGGGATCGGGCCTATCTGATGGCCCTGATCAATCTGTGGGATCCCCGGACTAATACCTTCCATCTCCCGATAGGGGAGATAACGGTGACCTTGGAGGATGTTTATCGGATTCTACGAATTCCAATAGACGGATTGCCGATCCAGACGACGCCACGAGCTCGAAGGACAACGGTACTAATACGCTATTTTGGGCATGGAGAGGAGTTGGGTGTGGAGAGCCCCATGGAGAGGGCGGAGAGCGATTTCCAGATTGGCGACATACTGGTGCGATGGTGGCTGGAGAGGGGTGTGTTGGGAACGAGGCATGCATTACTCATGAGCCTCATTTCCAACATGTTGCTCCCCGACTCTTCTGGCGCGAGGTTCCCATGGAACCTGCTAGAGGTGGTATTCAGGTTGGTGGAGTTTTCGATAGATACTTCGATGATTATGAGATGGGGACAAATGCTACTAGCATAGCTCTATGATGAGTTGTACGAGGTCCGCTGTCGGAAGTGAAAGGGGATCGGTTGTAGCTACTTGTTGCAGTGCTGGGCTTGGCAGCACATAGCAGTGGAGAGGCCGACGAGGTTGCCCTGGATGACACGGGTGGAGATGGCAGACCGGGAGATTGGATACGGGGTACTATGGCGGAGGTCGGAGGAGCAGGGACAGAGTCGACGATGGGCAGGTGTCGTAGGGCACTATGCCGATGCCTTTGCTCGGCTTACTCCTAGAGAGGTGTTCTGGTGCCCCTACCGGGACTGTCCAGCTTGGCTTGAGGCTAGAGAGTGGCTTCGATGGGTACGGAGGGGGTGATGGCTGATTGGGAGGCATGGGACGGAGCAGGAGTTCTTCCCATACGGTCGGGTGACCCGATAGTTCGGAGTGCACCAGGGGATGCCTAGTGAGCCCGTAGTCTATCGGTGTCGGGGAGATGAGAGGACGCTGGACCGACTAGTCGTTGCGCCACTTGGCGAGGATTCAGATACGGTGATTGACATCCCAGATGTGGATGACGTCGGGATGACTGCTGAGTATGAGCAGTGGTGGACTCTACGACGATGGCGAGGTGAGGGGCCTCTAGGGGGTGCCAGAGTAGCAGGGGATGAGGGTACAGAGGTACCAGATGAGGGTTGGGGTGCTCCACGTGATGATGCGGACATGGTAGAGGTTGAGGATGTTGGAGGGGATTTTGGGGTACCAGACCAGCCAAAGATGCAGGACGTCCCAGAGTAGTGGGAGCCAGAGTAGATTGCTGTCCCGGATTCGCCTATGCCTCAGGCAGGTTCAAAGGAGGTGGAGGCGAGGCTCAACGCTAAGATAGCATGATTGGAGGACCTGCTACGGATGTGAGATGGGGAGCTGGGAGAGGCTTTGCAGGAGAGAGATCTCTTGCGGACTCAGTTGGTAGAGCGGGAGAGCACATGGGCTATGTCTCATCGGCAGGAGGGGGATACTAATGCTGCACGGGAGAGGGATCTCCTGCGGGTGCAGCTAGCACAGCGCAACGATGTAGTAGCTTACTACCATCGGTGGGAGGTAGAGTGGGGTCGACGAGAGGTAGATTGGGGCTGACGGGAGTCAGATTGGTGGCGACATCGACTGGATATGGAGGGAGAGATTATCCGCCTTGGTGGGCGAATACCTGAGCCTCCTGGAGGTGGCTCGTCGTATCGGATGAGAGACAGCGGGACTGAGCAGTCAGCATCATCCCGTCATAGGCGGCTAGATGAGGGAGGCGCTAGTGGGCGCGATGCAGGGGCGAGCAGCAGTCGCCCTAAGAGGTCCCATAGGACCCACACTGCAGGGGGTAGTTCCCGTCGCACCGATCCTGCGTGATCATGGTGGCCGACGCCCTAGGCTTGGGGTTTTTGAGTTTTTGGGTTTTGGTAGCGAGGTCCGAGGACCGGTTCATTGTAGCCTGTGGGCAGTTTTGTTATGATATATATATACAGATGACTCTTTTTGGTGTTTATACATTTTTCATGATTTGTTTTTATGTACATGTTTTTACATTAATGTATGCATATGCGATTATGAATGCGATGGTTCTAATTTGTATGATGTATGCATATGGAATGAATGAAATGAGTTGTTGATGATGTGTCGATGCACCATAGACTGTACAAGATTTGACTGACTTGCTATATTAATGGGATGACTTTGTGGAATGATTGTGCATGTGAAAACTTTGTTTTTGTATTTTGCATTTTTTTGAATGGTGATGTACGGAATGAAATGTACCAGTTGTTTGAAAATGTAGTTAAGATTTTCTGAAATGCAGATATTTTAACTAACTAGCCAAGACTGTACATTTATCTCGCAAGAATTTTGAACAAGGTCTAAATCTGACTTGAATTTAACCAAGTTATTTCACATCCCTATGTGTGCAATTGAGTTCGTTGATGTGGTATTTGTCAGGATACCGCCAGTGCCAGATAGGCTATCAACCAAACCTGTACTGAGGATCACCTAATTAGCTCCACTAAATTCGTTGTTGTGTTTAGCAAGATTAATCCATGGGACAATCTAAGGTACCATAAGCTAGCTCATCCACATGCAAACATTGGTCTATGCACACGCACAGCTAATGTGATAGACATATCGTCATGCGGTTAGGATACCACCATTGCCAGGTAGGCTATCAACCAAACCTGTAATGAGGATCACCTAGATGGTTTTTCAAATGCTAAGAATTCCAGGGATTCAAGTTCAGGCTATGTGGTGGCTCAATGGTTTTGGATACTTGCTCGTCTATATAGTGATGAAAATCACTATTTATTTTTCTCTTTGTTTTTTTTTTTTTTGAGCAAGGATTTTGAATAGTGGTGAGAACCACTGTTATTTGATTTTGTATTTTGAGCTTTGTAAGGTTGAGCTTGTGAATGGCCTTGATCCTGTTGGCCTTGGGGATGACTACCCATCCTATTTAGGGACGTGTAGTACGAATCCTTATGACTTTGGGAACCAAGGGGATGATGGAGATTATGAAGTAAGGGCATTGATCTTTTAGGCCTTGGGGATGACTACCCATCCTGGTTAGGGGCGTGTAGTACGAATCCTTACAACTTTGAGACCAAAGGTGAGTGGAGATGGTTGTGATGATGGTTTGTTGGAATTTTGTTTTTGAATAGCGTTGATCCTTTTAGGTCTTGGGGATGACTACCCATCCTTGGCAGGGACGTGTAGTATGAATCCTTACAACTTTGGGGACCAACTATGATTGGGATTTGTGGGAGTGGTGAAAACCACTGTTTATGATGTGGAATGGATAGGGAAGAGCTCGTCCTTTTGTCAATTCTCAGCATTCTGGAACCATTCGCACAGAGGGATGAATAGGCTAATTTTTCACCTATGGTACCCTAGACTGCTTTGTAGGTTTCTCTTGCGTTCACACAACTTAGGAATTATTTTATGTGTTTTAATTTGTGTTGGGATGCTACATAACAAGGCGTGATCCAAGTAAAACTTTCCCGTGTAAAATCTGTTTAACTGTGTACAGTTTTTGGCTAGAAATTTAAAGATAGCTGAATGACGAAAACCCTATCTACATTTAGGAGACAACTGACTATGCTAAAAAAATGGTGATGGTGCTAGTCTAGATGTGTGCATGTATAAAAAAAGGAGTTGATGTGGAAACTAATGGATTTTCCAAATAATGACAGTCTATGGTGCTGTTGACTGGTATGACCTAGCAAATATGCAATGTATGGATGCGATGCCTAATGCAACCTATATTTTTGTATTTTTGATTTTTATGAGTATGCATGAAATTAAAATGCAATATTTTTGTTATTTTGATTTTAATGAGTATGCATGGAATTGAAATGCAATATTTTTGTTATTTTGAATTTTTATGAGTATGCATGGAATTGAAATGCAATTTTTTTGTTATTTTTGATGATTTTATTGTTTTTGTTTGTTTTTGAATATTTATTTGGACCAAACAGTTATGGTAACGCTTGGAGCTTTTGGTGTTGACCAAAGGGTTTATGGATACCTTTGGAGCATTTTTGGGTTGACCAAGCGATTATGAGAATCCTTGGAGCTTTTGGCTTGACCAAAGGGTTTATAGATACCTTTGGGGCATTTTGGGTTGACCAAGCGATTATGAGAATCCTTGGAGCTTTTGGCTTGACCAAAGGGTTTATAGATACCTTTGGGGCATTTTGGGTTGACCAAGCGATTATGAGAATCCTTGGAGCATTTGGTTGGACTATGGCTCTCTAGATGTGGAATGGCCTCAAATGACTGATGTTCAAGGGTTCTATTTCCTTGATTCCTTCAAGAGAGGCAAGCCGATATGTTCTAGGTCCTATTCTACTGTCAATGACATAAGGACCTAACCAGTTTGCCGTGAACTTGTCCCGTAGATGGGATGGCAAATTAGAATTCTGCTAGTTCTCTTTTAAGACCAAGTCACCAACCTGAAATTCCCTGAGGTGGACTTTCATGTTGTATGCTCTCTTAAGTCGCTCTTGATAGATACGCAAATGCTCGAGAGCATTAAAGCATCGTTCATCGAGCAACGTCAGTTGGTCTAACCGGGCCTATCGTGCAGTGTCATCATCGATGAACTCTTGCATTGAAATGCGCAGTGAAGGGATTTCCAACTCAAGAGGCATGACTGCCTCGGAGCCATACACCAACAAAAATGGAGTTGCCCCAGTGGGCATCCGGATGCTAGTGCGATAAGCCCATAGGGCAAGCGGGATCTGAATGTGCCAGTCCTTATGATTGTCTGCGACTGTCTTTTTGAGAATGGTGACTAGCATTTTGTTTGACGCCTCTGCTTGCCCATTTGCCTGCGGATAATAAGGGGTTGAAAAATTGTGCTGAATTTTGTACTTTGTGGTCAAAGCATGCACATCTTTGTTCTTGAATGGTGTCCCATTATCTGACAGGATCTTGGATGGAATACCAAAATGACATATGATGTTATGCAAAATAAACTCTGCAATGCGGGATCCAGTCGTAGAGGTTAGCGGAATTGCTTCCACCCACTTGGTAAAATACTCTGTGGCCGTTAAGATGAACATGTGATGACTAGATGACGCAGGGGAGATATTTTCGATTAGTTCAAAGCCCCACTGCAAAAAAGGCCAAACCGATTGGATTGGCTATAAGGCCTGAGAAGGTACGTGTGTCAAATTAGCATGGTGTTGACACTTCACGCACTTCTTCACATATGCACAACAATCTCGCTCTAAAGATGGCCAATAATAACCCATGCGAAGAATGCGCTTTGCGATGGCCATACCGTTGAAGTGGCCACCACATGTACCATCGTGAGCTTGGGTGATCGCCCAAGCGGACTCTTGCTGGTCCAAACAACGAAGGAGGATTCCTTCATAGTTTCGACGATACAAAATGTCTCCTAACAAGACATGCTTTGCCGCTTTCTGTTTGAATGATCTTTTTGTGGCTTGTGTCAATCCAAGTGGGAGGTTACCTAGCTTGAGGTAATCCCTAATGGGTGTGTACCAATCCTGCTGATCAGAAACCTCGATAGTATGAACGACCAATCCCTCTTGAAGTCCATCCCTAGCAAAAGCTGAGCGGGAAAGAACTTGTAAAAATAGCGTTGTGTTGCTATTAAGAGGGGTCGGGGAGAACAAGGACCCCTAGTTGGCTCGAGTCAAAAAATCATGGATTCGAGAGAACTTATCCGGAGATGGTTCAATCTAGATCAGGTGGATTCCTAGCATCAGATCAGAGCTTGCACGCTCCATCGTAGATTGCGATAATGTTTTAACCTAAATGGTTGTCATTTCACTAGAAGGGTCTTGCGAGATTAGTGACCCCAAGGAGGCCATAGTATCCGCAAAATGATTCGATGATCGAGGGAGTGCCTCGATGTCATACCATTCAAGTTGTACCAGGAATTTGTCCACAAGGGCTTTGTAGGCCTATAGAACTGGACATTTACATTGGAAAATCCCCTTTACTTGATTGACAATCAACAATGAATCACCAAAGATGTTTAAACGTTTAATGTTCATGGTGATTGCTGTTTGAAGACCTATGAGCAAGGCTTCGTATTCTACATTGTTGTTGGTGCATGGGAAGTCTAATTTAAATGACAGAGGCATTGGAGCCCCTTGTGGAGTGAAGAATACAATTCCCACGCCACTCCCTTGCTCACATTTAGAACCATCAAAGAATAGGGTCATGTCAGCTCGTGACTTAGGCTCATCAAAATCTGGCGATTTTGAAACATGAAAAACCCCATCATCCGGTAATTCTACGGTCAGAGGCTGATCGTCTTCAAGAGGAGCCTCTGCCAGTTGATCGGTGATGACTTGACCTTTTATGGATTTTTGTCCAATGAACTCTATGTCAAACTCCGTCAACAACATGATCCATTTCGCCATGCGACTACTATGATAAGTACGACTCATCATGTATCACAATGGATTCTCCTTAGACACAACATACATCGTATGACCGAGCATGTAGTGGCGTAGCTTTTTGGTAGCAAACACCACTGCCAAGCAGAGCTTCTCAACATATGCATAGTTAAGTTCATAACTGACCAGGGTGCGGCTAAGATAGTATGTAGCCTGTTCTTTGTGAAGTTCATTTTTCTGGGACAGCATGGCGCCCAATGCCACCTCAGTAGCTGAGATGTATAAATAGAACGACACTCCTGGTCTAGGTGGTGCCAATACTGGTGACGAAGCCAAGTACTATTTAATGTCATCAAAGGCTGATTGGCACTCGTCATCCCAATGAAATGTGACCCCCTTATGCAATAATTTATTCATGGGTTAGCACTTGTCAGATAACTGCACTATGAAGCGCTTGATCGACGTGACCTTTCCCTGCAGACTCTCGAGCCGCTTGATGGTAGTTGGGGGAGGCATTTCAAGGATTGCCTTGACTTTGTGTGGGTCTACCTCGATCCCTCATTTAGAGACTATGTAACCCAAGAGCTTTCCAGATGTGATGCCAAAGATGCACTTCTTGGGGTTTAGTCTGACCTTATGCTCCATGAGGTGATCGAGGATCTTGCGTAAGTCATCGAGATGATCTGGGCACAAAAGAGATTTGGCCAACAAATCATCCATGTAATCCTCCAAAGTTTTGTGCATGTAATCATGGAAGATGTACGTCATGGCACGTTGGTAGGTGGCTCCGACATTTTTAAGGCCAAAAGGCATAACCTTATAGCAAAATGTCCCCCAAGGCGTTGTGAATGCCGTTTTTAGTTGGTCCTCAGGATTGATACGAATTTGATTGTATCCTGAGAAACCATCCATGAGGGAAAGCATTTCGTGGCTCATTGTAGCATCTACCAATGCATCGATGCTTGGCAAGGGAAAATCATCCTTAGGACTCGCTTTATTTAGATCTCAAAAATCGATGCATATGCGAATCCTCCCATCAGGCTTCTTGACGGGAACCATGTTAGACAACCATGGTGGATAATCCACGCAGATGACAAACTGTGCATCCAACAACTTTTGTAACTCGTCTTTGACCATTAAGGCCACTATTGGGTGCATCTTACGTAGTTTTTGCTTTATTGGCTTGATTGTCGGATCAAGCATTAAATTATGCATGACTAGTTGTGGGTCTAGTCCCGGCATGTCCTTGTATGACCATGCAAAAACCTCCTTCTTCTCTTTGAGAAGGGCAATGTAGTCGGCTCACTCTTCGGGGGATAAACTTACCCCCAACTTGATGATTTGCAAATTCATTGGATCTGAGCCGATGTCTACGTCAGTCGTCTCCTCGATCGACATGTGGGATCCGTCCTCCAACTGGTGTGGAGTTGGGATCAAATGGATATCGTTTTCTGAATTTAGATCATCATTCGGAACATCAGGTTCCTCTTTAGCATGGAAGACATCCTGAGTCTGTCCTAGGGGTGAAATGGAACATTCCTCCGCAAGGCCAGTACTCTGATGGGGATGGTGGTGTGTCAGCACGATCCCAGTCGATAGCATCTAGATCTAGATACAATGACCATGTTGGGTCGGCTGGATCATGGATGGGTGCGGTCAGATCAATGGAGATCATGTTGATGAAATGATTGTGGTCTCCATTACCACGGGTGTTATAACTCGGACATCCTAGAAAATCTGTGTGCATTGGATCTGGCTCTGTGGGCACTGGCACAAAGGGGTCAGCCCTATGCACAGATACGAAGACAGGGTCTGCCCTAGGCACTGATGGTTTGATAGGGTCTCCAGGAGAAAGATGCTCTCTATGGACCTGGAGTTGCGGGTGCAGTAATTGCTATAACTGCATCGGGTTGAGATGCCACCTATGTCTTGGACCTATATGTAAATGTTCAAACATGTCATCTATGTCCAAAGGGTATTGTTGTTGCATTTGTCGCATGTGGTTGAGATAGGCCATCTCAGTTTCATCTTCTGAATCACTGTCAGAGATCCAAAAGCCTTCATTAACTCCAATGGTTGCTTGTGACACATGGGGCTCACCTTGTTCGAGTAGATTGATGTGGTCCCATCTAGGTTGTTTCGCTCTCTACGGGGGGACCGGATTGTCTTGAAGTGGCATGTGCTCAAATGGAGCAGCCAATGGGAACATTGTCAGGAAGCTTTCCTGATCATCATTCATTGGATATTCTTGCGAATGATCGTACTCTAGCTCATCTTCGGAAGACCCTTCTTGGTCTTGTCCATATCCCCCTTGTGGGTGAGTCCTTGAGTTTTCTCCTTGTTCGATCGAAGGGAAAGGGTTGTTGAGGTCAAAAAGGTTGTTTGTTTGTAATGGGAAATAATCCCCCAATGTATAAGTTGTGTTTGGATTGGCATATGGATCTGATGCCAACCCATCCTTGTTGCCTATCCCTAGGCCTTGCATGTTTTCAACCAAGATGTCTAGGGGCAAGGGGTGGTTGAACCCTACTCCTGACTTGTCATATGGCATTTGATATCTCGGTTGGCAAAGGACCCGCATTCCTTGCTCATACCGACCCAACCCATATCCGTGCCAATTGCATTGGCCTAGATATCTGAGAGCAAAATCAGGATTGGATAGATAGTTGACATCCTCCACAAAGGGCTCTTTGTCTTCATCTTCTTGCATACAAATCTCAACTCCATTATCCAGGCCCCCATAAACAAAGTTTATCTGATTGGGTGGGTAGCCTAAAGGAACCACTGAGCCGATGGGGAGTCGAGGCCTCCCCATGTCTTGCATGGACTCGAGTGTGGGCGTGGCTACAATGTTTCTCACTAGATACTCCCCCAAGCCCATTCTGGCCATTTCAACGATGACCATTGGTGGTTGAGGGGAAGTGAAGGGGAGTCCTTCCTGAGTCCACTCCATGTGGGGTGAACTAGGCGTCTCAACTTCCATTCTACTAGGTATCTCTTCTGTCGAGATGGTTGAGACTAGAGGTGGTTCTTCTTCTAAGGGTTGCTTTCCCTTGTCCTTGGATGTGGCCATCGCAGGTGGCGTCATTGTGGAAGGACTGGCAGAAGAATATGGCCCCGGCTGAGGACTCGATGGATTAATCACTGGGGAGGCCCGCGAAATCGAACCCTGTTGAGATGGATTCAATTGAAAATCCAAATGTGTTGATGGAAGGGTTGATTGCGGCATGATTTGCATTGTATTGCAATATTTGAAAGGCTCCAAGTCCATCGAGACTACATGCACCTGCCCTTCAAATGTGTACTTTAGGCACTGATGCACGATTGAAGGGACACACTTCATGTCCCGAATCCAAGGCCGACCTAGCAGGATATTATAAGCCATCTCGCCTTCCAAGATATGGCACAATGTATGAATGGTCTTTTGTCCTACTTGGATAGGTAGGACAATTGTGCCCACTGTCGAGCAGATTGCATTGTTGAATGCTCGCAGTGTGTAAGTGGAAGCCACGATATGAGATGCTGGCAACTTCAAATGCTTCAGAGCTGTTGTAGTGATGATATTACTGGACGAGCCAGTGTCCACCAACACTCTCTTATAAGGAATCATGTTGACCCACGCGATAACATGCAGGGGTGGATCCGCTACATCACCAGTCATCGTTTTCAATTCATCTTCCCTAAAGGTGATGACTAGTTCTGTACACTATTTTACATGCCCCACAAAATTATTGAATGAATTCGCTTCATGGGGTGGCAGCTCTATTGCTTTTAAAATCTCCATGAAGGCCTCCCGATGGGGCACTGATTGTTGAATTAGCTCATATATGGAGAGCCTAGCCGATGTGGTCCTTAGACTTTGAGTAAGTCTAGTTCAAATCATGGCCACTGGTCTAGGTGGGGGAAGTTGCATAGGGTGTTGTTGAGCCTGTGACATTGACAGAACCTCTCTTGTGGCTACCACGGGAGCAGCTCTTGGGTATTTTTTGTTCCTAGTCACTATGCTTATCATTCCCACATATCCTTGCATAGGGCAATTCTGTTGTACCTCATTAACCTGAAGGGGCTTTGCCTATGCCTCGTGGGCAGGCAAGGGGTCTCTGAATACTCCCATATTTTGATTATTTGGCGCTACGGGGTTGTCCATCGCCAATGTCTTATTTTCAATGAGATCTTGTATCAAACCTTTAAACTTCCAGCATGCGTTAAGATCATGTCCTTTGCGCCTATGGAACCTACAATACAAGTCTTCTCTATACCCTTTAGGCTTCGGTGCATTGGGATCTATAGTTTGAATCTCTAGAAGATTGATCAAATTCACCGTTGATAAGCAGTCAAACAAAGAGTCCCTGGACTCTATATAAGGAGTAAATTGTCACCTAGGGCGACGCTGCTGATTTTGCTCCTGTCTTTGATTTTCTCTCTCATAGTTGTTGGGAGGGACCGCCTGATAATTAGCCTTTTGAGGCTACGTTGCTTGTGCAGGCTTGGGGACATTGATGGCAACTTGATTAACCGCAATAGGTTTTTGTTGCACGGTCCCTGGTTTAGCATTCTTTGTCCATTATTTTTTCTTAGGTTTGGCAATTTCGCCATCCTGTATCTTAATCTCCTCAATAACTCTGGCTTGCGCTAGAGCTTCTTCTAAATTGGCATATTGCTGCAGTTGCAATAGCATAGAGATTGATCTCAAACAACTTTTTGAGAACATTTGAGTCAGATCTGACATGGGAGGGAGGTAAGGCAGCTTTGCAAGCAACGCCCTCCACCGGTTCCCGTATGCTACCATGGTCTCTTCCTCATACTGTTTGAGGCTAGCTAGGTCACTCAATGACGCTTTTTTCCTAGTTTTGAAGGCAAAACGTTCAAGGAACACATCCACTAGCTGATCCAAATTAGTGATGCTATGTTTTGGTGATGTGCAAGGTGCAACCAAAGTATTGTCATTGTTGTCAACACAGTCAGGTTGATCAGTTGATGCAATGGAAAGGAGTGGATAGGAGTTGATTGATGAGCAAGGTAATGGACAGGAGTTCATTGATGAGCAAGGTACAACCAAAAGTATTGTCATTGTTGTCAACACAGACAAAGGATCGGTTGATGCAATGGACAGGAGTGCAGAGGTCATTAGATAGATCGGTTGATGAAGTGAACAAGAGTTCAGAGCAGTCAGAGCATGTACAGTGAATTTCCAAGGAGACAAAAGTGGCCCATATGCAAAAGCTCAAAGAAAAAGACAAGTAAGAAAATTGTCGCGATATCACGACATGTTTTCTGTCATGATTTCACGACATAACGGAGGAGAGAGAAAAATCTTGAAAAGCTATCGCGATTTCGTGACATAACGGAGGAGAGAGAAATTGCTGGCCAAACTGTCACGATTTCATGACATATCATAGGAGAGAGAAAATTCTAGCAAAACTGTCACGATTTCGTGACATGTTTCATTTTTGCGGTCCAAAGCGAAGAGAAAGAGGAGAGAGAAAAATATGTCGCAATTTCGCGACATGCTGGAAGCAAAGAAGGCAAGTACGAAAACTGTCGCGATTTCACGACATGTTCGAAGAAGAAGCACATGCAGGGAAAACTATCACGATTTCATGACATGTTTGGAAAGAAGGCGCAGACAAAGAAAACTGTCACGATTTCGCGACATGTTCAGGCAGAAGGAGCTTGCAAAGGAAAGTGTCACGATTTCGTGACAATTTGTGAGAAGAGTTGTACGAACAAAAAATGTGTCGCGATTTTGCGATAGATCCAAGAGAAAGAGCTAGCAGAGAAAAAGTGTCACGATTTTACGACAGGTTCGATGAGGAAGCGCTAAGAAGAGAAAGTGTCGTGATTTCGTGACATGATCGAAGAGAAAGTGCCAAGGAGAGAAAGTGTCATGATTTCGCAACAAGATCGAAGAGAAAGTGCCAAGGAGAGAAAGTGTCACGATTTCACGACAGGATCGAAGAGAAGTGCAAGGAAGAGAAAGATGTCACGATTTCGTGACATGTTCCATTTTCACGAGCGGAAGGTAGAAAAGGCACAAGGCAGAGAAAGATGTCGCGATTTCGTGACATGTTTCGTTTTCGCGGGTGGAAGGAAGAAAAGGCACAAGGCAGAGAAAGATGTCACGATTTCGTGACATGTTCCATTTTTGCAAGCGGAAGGCAGAGAAGTGCAAGGAAGCGAAAAGTGTCATGATTTTGCGACATGTTTGGTTTTCGCTAGTGCAAGCCAAGAAAAGTGTACGAAAGAGAAAGACGTCGCGATTTCATGACATGTTCCGTTTTCACGGGCGAAAGGCAGAGAAGTGCAAGGAAGAGAAAAGTGTCACGATTTCGTGACATGTCTGGTTTTCGCTAGTGCAAGCCAAGTAAAGTGTACGGAAGAGAAAGACATCGCGATTTTGTGACATGTTTCATTTTTGTGGGAAAGCGACAGAGAAGAGGTCAAGTTAGCGAATGTGTCATGATTTCACGACATGTTAGGATTTCGCTGGGGCTTGCGAAGAAGAGTGTACAAAAGAGAAAGACGTCGTGATTTTGCGACATGTTTCATTTTTGTAGACAAGAGACAGAAGAGTTCAAGACAGAAAAAGTGTCGTGATTTAGCGACATGTTGTGTTTTCATGGGTGCAAGACAAATAATGAAGCAAGAAGGCGAAAGTGTCGCGATATCGTGACATGTCTTGTTTTTGCGATCAAACACCAAGAAAAGTCAAAGGGGCAGAAATGTCACGATATCGCGACATGTCATAGTTTCGTGGGTAAAAGCTGAGAAGCATACACAGGGACAGTTGAGAATAAGTTCATGCAGCAAAATAAGAACTGTTACAGGTGAATAGTTAACTGGAGTCAGAACTGTAGTTGCAGGGAGTATTGCAAAGAAAATCATGCAGTTAAATAAGAATAAGTAAACTGAAGTAATTACGGTAGTTACAGGGGCAGTTATAGTGACAGTAAATAAAAGTCATTACTGCAGTGACAGGGGCCGTTATAAAGAAATTCCATGCAGCGGTGGTTACTGAAAGACGTCAGAAGAAGACCAAGAGTTGGACAGAGAATCGTTTCAAAGAACCGCTCTATTAATAAGATTGCATGTAAGAATAAAGAAGTCGTTTCTATTAATAAGCTGCATGCGAAAATATAGAAGTTAAAAATAGAAAGAGAACACTGTTATAAAAGCAGGTTTGTATGAAGAATTTAGGTTGAGCTCTATGCGGGTAAAAAGAACGTTGTTGTGAGGGGAAAAGAGCCGTCGGATAGTGAGATAGTGCTTGAAAGGGTAATAAGAGAGCTCTGTGTGGGAAGAGAGAGTAGCGTGTTGCAGAATAGAGGAAAAGTGCTGTGAAAAGGGATGAATAAAAAGACATGGTTGAGATAGAGAAAAATATAGAGAGTTCAACAAAGAGAGTGCAGCATAGAAAATGTAGCATAGAGAGTGCAGCATAGAAAGTGCAGCAGAGCTATGAGAGCTGCAAGAGTAAGCTATAAGAAAGGGTTGTAAGTGTGCAGTAAGAAGATCTGTAAAAGAGTGTATGCTTCCATGAGATTGATTTGAGTAAAGATAGACCAGTGAGGGTCTTGTAAAAATAGAAGGCATTTTTATGTCAATCAAGATTCAAAATAGAAGTCCAAGTTGGTGCTTGGAATCAAGGGTTGGTGCTCCTTCTGTTGGTGTAGATAAATTAGGGGTTGGTGCTCCTTCTAGTTGGTGCTGGTGAAGTGATTGTAAAGTTGGTGCTTTGCAAAGGCTGGATTTGGATGGGAGTCCAAGCAGTCTATTTTTGAGGAGTAGCCAAAAATGGTGAACCTCGTTAAATCTTGTGTTATGTGTTGCTATCTTGTTACATTTGTTGCATCTGGTTTTAAGCATTCATTAGTTATGCATTAAGAGATGAAGATTTAAGTTTTTAAATAGCTGCACTGATTCACCCCCCCTCTCAGTGCCATTGTAAGACTAACAATTGGTATCAGAGCCAAGTTCCCAGTTTTGACTAAATCAGTCAGGGTTGATCTTGGATTAGCACTCAATGGCTAAAAAGAATAGATCCTCCTCCAAAAAGGCATCTCAGCCAGTTTCAGTTCCTGTGGGAGAGAAAACTGAACTAGAGAAGGTAGAAGAAGTGAATTCTGAAGCATGCAATGAAAACACTGAAGAAGAACTAGAATGTGATGAAAACCTTGAGGATGAGGCTAAAGTAAATCTAAGAGGTGAGTTGATCGCTGCACTTGAAGAGTTGGGTTTAGAAAGGAAAAAGAACAAAAGAATGTCCAAGAAGTTAGAAGAATATGGAGATGAGATTGAAGATCTCTTCATACAAATTCAAAAGGCCAAGAAATCAGAAGAAGCCTTGAAGACACACCTGGATGATGTATGCAGCACAAGTGAAGAGGAATCTAACAAAGTTATTGTTGATCTAAAGCTGCAAGTAGAACAGTACAAAAGGATTGAAGATATTCTCAGGTCTCAAATCAATGAGAAAGAGACTGTTTGCTGCCAACAAGAAGAAGAGATTGTTTCATTGAAGAAACAACTAGAAGAGGTGAAAATAAATCTCAAATTTGAGAAAAGCACAGAGTTGCTAGATACAATGATAAAGCAACAAAGAAGCTCCACGGCTAAGTTTGGTCTTGGATATGAAGCTGAACAACCATCATCTTCCAAAAATGCAGAGAAGAAGAAGTTCATTGATAAAGGAAAGAAGAAAGAAAAGTCTGAAGCTGAATCTTCAAAAGGAAGAAAATATCAAAGAAGATCTACAACAAAGCAACCACACAGAAAGAGGTTCTCTCACTCTCACTCTTTTAATAATAATGCTTTTAATGGCTATTGTTCTAAATGCAACTGCTATGGTCACAAGGCAATTTATTGTGGATTGACCAATAGATCAAAGAGTTATGCTTGATAAAAATACATCTGCTTTCTCGAGTGAACACCCTGTGCAATGTTTTAAATGTAATGGCCATGGGCACATAGCAAGGTTTTGTCCAAGCATTTTTGTATCCAATCTAAGGCCAGACCATAGATTTCATCAGACACACAGAATGCAATACAGACAGGGAATAAAACATGTGCAATGTTTTAAATGTAATGGTCAAGGGCACATAGCAAGGTTCTGTCCAAGCACATCTGTATCTAATCTAAGGCAAAACCCTAGATTCCATCAGACACAAAGAGTGCAACACAAACAGGGAACATATCATGTGCAATACAGACAGGAAAATAATTATCCATCAAGGATGCACAAGAGACAACCTCGCAAGAGAAATGTTCAAGTTCATGAACAAGGGCAAAATAGGGATGTAGTTGAAAAACTCAAGCCCAAGTTCAGGAAAGTCTGGAGAAAGGCAGAAGAAAGGAAATCGTGTCTCCTTGGACTAAAGGAGGCTACTCCGCCATTGCTCTAAGCAAATCTAGGTGGCACATCCTCAGGGGGAGCAATATGAAAGTTTTAAATTAATGCTCCTATGTATTTGTATGGGTATCTAAGGATGAAAGACCAGCAGTCAGGAAATTGGTGCACAGTTGTCAAAGTTTTTGTCGATTTATGTAGTGGACTGTGGATGTACCGTGAAGGGTTGTGATTAAATTGAGAGCTGGCACCCTTGGTATTTTTTTTTTTTTTTTTTTTAAAATAAATAATTTTTTTTAAGAATGCATGCGTGCCCTAGCTGCGTACTTGTGTTTTGATGCAGTAGCTGATAGGCATTATCTGAGATAGAACATGTAGCAAAGAGATGCCAGAGTCAAAGAAAATAGTGGCACTAGCACCCAGTTGGTCAAGAGTGCCAAGTGGCACATGCAAGGCAGAGACATTGAGAGAATAGCGCCCAGGTGGTGAAGCGCCAAGGAGGACAAGATGCCTATGCACCTAAGAAAGTCTTGCATTATTTGAGGAATGCGAGATATTGCCTGAGGAAGCAAAATACCGAGAGTTGATGACTGCGCGTTGATTGAGGTTCCAACGCTAGAGGTAACGGTCCAGAAGTATGAGTTTGAGTAAGGTGTAAAAGGATATATTGTTTGTATGCTTTATATTTCTTTTTATAGTTGACTTCTAAGGATTGGAGTCATAAGGTGTTTTAATGGAATAAATATTTTTGTGGTTACTTTTATGATCTAACCCTAACTTGGTGGCAAAGTTGAGGGTGGTGTTGGTAACAGGTTGAAGAACTATTCTCTTCTTCTTCAAACAAAGAGGAAGCATTTTGCACTAGGGTTTATGTTAGCAAGTCTTGCTACTTGCATTGAGATGGTGAAACCCTTAGTTGGCTATTTTGAGATTGATGGTTGAGTTGCTGTCATAGAGGTTGTTTTGATCAAGTTAATGCTTTACTTGATACATGATTTGGGCTTACTCCATTGAGATTGATTTGAGCAAGTTATTCTTTGCATTGGTGATTTATGTTGGTGGTAGTTTTGTTCAAATACCTTTGGAAGGAAAAGGATGTCTACTAGTTTCCTTTTCATGTAGTGAATGGTTGAATGCTTCAAGGTTAATCTTGAGTTGAATAATGTTGGTTAAACCTTGTCTATAAGCATTGTTGTTAAAGCCCTAATTGGTTGAGAAAATATATTGGTTGTGGAAAGAACATGAGTCTCATTGTTATATGAGTTATTGCATGGTTGGCAATTGTTGGGTTGTGTTTTATGTTCTTGAGAAAAGCATACTTCATCTATCTTATTCTTTTGAGATTGAGATTGAGATGAGATTGAGATTGGGAGTTAAGTATAGAACATATTGAGTCTCTAACAATTCTCTTTATGCTTCTATGAGGTTGATGAATCACATTGGGTCTCTAACAATTCTCTTTGTGGGTTCATGCTAAGCAAGTTTTTCTTGATGAACTTGTGAGCTGATTTGGATAGGTTCTAGTGTGGACTTGTGAGCTGATCTGGACAAGTTCTATGTGAGCTTGTTAAGCAGGTTCTTAGTGAGCCTATGATAGAGTACAGAGGGTTGAGGCTCAGAAGACAGCGTGATCTGAAGTGGTCACATATTCCCAAGAATAGTCTAAGAATTGACTAGCTATCGGGATCAAATTCTCAGGGGGAGCATTTATGTGTTTGTTTATCTTTTTGCTCATATTTGTGGTTTTTGTTAACTATAATATTTTTGCCTGAGAATGTTGTGCATGGACTCAGGGGGAGTTTTGCAGCCGCCCTTTGGTATTATTGTCAAAGGGGGAGAAGAATTACAGGTAATTGCTCACAATTACGTGTGTTGCCAACAATTCCAAAGGGGGAGATTGATGAGCAAGGTGCAACCAAAGTATTGTCATTGTTGTCAACACAGTCAGGTTGATCAGTTGATGCAATGGAAAGGAGTGGATAGGAGTTGATTGATGAGCAAGGTAATGGACAGGAGTTCATTGATGAGCAAGGTATAGCCAAAAGTATTGTCATTGTTGTCAACACAGACAAAGGATCGGTTGATGCAATGGACAGGAGTGCAGAGGTCATTAGATAGATCGGTTGATGAAGTGAACAAGAGTTCAAAGCAGCCAGAGCATGTACAATGAATTTCCAAGGAGATAGAAGTGGCCCATATGCAAAATCTCAAAGAAAAATACAAGTAAGAAAACTGTCGCGATATCACGACATGTTTTCTGTCGCGATTTCGTGACATAAGGAAAGAGAGAGAAAATGTTGGAAAAGCTGTCGCGATTTCACGACATAACGGAGGAGAGAGAAATTGCAAGCAAAACTGTCACGATTTCGTGACATATCGAAGGAGAGAGAAAATTCTAGCAAAATTGTCGTGATTTCGCGACATGTTTCATTTTCACGGTCCAAAGTGAAGAGAAAGAGGAGAGAGAAAAAGATGTCGCGATTTCGTGACATGTTTAGAAAGCAAAGAAGGCAAGTAAGAAAACTGTCACAATTTCGTGACATGTTCGAAGAAGAAGCGCATGCAGGGAAAACTATCATGATTTCGTGACATGTTTGGAAAGAAGGCGCAGGCAAAGAAAACTGTCATGATTTCGTGACATGTTAGGGCAAAAGGAGCTTGCAAAGGAAAGTGTCGCGATTTCGTGACAATTTGCGAGAAGAGTTGTACAAACAAAAAATGTGTCACGATTTCACGATAGATCCAAGAGAAAGAGCTAGTAGAGAAAAAGTATCACGATTTCGTGATAGGTTTGACGAGGAAGTGCTAAGAAGAGAAAGTGTCACGATTTCGCAACATGATCGAAGAGAAAGTGCCAAGGAGAGAAAGTGTCACGATTTCACGATAGGATCGAAGAGAAAGTGCCAAGGAGAGAAAGTGTCGCGATTTCACGACAGGGTCAAAGAGAAGTGCAAGGAAGAGAAAGATGTCACGATTTCGTGACATGTTTCGTTTTCACGGGCGAAAGGCAGAAAAGGCACAAGGCAGAGAAAGATGTCACGATTTCGTGACATGTTTCGTTTTCACTGAGCGAAAGGAAGAAAAGGCACAAGGCAGAGAAAGTGTCACGATTTCATGACATGTTCCATTTTCGTGGGTGAAAGGCAGAGAAGTGCAAGGAAGCGAAAAGTGTCACGATTTCATGACATGTCTGGTTTTCTCTAGTGCAAGCCAAGTAAAGTGTACGGAAGAGAAAGACGTCACGATTTCGTGACATGTTTCGTTTTCACGGGCGAAAGCAGAGAAGTGCAAGGAAGCAAAAAGTGTCACGATTTTGCGACATGTATGGTTTTCGCTAGTGCAAGCCAAGTAAAGTGTACGGAAGAGAAAGACATTGCAATTTCGTGACATGTTCTGTTTTCACAGGCAAGCGACAGAGAAGAGGTCAAGTTAGCGAATGTGTCATGATTTCGTGACATGTTAGGATTTCGCTGGGGCTTGCGGAGAAGAGTGTACGGAAGAGAAAGACGTCATGATTTCATGACATGTTCCATTTTCACGGACAAGAGACAGAAGAGTTCAAGGCAGCGAAAGTGTCGCGATTTCGCGACATGTTATGTTTTCGTAGGTGCAAGCCAAATAATGAAGCAAGAAGGTGAAAGTGTCGCGATATCGCGGCATGTCTTGTTTTCGTGGTCAACCACCAAGAAAAAGTCAAAGGGGCAGAAATGTCACGATATCGCGACATGTCATATTTTCATGGGTAAAAGCCGAGAAACATACACAGGGACAATAAGTTCATGCAGCAAAATAAGAACTGTTATAGGTGAATAGTTAACTGGAGTCAAAACTGTAGTTGCAGGGAGTTGCAAAGAAAATCATGCAGTTAAATAAGAATAAGTAAACTGAAGTAATTATGGTAGTTACAGGGGCAGTTATAGTGACAGTAAACAAAAGTCGTTACTGCAGTGATAGGGGCCAATATAAAGAAATTCCATGCAGCGATGGTTACTGAAAGACGTCAGAAGAAGACCAAGAGTTGGACAAAGAATCGTTTCAAAGAACCGCTCTATTAATAAGATTGCATGTAAGAATAAAGAAGTCGTGTTCTATTAATAAGTTGCATGCGAAAATATAGAAGTTAAAAATAGAAAGAGAAAACTGTTATAAAAGCAGGTTTGTATGAAGAATTTAGGTTGAGCTCTATGCGGGTAGAGAGAACGTTGCTGTGAGGGGAAAAGAGCCGTTGGATTGTGAGATAGTGCTGCGGGCTGTAAGAGAGCTCCGTGCGGGAAGAGAGAGCAGCGTGTTGCAGAATAGAGGAAAAGTGTTGTGAAAAGGGATGAATAAAAAGGCACGGCTGAGATAGAGAAAAATATAGAGAGTGCAAAAAAGAGAGTGCAGCATAGAGAATGCAGCATAGAGAGTGCAACATAGAGAGTGCAGCATAGAGAGTGCAACAGAGCTATGAGAGCTGCAAGAGTAAGCTATAAGAAAGGGTTGTAAGTGTGTAGTAAGAAGAGCTATAAAAGAGTGTATGCTTCCATGAGATTGATTTGAGTAAAGATAGACCAGTGAGGGTCTTGTAAAACAGAAGGCATTTTTATGTCAATCAAGATTTAAAATAAAAGTCCAAGTTGGTGCTTGGAATCAAGGGTTGGTGCTCCTTTCTGTTGGTGCAGATAAATTAGGGGTTGGTACTCCTTCCAGTTGGTGCTGGTGAACTGTTTGTAAAGTTGGTGCTTTGCAAAGGTTGGATTTGGATGGGAGTCCAAGCAGTCTATTTTTGAGGAGTAGCCAAAACTGGTGAACCTCGTTAAATCTTGTGTTATGTGTTGCTATCTTGTTACATTTGCTGCATCTGGTTTTAAGCATTCATTAGTTCTGAATTAAGAGATGAAGATTTAAGTTTTTAAATAGCTACACTGATTCACCCCCCTCTTAGTGCCATTGTAAGACTAACAATGGTCTCTTCATCATACTGTTTAAGGCTAGCTAGGTCACTCAATGACGCATTTTTCTTAGTTTTGAAGCCAAAACATTCAAGGAACACATCCACTAGCTAATCCAAATTAGTGATGCTATGTTTTGGTAATTGGGTGAACCAATCCGAGGCAAGGCCTACGAATGTGGTTATAAATGTTCTCAACAATAAAGTATCGTTATCTTGAATACGAAAACACTGACTTAAGAACCTGGTCACATGCTCTTGGGCGTCCTCCTCCCCTCTAAAGAGTGCCAACTGGGGTAGCTTAAAGTGTTCTGGGTATGGAGGTGCCAGCACTGACGGATGCACAAGATGGCTACGGAGTTGGCGTAGCATGGGATTTTAAGGCCCAAAAGTCTTGAGCTCCATAGACTCTAAGCATTCTAACAACGCTTGATATGCATCAGAGGATTTAATTTTGTCCTCCTTAGTTTGCTCCCATTGTGGGTTGCGGGGAGCCTGAGGCTTATTGAGAAGTAGCTGGGTAGCACCCCCTCTGCCTTGATAGAGAATTTTAGCCCTCTCTTCTTCTTGTTCATATTCTTCATAAGCTTCCTGAGGAGTGGCTGGCCGAGTCCTATTCACATGGGTAGGTGCCCGCGGAGGGTGCCCATCATTTTTTTGGGGAGTGGCCTCCTGCTCAAGTCTAGGAGGTCTCGGAGGCAATACTTGATAAGGTCACATGGACCTCTCTCGTATCAAAGGGTTATGCCTCTCATACACATCTACTTTGTGCGTGTGAGGGTTTGGAACCTTCGCAGGCACATTGTTATGAAGCAACTCGATTGTTTGACGTTGAATGCACTCTTTGTTAAGCCAAAAAATATGCTCTAACTATTCTTGATCTTGCCGAAGCTGCATAATTTGCGTTTGGCGGGCAGCTTTTTTGGAAAACGCCAAGTCACTTTGTTTCGTCGTCTCTTGTTTTGGAAGCCTAGATGCCTCTCCTATATGTCTACCTCGGTCATGGTGACCCGAGACCTCCATGGGCTACTTCCCTCTGTCGAAGTTGGCTGCATTAACTTGAGGCTGTAGCCTCGATGGGTTATCTTGATACAGGGCAGGCATAGAGGTACATCACTCCCGCACTATGTACTACTCTTGAGGAACGTGGTAGTCATCCTCGTCCTCTCTTTCATATGCATAAAAGGTGCGAGCAGAATTGTCTTGCCCTGCCTGGAAAGTTTGATACTCTAGACACTGTCTAGTATTTCTAACAATAATGCGAGGTAGAGAAGGGAGGACAAAATCCTATGGCCCCTCCGTCTAGCCCCTTTGTTGCTCTAGCACTTCATCGCTAGGCCACCCATAATGGGCTTCTAAGGGAGGTCTCCTGTCTACATTAAGTGCTACATATAGGTTCTCTTCTTGGAAGGACCTATGTTGAGTAGGGGTGCCCCTCAAAGAGGTGCCTCTATAGTCTTGTTCTGTTATGGCATGGTGTGGAATCTCTTGTGGGCCAGGCCACCAAGGTGGGATGGCCAGATCCTCAAGACTATATCAAAGGTGACTTGTCCCCCTTGGTGCACTTTCTGGAGCGCTTGCCATTGATCGGGCTCAGGTACGAGTGAACACCATAGTGATGTGCTCATAAATATGAATATATTTTATCTCTTTTAGGATTTTTTATGCTACACTTAAACAGAAAAGAAACACACAATCAATGCAGTGGTTATCTCGTTTAAAGATTTAAAAGTGTGCCCTAAAATTTGGTTTTAGTGTGTTATGATGTTGTTTTGAAAGCTTTGTGAAAGAAAATTTAAATGCAAAAATGAGGGCTCTTATGACTCCCAAAAAATGGTCGCCCCTTCGATATACCGTTGCCAGACCGATATACCAACCTCTCTATATACCCGCCCTTATGTGAGGGAGACTATAGGTACGTGAGAGCAGATGGTATGTGGAACATAGGTGGTACTAAAGGGGGATCACTCTGTTTATGAAACCTACCATAGAAGACTTATCCTCATGCGGTGGGAATCACCCCCGCTACACTTGGTTAGCTTTCGTCAGGATTTACGTCTAGCAACAGTTGCGATCGGAGTAATGGATGCAATATCTCAAGCTAAAGTGATAATGGAATCCACATTTGGTCTTGTTCAAGGGTTGGGGTTTTACGACCAACGCCTTGTTGTTTTAGTTACCACGTGGTGTGTGGGTTTCCTTTTAAGTTGCATAAATTAAACACACAAGCATTCAAACTCTCCTATGCAAGCAAATAAACAGAGAACATAAAGCAAAGAATTGACAAAAGGTGTTTAAGACCTCTACCTTTTCTCTGCCCAAGTCGGATATCTCTGAATTTCTACTCTGAAATAGTCTAGTGTTGGAGAACTTGGTACCTGTAATCAAAAGAAAAAGCAAATTTAATCAGAAATTTTATCTTAAAAATCAAGGGACACAGGTCCCACCGTTATCGCCACTGAAAGCACGAGGATACAGAAACAAAAAGGAATATGCCACAAGAAAAGAACAAGAAATAACGTATGCAAATTGACACAAGATAAAAGCAATATGAAATATGGTAATCTATTTTATTGATACGCTTTAAAAATTGTGTTACAATATGTCTCCTTCATTTTTAGGGGATAGGAGAGTCAAACGTGTTTCTTGTCACAAGATCCGTGGATAATAATCCTTCTTCCGCGTGCCCACATGTAATATGGGCGGACCAAAACGTCATTGCCACTATTGTATGTGATTATTTGCTCTTTCCTACTCCTCTGCTATTAGAAACCTACGTTCAAAGAAACAGAAAATATTAGTAATACCTACAGACCAAATGAAACATGTATTTCCCAAAGCCTATTGTCAGTGTATGCATGAAAATAATAAAACGAATATCAGATGACCTCTGATTGACCTGAAAATTTTAAATAAGCATAAAAATATCATCAGAAGACCATTGCAAAAATAACAGTCTAAAAATTCCTCACGGATCTATACTCGCTCCAGGGTGGGACGAATAGAACTATGAGAATTGGCCAGAAAGCACCCTATTCAATGTCCTACTTAGGAAGCTCCAAAAGACCTAAAAACTTGGGGTTAGCTAATTGGGGGTTTTTTGGGAAGATCCAGATGCTCATATTTCTCCAATTTTTCCTCTAGAATCTAGATTTTGAAGATGGTATCTACAAGTTAGTGAAAGCGGGAAATAACAATAACCCGGTCAAAAATTATCAAAATGACATGAAAATTGAGCTGTAACCTATTTAAAATATCTAGAATCAAATTAAAAAGAAAAAAACAATAAATATATCATAGATTTATAATCGTCCCCGGGTAGGGTGATTAGCACTATGATAGTTTGGGGAGCGCCCGGGGGCAGGACGCCCACCGATTGAGGCATTGTTTCGGCACCAATCCACTTGGGATGGGTCCAAAAATGGTTATGGGGTGTTTTTAACAAATTTTGTGGATATTTGTGGTCAAAAATAAGGTTTTGGGTACGAATTTGCGCCTCCAATAGTCAGCCAATAACCTCCCTTTCGAATGAGAGATTAAGGATGTAAAAGCACAAATCGCAGTTAGGTATGAAATTGGCAGCACTTCGTTGCTCAAATGCTCCTTCTCTATATATATCTTTTGGGTTGGAAAACTCCCCAATTTATAGATCTTAGGGTCTCTTTGTTTAAATTGTGCATGCGATGGCGCCACTTGAGTTAACTGTCCTATTTTCAGAGAAAAGCTAACTCCCTGATTAAAAAACTTCTTGCATGAGGTTTCTAAAATAAAGACACTCATCATTGAAGTATCTCTTCTTGAATAAAATATTTTCCTTGCAATTGCATGGCCTGAAGCCTCAGTTAACTGGCGGAGTTATCGAGGTTTGACTTTTTTCCAGTCAAATTTTCTATTCGCCTCACCCTGGGGCAAATGCTGCTATTCATCCCTGGGTGGGACGAGTGCCAGTTTTTATTCATCTCGAGGTGGGACGAGCAGAGAGCAAGGTGCCAAAAAGGTACCAAATTGACCTATGACCTCTAAAACTGCTTTTGAAAGTGGTTAAGACCACTGTTTAACCTCTAGGGGCTGCCCTTGGGGCTGTTTGTGTCAATGCGATCAACACTTGTTGTCACATAATCAAATTGGTGCTGTTTTGGTGTCTACACTTTCCTCTATCAAATTCCTTCCATGTTTTTCTGATATCCTTCTCTTGATGAATTACTTTATCTTCTTGTCTTGAACCTATTTGACCTTCTTGCCTTGAACCTATTTGGAATTGAGTCCTACACCATCTTGCAATATGCCCAAAGTTATTGCAATTAAAACACTTAATATTGTAGCCTTTGGATGGTGCCCATGTCCTGAATTATTTCTTGAAGTAATTTCCATATCCATTCCTTTCCTGAACCCTGTATTGTGAAGCTCTATTTTCATGATCATTATTACCATGAATTTTGAATTGTGTAGCTCTAAAAACAAAATGATGTTGCTCATTTCCTTTGCACTGAAAAGCTTTATGACCAATCCTGTTACATGAGAAACAATGTCCCTAAAAACCATACCTTCTTCCTTTGAAGTTTTTTCTAGCAAAATCAAACTTCTTTGATCCATGGATCCTACAATGTATAGCCCTGTGTCCAAATACATTACAAGAAAAACAATATCCTTGAAAAGCCTTTTGTTCATGCCTTGGTTCCTCATACCTTTATTGAACATTATCCTTATGATCATCTCCAACTTGTGCATTGAATTATTGAACCTTATTTGTAGCATATAAAACCTTTTCCTTAGTTTCTTCCTTGCATTTTTCTTCAAGAATTTCTTTTCCCTTTGATCTTGATTCACCTATCTCAAAACAAGAACCAAAATGAATATTTGGAGCCATAGGAACTTTGGAACTTTCCTCACAAATCTTAGGTGCTTCTTTGCTTTCATATTTTAGAACTTCCTTTCCTTTTGAGTGTGATTCCCCAAACCTGAAATATGGGACCTTTGGTGCTTTGGAATATTCCTCTTCTTTCTCTTCATTTGTGTCAAGTAGCAACTTGGCATCCATCTCTATAGCCTCTGAAATACATGTTTCCTTCTTAGTAAAAATATCTTGACCTTTTGAGTCATGTGATGGATCAAACTTATCATGTAGGAAACATCTCAATTATTTTAGATTCTCCTTAACCTCTTGTAGTTGCTCATGGATAACATTGAAGTCTTCCTTTAGATCAACTGAGACATTATCCTCTTGTTTAAATTCTTTTGTTTGGAGTGAATGTTCTTCTTCTACTTCTCTTATTCCATAGAAAAACCCTTCTTCATCTTCACTGTCACTAAGATCATTATAATATTATATAGCAAACAAACTCTCAAGATTTCTTTGACCATGCCTGTTTCCTTGATGTGTCATCTCATCTTCACTATCACTGAAACCATTGCAATATCCTTATCTGTGATTTATTTGACCACACACAAAACATTGTTCTCTTTCACCTTCTATTCCTAGGAATAAATGCTCTTCCTTTTCATCATCTGAATTGTCTCTATCACATGATCTGAGATTCACTTACTTCTACAATGTAGTAAGATTTCTTTACCTTACGAAAAATTTTCTTCTTATCATACCTATTTTGCTTGAGTCTGTCATCTTTTTCATGCTTATGCTTTCCATATTCTTTTCTTCTGTGACCCTATTTTTCATCATAACTAATTTCTTCATGTGGACACTTGTATGCATAGTGACCAAGATCACCACACTTGTAGCACCTGAATTTCCTTATATCTCTAAAATTCCTTGAGTCCTTATTCCTTTTGATGAAGTTATATTCCTCATAATTTTCTAAAACTCTATCTATTTTTGAAACTTTCCCTCATCTCATAAGCTGTGAGAGTACCTTGCAATTCTTCCATTGTTAACTTGTTGATATCCATTATTTATTCTATTTCTAAAACCTTTGCATCATATTTCATGGGAAGTGATCTCAAAAATTTTTGAGTAACTTTTTATTCTTTCATCTCAAAACCTAGGCCTCTCATAGTGTTAGTAATCTCATCAACTCGAAGTAAGAGATTTGCTATATCTTTAGAATATTCCATTTTCAATTCCTCAGATATTTTTCTATGAGTTTGTAGTTTTGCCAAATTTACCTTGGAATCTCCTTCATAAGTATTCCTCAACTTGGTCCACATCTCATTAGCTTAAGTACATACCATGACCTTTGTAAAATTTGTCTCATGTAGCCCACTCAAAATACAATTCATTGCTCTTGCATTGGTCTCAACCAATTTCCTGGTAGTCTTATCTTCCTCAGGATCAACTTCAACCTTATACTCTTTTTCAACCATCTGTCATATCTCATATCCTTGTGATATCAAGTAGTTCTTCATTCTCATGCTCTAGAAAGCATAATTGTTACCATCAAACATTGGAGCCTTATTTGAAGATAATCCTTTCTATGAAGCCATCTGTGTTCTTTGTAGAATCTTTCCTCAAGATTTTAGCCTTTCCTAAGGAACCCACTCTGATACCAATTGAAGAACACAATCTTATACTGAGAGGGGGGGTGAACAATATAAGACCACCTTTTACTTTTTCTTCCAATTCAATATTATGTTATGTAAATATAGTAGTATCAATAGCAGTAATCAAAGCAATGCACATAAACGATACACAATAGATACACCATAATTTATGTGGTTCACCCAATGTGGGCTACTCCATGGAGAAAACATTTTACTAAAACTTTTGCAGTCAATCTCTTTGGGAATCATTCCCAATTACAATGTTTATGGATCTTTGTACAAAGGAGATGTTGGTTCATGGATCTCTTCCATAGGAGAACTCTTTCTCCTTCTGCTCTGGATATGTGATCTTCTAGAAGACTTTGTCTCTCTACTGCACTGACTGGTGGACCTCTCTCCACTTGAAGACTCCTCACTTAGATCTGTCTTCAACTGTGCTGGCTGCTGGATATCTATCCACTAAGACTATCCTCTGTACTCTGTCACATCCAAAGATATATCAATAGGTTCACTAAGAACCTAATCAATAGGGTCACACATAACCTGAACAATAGGCTCACACAGAATCTGCTTAACAAGCTCACACAGAACTTGTCAAATCTGCTCAAGCAAGCTCACCAAGAACTTACCCAATTCTGCTCTAGCAAGCTCACAAAGAACTTGCCCAATTATTCTCTAGCAAGCTCACCAAGAACTTGCCCAAATATGCTCTAGCAAGCTCACCAAGAACTTGCCCAAATCTGCTCTAGCAAAATCACCAAGAACTTGTCCAAATTTTCTCTAGCAATATCACCAAGAACTTGCCCAAATCTACTCTACAAATATTTCCACAAAGCTATCCACAAAGTTGTCCCAAAATTGTCCTCAAATCTATCCCAAAGGCCTTCTAAAAGGCTCAATCAATCATGCTCAAGTAGTACTCAAAATGAACTAAAAAATGAATGCCAATCTCAACACAAATTAACTTCATAGAAGAATAAAGAGAATTCTAAGAGACTCAATATGTTCTAATCTCACTCTCAACCCAAATCAATCTCAACTCAACTCATAGAAGCATAAAGAAAATTTTTAGAGACTCAATATGTTCTAAACTCACTCTCAACCCCAATCAATCTCAACTCAACTCTAATCAACTCATAGAAGCATAAAGAGAATTTTTAGATATTCAATATGTTCTAATCTTACTCTCAACTCAAATCAACCTCAACTCAGTTCAAGTCAACCTCAACTCAACTCAAGTCTTATAGAACCATAAAGAGAATTGTTAGAGACTCAATATGTTCTAACCTTAATCTCAAATCAACATAGAATGATGGAATAGTTTGTTTCATAGAACTTGAACAATCACTTCACACATCACTTGACTAGGCTCAATCAACTCAACTCAACCAATCATCACAAGGGACAACTATTTCTCACACAACCCTAGTCCAAGTATGCATTGACCAACTCAAATATTTTCAACAATGCTCAACCACAAATATCACATAACAATGATACTCATGTTCTTTTCTAACTCAAGTTCTTTTACAACCAATGGGCTTTAATAACAATGCTTATAAAACAAGGTTTAACCTCAACTCTCAAACTAGAAAACCTTGAAGCATTAAACCAATCACTTTCGAAAATGAAACCACAATCAATCTTTTTCTCTCCAATGATATTTCATAAATCAACCACCATAAACAATCAATAGGAGAATGTGCCCATACCTTTTATGAAGATGAAAAAACATCTTTGTAAATCTACCACAATCACAAAATTATTTTGCCAATCTTCACAAGGGTTAGTAGATCACAAAATAATCAACATTACTCCACTTTTCAATAATAATCACCAAGGCCTTTAATTGCACAACTTTCTTATCTCTCCTAAAACCACTTGTACCATAAAAAAAATAAATCAAAACATTGCATAACCTTTTCACTCCCAAAACCACTTATACCATAAAATAAAATAAATCAAAACATTGCATAACCTTTTCACTCCTAAAACCACTTATACCATAAAATAAAATAAATCACAATATTGCATACCTTGTCACCTCATGAAAGAATTAATTCTCTTGAAAAAGAAAAAGGCAAACTTCACTTTTGGAACCCCTTTGAAAAATCAGAAATATCTCTTTACACACACCTTATTTCTCCTTCTAAATAAGTTAGTCAAATAGCCCTCGAAATAAGCTTTCCGACAATATATAATATGCCCCATTTCCAAAATAAATTGAAACCTTTACATATATATATATATGCCAACCTCCATTAATTGCACATAGGTCAGCCCTCAATTAATTTAAACTTAAACTTTAAAATTTAATATCTTCATCACCGAAGGTCCGTTTTCATTGAAAAAAAATTCCACCTTGGATTTTAATAAAAACCCTTTCCACATAAGACCACCATAGTTTTAAATAAAACCTTTTATTTTGCATGCCTTGGTTTTCATAGAAACCTTTTATATATCCATGCTCTCCGAAATAGCATAGATGATTATCTATGAATTGATTTTGCCACCAAAAATCAATGTGATATCAATGATCCATGTGACATCAATGACAACATAAAATTCCTTAAATTAACTCAAATTTCCAACACCATGCCAGACATTGTCTCAAGAAGGTGATCGACCAGAAAGTGAAATCTCAATCATAATTACCAATATTAGATGCAGAAGGGCGTATATATCTCCAACTGGAAGCCATTCTACAAAGCAGAACACACATCTTTAGGTCTTGTCACATCCACAAATTTATCATCAAATGGTAGGGCCTACCAGAAGAAGACGCTAAATGGGAACCTAAAAGTATTTTCTAGACATTTCCAGCTTTGAGGACAAAGCTTTCTAAGGAGAGTCATGCTACGTTCCAAACATAGCCATCGACTATGTTTTTCAAGAAGAATATTTTAAAATATATTGCTTTATTTAATTTAATTTATCATATATCTTATTATCAATTTACTTATCTTCACTTGTGACTTCGCATAGTGCCTTCACGACAGGGATTTACCCTCCTTAAGAGGTATGATTTTTAATTGATTTATTTTTCATTATTTTTGCTGCTGTGTGTGTGAGATTTACACTTGTGAATTCTATGTTAGAATTGTGATAATTGACGACATTATGAAGGAAGCTAAGGAGTAGCCTTGCAAATAGGTCTTAGAGTTGGAGAGGAGAGGGCAATCCTCTAAGGGAGGTCCCAAGTTCAAATCTCCAACCTATGAAAAAATTGAATTAGGTACCCAAAATCCAATTGATAATGTTTGTGCCGGCAAGGCTGGGCATGACTCCCGGGTGACTTTGATGGTGTAGAACCCCTTGGTCGTGGTCTCTCAGGCCAAGGCAGCCCTGCAAGGGATTTTTCGCTTAAAAAAAAATGTCTTAGTCAAGAACTTTATTCTTGAGAAAATAGATTGATAGAAGTCAAAAATCTCTAGGAGTGATTTTATATTTTCTTTTTAAAGATTTTTCTTAGCCTTGTTTCAAGAGCAAAGATAAGATATATAATCCTAAGAGAAGCATGACTCTTTCTTATCCATAGGTATGAAGGCTTTGCACATAAAAATGTAAATCTATATTTAGTACCAATTTTAGGTTAGGTTGTATGGGTTGCCCATCCATTTTAGAAAATGGACACCTTTAAGGCAATAAATGGATATAAACCAATCATTCTTAAGTATGGAAGTAAGTTGTAGACCCAAACCATGGATTATGAAAACATATATTTTTGATGTAGAAGATGTAATAAGGTGGGACATATTGAGATATCATGCCTTGAAAAGGGTCCAACAAAAACTTATGTAGAAAAATGCTAGAGAAAATTAAAAATAAACGGTAGAGATCATTTAGATGGTTTTCAAATTCCAAAAAATAGGTCTAAAAAGATGAAATTAAATAAACGGTAGAGATCATTTAGAAAGGAAATTGGAATAAATATCAATTCGTTTAAGATTTTATCTTATGTAGAAAAAGTAGATCAGAGAACATGGTACAACAGGATTAGAATATTAACAAGGAATCATCTATTTAGAATGGTCCTTATTAAAGGATGAAAATTCTTGTTGAACCTAAGGAATGTACCTCATCAAATTTTGAAGACTCTCTTGAAGTACCATGCACTATTTAAGAGAAGAAAAGTGGTAGAGAAAATGCAGTGTTAGATGTTAATACCTCTACCATTAATAAAAAAATATAAAATAATGAGTAGGAGAAGTCAAAAGCTTCTAAGGCAGAGCTAGGAGAGGATAAATATAATGAAAAGGAAAGTTGGGAAAGAATATTTAGGAATAGAATAATAAGGTTTACTCTTTATAAGACAAGGCAAAAAGAGAAAAATTTCAAATTATCATGTGAGAGCTAGGGAATCAAAAGTAAATATAGAGAAAGGAACACAATCTAAGTTAGTTGAAACTCTCTTTACCAAACAACAAAATGATCTTGGTAATTTGCAGACAGGGCCAACAACCCCTAATGAGACATGATTATTGTCTCATGGAATATAAGGGGTGTTAATACCCCCTCAAAGAAGAGGTGTATCAAGGACCTTTGTTTGAGTAATAAGCCTAATATTCTTTTTATCAATGAAACTAAAATAATAAAGGAAGAAGTTTCCAAAACTATGAAAGCAATATGGGTGAGATATGAATGGGATGTTGTGGATTTAGGAGTGGCAGGGGGAATTCTAACATGTTGGAATCAAGTTATAACCTTCTATAAAACCATTCATAAAACTAGGCAGTAGATAACCTCATTAGTCACATGTTACTTTGTAGATATTTGGTTCATCCTCATCAATGTATATGGACCTACAACTTAGTTAGGCAAATCAAAATATTAGAATGATATTGAAGCCTTTATGAGAAGTAAAGACCAAGAACTTGTTTCATGATCATAGGATATTTTAATGCCATAAACAAGCTAGATGATAAATTTAGAGGAATTTTCTACGTTAAATAAACGAGTGTAAGTCGAAAGTGAATGCAATTGGAAGTGAACACAAGCTAGGAGTGAGTGTAGTTAGAGTGTGAGACAAGAACGAGGAGGAAGCAAGAAGTAGAAAACAAAGTGTGATCAAGGAACAAGTGTCACTTCTTGTTCCAAATATTAGGAGAATTTAAAGGATTCAATTGAAGAAAATTCAAAAAATTACTAAAGCAAAGGAAAATTGGGAAAAAGAAGAGACAAGGATAATTGTGATCCAAGAGGGAGTGCAAGTCAGAAGCAAGTGCAAGCCAAGAGTGATTGTGAGGCAGAAGAGAGTGAAAGTTGAGAGCGAGTGCAAGCTGAGGGTGAGTGTGAACCAAGAGGGAGTGTAAGTTGGGATTTAGTCATGGTGAAAGAGTGATGAGTTAATTTGGAGTGCATCAATGCATCAAACCCTTACCATGAATGCATTGATTATTATTTCTAAAAAAATTACTGAAGCAAAGGAACATAAAAAAGAAGAGCCAAGGGCAATTATGAGCCAGGAGTGAGTGCAATGTAGGAGAGAGTGTGAGTTGAAAGTGAATGTGAGTTGAGAGGGAGTGAAAACCAAGAGGGAGTGCAAGCCAAGAGTGAGCTCCATTAGATAATATGGAAGGAAAATCATAATTGAAATCCCTCATAGGAAGTCAGGATGCCCTAATTGGAAGTATGAAGGTCCAAGTTGGAGATAAGTGGAAGAGAAAATAAATGGCAAGTTCAATCTAAGTAGAGTGCATAAATGCATCAAACCCTTACCATGAATGCATTGAATATTATTTCTAAAAAAATATTTAAGGAAAGGAACATAAAAATAAGAAGAGACAAGGACAATTGTGAGCCAGGTTTGAGTGCAAGTTGGTAGTGAATGCAAGGTAGGAGAGAGTGTAAGTCAAAAGTGAATGCGAGTTGAGAGGGAATGAAAACCAAGAGGGAGTGCAAGCCAAGAGTAAGCTCCATTAGCTAATATGGAAGGAAAATCATATTTGAAATCCCTCATAGGAAGTCAGGATGCCCTAATTGGAAGTATGGAGGCCCAAGTTGGAGATAAGCAGAAGAGAAAATAAATGGCAAGTTTGATCTAGGTAGGAGATATTTCACCAGAAGTAAGTATCAAGGATGAGATGATTGAGCATGATATAATGGTTCTTAAAAGTAGAGGGTTAATATGTAAGTTCCATAGATCATGGTCAAGGTTTTGGAAGATTCAAAATTAGATCAAGTGGAAATGGGGATTGAATTCAAATTACTCTATGACTTTTCTTCCTAAAGGTTATTTCATCATAATATTTTTGAGTTTAAAAATTAAGGATTAAATAATGGTTGGTGGCCCATATTTTAGGGGAAAAGAAGCACTTTATTTGAGACCATGGAATAAATTTTTTTGTTGAGACAAAAACTATTAAGAAGCTTCCAATATGGGTTAAGCTTTTTGGACTTTTATATTAGCTTATAAATAAATATATTTTGAATAATATTGGAAATACCCTAGGGGAATTCATAAAGAAAGGACTAACTACTAAGGAGTGAAAGCATGTTATATATACTTGAATATGTGTTGCTATGGATATTTTAAAACCTTTGCCACAATCCATTAAGATTAGATTTGAATCAAGAGAATGCGATCAAGAAGTAGATTATGAAAATATCACATTTTGTTGCCACAATTGTTATGATATTGAACACATGGCAAGAGTTTACAAAGTGAAAAATATGAAGAAAGAGAAACAATTCTAGCCATGAGATAATCTTCAAGACAAAGCAAGGAAATCATACAACAATATAATCTAGATTAAATCAAGGATATTCCACTCCAAAATATGAGGAAAATAAATCTAATCTACAGTATCATTTGGCAAGCTCAAAAGGAATTAAAGGTGCAAAAGAAGATGTGGACATAAATCCTAAAACAAATATGACAAAAGAGGTCAAGTTTATTTCAAGTAAATCATATTTTTCCTTAAGTAGTATAGAATCCTCTCCATGTAATAAAAGTGAAAGTGGTGATGATGTTATCCCTTGCAATTTAAGGATTCAAGAGTAGCATAATAAAGAAATGAGGATGGAGGAAATCCATAACAATTTAGGGTTTTTAGGGCATAATAATAAGGTAATTACTATAGAAGAGCATCCTTGCACTTTAGGGTTTCCAAGGCAACATAAAAAAGATTGTGCTTTTGAGGTTATTCCTTGCTCTTCAGATACTTATGAACAAGGCAAACCTAAACATGATAAGTCTTACTATGAGTAGTGTGAGAAGATTGAAGAGATTGATGAAGATGAAAGTATTTCTAGGAATGAAAAAAGAGAGGAAGACCCAAGAAGAAAAAACAAAGAGAAAAAGAAACCCATATGGATATTGATATGAGAAAACAAAAACAAATATCACAAGTGTTAACAAGAAGTGAGGCTAAACCTACAAATAAAAACAAAAAATAACAATGAAAATAATATCTTGGAATATTAGGGGAATGAATAAGAACCTTAAAAAAAGGTATGTATAGATATAGAATTTGGGAAACAAATATTTTATCCATTTGAAGTGTTGAATTTCATCTTGACGTAATTTAAATTTTAGAAGATATTTGATATAAAAAGAGTTGATTGTGAAAACTTAGTAGTTTAAGCAAAATGGAGAATATCTTTGATAGAAAGGCAAATGAATAATATATTTGATAGAAATGCAAATGAATAATATCTTTTATAGAAAGGCAATGTCAGATATTCTTCAATTAACTTGTTAGAAATGTAATGAGAGCAATGCAATGTATTATTTTTGTAATGGGAGTGGCTCTCAATAGAAGCCACACACAAATTTAAATAAATAAATAAAAATTAGAGGAATTAGGAAAATAACCCAAAGTACGAGAAATTTCCCAGTTTTTATTCAAAACAATAATCTATGGGAGGTGTAGTTTGAAGAGGACAACTATGCTTATACTAACAACATGATAGGATAAAACTTAATAGCAGAAAAATTAGACAGATGCATACTCTCATATCATTGTCTAGACAAATGGACTTGTGCCGAAATTAATACGTTGATAAGGATTAGTTCAAATAGTTGGCCAATACAAATTAAAATGGTGGTAAGTGAATTAAAAAAAGATCATATTCTCAATATGAGCATATGTGGGAATACCATCCTTAATTTATTTATATGATAGCACAAACATGAATTTTTTTAGGAAATGGTGGGTTGTATTCACTTCCATAACAAATTAAATCAATGACATCTTGATTAAAATAATGGAACAAGAAAATTTCAAAAATAATTTAGAGAAGAAAAAAGAACTAAAAGATAAATTTTTCAAAATTCCAAATGTGAGCATAACAATCCAAAGTTTGGAGGAAAGGAAGTTGCTTAGTTGATATCACAATATTTTGAGTAAGGAAAAAAATTGAAGAAAAAATCGAGATAAACATGGTTAAAGGATATAAAAACACAAAGTTTTTTCATAATCAGAATATATAATTAATAGAGTTAAATTAGTAAAAGGGGTTTGGATTGAATACTAGAGAAAAATAAAAAAGGAGACAATTTTTTTACAAGAATATTTTAGGATAAAATGAGATTGAAGTTCTTAATAATAAACTACTACATGAAGTGCCCTCAATTATAACAAATGAAGAAAATAATAAATTTATGGAGGCTATTACTCTAGAAGAATTTCATTTAGTTCTTTATTATTTTGATAAGGATAAATTCCTAGGTCTAGATGGGCTCTCAATAATATTTTATCAACATAACTGGGAAATCGAGAAGGATTTGAAACAGTCTAGGGTAAAATAATACATACCTTATAAAAATGCAACTTATTTTAACCAAATTCCCAAAAAAAGGATGTATAATTGTTTGATTCATTTAGGACCATAAGCCTATATAATATAGTAAATAAGTTAATCTCCAAAGTTATGGGAAATTGATTAAGACCACTATTAGACAGAATTGTCAAAGGATTCTAAATGGGATCATAGTAGCTCATGAAGTAATTCATTGAACAACTTCAATAAAGGAGAGAGAAATTTGGGAGTTGAATAACTCGAGAATAAGCAACAAGAAGCAAATATAATGTAAAGAACCAACAAAACAAGAATACCAAAGAATATAGAGAGATATTTGGAACAACTTGAGCATTCCTAAAGTTAAAATGTTTGTTTAGTTAGTAGGTCATATAAATTTTTTTATCTTGGAATAACCTTATGAAAAGGGATTTTCATGGCCCCTCACAATGTGTTTTACATAAAAAGGAGGAGAGTATAGATCATCTCTTGGTACACTGCTCAATAGTCTGGAAACAATGGCAATGGATTCTTAATATATTTGGTAAATGCATGGTGATGAATAGAAAAATTGAAGAATGGTTAAAGCAATGAAATAAAACTTTTATAAGTGAGAATTTACAGACAATCTATCATATATCAAAATATACAATGCTTTGGACTATATGGCTAGAAAGGAATAGAAGAATATTTAAAGAAAAGGAAATTAGTTTAGAGGTAATGAAAATGAAGATTTTTTTAGCCATAGAGGATTCTAAACTAATCATATCAACTCACCCACTTACTAATTTTGAAGTAGAGAGTCTTGATAGATGGATTCAAGTCATCAAATGGAATTATGATGTTGGGTACATGAGAAACAAAAAGAAGGCAAATAATATAAAGTGGAAACCACCAAAACTAGATATAGTCAAATTAATTTTTTATGAAGCATCTAAAGGAAATCTAGGACTAGGAGAAGGAGGAATAATTAGAATTAATATGGGAAATATTTTTTCTCATTATGCTTTCAATAGTGGATTTAAGACAAATAATGAAGTTCAAGCTTGAGAGGCTTTGGAAGTGTTAAAAATAAGCAAACAAATGAAATGTAATAGAGTATGTATGGAAGGTGATTCATTATTAGTAATAAATGTGATTTTGAGAAAAAGCAAAGGCTTCATGGAACATATAAGAAATAATTGTGGAAATAAATGTGTAGATAGGGTAACCAATAGAAGGGTTTTAATTTAGGATCAAGGAGTTAAATTTTCTTTTCCATGGTTAGAGGAAGTAGTAATTTTAGTTGTAGCTAATAAGAAAATGTTGGTTGCCTAAATAAAATAATGATTAAGATTTACTTTAATATTTTTATTGGTAATATTTGTTATATTTTATAATAGTAATAAGTTTTTATATAATTTTTTTATTATAATTCTTGTGGTTGCACTTATGCTGAGGAAAGAAACTAGTAATACACATATGGTAAAGCGGACTATGATTGCATGAAGTGTTGGAAATATTACTCTACTAAGATGCACGACATAAATAGTAGAGGTGAAGTTTTGATATTGTGAAGGATGCTACAAGAAAATTTCAAGGAGGATGCAAAGTTTTTTGTGTAGATACCTAAAACACATAATTTTTGGGAGACTACCTAAATGGACTCATTTTAGACCACATAACCCACCTTGGGAAGCCTTAGGTCTAAAAAATAGTTTTCACCACTTAAATGGGTATAATTCCCCATAAAAAATTGGCCATCTTGATCCTAGATGACCTCCAAACCATGGTCGTCTTGACCCAAGATGATAACAAAAATAAAGTTTAAAAATAAAAAGACACATAACTGGCAGCCAAAACTACTAGTTAACCCCGCGTGTGATCTCACAAAAAATATTAAGCACCCCACATGGGCCAAAATAAAAAAAACACATGCAAAGATCAATCACATGGAATTCTAGAGATAAGCATCTACTTTTCTAAATGTAGACTGCCTCTTTGCTTTTTCATGTAGGGTGCTTGTGCCATTAGTAGATTCCACCTAAGAAGTCTATAAATTGGCACTCACCCCTCAATTGAAAAGATACAAAGTTCAAGATTTTATGTGATGAAGTGCTACCGTTTTTTATCTTCCAAGCTCACTACTAAGATCATGCTAATGGATTGCTACAAGGGATTGAAAGTCATGCTCCTATATTACAAATAATCAAACATCTCTACTTTAGATCTGATCCAGTCCATCAAGTTTCTTCTACACGTGCAACAATCCATCGATAGTGATCATATTGACAAGCATAATAGTTTGTTCCCAAGCTACCCGGACCTGGTTACAAATAAAATCAAGCCTATGATAATGATTGTCTCAACTTGAGATGGTCTGTAGGCCTAGCCATATCGACCAGAGATGATCTCAAATAGACTATGATTTTTCTTAATTTTTGTTTAGAGTAGTTCAAATCTGCTTTTCTTATGCTTTTTGCACTAGTTTACATTTATTTCATGCATCTGCTTTCTTTCTATTTTAGCATTTATCATTTTTAATATGAGTCCAACCTCTATGGGCCCTACATATGCTTTTGATATGTTTCCTATTTCTTTGTGTGTTAATAACAAGATTCTACGATGAAAAATATTCCAGGATTTGCATCCAATCAGAAGCAACGGTCACAGAAAACTCACTTCCAAATGAATTACGTTAGCAAGGAGATCATTTATAGTACACCTAGATATTTTATTATAATAATTGTATCATTGATAGCATCCCCTCAGAGGGGATCTGATTGCAACACATTGAAAAAATAAATTTCAAATATAAAGAGGGCTCCATCTTTTATTGTTTTATCATCGTGTTTCAATTATATATATTGCTATCTTTACTTTATTATTGGTGCACAATTTCCCTACTTTAAGATGGAAATCACAATGGGACCTTGTCCCATTTTTAGCTTTTTGATTGATTACTGGTAAATTTTGCTTTTACAAGTACATAATCATAACCATCTCAAGTCGAGACAACCCCTATACTGTAGTCATCGCAAGTCAAGATGGCCCCAAAGTAGAAGAAAAAATAGTAACAAAATGACAAATATTCTACAAATGTAGGCTTTCACGACAAGTTTTGCTATCTCTCTCTTTTTTATTTCTAAAAATACAAGTAGAAAATATAGATTTAAAGCATTTGCAAATATTTTTTTGGTTTTAAACAATTAGACAACAATTATCTCAAGTCAAGATGGTCTTTGTCTGTGATCGTCTTAGGTTGAGACGATCTTTGTCTTCAGCCATCTCAAGTAGAGATGGTCTCTGTTTGTAACCATATTAGTATGAGATGGTCTCTGTCTACATTTGTCTGTCTTGTTTCCTACTCAAAGGTTGAATATCATATAGGATTTTCTAAATATTAAATGTACATTTTGTATTTAGTGAAAGATATTTTGTATGCTCTCTATTTCCTTTTTGCAAACAGTTTAAAATGAACCCATACACTCATGAGGCAATATAACCAATTAGTTGGATTTCATCACCAATTACTAACAATAATCATGCAATGTGAGCATTCATCTCCCACCGCATATTGGCCCCTTTACAAACCATATTAGCCCTCGTGAATGGCTTTTTGAACTTCATCATTGAAAAGTCCCCTACTCTTGGGTGCGTCCTGAGGTAGGTTAGGATTAGACATCCCTTAACCACAAGGATAAATAATAAGTGGAATGTAGTTATCACTATTTTCCAAGAATTCCCGAGTGTGAAGGGAAATTTGCATTTCAATTGGTACCGAGACTTAGATAGGACAACCTCTTTTGGGAGGTAAATTATTTCCTTAGGATACCCAACAACAAAAACCAACATCCTAGGAAGCCATTTTTTATCATTTGTGTTGCATTCCTCGATAGGGGGGTGTGCACAAACTACCTTTCATAGTTTTCATTTCATTTAACTATTAGTTATCATAGAAATAGGATTTTAAACCAAAAACACACAAAAAAACATAAAAATAAAAAACACAAAAAAAATTGTTTTCTTGCTTAATTGTTTTTTTACTGTTTGCATAGTTTAGATTATGGTAACAAGACTATTAGGAATCTATTAATTTTTAGAAACCTACTATTAAAACAAATCTCACTCATAAAAAATACTATAAAATAACTGAAAGACATCAAATAACATAATAACACTATGTAGAAAGTAATTGCATAATTGAAACAATCTCACAAATAACTCAGAATCGTAGGCCTCTTCGAGGAGGCAACCTCCTTCAATATTTCATTAACTTGCAAAAAGATACATTCATACATGGCTCCATGTTTTTTAAAGAGAAACTCCATGCAACCCTACCCTAAGGCTCAAGAGTTGGCTTACATGCAAAATGCTACTCAAGCTAGAATCTTCTACCAAACATTGGTTACAATCTTGATAATGGTTACATGAAATGGTCCCACTTGGCTAGGTGCCTTACTTGCCACATACATTACAAAATATTACAAAATAACATTATATATGGAATCCCCCATGTTGGAAGTGGGTCATTACATAAGAAAATGATAATTACAAAATAATTTTAGGATGGGATCCTAACATGTCCTTCCTCTTCAAAAAGTTTTTTTCTCAAAGTTGAATATGAGAAAAATGGTGCTAGAGCTGGTGGAGAGACTCCTATTTATCATCTTCGGGTTGGATTCCATACTACTAAAAAATGACCTCAATAATGGTGTGGTTAATAAGAGTGTGAGTTTGATGATCCAATAACTATTTAGGCTTGAGCAAGATAGAACCTTCTTTATCCAATTCTAGGAGTGCCGATTGAACCTGTACCTGAGTGCCCACAACCTTCTTGAGAAAGGAGATATGAAAAATAGGAAGGAGCTTGGATTTAGGTGGGAGAGCAAATTTGTAAGCTATGGCACTAATCCACACCTAGTAGGGCCCATAGTATTTCACAACAAGTTTTTGGTACTTGTTGTGGCTGATCCACAACACACCCCAAAATTGGGGACCCACATTTTTTGCATGCTTTCAAAGAAGATCTCAGTGACCCAGATGCTAAAAATCAAGAAAAAGGCAAAATTGCACAAGGATGAAAAAGTGTCGCGAAATCGCGACATGTCGCAAAATCGCGGCCAAAAATGAAAAAGTGTCACGAAATCACGACAGGTTGCTCCGTCGCTACCAGAAAATGAAAAGTGTCACAAAATCGTGACATGTCGCAAAATCGCGAGCGAAAATGAGAAAGCGTAGCGAAATCGCGACATGTCGCAAAATCACGGGTGAAAATGAGAAAACGTCGTGAAATCGTGACATGTCGCAAAATCACGGGCGAAAATGAGAAAGCGTAGCGAAATCGTGACATGTAGCAAAATCACGGTCAACGCAGTCAACGGCAACAGCTAGGGGTACAAAGCGAGAAAACATCGTGAAATCACAAAAACGGAAGAGTGGCGGAAAACATCACGAAATCGTGACAGGTAGCAACTAAGGTGCACGAAGTGAAAAAACGTCACGATATCACGACAGCATGCAGCAAAGGTGCCCGAAGTGGAAAAACGTCGCGATTTCGTGACAGGTTGCAGCGAAGGTGTACGGAGCGAAGAGGCGTAGCGAAATCGCGACATGTCACGTTTTTGCGGCCAAAAGCAGCAAAGCAGCCCGAAATAGAAAAGCGTCGTGATTTCACGACGGTAAGCTGGCAAATGGTACGAAACAGAAAAGTGTCACGATTTCGCGATAGAAAGTCGCAAGACAACTCGAAATAGAAAAGTGTCACGATTTCGCGACAGGTTGCAGCCCAGCTGTACGGAACGAAAGAGGCGTAGCGATATCGCGACAAAAATCAGCGAAGGCATACCAAGTGAAAAAGCGTCGCGATTTCACGACAGAAAGCCACAGGATACTCCGAATGAAAAATCGTCGCGATTTCGCGACAAGAGGCAGCCGAAGGCGTACGGACATGGAAAGCGTCGCGATTTCGTGACATGTCACGATTTCGCGACATGTCGCATTTTCGCTGGGCATAATGGCAGAAAGGCTGCTGACAGGAAAATGTCGCGATATCGCGACATGTCGCGATTTCGTGACATGTCACGTTTTCGCGGCCAGGAAGACGGACAAAGCTGCATGCTATTTTTGGTCGCGATTTACAGGGAGCCGTTACGAAACATGCAAAAAAGTGTGGAACACGTGGCGTACAGGCTGCAGAAGCGTTACAGAGAAGATCAAACGTCTCAATGTCGGGCATAAGGCCAAAACACACACAGTCAAAGAATATGAAACGATGCGATCTGGAAGATGAAGCGAAGCGTCACAGGCCGAAACAGAAAGCATTGCCAAGCTTTAAAAGCAGAAGCACAGGACAGATACGGGGGTCGAAAACCGCTGGAGCAGAGTTGCAGTGCTAGAGGCCAGAGGGTCATTCTGGGCCTGCTTTGGGGCTGTTTTCTTCCTTTTTCTGGTTTTGAGAAAACCAGAGATGCTGCCATTGTAACTTGACATATTATTAATGCAGAGTGTTCAGAAATTTGCATCTTGTTGGCAAGAAAGAAGGAGTTATTTTCTGCATGCATGTTTTAATATTTATCATTCCCTTTTTCGATTTCTAGGCTTATAGATGAAGTTTAATGCAAGTTCTCTTGGTTGCTTCATGCGAATGTCTAAATCTAAAAAATAATGATAAACCCCGAGAGACTAGCACTTAACTTATCCGAATTGTGCGGATTTTGCAGGTTCAATAGGTTAGGTTGCATGCATGGAAAACTCACATCTTCGGTTTTGCCAGGACGGGATGGCATCAAACTGAATGCAATTTTTAATTTCTTTTCTTTTACATTTTATTTTCTTTTGCTGTATTTTATTTTTCAGAAGCTCCAATTTTATTTTCAAGCATTGAAATAAAATAAAAATAAATAAAAAAAACTTCAAAATCCATAAATAATTCCATCATTTATGGCATTTCATCAAATTTCACTTTGAAGTCACAACATGGTCATATAAAGATCAAATCACATTTGCTTCATTCGGGTTCAATGAACAATCATTTACGGTTTCACGGTAAAATAAATCACAGTGCCCCTTGTTTTCGGTTACTTGCAACCACTAAGGTGTTCCAAGCATTTTAATATCTTTATTTGAGATTATTAATACACATATGGAGAATGCTCACATAACAGGAACCTTGGAGAAGTTACATGTTTAATTTCTTTGCAAGCGAGAGGATTTAGAACCCAAATCCTATCGGAGAGTGTGTTTTCACAATCGGGTGAAAATACCACTCAACAGATTGGCGCTAGAAGGAGGGCATGAAAAGGGTTTATTTTATCGTGATTTTAGATGCTACGGGTTTTTAATTGTTTAAGAGCTTTACATTGCTAAATATTTCAAGTCCATTTTATTAGCATCTTCGGCCTCTAACACCACTCAACGGATTGGTGCTGGAGGGCCGAACGGGTTTATTTTAGTGTTATTTAAATTTAAATTTTTATGCTTTAATTCTCTAACACTCAGCAAACTGTAAAAAGGACGGCCTGAATTTATTTACTTGTTCTATTTTAAATTCGGGTATCTTGTAATATTTTTCTGATTGTTCATACAGAATTAAAGTGATTTGATTTAATTTTGAAAATTTTGGTCTCATGCAATTACTTGACATTTGATTTTAATAAATACATCTCTTAGTTAATGCTAATTTGATTTTTGTTTATAAATTGCAGGTTGAATATTCAACAGATTTGGTTCTGAAATTACAGTTTCACTAATGGCAACACTTGAGGAACAAATGGTATTCCTGAGAGCTGAAATAACATCTCTAAGAGAAAGAATGGTATCTATGATAGATGATCATTATGAGGGTTTATCTATACTTGTGGTACCCTATCAAATTCCTAAAATGTTATTGGATTTTTTACGGTGTTTTAATCAAGAGGTGCCACTAGGATACTTGCAAAAACTGCATGTCTACAAGGATACATTATATAAATTCCAGATTTTTTATGAGGAGGTAGCTTGTAAGTTATTTGCATATATTTTGGATGATAGACCATTCTTTTGGTATAGCCAACTACCCATGGAGGTTAGGACTTCTTGGATACAACTAGAAGCAGCCTATCTTAATCATTTTGGTAATCGAGTCGACTTAGAAATATTGAAAAATCGGTTTACCTCCATATGTAAAGAGTCTAATGAATCCTTGAGTCAATTCAATGGAAGATTTCATGAGTTGCACTCCCAAATGTGGGAAAATTTTAACACATTAGAAGAGGAAGCCATGGAAGTATACCTAGGAGCCATACACCCCACACTTGCTTCACTCATTGAAGAAAAACTGAGTGGTTTGTCCCTAGAGAAAATCCATGAGGTCTTAGAAGAGATAGAACGACAAGGTCTTGAAGAAGAAAAGGCACAACATGCTCACATAAGAGATTGTCCTTCTAAAGATATTGATGCCAACCTACACCAACCATCAAACATAGCACCCTCCACTCAAATGATACCTAAGGTGAATGATCAAGGGGATAAATTTGAATACCCAAATTTTATGACCACCTTAGATGTAGCCCAAGAGGAGGTGCAAATCGCTAAGACAACATCCACTAGTGAGGATCATGTAGAGATACACGATTATCTAGATGAAGGGATTCTAAATTCAACAATGTTTGATATATGTGATAAGATGGAACCTGCCATGGAGTTAAATAAAATGGTTGAAAGTGAAATGGAAAGAAAATTAATAAATGAATTTGAAGACATGATAGAGTTTCACCACTTGTTCTTGGAAGATACTATTGATGAGATGTGTAAAATTAAAGATCAAGAAATTCTTCACCCTCCAAATTATGATAAAATTGAATCATGGGTTACTAATTTGGATTATGATCGCCTTACAAATTTGAATTCAAGAAATAACCCATTTTTGGAAATAATTGAACCATCTAAGGAAGGTGAAGATGAATTTGATGAGAAATACATTGATGAATTGGAAGATGTTGAAGAAGTAGTTGAACGTCACCACTTGATTTTGAAAGAAGATTATTATGATGCTTGGAAGAAGTGGGAAGATTTCACTCATTCCAAAACTACTAATGAAACTTGTGTGCCCATTGATATACAGGACAACATAATCGCCTACTCAAAGGAAGACTTTACAACTCCTGTACAATTTGAGGATGTTTTGGAAGAAAGTTTAAAATCTCATCAAATTTTGAAAGATCATGATGATCCTATTGCCAAGGACAAAGAAGAAAATGAATGGATGAATGAATCAAAAGATCATGTCACAAATACCATGGAGTTTCATCTCACAGATTTGGATGACAATTTTCACAATGGTTGGGGGAGATATGATAATGCATTCTTTTCTCACATCTCTATGGATGAAACTCATATTTCACTTGATATGCAGGATGTTGAACCTTCTACATCATACGAAGACCTCATATTCACAGGATTTGAAAAGGTGACAAAATTCGATCATGTTGAATATAAATTCATTGAAAGTATGGATGCAAGTTTGCATGATGATTTTGAGGATTCAAATGAGGAGATACCATGGATAGTGAACAAAGAATTAGAACCAAATGATAAAGAGATTGATCAATTGGAAGCGACTCAAATGAAGGATCATCAAGATGAGTCATGGGACATACACTTTGACCAAAAACATTTGAGGGTTGAAAATTTGCATGACCATGTTTTGAATTTGATTGATAGTTGTGATGAAATGTCATTAAAGGTAAATGAAAAACAAGGTATAATTTTTAATCACACCTTTAATAACATTGTTTTAATGAATGGAAAAGAAGTTGATGCACTTGAATTGTTGAATCAAATTCATCAACAATTGCTAATCGAATCTAGGATAAAAAGTTTTTATGATCCTAATTTAGTAAATATCCTAGATGCTTGTAAATTGTTGCACAAATTTGATTGGCCTATAAATTTGGAAAATGATTTGGCTTTGAAATTTGTAGAAATAGGCTACTACTTACAAAATTGCATATTTGAAAAGAATAGCCTAATTCTAAATCAAGGAGGGAATTATGAAGTTTACATTTTAAAGAATAGACATGATAAAATTGAAAATCATTTATTGTCTAATCATTTTAGTAATTTGATGCTCACCTATGGGAGTATTATTGGAACTAAATCAAATTGGTATGGTGAGCATGGCAAGTGGAAATTTGTTGCATTGTTTGGTCTGGTCTTGTTTGTGTTGGATTCCCACAACATTTGGTATGCATATCATGTTATATTTTTGTTGAAATGTTCTAACCATGTGTGGGATCCAGGAAAGTGATAAGCCAAGCTTTGCATCATCTTGTATTATAGTGTACATTTGTATATAGATTTTGGTTTTTGGTTTTTGGTTTGTGTTTTCAAATTTTCATTTTTGGGATTGCAGTTTGGTTTTGGATTGAATAAGTTTTAATTTAAATTTGTGTGTTTATTTGACATTTTTGTTTGTTTATATAAAAAAAAAAAAAATGAATGATGAAAAAGTTGCCTTGAGATGCTAACTTATGTTCTAGATCGGGAGAATATGAAACATTGGAATTGTCTTGTAAAAGCTCCACAAGTAACACAAACAATTTAATAATATCGTTTGAAACTTGTGATGCATGAAGTAGTCAGTTTTATATGGCAATATTTCATCTGCATTTCAAAAGACAATGCATTCATATTACATCTCACTTTGCACATACATGCCATCTTAGTTGCATATGCATTTCAAATACAAATCATTAAAGTGTGTCAAATCCTCTTAAGGTTATGCTATCACATAAATAAGAAGAAAATCCTAAGGTTGGGAACTGAGCCTTGAGATATCTAGAACCAAGCACACTTTATACACATTAAAAAGGATCTTGAGCAAAATGATCAAAACCTTGCTTGGAAGAAAAGGTTGGGCGAAAGAAGTATTTCATGTCTATCCTATTTATGCAGCATGATCCTTAAGATAGTGGTTTTGACCACTTCCATAAAGCTTAAAGCCTAAAATCAGAGTAGTAAGGATAGGGTCAAATCCTCATCGAACTTAGGTTGAGGATCCAACTCCCCAAAGCTTTGATTTGACCTACATGGAGTAGTAAGGATAGGGCATAAATTCTCATCTCGCTTAGGTTGAGAATCTAATTCCCCAAAGCTCCTATGTCTCATTTCATGTTAAATCTTGGATTGGAAGGATCGTACTACTTGTCCTCTGCAAAGGATGGGTAGTCATCCCCAAGGTCCAAGCAACAAAATTAATATTCTCCATTTACATCTAAAGTTTGGATTGGAAGGATCGTACTACATGTCCCTAGCAAGGATGGGTAGTCATCCCTAAGGTCCAAGAAGTAAAAAAATAAAATTTTCCCATCTCATCTTTATATTGGATTGGAAGGATCGTACTACTTGTCCTCTGCAAAGGATGGGTAGTCATCCCCAAGGTCCAAAGAAATGAGGATAAGTCTTGGATTATGGGGTTAAGTATGCCCATGCATGGCAACATGTCTTGTCTAAAAAACAAGACCACTGATTGTTCAAAGGGTTAGACTAGCATGACCATTTCTTTCATAATTGGTTAAATTATTTTGCTCAAAGTGAGGTAATGAACTCTAAATCAGAATAGTAAGGATAGGGTTAAACTCCCATCTTGGTTAGGTTGGGAGTCTGATTCCCCAAAGTTCTGATTTCACATTCACTTGCACATGGGTTCAAGATAGTAGGGACTCATAACCAACTTTGGGATATAATAAAACAATTCATATAGTTGATCCTAAGAGGGTTTGATAATCTTGAATGTTTGTGTATGATACTAGAAGAAAGACTATGCCTTTTATAAAAGCAAAATCGCTTAGCATATTTATTAGATTACACAAGTCATTCATAATCTCACATATGCATTCATGTAAAACTGACGATGGAATGTTGATCAATTTCAAACGATAGGGAATGAAACACATTGCACACATCGAGCTGATACTTAATGATTCTGATGATGCATGTATTTTTGATCTATGGGCATTCGTTTATATTTCTTATGTGCTAATGCTGGTTTCCAAGTTTGTAGACTTCCAGGTTGGGTTCTCACAAAATGCTCAGGAGCATTTGACAGCAGAGTCGCCATTTGTTGTGGCTGATCCACAACACACCCCAAAATTGGGGACCCACCTTTTTTGCATGCTTTCAAAGAAGATCTCAGTGACCCAGATGCTAAAAATCAAGAAAAAGGCAAAATTGCACAAGGATGAAAAAGTGTCACGAAATCGCGACATGTCGCAAAATCGTGATCGAAAATGAAAAAGTGTCACGAAATCGCGACAAGTTGCTCCGTCGCTACCAGAAAATGAAAAGTGTCACGAAATCGCGACATGTCGCAAAATCACGGGCGAAAATGAGAAAACATAGCGAAATCGCGACATGTCACAAAATCACGACATGTCGTAAAATCGCGAGCAAAAATGAGAAAGCGTAGCGAAATCGCGACATGTCGCAAAATCGTGGGTCAAACAGGTCAAGGACAAGGGCAGAAGCGAAAAGCGTCGCGATATCGTGACATATCGCAAAATCGCGTGAAACGCGAAATCACGATGGAGCAACTAAGGTGCACGAAGTGAAAAAATGTCGCGATATCGCAACAGCATGCAGCAAAGGTGCCCAAAGTGGAAAAACATCGCGATTTCGTGACAGGTTGCAACGAAGGTGTACGGAGCGAAGAGGCGTAGCGAAATCGCGACATGTCGCGTTTTCACGGCCAAAAGCAGCAAAGCAGCCCGAAATAGAAAAGCGTCGCGATTTCACGATGGTAAGCTGGCAAATGGTACGGAACAGAAAAGTGTCACGATTTCGCGACAGAAAGTCGCAAGACAGCTCGAAATAGAAAAGTGTCACGATTTCGCGACAGGTTGCAGCCCAGCTGTACGGAACGAAAGAGGCGTAGCGATATCGCGACAAAAATCAGCGAAGGCATACCAAGTGAAAAAGCGTCACGATTTCATGACAGAAAGCCGCAGGATACTCCGAATGAAAAATCGTCGCGATTTCGCGACAAGAGGCAGCCGAAGGCGTACGGACATGGAAAGCGTCACGATTTCGTGACATGTCATGATTTCGTGACATGTCACGTTTTTGCTGGGCATAATGGCAGAAAGGCTGCTGACAGGAAAACGTCGCGATATCGCGACATGTCGCGATTTTGCGACATGTCGCGTTTTCACGGCCAGGAAGACGGACAAAGCTGCATGCTATTTTTGGTCACGATTTACAGGGAGCCATTACGAAACATGCAAAAAAGTGCGGAACACGTGGCGTACAGGCTGCAGAAGCGTTACAGAGAAGATCAAACGTCTCAATGTCGGGCATAAGGCCAAAACACACGCAGTCAAAGAATATGAAACGATGCGATCTGGAAGATGAAGCGAAGCGTCACAGGCCAAAACAGAAAGCATTGCCAAGCTTTAAAAGCAGAAGCACAAGACAGATACGGAGGTCGAAAACCGTTGGAGCAGAGTTGCAGTGCTAGAGGCCAGAGGGTCATTCTGGGCCTGCTTTGGGGCTGTTTTCTTCCTTTTTCTGGTTTTGAGAAAACCGGAGATGCTGCCATTGTAACTTGACATATTATTAATGCAGTGTTCAGAAATTTGCATCTTGTTGGCAAGAAAGAAGGAGTTATTTTCTGCATGCATGTTTTAATATTTATCATTCCCTTTTTCAGATTTCTAGGCTTATAGATGAAGTTTAATGCAAGTTCTCTTGGTTGCTTCATGCGAATGTCTAAATCTGAAAAATAACAGTAAACCCCAGAGACCAGCACTTAACTTATCTGGATTGTGCGGATTTTGCAGGTTCAATAGGTTAGGTTGCATGCATGGAAAACTCACATCTTCGGTTTTGCCAGGACGGGATGGCATCAAACTGAATGCAATTTTTAATTTCTTTTCTTTTACATTTTATTTTCTTTTGCTGTATTTTATTTTTCAGAAGCTCCAATTTTATTTTCAAGCATTGAAATAAAATAAAAATTAAAAAAAAACTTCAAAATCCATAAATAATTCCATCATTTATGGCATTTCATCAAATTTCACTTTGAAGTCACAACATGGTCATATAAAGATCAAATCACATTTGCTTCATTCGGGTTCAATGAACAATCATTTACAGTTTCACAGTAAAATAAATCACAGTGCCCCTTGTTTTCGAGTTACTTGCAACCACTAAGGTGTTCCAAGCATTTTAATTATCTTTATTTGAGATTATTAATACACATATGCGAGAATGCTCACATAACGGGAACCTTGGAGAAGTTACATGTTTAATTTCTTTGCAAGCAGAGGATTTAGAACCCAAATCCTATCGGAGAGTGTGTTTTCACAATCGGGTGAAAATACCACTCAACAGTACCTATGAAGTTGTAGGGATAATTATTTGTACGATTGCAAGCAAAGAAAAACCATATCATCCATGTCAAAACTACACTCAAAATGGTGTTGGTCAGCTTGTTGGTGCATCCGATTCTAGGTTGCATCCAAATTCATATTCAATTGGTAGAAGACATCGACATGTTGATTAAGAGTAGTGTCTATTGCATGGACCCTAGAGCTCCCAAAAATGTAAGAGGAAGGCATGAGTGGAGGGTACCCATACACTACCTCAAAAGGAGTAACTTTGGTTGTTATGTGATAGGAAGTGTTGTACCACCACTTGGCCAAAGGAAGCCACTTCACCCATTGAGTAGGATGATTAGAGATAAAGCAATGAAGGTAGGTATCTAAACATTTGTTAACAATCTTCGTTTGGCCATCCATTTGTGAATTATAAGCTGAACTTATTTTGAGTTGAGTTCCTTGCAACTTAAACAATTCTTGTCAAAAATGACTAGTAAATATTGGGTCATGGTCGGACACGATGGATGTAGGCATACCATGAAGGTGGAAGATAAAATCAAGGAAAATTTGAGCAATGTTGGAGGTTGTGTAAGGATGGGAGTGTTAGAAAATATTTCAATATTTACTCTCTCTAATTAATTTGATCCTAAACAATATTATATTGTTGGATTTTTTTAATTTAGGCTAGTTGTTATTTGTTGCAACCGTGCCTATTTTGGCCTCGAGTGGTTCCACAACCTCCGGACTAATCTTGGATTGAATGTTTTATTTATATTTCATCACATTAATGAAATTTTTTTCGCTTCTCACATGGTATCAGAGCCACTTCTCCACTCTCTCCGCCACTCTCATTTTTAATGATCTTGTAGTAGTGGTTTTGAGAGCGAAGCTTTGGAGGCAATTTGATTTTGGAGGCATTTTTTTTTAAAGGTGGGATATTATTCCATTTTTTTGGAACTCGTGCCCTTATAATTCCAAAAATTGGGCTTTGACCAACAACCTGTCGATGAGAAGGTCGACAAGTGAAAGGTCAAAGAGAAGATCGAAGGTCGACAAGCCAAAGGATTGACCAACAACCGATCAAAATCGAAATCAGGGTCGAATGACAGAAGCAAAGACAGTGACAGCGAGGCACGAGTGGTGGCAATCATAGCATCCAACTCGACATGGGAGGAGAGCCTACGCCCTCCCGGGGGAGCATCTCCCCGAGAGGAGATACTCCTCATTGGAGGCTAAGGTTATTTAAAAACCTTAGCACATCGATATCACATCCATATGGGATATATGGTTTATTTTTAATTTTTAAAAACTCTATAACCTGTCACCAGCGTTGCGGGCGTCACAACAAGTAACCGGTTCGAATTTTTTGTTATCATCACAGATGGTGCATGCGAAACCCATTGCATTTGAAGACATCTGAATGCAATTTTATTCAATTCACTGGTTTAATTTCTGAATTTGACCTCATTTCTTCCCTGTTTGACCTTGTTTTTGTCCTGGTGGGCGTCACAGTCAACCATGGTGAACGTTTTTTCTGGACAAACTAATTTTTTCCAAGGTCTAAAGGGTTGCAAACTTGGTTGTGTTGAAAAAGCTATGTAGAGCGCTTGGTTTTTTTGTGGAACATCACCTCAGATCACAATTGGAAGTGACAATTTTTTGTGGAAAACCACCTGGTATTCTAGAACCATCGCCCCTTGCTGCCGCCCCGAGCACCACGCGCCACCTTGCTACCATCCTGAACTACCGTGAGCTATATTTTGGCTTGTGGCTAAGCTTCTTGTAAGAGGACACCAAGATCAAGTCTCGGATCAACCCACTGGCTCACTAGTTGTGAGCCGAGTGGTAAGGGCTCCGAGAGCCTTGAGGTCGCGGGTTCAGATCCTGCCGACCCCCAACTAAGCTAAGGTATAAATTTTTTTGATTTTTCAAGTTTTTTTTTAATATTATATTTTTTTTCTAAAGTTAAAAATTATATAAGTTTTACGTTATTTTTTATAGTTTAAAGTTATTTAAAAAAATAATAATTTTCTACTATATGAAATAATTTTTTTTTTTTTTTTTTTTAACTTTAGTTATAAAAAAAATGTTTTAAAAATGCTTTAAAAGGAGAATTTTTTTTTAAGGGGGGGAGTATTTTTTCAAAAATCAGGGGGGGATAGAGAGTAATTTTTTGAGAAAAAACAAATTTTGGCATTATTGTAACGGTGCATTTTCGGCAGCGCCCGACACCTAGTGGTTTATTTTTGTGGGCACTTTTATGTTGATGTTGCATTTTTTCTTGCTTTGCACTACATTATTAAACGTTAAAATAAAATTCACTCCCTAAGTCCCCAGAATAATTAAAACCCATTCATGCAATTTATTGCACTACAACATTCGGTATTTGTGATACCTTTGGCCAACACTTACAGGTAAAGCTGTCGTGATTGCGCTACTATATCTGTCGCCTAATATAGCTGCAAAAACGACATCTGAGCTTGTTCTATATTAATCGTCGGGGAGAAATAAGTTTTCCATTTTGCTATTTTTTTTACTTCATCCACTACCCCAATCACTCTCATGTTTAGTCTTAAATCCAGACAAAAGTTTGTATATCCAAAGTGTTTAGGGGAAGTTACGCCCTACGCATGAGGATTGAAGGCTTTCTAATGTCGGTGCCATCAATGAGGTGATTCCATTTTAGTATTGCCTAAGTACCACGTATCGTATAATCATTAAAATTACCTACAGTCTCCCTCACGTAAGGGCGGGTAATTTTTTTAGTTTTTCAAAATACCTATAGTCTCCCTCACATAAGGACGAATATTTTGTATGGTATAACGACCTGGAATTAAGGTATATCAAAGGGGGGACCATTTGGTGTTATAAGGAACCTTCACAATGTCTGTAAAACTAATTACTGATGCTCATCAGTTGTTGAAAGGTCCAAACTATACACCATGGAAAAAAAAATGAAGGCAATCCTAGATATGGATGATCTTTGGGATGTTATTTCTAGAGCAAAATTAAGACCTTCATCTACAGCTGGAGCCACAACTCTCACTGCTAATAAGAAAACCTTTGATAAGATAGATAGCAAGGCAAAAGTGCTCATTTTTCTTGCTGTCTCTGATGAATTTCAACCCCATATTGCTGATTGTCAAAATAGTAAAGAGGCATGTAATGCACTTAAAACTATATATCAAGGAAAGAATGATTCCACCTTTCTATTTCTTCAATCTCAATTACATAGTCTAAGAATGAAACAGGGATAGCCAGTTGAACTCTTTCTTTGCAGAGTGTCTGAGTTGAAAGAAAAATTGAATTCCTTGGCAACACCAGTTGATGATAAGCTTCTTACCTCAGTGGTAATGAGAGCATTACCTGATTATTTGAGTGTTGATCACCTCACTTAATGTATCACAGATACAAGTTACCTTTGTTGAGTTGGTAAATTTGCTTCAAGAGGAAGCACACCAACTATAGTGAGATGATTATTCTAACACTGCCCTCTACACAAAATATAAGAGCCATAATAAGAAGAAGGGTAATTTTTAGAAGGGAGGAAGTTCTCAAAAGGATGCAAAAGGGAAAAAAAATCAACAAACTCAACAGACTAAGAGATATTGCAAGATCTATGACAAGGAAGGTCATGATACAAACAGATGTTGGCATAAGAACAAACAACCAAAATAGAAAGGCCAAAACAAACCACAAAAGAACAAGCAACAAAAAGTGAATGTTGCTATTGAGGAATCTGACACGAATTCTGAACAAGCACATAAAGTGCTCATGACTACCACAGTATCCAAGAAAAAAAATCCTATTTGGTATGTCGATTCTAGAGCCAGTAAGCACATAACTGGCGACAAATCGTGGTTTGAGTCTTTTGAGGTCAAAGAGTGCAAACCTGTCACTATTGTCTATGATAAAACCTACAAGGTTCAGGGAGAAGGTACAATTTTTGTTACTCTTCCTGATGGCAAGTGCACATACAGATTCTGGATCCAATAAGCACAAACTTACTTGAGTTAAGTAAGTATGAGATGGTAAAGGGTATTCCTTCCATTTCTACCACATTGCTAGTTTGCTCTCACTGTTTGGTAGGAAAGTAGCATAGAGTACCTTTTGAGAGGAGCTCTAGAAGAGCAAAGAAACCTCTAGAGTTGGTTCACACCGATATGTGCGGTACTTTAACACCCAAAAGTTATGGGGGTAAGAGGTATTTTTAGTTATTCATGGATGATTACTCTAAAATATGTGGGTATTTTTAGTTAACTACTGCTTATACTCCTTAGAAAAATGGAGTTGCTGAAAGAAGGAACTGTTCCATAATGGAAATGGTTCGTTGTATGCTCACAGGAGCTAGAATTGGGCAACAATATTGGACAGAAGCTGTCACAACAGTAGTATATCTATTGAATAGGGCACTCACTAAGGCCCTACAAGGAATGACTCCATAGGAAGCATGGAGTGGCAGGAAACCCTCCATCTCTCATCTATGCATTTTTTATTGTAAAGCATTCATGCACATACTGAAAGAAAAAAGGAAGAAGCTAGATGAGAAAATATTGAAGTGCATTCTTATTGGGTATGATGAGCACTCTAAGGATTATCAATTGATTGATCCTTTGACCAAGAAAATTCATATCAGTAGATATGTAGTTTTTGATGAGGCTTTCACATCAAAAAACACATCAGATGTATACCTAGACCTTGTCGAAACTAAGATTGAGAAGTCTCCTTCATCAAAGGTTGGAGGTCCTTCTTCATCTTCTTCATCACCACAGAAGAAGAATCCAAAGTGGTATACAAATACAATCAGAGACTCTAATCTATCCACTCCACCATATTTGACATTGGATAGGCCTCGTACTCACAATATGGTTTGATAGTAGAAAGCTATAGTAGAGATTACTGGGGTTGATGATCTTTGTCAATATTTTGAGGAACTTTCTATAGATCCAGAGAGAGATACAGAAGATATGGATATTGATGATGACAGAGTGTTTATGTATTCAATATATAAACTTGAACCTAATTCAATGCAATATGCCCTTAGTGAGCCTTAGTGGAAGGTCGCTATGGATGTAGAGTATAAGTCTGATGAAAAACAAAACTTGGAAGCTTATCGATTTGCCATACGAAAAGAAACCCATAGGCTACAAATGGGTGTACAAAGTCAAGTACAAGGTAGATGGGATAATAGATAAGCATAAGGTCTGACTTGTTGCAAAGGGCTATGCTCAAAGAGAAGGTATTGACTATGAGGAAAATTTTGCACCTACTACTCGAATGACAACCATTCAAGTTCTTTGTGCTATGGCAGCACAATATGGGTGGAAAGTGCACCAAATGGATGTCAAGAGTGCCTTTCTAAATGGTGATATCCAAGAGGAATTCTACATGACTCAACCTAAAGGATTTTAAGTGGAAGGCCAACAGTAGAAAGTTTGCAAATTGGTCAAATTCTTATATGGTTTGAAATAGACCCCTCGGGCTTGGTATATAAAAATGGATAATCACCTACTACAACATGGATTTAAGAAATGTCCGTTAGATGCAAACATCTATTTTAAGAAGCAAGGATCTGAAATAGTGTTGCTTGTACTCTATTTTTATGATCTGCTCATAACAGGGAGTTCAAAAACAATGATCTCTACTGTCAAACAAGATTTGAGAAAATGTTTTGAAATGACAGATCTCGGACTTCTCCATTACTGTCTTGGTCTGGAAGTGATCCAGAAGGAGCAGTACATCAAAGTGTCCTAGAAAAAATATGCCAAGACACTACTAGATAAATATCGCATGACTGATTGCAAGCCAATGGCAACACCAATGGAATCAAGAATTCAATTATCGTGATATGACAAATCACCTCAGGTAGATGCTACTCTCTATCATCAGCTAATTGAGAGTCTCATATATCTGACCAAAACTAGGCTAGATATCATATTTTCTATCAAATATCTTTTGAGGTTCATGCAGGAATCGAAGAATACACACTGGAAAGCAGTAAAGTGAGTTCTTCACTATGTCCGTGGCATAATGGAATATGGCCTAGAATTCAAGAGAAACAAAAAATTCTTCTTACAGGGATACATGAACTCTGACTATGCTATGTCATATGATGATCATAAATCAACTTTAGGATATTTGTTTCATCTTGGATCTGGTCCTATCTCTTGGCACAACAAAAAGCAACAGGTGGTTGCTATCTCATCAACAGAGGTAGAATATCGCATCGCACATGAAGCTGTGTGCGAAGTGATATGGTTGCATCGCATCTTGACAAGTATGGGTATTCCATAAAAATCTCCAATACACTTATTCTGCGACAACATGGGTGTTTTGAACCTTGTTAAGAATCCAATGCATCATGAAAAAACCAAGCACATTCATACACAATGCCACTTTATTCGAGACGAAGTACCAAGGCATCAAATTCAGCTTCAATACATCTCCACCAATGCTTAAGTTGTAGACATATTCACTAAGGTACTTGCATGTGTCAAATTTTAATTGTTTCACAATTCTCTATGTACTTCAAAATAATGGGGGGATTCTAGTATAGCTAGTAGTTATATGTTTCCTCAAATATTGTAATAAGGGGGATGTTAGAATATATTTCAATATTTACTCTCTCTAATTAATTCGATCCTAAACAATCTTATATTGTTGGATTTTATTAATTTAGGCTAGTTGTTATTTGTTGCAACCATGCCTATTTTGGCCTCGGGTGGTTCCACAACCTTCGTACTAATATTGACTCGAATGTATTATTTATATTTCATCACATTAATGAAATCTTGTTCCGCTTCTCACAGGGAGAGGGAAAAAAAGTGAACATACTTTGAAAGACGATCCACTAACATAAAAATAATGGATTTGCCTCCAAACTTGGGTAACCCTTCAATAAAATCCATGGAAATATTGATCCAAACATGATCAAGAATGGACAAAGGTTTGGAGAGTGCCTAGAGAATGCACAATTTTACCTTTCATCCATTGACAAGTATCACACACCACCACAAAATTATGAATGTCATTTTTCATGGTCTTCCAAAAAAAGTGCACTTAAGTTGTTCATATGTTTTGAGAAATCCTAAATGGCTTGTAGATGGGGCAGCATGTAGTTCCTTCATGAGAAGTTCTTGAAGGGGAGATGTGTGGGGAACAACAAGGAGTTGGTGGTAATGTAAATCATGGCCATTCCAAGTGTATCTAAGGCATGAAGTAGAGTCGATGTGTAAGGAGACAACCAAATTTTGCAAGCTCAAATCCTGAAGTATCTCCTATTGTAAGGAATCGATCCACTATGGAGTGGGTGACAAAATAGCTCATAACATATTGTGAGCCTCAAATTGGCTAGAGAGAGCATCAACCACAATGTTCTCCTCGTACTTCTTAGAAGTGATATCATAATCATAGACAATGAGATTAGAAACCCATTTTTTTTCAAGGGTGGCAACATGTTGCTCTAGAAAGTATTTGAGACTTTGATGGTTAGTTTTAATGAAGAAATGATACCCAATGAGATACAGTCACCATTGGATTATCACATGCAAAATTGTTAGCATTTCCTTAGCATAAGTGGATTTTCCCAGATTACAACTAGATAGTGCTTTACTAGTGAAAGCCAAGGGTCACCCTTCTTGCATCAATACTATGCTAATACCATGACCAAAAACATCACATTCAATGATAAAAGGCTTGGAAAAATATGGCATGGCTAAGACTGGTATGGTGGTTATAACAAGCTTCAACTCTAGGAACGCCTATTTAGTGGATCTAATCCAAGTAAAAGAGTCCTTTAACATGGAAGTGAGGGAGGTCCAAGGTGTAGACCAATTGGTTCATCCAAACCCCATAAGGGGTCTCGGGCCTCGCTAGACTAAACGCTTGTCCCTTTCCCGGTGCTTTCAGTGGCATAAAAGGTTTAAAATGATTGTGGCATGGTGGTTATAGGGGCGGACTGCGTGAAGATCTGTGTGGTGGATTCTAGGGCGGACAACACAGAATACTATGGCGGTCATAAAAAGTTGGAAAGCCTGCCTAGATTCGTGGCGGCTACCAATTCCACCATGTAAATTCAAAAAAAAAAAAAAAAAAAACATGGAAGTGAGGGGAGTTTTAATTTTACAATAATTATAAATATATTTTTGGTAATAACCTATAAGCCCTAAAAATCCTAAATATCTTTGAGAGTACAAGGTTTCAACCATTCCTAAACTGCCTAGATCTTCTTGGGGTCAACTTTGATGCCATATTTGATGATATTGTGTCCCAAATACTCAACTTATATCACCCAAAGGAACACTTGGACCACTTAGCATAAAGTTGATGTTGTGCTAACAACTGTAAATTTTGATCCACATGGATGAGGTGCTCTTCCCATGAGTGGCTATAAACCAAAATATCGTCAAAGAAAACTAGGATGTATTTTCAAAGGAATGGATAAAATATGTTATTCTTGAGGATTTGAAATGTGGAAGGATCATTAGTCAATCAAAATGGCATCACAAAAAACTCATAGTGACCTTCATGAGTACGAAAAGTAGTCTTGGGAATATCCTCATCCTTGAGCCTGATTTGATGGTACCTAGAGCGAAGGTCTAATTTGGAGATGTACATAGTCCCATGCAACTCTTCTAGTAATTCATTCACCACTAGAATAGAAAACTTATCCTTGATGGTGAGTTTATTGAGCTTCCAATAATCGATAGACAACTGCCAGAACCCATATTTCTTGCATACCAATAAGACTATAGAAGAGGAAGGACTATTACTTGGTTGAATGATGTCAAATTTTAACAATTATTGTACTAACTTATTGATTTTTGACTTAATAGAATGATGGTACCAGTACTGTTTGATGTTGGGTGGTGCATTTTCAAGGTAACAATGGAATAGCATGGTCATTGGAGCGACGAGGCGACAATTCTGATGGTTCAACAAAAATAGAATTATGCTTGGACAAGATAAGTTGTAAATATACAAAAATAGAATCCACCTCTAAAATGGAATCCACATCTAATGTGTGAGGTTGGATCACAAATGTTTGAGCTATGACTCCCCGAGAATATTTTTCAATAACTTCTCCATACAACTTGAACTAATAATCTTCGAAAGCCCTACTTTTGACCCATAGAGAGTATAAGATTGTCCATTTTGTAAAAATTGCATCCAAATCTTGGCAATGTTCCATGAGATGGTTTTCAATGTGCCCAACCATTAAGCTCCCAACATGATATCACATCCCCCTAATTAAAGAACAAACATATTTTGTTTGAGCTCATACGCTCCAATTTTTACTTTAACGTTATGACATTTACCTTTGCAAGGTAAGGTCCCTCCATTTGTTAGGGTATCTAGGAATAGATATATGGGGATATATTATTACATTGTATAAGGGTTGGCATGGGCCACACATAACCCAAGGTTGATTGTATTATAATATTCTATTATATTGTAATATAATATAATATTATAATATAATATTATATTAGTAGTAGGCTCCCCAAAGTAGATAAAAAAGAAGGATATATAAAGAAGAGATATTTGTCATTGTAATCATCATGGAGATAAATCTTATGTAATCGTCTTTGTCCACGAAGTGGCTTATGGGAATTTTCCCTCTTTAAGTGGCTCTCTCATCTTAGGAAATCTTGTGGAATTATTCCTTCCTTAAGGATTATTATTGGTGTTTCCCTATCTAAAGGGTATTATCTATCTCTCTCTCATTTATGGATTATTATTGTGGATGAATGATTTAATATTTTTGCATAATGGTGAATGATTTATGTTAATAAAAATAAATTTATGCAACAAGTGGCATAAGAGCAACGCTTTTGGCAAAGTGGGGATTTTTTTGTGGAATTGCATAATTAGGGTAGATTTTTTTTCTGGAAAAATATCTCATCTTTCAAAAGCCATATCTCTGCTAATGTTTATCCGATTCAGATAATTCTTGGATCAGTTTGTGCAAAATTTGAAGAGATTTAAAATGGATGTTCATATGAAGGAATTTGAGTAGTATTGAGAGAGATATGACCTTTTGAATTCATTCATATAGAACAAGGATAGTGATAAATTTTGCAGATTTTTTCTAGAAAAAATATCTCATCTTTCAAGAGCTATATCTTTGCGAAAGTTTATCTAATTTAGATGATTCTTGGATCAATATGTGCAAAATTTGAAGATATTTAAAATGAGTGGTCATATAAAGGAATATGATAAATATTGAGGGAGATACAACCTTATGAAGTTAGCCATCTGGAACAAGTGTAGTGACGAATTTTCAATTTGCAATTTTTTTGAAAGACAAAATTTGTTTAGTTCGGGTAAGCAAATTAGTTGCAATTTATTTTGTTTAAAAGAAAAATTGTAGATCTAGTCATCTCTAGGGAATCTTAGATTCAAATTAGTGAGAAGATGTTTATTTCCATAAAACCCTAGTTTGCATTAGGGCATGATATATATTGCCAAAAAAATCCTAGTTGCATTAGGGCATCAACTATGACACTACAAATTTTTTTGGAGAAGATGATATTGATAATAGGGATTGGTGGAAAATTTTTAAATGGTTGTATCAACCTCTTTGGAAAATTATGCTTCCTTGCTATCTTGGAGGAGAAGCTCTCTCCTGGTTTTATAGTTTTAATAGTGCCTTCACTTGGGATGAAATGGAGCATGCATTCTTGAGTAAATGGGACCCATATAAAAAGATAGCTAGTTTGAAGGTCACCATCAAGGGATATGAAGAAGAAATAAATATGCTTCAAAAAGAACAAAAGGAAATAAAAAGAGACCTGAAAAATTTCAAATAAGTGATAGAAGATAAAAAATATGTCAGAGGAAACCATACCTTTGGTAGAATATAAATTAAAATGTGGACAAAGGGATTTGTTTGAATCTAAAAAATCTATTTTGCAGGTTCATGGAAGCATTAAAAAATAATGGACTATTATTTCCATTGACCCTAGTAGAAAATATAATTTTATTAATTTTGCTTTGGCTAAGAGGTTGCAAGTTCAAGCAACAAAAATTAAGGACATACAGTTGGATGGTGAAAATGTTCAGATTTTTGAAGATTTGAAGATCACCATGGATAAATATGTTTTACATTCAGATTTCTATGCTATTGAGATGGATGATGAGGATATTGTTCTTGGTTATCCTTGGTTATATTCTTTGGGTACTGTTAACATTAATGTACAAGAGAATTTTACAAGGTTATGGTATAGGAAAAATAAGATAACTTTGTAGGATATTTCTCAGCTTATGGAGCAAGAATCCAAGGAAAAATAAGAAGTGGTTGTAGAGAAACAAATTGAAGAAAAAAAATAAGAACTTGAAATAGAATCCAAGACGGAAGCAACAACAATAGATTATATGGAAGAAGTAGCAACACCAAAGTCCATGGAAATATCAGTAGTAGAGTCCACAAATTTTTTTTTAGAAGAGCACAAGGACACACCAAACAAAGGGAACATGAAAGAAAAATGTGTAGAGTAATTTAAAAATAATAGAGCCTAATGTTGAGGAGTTAAAGAAGGTAGAACATCAAGTTAAGGTAGCACTATATCACCATCCACACCACCATGAGCAGAATTTTTTTTGAGGTATGGCTCAAGATAACAATATTATGGTTCTACATGGAATCAAAAGAGCACCAAATATGGTAGTGTTTGGCAGAGAAAGCATAGTGATCCTAGATTTCAGAGTAGTTCATCAACATCAAGGAACAAGTAGATCCATCATTCAAGTTATAAAAATATAGTAGCATAAGTGTGAAGCCAACAAAGCAGATTTGGATACTCAAGTAACAAAATGGTATATCGACATCAACATGTCTCACTTGGATGGATGGATGATCGAGATTGGTACCAGTTGCTAACATTGCTTAGAAAATAATATTATCTTGTTTCTTCACATGTTTCGAGGATGAAATATTTGTAAGAAGGGTGGCATGTTAGGGTACTTAGGAATAGATATTTGGGGATATATTATTACATTATATAAGGGTTGGCATGGGCCACATATAACCCAAGGTTGATTGTATTATAATATCATATTATATTATAATATAATATTATATTAGTAGTAGGCTCCCCAAAGTAGAATAAGAAGATGGATATATAAAGAAGAGATATTTGTCATTGTAATAATCATGGAGATCAATATTATGTAATCATATTTTCCCACGAAGTGGATTATGGGACTTTGCCCTCCTTAAGTGGCTCTCTCATCTTGGGAGATATTGTGGAGTTATTCCTTCCTTAAGAATTATTATTGGTGTTTTCCTACCTTAAGGATATTATCTATCTCTCTCTCATTTGTGGATTGTTATTGTGGATAACTAATTATGGATGAATGATTTGATATTTTTTCATAATGGTGAATGATTTATGTTAATAAAAATAAAGTTCTGCAACACCATTAGCTACCTAACCTTAAATGAATTACATGTGTGTACAGAAAAATTAGCCCATTTGGAAATGTAGGGATCAATAAAGATGTGTGTACTTCCAAAATCAATCAGGATGGTAAGACATAGGCCTTTGAAAAACCCACAACTTTTATGATTTGGGGAGTAGTAATTCTAGCAAGAGCATGAATTTTTTTTTGGCCTATGGTTCTTCCTAGATTTATTCCTCAGTTTGGGATGGTTCCCCTACTGGTTCTATGTCATCATCAATTTGGTTTCTAGTGTCAGGTTTATCAATATCTATGAGGAACAACTTCTTTTGGGTGCACCTATGACTACGAACATACTTTTCATCACAATTGTAGCACAACCCTTGGGCACGTCGCACATCCATTTCTTCGATAGTCAAAAGTTTGGCTGTAGCAATTTTATGTTCATTGTGATTTTGGATTCTATAAGGAAAGGAGGGTCTAGCTTGTGGAAATTTACATGTCCACCTTTGAGCTAAAAAGTTTTGGCCTATGGTTCTTCCTAGATTTCTTCCTCAGTTTGGGGTGGTTCCCCTACTAGTTATATGCCATCATCAATTTGGTTTCTAGTGTCAGGTTTATCAACTTCTACGAGGAACACCTTATTTTGGGTGCACCTATGACTAGGAACATACTTTTCATCACAATTGTAGCACAACCCTTGGGCACGTCACACATCTATTTCTTCGATGGTTAGAAGTTTGGGTGTAGCAATTTTATGTTCATTATGATTTTGGATTCTAGGAGGAATGGAGAGTCTAGCTTGTGAAATTTAGATTTCCATATTTGAGCTAAAAAATTGGATTTGGCCAAATGGGTAAAATTGATAGCTTGCATCATGGTTTGTGGTTTAAACATCTTGACCTCAACTTGGAGATCATCCTTCAAACCACTAATGAAATAACTTATAAAAAACTCTTCATTCAATCTCATAGTTTTGTTGACCAATTTATCAAATTGTGTTGGGTTTTCATGAACTTTAGAAGTTTGTTTCAACTTTTTAATGCTCCTATAAAGTCGTCATACTCACTAGGGCCAAATCGAGTGAGCAATTGAGAATCAAAGTCTTCCCAAGAAGGATCAAGAGTAGTGTTTTGTAAACATTGGTACCACGATAAGGCTTCAGATTCTAAGTTGAAGGAAACCATCTGAACTTGATAATATCTAAAGACATTATGGAGTTTAAAAAATTAATCAACATGACACAACCACCCATTTGTGTCCTTCCAATTGAACTTAGAAAAGTCTAATTTAGGCATCTCAAAGGTAGGATCATGATCACAATAAGGGTGAGAGTCATCCATTGCTATACCTTTACCTTGATTATTCAATACGGTACTCAAACCTACTTGGACCTCCTTACAATTTAGACTCAAAATCTACAAGTTGTTCTTCCAAGTGATTTTTGAAGGCATCGTAATCCTCTCTAATGCCTTGAAGCTATTTTATTATGGATTGATTTTCTTGGGCCATGTTATCAATGGAGATTTTGAGGGATTCCAATAATGCAGTGGTTTGGCCTATCTCTTTTTGATATCCATGAGTACCAGTAGCCATTTTAGGGTCTTGAACCTCTTTCACTGAATTACTAAAAATAGAAGTGTGGTTTTAGGAGTTACTATTTTTAGTAAGATTTTTTTTAAATTATATTGGAACACTTATTTGAGGATAGGGACCACTTCAGTGGTTGCTCGATCTGAGTGCTTAGTGAGGAGATTTCCTAACTTCTTTGACTTCTTATGGTCTCTGGTTTGGTGCAAGTCGATGTTGAGGCAATTTCTTCAACTTGAACTTAAAATTTCATAGGTGGGTACTTAAGGGTCTTTAGTGTATAATAATGATCTGCTTCTAGTCCAAAATTTTGGGCCAAATTGATTGACCATTGTGAAGTTATGGCCTTAATAAGAAAAAACAAAATTTGCCAAATTTGGAAAATCGATGCAAAATTTGACCAGAAGCTACCAAGGATAATTTTGTCTAAAATAGAATGTAGAGTTGTTTGCTAAATTTTAGAGTCAATCTGAGATTTGAGTGAAGAGATATACCCTTTTTAGTAAAAAATAAATGCCTTAAATTATTGTTCTAATGAGTCTATTGACGGGGTACTGTGTCAATTGTCTCTGCCCTATAAGTTTTGACTACTGACCACTCTTGTCACTATCTTGTCTCTATCCCTGTCACCTATACTATGATTACCAAAACTTCAAACATTCACCCTGGGATTCTCTGTACTTTGTGGTTACTAACACTGTCTATTTTGTTTCTACAACTAATAATCCTATAATTTTTTACTATTATTGATGATTGTTAGAATATTACTACCATTGACCCGAAGGTTACTAAAATAATTCTTGACTATCATAGACACTTGTATACTCTGTCTTGACTATGTGGTGCATGCAGTTTTTTTGTGATAGGAAAGTCTTCCTCTATATGCTAACTTTTGTGGGAAAAATTTGCAGGTTTAGCAGAATAGGGAGGTTTCGTATTTTCGTATTTTTTGTAGGTTGAATTTCTTGAAAAAACTAGGGTATGCTAAGCAAAGGAGTATGTAATACCCATAGGCACTATGTTATATTGTAGTGATGAACAATAGTGCTCAAACCAATATTTTAAGCCACTACCCAAGGAGGATTCTACACATACCCTTGAGCACACTATCTACCTATTTAACAGTACGGGAGGGTAATTATCTAGGATGTTGTGTCCCATAGACTATAGATAATACAAGGCTAAAAAGCTTCCTATTGAATAAAATCTTGTTTAAGTCTAAATGGTCTCCTGATACATCCAAAGATGTGTGGAAGCTCAATTCCATGTGCGAGTTCTATCTAAGGCTTGGGTATTAGAGCCTAATCGTCCCTCACTTAACTAGACATTTCATGGGCTATCTAGCTTAGCCAATAATAACAATTCCTTCAAGATATTTTAAAAACGTGGGCATAGGGTTTCTAGCCTACTCAACTACTATAAAAAAGACTGTATTTTTTTGTTTTTTATGGTTTTTATTTTTTTTGTGTGTTTTAAATAAAGGAAAATAAAAATGAAAAACATAAAGAAATTATAACTAACAAGCAGAATGGATGGGCAAGAATTATTGCAATCGTAATAGAACTTGGACCTGGAAAGCACTTTGATACCACTTGTTAGGAACCTAATACTAAAATAAAGTTCACTCACAAAAAATACTATAAAATAAATTAAATACATCAAATAAAAAATAACACTATAGAAAGTAATTGCATAATTGAAACAATCTCACAAATAACTCAGAATTGTAGGCCTCTTTAATGGGGCAACCTACTTCAAAATTTCATTAACTTGCAAAAGATACATTTGTACATGGTTCCATTTATTTTAAAGAGAAACTCCATGCAACCCTACCCTAAGGCTCAAGAGTTGGCTTACATACAAAATGCCACTCAAGCTATAATATTCTACCAAAAATTGGTTACGATATTGATAACGATTGCATGAAATGACCTCACTTGGCTCGGTACCTTAATTTTCACATACATTACAAAATATTACAAAATAACATTATAGATGGAATCCCCCACATTTAAAGTATATCATTACATAAGAAAATTAGAATTATAAAATAATTCTAGGATGGGATCCTAACAAACATGCAGTCAAGCTCAATCAAGATCCAGTGTTGCTGAATACCCACAAGGAGAAATGGAACATCTTTGATTTAGTCCAGAGGACCTTGCCATTCTTGATTGGCACCCTAGCACACATCGTAACTTGAATATCTCATATAGGGAATCTGACCTTTAGGAAATCCCTATTTGGGAAGCACCCACAGGTCCTAAGTACGATAAAAGAAGACTTTCCTGATCTAGACACTTTGCTTGATTTCTATAAAAATAATCATCCACCCATTGAGGGGCCTAGTAGGGTAGTGTCATGCATTCGCATCTCGGCTCATCCTAGAGATCCATTAGAAGTAGTGCAAGAGTACATCCCATACCAAGATGACTACTACTAGGATTCCCCAACTGAGCATCTATCTATAAATCAAGAACATGATCAAGAGGATACGTGTGTTAACCATTGTTCTCACAAACAACCCATGTCAGCTCTCGCATTTGTTATAGATGAGGGTGACCAAAATCACCCCAATATATTTCAAGAGAGACCATTCATTCAAGAACGATGCACCTCTACACTGCTTGATTACATAGAGCTCATTTTCAAACTAGAATACTAGGTCAATATGACCTTTAGGGATCACAAAAAATAGGTTGTAGATCCTACTAGGGATGAGAGACAAGACAAGCCCATCCATATTATAGATACAAGGGTAAACAGACCCCATACATATGAGAAAATAAACTACACTCATCAGGCACCTAGGCCAAATATTAACCAACAACAATAGTTGGATCAACTACGATTAGACCACCAACAATTAAATCAGCAATGGGTGGACCAACAATGGTCACACCTACAAAGGTTGCATCAACAAAGGGTACAACAAGAGTAGTTACAAAAGGTATTGCATGAAATGGTACCTACACCTAGTACCCATAGGTTGCAACAATGCATAAGGCACCCTACGCAATATCAAAACCTTCCACCATGGCCAAACCAAAATTATCTACCTCATGCACGACCAAATCAGCCACCCATACATCCTCAAAGGCACCAATTACCTGAACAAAATAGACCATACACTTATCTAGAGGAGTATGACCCCTATGAGGAACCACAATCAGAGTACCAAGAATAGATTGAGACATATCCTGATGGTGATATGTGTATTGACAATATTCAACCACCACCACATACACATCAAAACCCACCACTTTTACCTCCTCGAGGACAAAGGTGAACACATGAAATCATTTCATCAAAAGCATATAAGTTGTTGATAGATCACATTAATTCCTTGGAGAAACAAGCATCAAGCTCAGGTTACCAAAAACCTACTTTGCACCAGCTTCACAACCAACCATTGCACCCATATGTTCCATCACCTCCATACCCCGAACACTTTGAAATGCCAAAATTAGATAAATTCAAAGGAGAGGAAGATGCTCAAGAGCATGTCACTCATTTCATGAATGTATGCTTTCATCTTTAGGATGATGATGCCCTCATGCTAAGAACATTCCTAATAACTCTTGTAGGGCCTGCTTTAGAATGGTATAATCATCTACCACGACATAGCATCCATTCCTTTGAACAACTTGCAAATGCATTCTTAGAATATTTTTTTTAGCATCAAGAAAAAGGCAACATTGATTGACTTGTATAATCTTAGACAATTCAAATATGAGCCAGTCATGGACTACGACAATCGGTGGAGAGAAATAATAACAAAGTTACCTTTCACCATGCCTATAATGAAGCTTACCAGACTATTCACTAGGAGTTGTTCAAAGCAAATCTCACTTCTACTACAACTCCAATAGTATCAAACCTTCGAGGAGGCCCTAGCATAGGCTAAGGTCATTGAGGACATTAAGGTCTAGGAAGGTGATATTAAGCTCTATAAAAAGGAATGGATGAACAAGAATGCTAAAGGAGGCAACACATAATAGAAGGTGGCCCCAGTAAATCAAGTTGTTTTGAGTATCCCTGGATCCTCAAACCAAGCCGCACCACCACAACCACCAACTCAGCCTAATTACCAGGCTCAACCTCCACCATCCCAATATCATCCACAACAAAACCAAAATCAAGGCCAACAACATCGACCACCATGATAATATACTCCTTTTTCAGAAATATTAGCATCAATTTTCAATCGATTATGTGAGGTGCATGCAATAAATCTCCCTGAGATCCATCCAATAGACCCTAATCAGCCTAAATCAAATTCTTATAGGGAGGATCTATATTGTGCTTACCATCGATAAAGGGGTCATGACATCCAGACATGTTACACCTTTAAAAATATAGTACAAGATATGATCGAGAGGCAAGAGATTCAGATTGACAATCCTCTTACCCCAAATAATCAAAACATAGGAGTCTTCAAAGACCCTTTTCCCACACATGAAACAAATACAACATCTACCAACCAAGCAAAACAACCGAAGTAGGTGAATCAGGTGCATGCCAATCCACCTCACCAAGAGTTTGTGGGGATGATTAGTATTATCACAAGGAACCGATGATATCCAAATCAACCCGCACCTAATGTGAGTCCTAATAACGTTCCTTCGACATCATAGGCACCTCCTCAGCCCAATCCGATTACACCTATCCCACCTCGACCGATGCTAATAATAAGGAATAGACTTACCCAAAGTCTAAGAATGACATCGGCTAGGCTCTCCATCTACGAGTTGATACAACAATCAAAGCCACATCGAGAAGCTCTAATGGAGATCTTGAAATTGATCGAATTACAACCACAAGATCCCAATGCTTTTTCTAATTTTGTGGGGCAAATACAACATTGCAACGAGCCTGCAATAAATTTTCATGACCATGAGATCAAGATTATACCTACTGACATATCGGATCCTCCACTCCATATCATCGCTAGTATATATTGGATCCCTTATAAGCGTGTCTTGATCGACACAGGATCCTCAATCAATATCATCACCACATCCACCCTTCAATACCTCAACCTTCCACCATCCCACATCACAACATCCACATTCACCCTTTGGGCATTCAATGATGCATTGTGTTCTACCATTGGGATAGTAGTTCTTCCTATTCAGGTTGGACTAAAAATAATTCACACACTCTTCCATGTTCTAAAAGGGGCCATGCAATATAATTTGCTACTTGGTCAGCCCTGGATCTGAGACATGAGGTGTGTACCTTCAATATTACATCAATGCATTAAATACATACATGAAGGTCAAGTGCATTGTGTCCCTACGAACTTAGAACCATTTAAATTTTGTAATATGGTCTCGCATCCCGATGAGTCCTTTTTACCATCAATGCATCTAGAGGTCCAACCCAATCCACCCAACACTCATCAAAACCCTCCACCAAGATCTTCTATGTCTTCATCAAAGAAAAAATCATCATCAAAAGATATAGAGAACCCTTCTCATGCATCAGATATTCCCACAAGAAATCCTGAGAAGGCACCCATATCATCACCTCCATTATCACCAACCCACGCATCCACATCCTAATCATCGAAGCCACCTCCTACACCTTTGATCTCAACCATTTCCACAATGCCCATTCACATCTCCCATACAAGGGAAGAACCTTCACCCTCAACATATACCCCATCGCAACCCACATCCCCCTCATCATCACCCAACCCTTCGCAAGTCACAATACATATGTCTAGCCCAGGATTTGAGGAGTACATAGTATAGAATATCACATTCACTCCCCTTATTGAGATAGTTCAAGATATAGGCTGACCTCCTATCACATTGTTACCCATTGGCATGATAGTTCCCCTAGGGCATCCACCGAATCAAACAAATTTTGTCTATGGGGGATTTGATGTTCCCTTAAATACACCCCATAGGATGGAAGAGGATGAAGAACCCTTTCAAGCCAACATCGAATACATGTCAAATCCATCCTTTGCACTATAGTATTTTCATCATCATCATTGGTGAGGAAATGGCTTAGGTCGGTATGAGCAAGGTCTTCGAACCCCTCTAGAGCCCCAATATCAGCTACCTATGGATAAGTTCAGGCTAGGCTACTCCATACGTATGCTCGATGAACTCCTTGTCAATTCTCTCTAGTGCCTAACTCTAGGCTGTGGAAGGGATATCGATCCTAATGAATATGTTGATCTAGATTATAATAATTTGCTCAATGACCATGTCCAAATTGCTACGATAATCATAGAGCCTCTTGACCTTTTTGATGAAGAGTCTAAAGGAAATTGGGAGCCTAAAAATGATTGGATAGAGTCTAAATAAGAAGAGAAGTTTGACGAAGACTAGGATGAAGAAGATGATGAATCTTACCAAGAGTATGATGTAATTTCTATTACTTCAGCTAGCTCAAAGGATGAATCAACTACCATCGAGCCCCTCAATGATCTAGATGAATTTTATCTTCATATTTTTCCATGGTTACCATCATCCCTTATGCATCATCTTCTCCCACCTTGGGACTCCATTGCTCACACTCCTCCTAGGCCACACCCTATCATTCCACCACCACCACAACCACCCTCGATACATCTACGTCCACCCATATTCGATCAAATTTTTCCACCAGAGAATGGAGATTATCCACCAACCATCAATATGATCTCCATTGACCTCACCACACCACTTCACTACCTAGGTGACCCTTCAAAACCTTTGCATCTCAATCTTGAGGCTATTGATTTTGATCATACCACTTCCCCACCATCATCAAAAGAGTTCCTACCTTGCGAGGAAATGTTACAACCATTTCACTTTTCCTTAGGTCCATCCAAAGATGTTTTTCAAGCTGAGGTTGAGCCTAATGATGCATTCAATTCTCTAAATCTAGCTGATGATATTCATCTAATCCCTACACCTCACCAATTGGAGGAGGGATCCCACATGTTAGTGGAAGAAATAATTGACGTTGATATCAGTACCAATCCTAAAAATCCTCAGGTTGTCAAATTAGGACAAAGTTTATCAACTATAGAATGGGCCGATTTCACAACGTTCCTAACAAGATATAAGAAATTTTTTGCTTGGTCTTACAAAGATATGTTAGGTCTTGATCCAACCTTGGTTGTTCACAACTTAATGCTCGATCCAAAGATCAAACTGGTCAAGCAAAAACTTCGTAAAATGCACCCAACAATCACCTTAATGGTAAAATATGAGTTACAAAAATTGTTGGATGCAGGATTCATCCAACCTATTGATTACCTTGAGTGGGTTTCCAATATGGTCCTTGTAGGGAAACTGAATGGGGGATTCGCATATGCACTGATTTTTATGATCTAAACAAAGTGAGTCCTAAGGATGAGTTCCCACTCTCGAACATCGATGCGCTCATTGATGCAACCATCGATCATGAAATGCTCTCCCTCATGGATGGTTTCTTAAGCTACAATAAAATTTAGGTCAACCCTAAAGATCAACCCAAAATAACTTTTACCATGCCATGGGGGACTTTTTGTTACAAATTCATGCCCTTTAGACTTAAAAATATTGGTGCCACTTATCAATAGGCTATGACTTACATCTTTCATGATTACATGCACAAGATTTTGGAAGACTATATGGATGATATTTTAGAAAAATATTTATTGCATCATGACCACCTCAAGGTGTTAGAAAATTTCTTTGATCATATCTTAGAGCACAACGTGCACTTAAATCCTAAGAAATGTATTTTTGGAGTTACGTGTAGAAAACTATTAGGCTTCATATTCTCTAAATGAGGCATTGAAGTAGATCCAAACAAGGTTAAGGCAATCATGGATATGCCTCCCCCTACTAATATTAGGTAGCTATGCAACTTGCAAGGAAAAATTCAATCTATTCGATGCTTCATAGTACAACTTTCAAATAAATGCAAGCCTTTCAACCACTTATTGCAAAAAGGGGTCACTTTTGATTGGGATCAAGAGTGCTAGAAAGCCTTTGATGACATTAAACAATACTTGGCATCTCTACCAGTGTTAGCTCCTCCCCGACCAGGTGTTCCATTTTTGTTATACATTGTGACCATTGACTTTGCCCTAGGGACCATGCTGGCCCAAAAGAATGAGGTAAACAAAGAACAGGCCATCTATTACCTTAGTTGCACCTTGGTCAGTTATGAGCTCAAATATGCTTATGTTGAGAAGCTCTGTTTAGCGGTGGTTTTTACCACCAAGAAACTCTGACATTACATGTTAAATCAAACCACGTATGTCATTTCAAAAGAAAACCCTTTATGGTATATGATGAGTCACACTTATCACAATAGTCATACTATAAAGTGGATCATGCTTTTGATGGAGTTTGACCTCGAATTTATAAGTCAAAAGTCTATTAAAGGTTAGGTCATCACTGATCAGCTAGCAGAAGCTCCTCTCCTCGATGATAAGCCACTAAACATAGAACTTCCTGATGATGCAATCTTTGCACTATTAGACTCGAGAGAACTCGAAGAACCAAAAATATAATGGATATAATGTTATTCTTTGATGGTTCAAAATGTGAGCAAGGGGTTGGTGTAGGCATCATGTTTTTCATGCCACAAGGGGCTCCTATTCCCCTTTCATTTAAACTTGATTTCCCCTGCACCAACAATAATGCCGAATATGAAGCCCTCCTTTTGGGTCTTCAAATGGCTCTCACCATGAACATAAAGAAATTAAACATCTTTGGTGACTCCTTGTTAATAGTTAACTAGGTTAAGGGAATTTATCAATGCAAGTGTCCAATATTGAAATCCTACAAAGATCTTGTGGATAAATTACTAATTAAATTTGAATGGTATGACATTGAGGTTGTACCTCATTCATCCAACCACTTTGTGGATATGATGGCTTCCTTGGGATCTCTAATTCCGTAGAACCCATTGGATGATGTCACAACTATTCAGGTCAAGATGCTCTCTCAAGCCATGGTCTCACGAGACATTTCCAAAGATGAGCAAAATATTCACATGATACAGGTTGAACCCTACCAACATGGGTTCTCCCCAATTCAAGACTTTTTGAACCATGCTTCCTGGGGGTCCTTGGTCTCACAAACTCCTTGTGATAATAACATGACCATCTACCTTAAGGTTCTCTCCCACTCCGCATTCATGCGAGGTGTATCTAGAGAGGAACAAATAGTTCATCTAGTCCAAGCCGACTCGTATCAAGATTGGTTTTCTCAACTCAAAGATTTCCTAAAACTGGGTACCATTCCTTCAGGATTATCGCATGCCACCAAATGAACATTCAAGAAAAAAGTGATAAAGTATGTCTTGGTAGGAGACATACTCTACCATCAAAGCTACGATGGTCTTCTCCTTCGTTTCTTAGAGCCCCAAGAATCTACTTGGGCTATTTCCCAAGCTCATGATGGTACTTGTGGTGGCCATTTTAGTAGCATGGCTATCGCTAAGTGCATCCTTTGAATGGGTTATTATTGGCCCACTATGGAGCGATACTATTGCACTTATGTTAAAAGGTGTGTTAAATATCAACATCATGCTAATATTTCACATGTACCTTCGTAGGCCTTACAACCGATTCATTCATTGTGGCCTTTCTTGCAATGGGGATTTGACTTAATCAGTAAAATTTCTCCCCCTCGTCTGGCCATCACACGTTCATCCTAACGACCATAGAATATTTCACAAAGTGGGTGGAAGCTATTCCTCTTACCACTACGATAGGTTCATGCATCATGGAATTCCTATTACATAACATCATATGTCATTTTGGTATTCCATCCAAAATAATTTTGGATAATGGGTCACCATTCAAAAATAAGGATATGAGAGCTTTATGCGCTAAATATAATATTCAACATAACTTTTCAATGCCTTATTATCCACAAAGTAATGGGCAAGTAGAGGCATCAAACAAAATAGTCATTGCCATTCTCAAGAAAATAGTAAATGATAATCATAAATATTGGCATCTTCAACTACCTCTAGCACTATGGGCTTATCGAACTAGCATTCGGATGCCAACTAGGGCAACTCTATTTTTGTTAGTATATGGTGTTGAGGCCATCATGCCCTTGGAATTGGAAATTCCCTCATTGTGCATTACATTACAAGAGTTCATCGATGATGACACTACGCGACAAGCTCACCTAGATCAACTCATGCTTCTTGATGAATGATGCATCAATGCTCTCAAGCATCTTCATGTTTATCAAGATCGCATTAAGTGAGCCTATGACACAAAATTCCATCTCAAGGCTTTTGAAGTTGGTGATCTTGTGCTTAAAGAAAACCAATAAAATTCCAACTTGCCACCCATTTGCGAGATAAATTTATGGCTAACTGGTTAGGCCCATTCATCGTGACACAAAAAGTAGGACCAGGAACTTATCATCTAGCTTCCCTTGAGGGTGTTGAGGAACCTGAACCTCTTAACATTCTCCACCTGTGGGCATTTCATGCATAACACACAATGCATCAAAAAAAAATAACATAAAAAACTAACAAAAACAATACAAAATCAAAAATCACAAAAACATTGCATTGCTTACATCATCATGCATTACACATTACTACATTTCATTGATTAATTGCATTAGGCATATCAGTCATTGCATTAGCATCACTCTGTTCTACTTTGTGTCATCACTTACACTTATCTTTGTGGTATTTTGCCCATTAGGGGGTCCTTGTAAGATAGGATAGATATCGAATGACCATCAACAATGATGTTCATACGACCACTGACTATTTTATGCACACCTCTTAATGTTTGAAAGTTCATAAAAGACTTACACACACCACACATTCATTTTTACTATTTACATTTCGTAGAGCACCATGCTTGTATGATTGTCATGAGTCTTAATCAAACCTTTTCTCTCATCATCATTTGCACTTTTTCTTGTGATCTTTTGACTATTAAGAGGTCCTCGTAAGATAGGATAGATACCGTATGACCATCAACAATGATGTTCATATAGCCACTGACTATTTTATGCACACCTCTTAGTTTCTAAAATTTCATAAGGAAAACACACACATCCAACAAATCATTTCCATCCACATTTTCCATCCTAGGTGTTTGTGTTATTTCCCCTCACCCAGTAAGTTGTTATAGGGTGTTCAATAGGGTCTTTCAATCATTCATCCATTCCTAGTTTTCTTTTTAGATTTTTTAGAAAGTTATCTTGATTTTTAAAGGTAGGGTCTTGCTTTGATTGTACCTTGTATATCTCAAAATCCCAACACAATTTCACATTTTTAAATACAAGTTTGCACAAGGAAAGGCGACACTACAATGTAGTCCTTACCCCTTAAGCAAAAGGTTTCCCCTGCTCATCCTATTATGTGCATGGTCTAGAATGTTGAGAATTAACAAAAGGATAAGCTCCCTCCTACCTAAAGCAATAATTATCCCTTGCTCTTCCACAAAATGAGCAAGTATCCCAAAAAAAAGAGAAAGAAATCAAAATAAAAGAAGGGGGTAAAGAGCTTGAATCCCTGGAATTCTTAGTTTTTGACAACCATGGGGTAATCTCCATCGCCAACAATGGGCTATAGATGTCGGCCTGGTAATAGAGTAGCCTTACGCATGGTGATATATCTATCACATTAGCAACCTTCTTTTGTACATACCAATGTCAGCTTGTGGATGAGCTAGCTTTTGGTGGCTTGTATTGCCAAGTAGTTAAGTCCAACCACGTTGATGAGTGTCATAATGTTACAATATATGTATCTGATTTACTTACATTTTACTTTGCATGGATGTAAATAATTTTTATTATTATTTCACTTTAATATTTTTATTTATGCATCATATTGATTAATGATTATAAAATTTATTTATGCATATATTTTACACGAATTTTGTGCAAGTTACTGTCTTGTTAGGTAAATGTGTATGGAGCTGGATAAAGTCCACCAAATAATAAATTCGATGTACGTAGTAGGGCTGGACATATGGCAAACTTACAGGCGCTATGGATGAAGTACTACAATTAAATGCTACTGATGTGTCTACAGAAAGGAGTGCTATGGAGGAGCTAAGTCAAAGTTGACTAAACCCTATTACCACATCAAAATCCAGCATGAGCACACCTTACACAATCACCCATTCGATTGATAATGTCAGAAAAGAATATTTGGCATCTTTAATTTATTTTTAAAATTTATAAAGTTATATTAAATTTGGAAAGGATCCAAACTATCAATTTATTTTGCCAACTCATATTCTCTTTCCTTGAGAACAGGGCAAAAAAATATTTTGTTATTCCTTAAAATTAGAAGTTGTTAAGTGGTTATCACTTGGGCTCACGATGATTAGTCCAAAGTCCTGTTTTGTTATAAAGTTTCATTTGATTAGAATAAGTCATTAGCACGTGTGTTTGTGCTGATTAGTCAAAAGTTTCATCTTGTTATGAAATTATATTTATTTAGGAAATTGTTAGTACATAGTTAGGATTGAAAGTTAGGATTTAGATTTGATTAGTTGGAAGAAATAGAGTGTGATACGAAAAAGGCTTCCTTGAACATTAATGTATAAATTACAATGAGGAGGCCATTGAAAGGGTCCTCGCTTTTTCTTGCTATTTTTACCCTTGTCTTTCGAATTGCATTCTATAATGAAAGTTAAAGAAGTCGCACTATAGATTTCTAGCAATGTCCATGATCGAATATCAGTAATAAAATAGTATTATTTTTCCACAACTCTTTCACAATGTTATGTTATTTATTGTAATGATTTATTTCCTTCTATAAAGTCTTTATTTTCCTACAATCAATGAGTAATTAATAGCTAGAATAGGTTAGATAAAATATTAATAGTACTGAAGTAAAAATAGTGTAGAGGAGAAGATAATATACTAACCTTTTCAAAGGTAGGGCCCACTTCCAGAAGTCCAGTCCCTACTCTTCCGCTCTTGCAATAGAATAGGAGTAGATTAGTATAAAGTAGAATTAATAAGAAATTAATTTGCATTATTTATTTCTAAAGTAAATAGTTAAATCATAATTAGATGCACGTGGATCCACACTCACATTAGGTTAGATTTCATATTGCATTTAAATATTTCGTTTCTCTATAACATGATATTAAGGAAATGAATCAAGTAAGCTAATTATTATCTTGGAAAAATATATACAGGATCGTCTGTTCTTTAAATCTAATTGACCTGGATTGATAATTAAATGATTATCCTGACAAGCTAGACATTTTTGGCATCGTTGTCAAGGAGAGCAATGCCATTACATTAATTTGCAATTTGTTAGACCATGTAAGGAAGGAAGCTTGCCTATACGTGGAGGGTGGCGCAAGTAGTGATAAATGCACATATAGAGTTGCATGTGGAGGGTGGAGCAAGTAGTGATCAACGCACACACACAACAAGCATCCTCCACCTTAGGTGGACCAGGTTCCAATTTTCTTAAAAATCAGTTTTTTATTATTTTCGTAGAATTTAGTCATTTATTTTCCAGAATTTACTTTCTAGAATTTATTTTTCAATAATTTACTTTTTAGCAATTTATTTTTCTACAATTTCCTTTTCAACAATTTATTTTCCTGCAAGTGTGGTTGTTGCTAGTTTAAATCTAAGACTCTTTGGCCTGTAGAAACCCAATGTAGTACAAGAAGTAGGTGTGACTGAGTGACACAACCATAGTGAAAACATCCCTTAGAAGCAAAATGGTAACAACAACACTTTTTCTTATTATCCTGAGATCACCTGGCCAATCCGTTTGATTTCAACCATAGTAAGATTTGCTTTAGAATAATTTTACTTTTTCTTATTATATTGAGATCACCTGGCCAATCCATTTGATTTCATTATAATAATATTTGCTTTATTTTTTCCTTATTGATCTAAGATCACCTAGCCAATTTGTTTGATTTCAGTCAGTAAGACCTACTTAAAGACAATTTTACTTTTTTCTTATTATGCTGAATTTTTTTGGCCAATCTATTTAGTTTCAGTATAGTAGGAACTATTTAGAAGAGAAAAATAGATCAAAAATAAAATAAAACCTAAAAAAATAATAATAAATAATAATATATAGAGAATTATAAGTTGCTAGATGGTGGAGAATAGTAAATAATCTGCGACCATTGACCTCATAAAATTATTGATAGAGCAAGAAGTTAACCTTATTTTTTAAAAGCAAAATCAAACATCTAGGGAAGAATGGGAACACCTATGCAAACATCTTGATACCATAAAAGATAGATCAGAAGAATTGAGTCAAATCTAGAGGATAAACATAGCTCAAATTCTAGGGTCAGAATATCACTCACCCTACCTTAAAATTATTAGGAGTTGTGAATGATGGTTAGGAAATAGGAGAGCAAAAATGAACTCAGTAACCTACCTGTGGGATAAGTATTTCGAAGATTCCCTTACCATCCACAATTTCCTAGCAAAAATAGAGGATATGAAGTAAACCTTGAGTATAGCTGAAGATATCATAGGGCACCAAGAGTGGTACTTTTTAGGAAACTATGTCAAGACTTGTGTTGCAAGCTATAGTTCGAGAACCCTAATCCAATTGTAAAACAAGCTTTTATTATCCAATTGATTACTCTGGTAACAAAAGACTTTGGATTTAAAGAAGAGCATTATATGACTCTCGAACAACTTGAACCTATAAACGATATTCATAGGTTATTTCGGGAAGGCTAAAATTTATTTCAAAGTTTCATGTTCAGACCTAGAGACTCAAAAGGTAGACTTATTAAAATTAGTAAACCAAAGGTAGATTGCCAAGAACACAATAGTAAGAAATTTGAAACTTCTAACTCAAAAGAAATTGAAATTGCATCTTTAGATTCTACATCAATCAAGAAAATTAAAATTCTAGAACAAGATCCCAAAACATATTTGCTACCCGAACTGGATTTTGACGATCATATCAATCCCTTGTCTATCTATACCAACCCTATACCTAGTCAAATTATTGAAATCCTATATTCAGTCATGGTTGATCAAGGTAGTGAACAAGGGAAAGTGAATAGAAACCAAAGGCAAAGAACAAGGATCAAGGAGAAGAAGAAAAGCAAAGGGGATGTGGACATAGAAATATGTTTATCTTTCCAATCCCTTCTTTTGAAGATAGGCTAAAAAGAGAACCGAAACTAGTCTCCATTACTGTTTTGCCTACTTTCCATGGGAAACCACATGACGATCCCGATGCTTTTCTTTTTGAATTTGCAATGGTGTGCCAAGATTAATTTTACACCATGTATGAGTACAAACTAATACTATTCCCTTATACACTTAAGGATGTAGCCTTAATATGGTTGATGGGTCTAGAGGAAAATATTTGCAACCGATGGTATGGAAAACAAAAATCAAAAGATATATTATTTGAAAGATACCAAGACTATTGTAGGGTTCGAGATGAGAAAGTAGAGTTATTTCATATAAATAAAAAATATGATGAATCCCTTGAGGACTACCACAAGAGATTCTGGTTTGTGGGATAAAGAGTAAACATAGATTTGGATGAGGAAGTTCAAAAAGAACTTTTTCTAAAAGATCTTAAGGAAGATGTCTTAGACATACTAACCCTTATGGAAAAGGGAGAATTCAATTAGATGGAATTAGGAGAGATCGTAAATCTTTGTAAAAATTACTCAATAAATAAACCTTTAAGAAGTAATAAATACCCATCATCGGGAGGAGGAGTAACACGAGCTAAAATCAATAATATGCTAGAAAATCTCAAAAACCGATTTATCAAGCACATTGACATCATCCCTCGACCTCATGGATAAGAACCCAAAGTATCAAAACATTGAAGAGATATATTGTCATAGATTCAAAAAGAAACATAATCTAAAGGAATGCCCTTTGAATGTTACAAATATTTCCAACATTTCTGCATGTTGCAAAATCTATGACAAAAACCATAATACTAAAAATTGCAAATATATCTCAGTTGTCAAAACTACTATAAAATAATTTGAGGTCGAAGAGGCAAAATATGTCTACTTTATAGCTCAAATAAGGAATGGTCCATCCAATTGGTCAAACTCTAACTATTCCAACCAACAAAGACCTAATTATTGGTCAAATACTCCAAATTGGTCAAATTGGAATCAATATAATCAAGATTGGAACATGTATCCCAATTCATATGGAAATTCACCTCCATGGATGGCAAGCAAAAATCAAAATGCATCTGGTTGGATTGGCCAATACAATCAGGCAGGACCTAGTTGGTCTCAAGGACAACCCCAAAAACAAAGTTTTCAAAATAAATTCAGGGGGAAATTACCTCAAAACCAACCTCAAAATAGAATCCTTCCACCTCCAAACAACAATCCTCCTAAACAGTCACCTTTACCAGGTAAATCTGTACCTAATCCCAATAATAATAAAAACACTCAATAGGTCTATGAAACGAATAAGGAATGCTCGATATCTATAATGCCTTGTCAACATATTCAATTAAGATTTGCAAAAGTATTGGATGATCATAGAGCAACTCTCACAGAACTTGAAGAACCTACAAAAAACTTGATCAAAGAAAAAGGACAAGATGATAAATGTGATGAAGGAATAGAAATTCCCCTAGAAGAAGTGTTGGACCAACAAAAAGAGGTTCAAATTTCTCAGAAAGAAATTAGAGCTCCATTTCCCAAAAGACCGACTATACCAAAAGAACCATCTAAACCATATTTCAATTTTATCAAGAATTGGAACATGTCTCTATTATAATTCCTCTTTTACAAGCTATTAAGGACATTCCCATCTACTCCAAGTTGGTAAAATGTATAAAAATTTCACAAAGGAGAAGGAGGAATGAACCTAGGACTATTCAAGTTATTAGGCAACTATCTGAAATTATGAATGGTGAGAAATTGTTACCAAAGTATACAAATCCTAGAGTACTTATACTCATAGTTCACATTGGTAGGACAACCTTACATAATGTCTTAGTAGACTTGGGGGCTGCCATAAATATCATGATAAAGGAAACAAAAAAAAAAATAGGGGTACACATGATTCAACCAACCTCTATAGTGCTTCAACTTGTCGATAGATCTACCATTAAACCAGAAGGAAAACTAGAAGATGTTATAGTTTTCGTAAGTTCATGGGAATACCCTGTAGACTTTATAGTCTTACAACCAAAGAGAAATTTAGGGGGACACCCATTGATATTGGGAAGACCATGGCTTGCAATAGTTGATGCTTATATTAGCTGTAGATCTGGGAATATGACTATTTCAAATGGCAAGTATACTAAAAATCATAGCATGTTTTCTAAATCAATAAAAGACAATGATTTTTCAAACTAGTTGTGGTATGATTCTCCTCAAGACTTAGACAATCTACAAAATTTATCAATCAATATGCTAGAAGAATGTTTTCAATAATAAATTGAAGGGTCCTTAGCTTCACTTCTTGATGAGGAACAAGGTGCTAATGAGGTTACCATGACTAATAGTGAGGTAAGCACAATTTACCCTCATCCGATGGCCACTTACAATTATCAAATAAATACTATTAAGAATTAAATAATTAGTATAGATAGTAATTATAAACAAATAGATATTACATCTAGAAAATATTTAAATATAAGCAATGAGCTTACAAATATTTAGGAATCACAACTAATAGATGTATTAAAAAAGCATTTGACATAGTTTGCATGGAATTATGAAGACATGAAGGGGATACATCCAAGCGTTTGTACCCATAGAATTTTAATTCAAGAAGATTGTCACCTAATAAGGAAAACTCAAAGGAGACTAAATCTAGCTATGAAAGACATAGTTCAAGAAGAAATTGTTAAGCTCTTAAACACATGATTTATATACCCTATCTCTGATAGTCAATGGGTTTCACCATTCGTAATAGTTCCTAAAAATAATGGTAAATGGAGAATATGTGTAGACTACATAGAACTAAATAAATTGATAAAGGACTATTTCCCATTGCCCTTCATTTATCAAGTCATTGACACCCTAGCTAGTAAGAAATACTTTTGTTTCTTGGATAGGTTTAATGGATACAACTAGGTCTCAATAGCTGAAGAAGATCAAGAGAAGACCACTTTTACATGTCCCATAGAAACTTATGCTTAAAGAGTATTACCTTTTCAACTATGCAATGCATCTGCTACATTCCAAAGAGTTATCCTCACTATTTTTGTTGATATGATTAATGAATACATAGAAGTTTATATGGATGAAGTTACAGTCTACGGTGACACCTTTGAAGAAACTCTAGCAAGTTCACAAAAAGTCCTAATTAGATGCACAGAGCAAAATCTTTCTCTAAGTCATGAAAAGTGTTCCTTTATGATGAGGAGGGGTATTGTTTTAGGATATCTCATATCCGAAGAAGGTGTTAAGGTAGATCCTGCAAAAATACAAGTTATTCAGTCCCTTCAACCTCAAAAAACTCAAAAAAAGGTAAGAATATTTTTAGGGCATGCAGGATACTACCAAATATTCATTAAGGATTTCAACAAAAATGCTTCTCCTATGCTTAAAATCTTCACTAAATATAGAAAATTTGAATAGATTGAAGCATGTCAAGAAGATTTTGAGATCATAAAAGAAAAATTGATTATTGCTCCAATCTTAAGAGGGTCAAACTAGAGTTTATCCTTTCACATCCATTGTGATGCCTCGACAAATGCAATAGGAGCGATACTTCAACAAATAGAAAATAAAATACCTTATGCTATCTATCATGTAAATAACAATTTACATGGGACCAAATTGAATTATAAAGTCGCTGAGAAAGAATTATTGGTTGTATTTCATGCCATTAATATATTTAAACATTACATAACATGGTATGAAGTATTTGTTCACACTAATCACTCTGCCATTAAGTATTTGTTAATAAATTTTGAGCCTCCTACTCTAATTTATTAACGGTTGCACCAATTTCAAAATTCTGGTGATATGTGATGCATAAGTTCATGTTTGCAGCTAATGAATTTGATTGGTACACGCATATTGTGCCTGACTCCCATTCAATTTTGGAACCTGATTCCAGTTTATTTTTGGCGCCTACTTCTAGTTCATTTTTGGCACCTAATTCTAATTAATTTTTGACGTTTGATTCCAATTCATTTTTGGTGCTTGATTCTAGTTAATTTCAGACGCCTGATTCCAGTTCATTTTTGACACCTTATTCTAGTTCATTTGTGGCACTTGACTCCCATCCAAAATTTTAGTACCCAACTCTCGTAAAAAATCTATTTTGACTATTTCCAGTTTTGACTGGTGCCTACACTTGGAAAAATATTGTAGTTATTTAATTTTTCCCATTTGTGAGTTGTCCACTTTTTTAAAGTGTAACTATTTTAGAAATTTAGGTGAAATACGTTACACAACCTTGTAAACCTAGAATGTAAATATAAATGTGAATGCAGTTTTGGCTGTAACTATTGTTTCCAATTTTGGATATAACTATTGTTTCTAGTTTTGGTTGTAATTTTATTTCCAATTTTGACTATAATCATTGTTTCTGGTTTTGGTTGTAACTACTGTTTTCAATTTTGGTTATAACTACTATAAGTGCAGTAAAGGTTATAACTGTTGTAAGTGCAGTAAAAGTTGTAACTGTTGTAGGTGCAGTTTTGACTGTAACTATTGTAAGTGCAATTTTGGTTGTAACTGCGATAAGTGTAGTAAAAATTGTAACTATTTTAAATACAATAAATGCTATAAAAATATTAAATATCTCTTACTATAAAACATATTTTTTTATATATTTCAACGGGTTGATTCATTCTATCACTTATTGACCTCTATAACACTACAAGAAATAATACAAAAAAAATTGTTTGAGTTGCATGTTGTGTATCTTCAGTTTGGCTAGATTGCATGTGGCATTGGCCCTTGGTTCACACCAACCTTACCTCTTGTAGTTGATGCATGTTTATTTATGTCTTGTATTTGTTATACTGTATCTTTTATGAAGTTTTAGGTGGATCAATCAACCCATTTTCTATATTGGTGTATTGCCCATTTCTAATTTTATTGTTCATCTGTTGTTATAGTTTTTTATTTTCCTATCATCCCTCTCCCTTTTCCCAATGTAATTTTAGCACATTTTTAGTGCAGTTTGGTGGTAATTTTGATTTTATTTCCCAGTCCATGTTACAATTTTTATTTTTTAAGTTTATTTATTTTTTGTTGTCTTTTATTTTTTCCTTCCCCTATTTTCCAGCAAGTTTAATACAGTTCAATTTAGTTTGTTATTTTAAAGGAGAGCCAAATATTTTTGGAGGTATTTTCCTCTCAGGAAGTCCCACATGAGAGGGATATTCCCATGTTGGTGTTGTACACGGGTGCAGTGTAAGTGTACATTTTTAGACATCAACAATTTTGGCACACCCGGTGGGATAGATCTGCAGTTTGTTGTGAAAAATTTGCACAAATCTTGGTTATAAAATAGTCAATATTTGGTGTTTGTCTTGACTATTATTTTCTTATTGAAGCATTAAAAAAAATACCTGGTGACTCTACTGGTTAAAAGGACCAGATTGTTAATTACATCCTCATTTTTGAGGGGTGTGTCTACAAGTAATAGTTCAAGAAGATGAAGGGGTGTGTCATTTTTTGAGGGGTGTGTCTATTGTTCTATTTCATTCATGGCTCAACAACCACCTAGAGCCTATCCTTCTTTTAATCAGGGTAGTCCATTGGCCCTAACAACACATGATGATATTCCAGTATCAGCCCTTAAGGCTCTACCTTATTATACTAGAGAAAACTCAGTCACTCCTGTGGAACATCTCCAAGACATGGCAAATTTATGCTCAGTGCATAATGTGATTGAAGATAATATGGCTGTGAGGTTGTTGGCATCTTCTTTGAAGGGTAAAGCCCTTCAATGGTTTAGAAGCCTTCTTGTTCACACCATTGCAAGTTGGGATGACTTGGCTGATAAGCTGATCAAGCAGTTTGAGGATAAATCAGATAGCTTATCACTTATGGAGCAGCTGACTACCATCAAAAGAGCTCCTAATGAGCAGATTACAGATTTTAATTTTAGATTCCAAAGGACTTGGGATAAAATACCCATGGAGGTAAGGCCAAATGCACAATCTGATTTTTTGTATTTCTTGAGAGCTTTGAGTTCTGATATAGGTATGAGCATCCAAACTATGGGAATCAATACATTACCTGATGCATATGAAAAGGTTGTTCAAGTTGAAAATTATTTAGTGCAGTGTGGTAGGATTTCCCCTAGGCATCCTATGCCTCTGTTTCCAAATGTGACTGTACCCAACCCATTATCCTCTCAAGTTTTTGCTAATATTCCAATAGTTAATCCATTGCCAATTAATGAGAATGCACCTAGCACTTTTGGTCAATTAAATGACCAAATAAATGATCTATTGAATTTGGTCAAAACAATGGGTAACAAGCTCAATAACCTAGAGAAGTAGCAAAACTAGCCTCCACAAAGGAATTTCCAACCATACTACCCTTATTATTAGCACAGGCCTCCATATAAGAATCATGCACACCCATATAGGCCTTTACAAACATAGTTCCTTGCTACTACCAACCCAAATCAAGCCATAGTACATGTGCAAAATAACTTAGCTGAGCAGCAGAGGTGGTGCCTTTCTTGTCAGTTACCTCATGATCCAAATGGTTGTGCATATGGAAATAGTAGCAATGCTTTAGTGGCACAGGATCCTAGCTATCAAACAATGGAACAACAACAATATCAACATCCTCCTACATCAAATCTTGATAGCATTTTGATGTACTAGTAAGAAAATGAGCATTGTGTAGTGAATCAGACAATGGGTAATCAACCTATAAAGCAAGTTCAATCCAACTATAATACCAGGTCTAAAGGGAAGGTTGTAATGGATGGTCCTTCTATATCACAAGCAACCACATTCTCTCAACCTCCAAGTAACAATGTTAGACATCAGCCTATAGTCACATTCAAGGATACTCCAGATTGGAGAAATCAGTAGACTCAAATGCAACAACCTAGTAGAACATGGAAAAATAGGCCTACTTACCCAGTTGTTGAGAGGCCAAGAAATGATTGGACTGCCAAACAAACACAAAAGGATCAACCTATTAACTTGGTGGAGCAAATGAAGAAGACCAGCTTGCAAGTTTCTATGTGGGATGCTCTTGCACTGCCAGGACAAATAGATCTCAAAGAAGCTCTAAGTCATGTATCTTTAGCACCTAAAGAGACTAAAAAGCCTATTGAAGAGGCTACAAATCTGATGCAAATGGATCCTAATGAGGTACACACACAAACCACACCTCATATTCTTGATACTCAGCTTGATGAGTGGGCAAATGGGTTATATGGATCTGATCCATATGATAATTTTCAAGAGGTAGGCATGGGAACATATTGTATCTTGGAGGAGAAGAGCACGATGCCAGAGGTCATGAAAATAGAACAACAAACTGAAGGTGTATGGAAGCTACATTTTGATGCAACTAGATGTGAGCAAGGTGTTGATGTTAGTGTTGTTTTAACCTCTCCTTCTGAGGAAACATTCCTCCATCCCTTCAACCTCCAGTTTAGTTGCACTAACAACATGGTAGAGTATGAAGCTCTAATTCATGGACTCTTACAGGTAGAGAAAAGAGGTGTGAAACTATTGCAAATTTTTGGTGATTTAGAATTGGTAGTGCAACAAGTCAAAGGTCAGTTTGTTGTTGAGGATAAGCTTATGGAAGAATACAAACACAGAGTGTGGAGCTACTTGAAGGATTTGATGCCTTGAATGTCCAAACAATCCCCAGGAAGAGCAATCAAGAAGCTGATATGATAGCAATTGTGGGGGCACAATATGAGTTGCCTATTGTTTTCCTGTGTAACAACAACAACAATACTTTGTTCTTCCCCAAAATCTTACAAAATAAAATCCCTTTCAAAGTTGGGGTTGGTTAGAGTAGAGGCTTCAAAAATAGTAAGGGTAGGATGTAATTTTAGTTCCCTTTTTTTGTTGTGTTCCCTAAGTGTCCCAAGACACCTCTTGCTTCCTGTGAAGCATGTTTTATTTTATTGTATTTTAAGTTGATTTTTTTAGTATTGTGTAGTTTTCTATTTTTAGTATTGTGCAGTTTTCTGTTCTGTTCAATTTTGTGTAGTTTTCTACTCCATTGCAAGGATTATTTCCAGCAATTCTACCTTACAAAGCAAGTGTGGAATTCAATTCTTGTGAAAATCTAAAGATGATCAATGACTCTGTGCCCAATGGATGCTAAGGCTACCTAGTCTTCTAGGTTTTTTGCACATTGCAGGCATGTCTCCCCTATGAGTCACCAAACTGTTAATAAATTTTGAGCCTCCTACTCTAATTTATTAATGATTGCACCAATTTCAAAAGTTTGGTGATATGTGATGCATAAGTTTATGTTTGTAGCTGATGAAGTTGACCGATACATGCAAAAATGGTGCCTGACTCCCATTCAAGTTTGGTGCCTAATTCTAGTTTATTTTTAGCACCTAATTTTAGTTCATTTTTGGTGCTTGATTCTAGTTCATTTTTGGCACCTGATTCTAATTCATTTTCGATGCCTGATTCCAATTCATTTTTGGCACCTAATTCTAGTTCATTTATGGTGCCTAATTTCAATTCATTTCCAGTGCCTGATTCTCGTTCATTTGTGGTGCCTAAATCCCATCCAAAATTCTAGTGCCTGAATCCCATAAAAAAATATGTTTTGATTATTTTTAGTTTTGACCGGTGCCTACACTTGGAAAAGTATTGCAGTTATTTAATTTTTCCCATTCGTGAGCTGTCGACTTTTTCAAAGTGTAACTGTTTTGGACATTTAGGTGAAAAACATTACACAACCTTGTAAATATAGAATGTAGATATAAATATAAATATAGTTTTGGATGTAATTGCTATTTCCAATTTTGGCTATAATTGTTGTTTCTATTTTTGGTTGTAATTGTTGTTTCTAGTTTTTATTGTAACTATTGTTTCTAGTTTTGGTTGTAACTGTTGTTTCCAGTTTTGGTTGTAACTACTATTTCCAATTTTAGCTGTAACTATTGTAAGTGCAGTAAAGGTTATAACTACTATAAGTGTAGTAAAAGCTATAACTGATGTAGGTGAAATTTTGGTTGTAACTATTATAAGTGCAATTTTGGCTGTAACTGTTGTAAGTGTAGTAAAGATTGTAACTACTGTAAATGCAGCAAATGCTATAAAGAGTTGAAATATCTCTTGCTATAAAAGATATTTTTTTCAAATATTTCAAGGGAATGATTCATTCTATCACTTACTCATCTCTATAACATTGCGTAAAATAATACAAAAAAATATGTTTGAGCTACATGTTGTGTATCTTTAGTTTGGCTGGATTGCATGTGGCATTGGCCCTTGGTTCATGCCAACCTTACCTCTTGTATTTGATGCATGTTTATTTATGTCTTGTATTTGTTATACTATGTCTTTTATGGAGTTTTAGGTGGATCAATCAACCCAATTTTTATATTGGCTTATCATCTATTTTGATTGTTCATATGTTGTTATAGTTTTTAATTAACCTGTCATCCCTCTCCTTTTTCCCAGTGTAGTTTTAGTGCAGTTTCAGTGTAGTTTGGTGGTAGTTTTAATTTTGTTTCCCATTCCATGTTACAATTTTTATTTTTTAAGTTTTTTTTTTCTGTTGATGTCTTTTATTATTTTCTTCCCTTGTTTTCTAGCAAGTTTAATCCAGTTCAATTTAGTTTTTGTTATTTTTAAGGAGAGTCGACTATTTCTAGAGGTATTTTCCTCTCAAGCAGTCCCACATGAGAGGAAGATTATCATGTTGGTGTTTTACATGGGTGCAGTGTAAGTGTACATTCTCAGACATCAATAATATTTAATGAACAAAGACACAGTAGGAGGTAGGGTGGTTATATGGCTTATTTTGCTTCAGGAATTTAATGTTACAACCATACATAAAGAAGACAAAGATAATGTTATTGCATATCATATATCTTGTATGCAAATACTCGATGATGATGAATTAATTCTTGATAGTTTTCTAGATGAACATCTGTTTGATATTTCTATTTTCACTCCATGGTATGACGATATAGTAAATTATCTGGTAATAGGAAATATGCCTTAAAAATTCACACCTTATGAGCGAATAAAGTTAATACATCAGAGCGGCCCTTACACATGGATTAATGGGATTTTATTCAAGTATTTTCTAGACCATGTAGTTAGGAGATGTGTGCATGAAGAATATGTGTATGATATTATTAGAGCATCACATGAAGAACCTTATGGATGTAATTATGCAGCCCAAATAACAATTAGTAAAATATTCCAAAATGGATACTTTTGACCCACTATCAATAAGGATGTTCACTAATTTGTTGATAGATGTGATGCATGCCAAAGGGCTAGTAAACCAACCCCCTACAATGGAGATGTCCTTAGTACCTCAAATTATGTTTGAACCATTTGAGAAATGAGGAATTAATTTTTTTGGACCTATAGATCCTCTGAGTGCAAATAATAAACATATAATTGTGTGTACAAATTATGTTACAAAATGGGTAGAGGTAGAAGCTATGCCACAAGCACAAGCTGAACCTGTTGCTGATTTTCTCTATTCACACATTATGTTGCACTTTGGGGCACTTAGAGAGATAGTTTTGGATAAAGGAACTCAATTTATCTCTAAAGTAATAGATAATTTCACCATAATGTATCAAATTAAACACATAAAAACTTCACCATATCATCCTCAAGCCAATAGACAAGTGAAAGTAACCAATCAAGAGATTGAAAATATAATAACTAAATTTGTGGCCACTAGTAGAATAGATTGGGAAGAAAGATTGAAATAAGTTGTATAGGCTTATAATATAACTTGGAATACCACCACTGGTTTAACACCTTATGATATGACTTATGGTAAGCAAGCCATCATGTCCATCGAGTTTTAAATTGAAACCCTTCGCACAATAGTACAAATCGATATGAACTTGGATCAAGCACAAAGGGCTATGTTGGAGAATTTTAATATTCTTGATGAAAGGAGACTTGAAGCACTTCATAGAATGAAATTAACACAACAACAAAGAAATAAATGGCATGATAAACACATTGTACCTAAAAATTTTCAACTAGGAGATTGGGCTTTGCTATTTGAATCTCGCTTCAATGATTTTCAGGGGAAGTTAAAGATAAGATGGCTTGGACCCTATGAAATTGAAGAGATATTTGGAAACAGTACAGTAAAACTCAAGCCTATTTATGAATCAACCAAAAACTTGCTAGTTAATGGACATAGGCTTAAATTATATAAAAATCCACATTCTAAAGAAGAGTTCATGCACCATCTCAAGCAACAAACTAATTTGTAGTGTATATCTAAACTACAAATCACTACTATTGAATAAATACTTCTCTTTAACAAGAAACAAATATGCTACCTATTAAATAAGTTATATATATATATATATATATATATATATATATATATACATAAAAAGAAAAAAATATTATGCTTCTTTTCATTTCATAATAGAGTTCCAATGATTGCATCACTTTCACTTTATTTTCCATCAAAATCTTCAGTCTCAATATTGTTTCAAAAAGATCCTAAAAAGGTATTTCTTTATTTGTATCAGCTTGTGAGTTTACAGGAAAGTTACTACCACATATTGCATAACACTTTTGTTTGCTAAATCAAAATCTAGGTGTTTTCAATTACTCAGCCACCACTAGTGTTTTGAGAAAATCTTCATTAAAAATTAAACAATATTTGGATGTTATAAGTTGCTCCTAATCAATCAAGTTTCCTCTTAGAATACGCACTTTATAATAAATATAACATTGTGAAGTCTGAAAAGACTAACCTGTGAGTTACTATTGCCATAAGAGTGAACGATTTCCCCTACTTATCCAAATTATGTGCATGGTCTAGAAAGCTAATAAATTGGCAAAAGGACAAGCTCCCCCTTCACCCTTGAAAAAAATAGAAGAAAAATCCCTTGCTCTCTCTAAACAAGCAAGTATTCCAAAAATTATCCTCTTACTTCTTAAAAAAGAGAAAGAACCCAAATAAATAAATAAATAAATAAATATATATATATATATATATATATATATATATATATATATATATATATATATATATATATATATATATATATATAATATATCCCTTCCTCTCTCTCAAAATGAGCAAGTATCCCAAATAAAGTTAAATAAAATAAGGGTGAAGAGCTTGAATCCCTAGAATTCTTAGTATTTCAAAAACCATGGGGTGATCCTCATTATATCAATGGGTTGAATGAAACCCTCCTGGCAATAAGGTATCCTTATGCAGTAGCGCTAAGTATGGACAAGACCTATGGATGTTCACATATAAGCTATGTTGTTGACATAAGTGATCTTTGGTTTACTCAATCCCTACTCATGATGAAGAATAAACATTCATTGCACACACAGTTGGTCCTCGAGAGGATTGAAAAAATTAGGACACCCTTAGCATCATACTGATTTGTGAGACAAATAGACGAATTTGTTCAAAGTATCTAAGATGTTTGAGTTTTTGTAAAACAACCCTAGAATGTTGTAAGCAAGCAAGAGTTATGAGCTAATTCCTAAGTACTATGGTTTATCCCATCCTATAAAAGTGTGGTTTGTATTTTCCAAGAACCCTAATATCTTGTTAAAATCATCCAAGCCTATGATAAAAGATCCATTTTATATATTGATGACTGATATTCATCCTACATGGAACTCCTTATGAAATTAGAAGAAGAAAATCTTCCAAATAAAATATATATATAAGATAAAATAAAATAATATATATATATATATATATAAATAAAATAAAATAAGTAAATAAAACATATCTATTTAATGATAATTTATATAATATATAATAATAATACATATTTACCCCATACCATTTTAAATAATATATAAATTCCCTATAAAAATTAACATTTTTAAATAAAATATTCCCCTTTATTTTGTTTTGGCTATATAGCCAAAATTATAGTTTGGGGGGGATATAATATCAATACATTAAGTCCATAATACAGTTTGGGGCTAGAAAACTTTACAATAAAATAAAATTTCCTTAATAATAATATAGTTTTCTGTAGCAAATGTTTTGTTAGCAAGCTTTCCAAAGACTTGCATTTGAAAAGTCCTAAGTATTTTGGAGGGAAAATTAAACTTAAAGGAAGCATCATTTTGGTGGGAAAACCTAAAGCCTAAGCTCTAGATATCAAATAAATTTTAAATTTATTTTAATTTTAAAAGCTATACATTGGACTTCGAAAAATATTTTAAATCCATCAAATGATGTGAATTATGTATCGGACTCCAAATTATTTTAGATCCGCTACAATCATAAAACCTAAGCGCCAAACTTCAAAATATTTTCAATCTACTTTGATGGGAAGAAGTTAAAAAAGAAGATGAAAAGGGGTGTTTTCATGGCACAAATAACATTATTTATCCCCTATTACAAAGTCTTGTCCACTGTGCATAGATGACGTTAAAATTTAATAAGAATATGCCTTGAAGTTTGAAGATGTCCGTGGAATTGATGTGTTGGGCACAAGTCTATTTTGATTGGATTGATGCAATAAATATTGAATTTTACATTGCCACGAAAGCACCAAGCAAGAATACAAGGATACCACACCACCACGTCATGGCCACAAGGGCATTGAAATCCATGTCGCATGGGTTGGAGTAGCTGCGTATTAATTCAAACCTTGACTATGGAGATTCATATAGTCTACGGGTAATTTAATACGGAGGGGGTAAATAAAAAAACAAGTGGTGAAATTTTAAACCTAAAGAAATAAAATTAAAAACACTTCTAAGCCATTGATTAAAAAGCATCAATAGTTATGATATGCCACTGCTACGATTGGATGATGCAATCGATGCGCATGACGTATGGCAAGCTACGTTGAAATTTTTAACGATACTCTCCATCGTTGATTAAAATCAACGATAGAGGTTTACTCATGAATTTAAACCGAGGGTAAAAACCCTAGATGCTACATCAATATCACAAAGCAGCGTAATGGGGAAAAATGATGCCACATCAGGGTTAAATAGCAGCACAACATGGTAAAGATTTTATGAAGCGATGGGAAAATCAATTGTTGACGATGACATGTGGACCCCCTATTCATCAAATCGACAGTAAGTAAACTTGCATCAAATGAACCATGGTATGGTAAAAAAAGGGAGCCACCTCGATCGAAGTCACCGTACCCATGCAACATATAACAAGCCAAGCCATGGATCAAAATCTCAACTATTGGATAACAAGTTAATCAAAGCTTGGAAACTCGATGTGTTTCAATAATGTCGCATGTGTAGAAGGGTCAAAATCAATGTAAGATATCCTCTCTTGGATTGGAAATAATCCAACGATAGGAACTTAATGGGCAATTAGAATTTAATTTAAGGTGTAATTAAAATCTAATCTGCCACCTTGTGCCCAATATTCGTCGTAGATTATGTAAATGATTGAGGAAGATTTGAAACTGCAAAAGAACGATGAAGCCCAAGTTGTAGGTTATAAACAAAGAAGAGACCAAGTTAGAAGCAAGAAATGATACCAACTGCAAGGTAAACTCTACCAAATTTTTAAGAATTTTTCTTAAAGGAAACGATTTGGGGTTTACGAAATTATTTTAGGAATTGCATGTAGAAATCGAAGGGAACTTTATTTAATTATCTGTAAATGTATTTTGGAGCTTTAAGGAAGAAGGGAATTCAAAAAATAATCTTGTACATATGTGTCTCTGAGGAAAATTTAGAAACCCTCTAAGAATTTATGCGAAAGCATGAAAAATATATAATAAAAATTTGTTTCTAAATTTCTTTTTGAGGCATGAAATTTTAAAAGGTTCTCTAGTTCTCACTCAGAAATATACAAATTTTCTTTCTTGAATTTTCTAAAAATATATAGAATCTCATGTTTCGAAAGAAGAATTCGTTTTGTTCCGAACTATCCTTAAAACTCTTGAAGTATTTCGAAATTACCCTTGTTTTTATTCTGCAAATATTTTGAAGGATTTTCATCTCAAAATTTCTCTACAAATATCTTGAAGGGTTTCCAAAATTTTATAAATTCTTGAAACATTTCAATTTTTTTTTCTCCTAAAAATATTAATAGGGTTTTCAGAATTTCTTTTTCGAATGGGTTTTTCAAAATTCTATAAAATTCCTGAGTCAATTCGAAGTTTCTTTTGTTTTTCTCCTAAAAAGAAACTTACATATATATCATTATGTGGAAACCTCAAATGTTTCATAATATTTTTTTTCTAAAAAATATATATTTATAAAATAAAAAAAAATCTATTTTTCTAGAATATATATATATATATATATATATATATTTCAAATTTTCTTAGGAAAATAAAACTACAATTATTTTATGATTTCCTTGTTGAAAAAAAAAAGAAAAAAAAGAATTGAAATTTTGTTTTTATATACAATGCATTCATTCTATTTTTTATGATGCAGGGTTCCTTCTACTATGCCCTATTGCTAAACCTTACTTCCCTTCAACTGCCATTATGCCTAGGGCTACGTTTCATAAGAAAAGCGAACCCTCGACCATCAAAACCCAAGTGATGTAGTGAAGAAGTTGTTTTAGGATGCTCGATGGTGGATTGCCTTGACGAAATACCAAGGCCATGACCTATGTATCACGAAGCAGTTTATTTTGAATTGTGATTGTGCTTCCATGAAAACCCATGTTGGGGAAGTCCAAATAGAATTTTATCCTAGTTTAATTGTAGAAGTCTTAAGTTTTTCAGATATAGGCCAAAGATACTTCAAAACTACATACAAGGGGGTGAATAAGTTGGTCGAAATATTTGGGGAAGGGTGTTCAGTCATCAAGGATAGGAAAGGCTGGATAAAGGGGATAACTACCTCCTCTCTGCCAATAAAATGGTAGGAGGTAGTTACAATTATTATGAAATTATTTACCCTTGAGGGCAGGTTGTCTATCTATGGTGGATACCATATAAATATGCTCCTAAATTTGAAATTTCCCAAGAAGGAAGACTGCATAATTAACTTGCCTTATTAACTGTTCAATTCTTTGAAAGCCACCATTTGTAGAGTGCAACCAATAAATGAGTATGAAACCCCTAAACTACATAATATCTCCTATCATGGCTTAATCAAGTTATTAGTCTTACACCAAGCTGCTAAGAAAAATATTTTGTGGGATACCTTAGTCGAAGGGGCTAATGCTTCTCTGATAGCTAAACCTAGTGAGTCTGAACTAGTTCAGGAATCTAAGTCTAATGAAATAATTTTAGAAGAAAATATTCCTGCTCAAAAGTGACCCACCACCTCCAAGTCATCCACAACCTCCAAATATGTTAGAAAATAAAAATATGAGAATTTTTTTCCAAAGTCATCTCCTACGGTTGAACCATCTCAAGAAATATCTCTCAGAGAAAGTGCCTTTATAAGAAGAAACACCTAGGCCCACTTTACACTCACCTGTTACAAGGCCATCCAATGATTTTGAATTTCTTAAAATGTAGTAGATTTTGTTGCATATGAAAATGGATCGACTCACAACACTGGTTAAAAATATGTTTTTAATGGTGACCAAATCCCTTGCCATCTAGAGTGAAATCCTTAGAAAACTGACAAAGAGAAAGGTGGTGAAATTGGATGATCCAGTCATTCCATCTATGATTGTCAATCCCTCTTCCCAAAAAAGTGCTACAGTTGGCAGGAAGCCATGGAAGTTGGTCAAATTTGCCAAGATTATTGAATTCTCCAAAGTGTTGGAAGAGGACAACTCATCACCACAATCTAAATTACCTCTACTGAGTCAACTGTCAACTTCGAAACTGTCCAAGGATATAGGGATATGGCAAAAAAACTTAGCATTTAAGGTAGGTATGCCCATCAATATTAATGAAATTATCAATCGTGCTATAGCGATAGTAGGTCCACCTCCAAATATGTAGGAAACATAAGGTGAGTCTCACAGTAGTGGATCTAGGGATGTAGAATACGTCAAAAAAAAATTGTAGATATGCCAATAGATCTAGCATCAGGAACAACACAGGTACATAAGGTAAAGGAACAGACAAACAAGGTTATGCGTAAGGGGTCGACCCAAAAATATATTTATAAAAATTTGGCAAATCGGTTTCAAAATCCAGGTGAATAGTTTCGAAACACATGTAGAAGGTTCACTATTATTAGGGGCAATGTTGAAAATTTAAACTTAAAATGGTCAAATTATTATAAAATTGGGGCGAATCGACCAAAAAAAAAATTGCACCCAAATTTTTTTGTCTATCGGACCCTGGTCAAGGGTCCCAAATATTAGAGAATTCCAAATTTTAAAAATCCTAATTTTAGCCAATTTTGTGAAAATAGCCACTATGCATAACCCTGGAGACAAATCTCCCATCTAGACCACCACCTTTACGGGTTTCATCTCGTATCAGGGCTAGATCTAGTTTGGAGATTCATGGGATTATTGGAAGATGACAGGGAAAAAAAAAAACAAATTCATTTTTATATATTTGGCTCACAAACTTCATCATTAGTATTATTTTTATGACTTTCATAATATTTGGGTATATGTATATGCATGTATGTGTGAATAGTTTTAGATATTTCAGCTACAGGTTTAATTTGTTTGATATATATACATCTTTATTATTGTATAAATCTCTATTTTTCTGAAATGCAAACACATAGTATAGTTCTACAGTATTCTGATTATGCATAAATTGTTTTAACTCAAATTAGATGTTGATTATCTTAATATACTACAATATGTTTTTCGGATGCATGTGATGGAAAAATATGTACACAGTGTTGTGGATTAATATCAGTGTGTTATTGATTTATCAAATGATTGTTGAAATAAAAAGTTATTAATTTTGCATGAAATATTTTTCATCTCTGAAAAGGGGGATTACAGTATTGTTATTTTCCCTCAACAACTGATATGAATTCAAAAACTGTGATAATTTTTAGAAATAAGTTTTTGTCTATGCAAAGTTGTTTGAAATTTAAAACTTTATTCAGAACTATTTCATTATCCCTCACAACATTCAGAAAATGAGAATTGTATTTATATTATTACAACATTCAAAAAGATCAAATTATTTTGTGAAATCAGATTCTATCTGGATTATCCATTCAGCTAAACTATTACAGTTTTAAAATGAGTGTTGTCTATAAAATTTAGTAAATCAAGAAAAGATACATATGGTTTTTGAATCTATGAACTTATATGCATGAGGACATGCATCATATTTAGTTTGGGGGAATGATGAGTGTCATAATGTTACAATATATGTATCTGATTTACTTACATTTTCCTTTGCAATTGAATGGATATAAATGATTTTTATTATTATTTCACTTTAATACTATCATTTATGCATCATATTGATTAATTATTATAAAATTTATTTATGTGTATATTTTACATGAATTTTGTGCAAGTTACTGTATTTTTAGGTAAATGTGTATGGAGTTGGATAAAGTTTTCCAAACCAGAAGGCCGATGTACGTAGCAGGGCTGGATGCATGGCTTACAAATGCTATGGATGAAGTACTACAGTGAAGTGCTACTGATGCACCTACATAAAGGAGTGTTATGGATGAGCTAAGTCAAACTTGACTAAACCCTATTGCCACTTTAAAATCCAACATGAGCACACCTTACACAATCACCCATTTGATTGACAATGTGGGCAAAGAATATTTGGCATATTTGATTTATTGATAAAATTTGTAAAGTTATATTAAATTTGGAAAGGATCCAAACTATTGATTTATTCCGCCAACTCATATTCTCTTTCCTTGAGAATAGGGCAAAATATTATTTTGTTATTCCTTAAAATTAGAAGTTGTTAAGTGGTTGCCACTTGGGCTCACGATGATTAGTCTAAAGTCTTATTTTGTTATAAAGTTGTATTTGATTAGAATAAGTCATTAGCACGTGTGTTTGTGTTGATTAGTCAAAAATTTTATCTTGTTACAAAATTATGTTTGTTTAGGAAATTATTAGTACGTAGTTAGGATTTAGATTTGATTAGTTAGAAGAAACAAAGTGTGATACGAAAAAGGCTTCCTTGAAAATTAATGTATAAATTACGATGAGGAGGCCATTGAAAGGGTCCTCACTTTTTCTCATTGTTTTCACCCTTATCCTCCAAATTACATTCTGTAATGAAAGTCGAAGAAGACACACTATAGATTTTCAGCAATGTACATGATTGAATCTCAACAATAAAATAGTATTATTTTTCCACATATCTTTTGCAATGTTATGTTTTTTTTTCTGTAATGATTTATTTCCTTCTATAAAGTCTTTATTTTCCTACAATCAATGAGTAATTAATAAATAGAATAGGTTAGATTAAATATTAATAGTATTGAAGTAAAAATAGTGTAGAGGAGAAGAGAATATACTAAACTTTTCGAAGGCAGGGCCCACTTTCGAAAGTACAGTCCCTACTCTCCCACTTCTGCAATAGAATATGAGTAGATTAGTATAAAGTAGAATTAATAAGAAATTAATCTGCATTATTTATTTCTAAAGTAAATAGTTAAATCATAATTAGCTGCACATGGATCCACACACACTAGGTTAGATTTCATATCTATTAAATCAATTTCATATTGCATTTAAATATTTCATTTCTCTGTAACCTAATATTAAGGAAACAAACCAAGTAAGATGATTATTATCTTGGAAAAATCTATATGAGATTGTTTGTTCTTTAAATCATATTGACTTGGATTGATAATTAAATGATTAGCCTGACAAGCTAGACACATGTACAGACTTGCGGTAATGATGACCATAGGGGTGATCTCCATCACCACCAATGGGCTATAGAAGCTGACCTAGTAGTGGAGTAGTCTTACACATGGTCTATCATATTAATGAACTTCACTATGCACAGACATAGATATTGAATATTTGGGTCTTCCTCGCAGATTTTTATATTTTAGAGTTATGTATAGTCAGTATACAACTTTTGACTGGTCAACTAGGGTGCTTGAATCTCTTGAAAGCCTCGTTGTTCCCTTGTGACCTCTCACTATTCCCCATCCATCATTTATATTTTATCATATTAAATTTTATTCCACATTGTTCACCTTCAAATGTATGACTTTCATGAAAAGGTTAACATTTTTATTAATGACTTTTATACATTTTGTGGTGCTTACACTTAGTTTGTTTTTGCATCTTAGATTCATTCATTATGTTTTAACATATAAATATGAAAATCAAATTTTGCATCATCATGTCATTAATGCATACATTTATGAATACATACTAGAGCTATCATATCAAAAATATTCATTAACCATACATTCATAATCATATACACAATATCTAGGCATACATCCATCATCCATAAGTGAAATAAATACATGATAGGCTACAATAAATATCATATCATATCATATATATGTCAAAATAGTGGTACATCATGATACAAAATGCCCACATGCTATAATAGAGTGGGTCCTCGGACCTCACACTCAAAAAGAGAAGTACAATGTATAATACATCCTCAGGCTATCCCTGCACTACCGGTATCACAACTACCCTTGGCCTCATATCGATGAGGCTACCTAGATCCACTAGCCACTGACTGATGTGATGCACCTAGAACTATGAACCTAGGTATAACTGGTCTCATAGAAGCCTCATCAGATGTGCCATTGCATTGACTACGATGTGATGGCCCTAATGACGAGCGAGAGGGTAATATGTTATCTTGTTTCTCCATCTCATCCTCCAAATGGGTAATGTAGTCTCAATATGATTGATGATAAGATGTATAGTGAGACAATATCCCCTATAGCTCTGGCACCTCTAATTGTAACTTGACCACATCATCCATATCCTATCCACCTGTACCCTATACAATAGTCAACCCTACTACTTGAGCTTGTATAGAATCACATTGACTTGGATCTACAGGGCATCCTACTTTACTATGATTCTGACTATATGAATTACTAGAGCATCATGCTCTATTGTCACCCTCATAGCCTCATCTTGCATGGTCTAAAATTAAGCTCTCCAGGTGTCTCTCTCCTTAGACCAACTCTACCACCTTTACCTCTCATCATCTAACTAACTCTGCACTAATGCCTATGTTGTGTGCCTATCAGTCAACTATCCCTAAAGGATGTGGATCTACTCCTTAAGTGCAGCAATTTACTCCTAAGGATCCTCCTCATTAGTCTCCTATTCAATCCCCTCACCTCTCCTAGAGGTATTCCCCTCCTCCTCTATGTGGTGATGCACTCATAATTGGGATGGATTTACTGCTACCTTCACTACCCCCTCTCCATCGACTCTAGCCTCACCTCTACATGCCCTGCCTCCCTTCCATAGCTATTCCACCCATCAAGTATCATACTAAGGATTCATACCAGAACCCAAGGTCCTTTATGTTTGGATCATCTAACTCCTCCCTGATAGGCTCAAATCAAGGCCATGAGAGTTTCACCTCATTTGACCTTTGCCTATAGATAGCTACCTCATTGAGTACATCCTATCATACCCCTAGTTTCCAAGTAACTTATGAGTATTGGAAGTACTCATACTTAGTACCATGCTAACCTGTCAACCATCAACCACATCTCATGATCGATCTCTACTCAATGTGGACAATACCTTCAAGATTACCATATCACATGCTTTGGCCTCAACCTATCCAGTGGCTTTGTATAATACAGGATGATACCATAGCATGTGCAACTATTAACCCATTCTTGAGTATACATCCACTGCATGGAATACAAGATCTCCCTATCCACCATATCCCTCTAGCTAGCCCATGGTATTCTAGTTGACCTATCCAATTGAATGTGTTGTCATCTCTAAATATATAAAAAGAAGCTCCACCCCAACCCCAACCAACAATGGTGTCGAATATAGCTCCTCATAAAGTTGTGCTAGTAGCATGGTACCCCAAGCCATAATCAATGACTGCTCTACTCTACACTCCACCAAATCCTATACTATGTCTAAAAGGTTCCATGGTAACCTCGCACCTGAAAAGTAAAAAAAAATTATTTTTGACATGAGTGACATAAGTATTACATGTCAAGATGTCAAAAGCTAGGTATTATACCCAACATCCACCCTAACTTCCTTGTTATCCACATTGTAATCTAGACACTACCAATCCTAATGGTAGACCATCTACAATACTTGAGCCTACTTGCTGGTATGAGCTATAATAATTAGATTTCCCTTTATAGGTATTCATAGTATCTGGTAGACATCCTTCGGGGTAACAATCATCTCATTGATTAAAAGCTCAAAAGTATTCATATGACTATCCCATTTATCATTTAAGACCATCAGGTAGGCCTTATGTGTGTGTACCAACTCTAATATGATAGCATACATAAGACCAATGGTCTTTAACCAATCCCATTCATAATTAGTGACAAAATTATGTTCTCTTGTAAATATATTGGTGTGTTTGTGGAGTGCCCTAAGTAGTTGAGACAATGAAAAATTTAACAAACATCCCTCACATAGTTCAAAAAAAATGGGGAACATAAGCAAAAAAATAAAAAGAATTCAAGTATTAGACTATCTTGAATCGAGACGGCTCCCAAACATGGTCGTCTCGAGTCAATACAGTCCCCAAATGTGGTTGTCTCGGGTCGAGATGACCTCCCCAAAATTTAAAAAGCAAAAAGTTAATCTAGCAACATAACAATCAAAATAATGACAAAAATAACATTAAAAAAAGATCAACAAATGAACACATCAAACATTAACCTAGATAATGTGAAGTTCATTTACCCATTTTTCTTAATGTGGTTCATTTTACTTTAATAAATGAAAAAGTGAGAATGTGGTACTTACCTTCCACTCTTCGGCTCCTTCACTCAAAGATGCCTCAGGTTGATCCATCATCAGGTTCAGTATGGGTTTTGGAAGTGCTCCACTTCAAAAAATCAGCTCTCCTCCTCATTATCTCACTATTTTCTTGCCATGCATGGTAAAAATGAAATCAATTTTGCAAAAAAATTGCTATAAATAGTCACTACAAACAGGACAGTCCGAGATGGCCATGTGGTGCATTGTGGCCATGTAAGATGATCATCAAATTGGCAAAATTCCAAAAAAATACAAATATATATATAAAAAACAAAAACATTGCAAAAAAATGCAAAAAGTCAACATTGGTCAAAACAAGGTTGTAAGGGGTTGCTAAGCCCTCAAATTTTCAAAATTGCCCAAAAAAAACCTAATTTAATCTTGGTCAAGTGACTCATCACTTTCATCATTTTACATCTCCTCTATTGACTCGTCACTTGAGGTGATAGTCATATAATTAAAAATTTCAAAATCAAATCAATAATCAAACACTCAAATGTAGATTGCATTCATTCAAGAATCATTGCCAAAAACAATCATACACCCTTCTTGCTTGGGCAAAAAAACAAGTAAAAATAAATTTAAACAAAATAAAAGGGGCAGCTAAACTGCCTATTTGGTATCCCTAAAGTCATCAACTATGGACTAAATCTTGTCTTCCTATGACTGAAAGGTTACCAAAAATCAAGTATACTCTGCAAACTCATAATGTCTACCCATGGTTGAAAAGTTTACTAAAATCAAATCCATCAATGAGTTGGAAGTAATGATTCAAAAGCACATGCTCTTTCCATGATTGGGGCATCTTACATTGATTTGTTTAATGGATATCATTAACCATCAAATCAACCATTTTAGGTTATTTATTTTTGCTTCACATTGTGCCTTTGCACAAAGCATTCCAACAAGGAGTAATTGTAGACACCTTAAACATGCCATTTTTAGGAGACTACCTAAATAAACTCCTTTTAGACCACATAACCTACCTTGGATAGCCTCAGGGATAAAACAATGGTTTTCACCACTTAAACAAGCACAATTCTCCATAAAAATTTTGTTGTCTCAACCTGAGATGACCTCCAAACCATGGTTGTCTCAACCTGAGACGGTTGCCAAAAAGTAAGTTTAAAAATAAAAATATGTATAACTAACAACTGAAATTACCAGTTTACCCCGCATGTGATCTCATAAAAAAGTATTAAGTGCCCCGCATGGGCCAAAATTAAAAAAAACACATACAAAGATCAATCACATGGAATTCCAATGATAAGTATCTTCTTTTCTAAATGTAGACTGAATCTCTACTTTTTCATGTAGGGTGCTTGTGCCATTAATAGCTTCCAACCAAGAATTTTATAAATTGGTACTCACCCCTCAATTGAATAGATGTAAAGTTCAAGATTTTACGTGATGAAGTGCTATCATTTTTATCCTCTAAACTTGTTGTTGAGACCATGCTACCGGATTGCTACAAGGGATTGAAAGTTGTGCTCCTATATTGTGAAAAATTGAACATATTTTCTTCAAATTTGATCCAATCCATCAATTCACTTCCAAAGCACAAAAATCCATCAACAACACTTCTCAATCCATCCCTGAGCCATCCAAACCTGGTTATGAATAAAAGTAGGCCCATGATAGCGATCGTCTCAACCTGAGATAGTCTATAGGACTAGCCATATCGACTCAAGATGGTCTTAAATACACTATGATTTTTTTTAATTTTTTATTTAGAGTAGTTCAAATTTGCTTTTCTTATGCTTTTTACACTAGTTTACTTTTATTTCATGCATATGCTTTCTTTCTATTTCAACATTTATTATTTTTAATACGGATTCAATCTCAGTGGGTCCTAACTCCTACATATGCTTCTGATATGTTTCATGTTTCTTTGTGTGCAGATAATAGGATTCTACAATGATAAATATTCCAAGATTCACATCCAATAAGAAGCAATGATCATAGAAAACCCACTCTCAAATGAACTGCATTAGCAAGGAGATCATTTACAATGCACCTAGATATTTTATTGTAATCAATGTATCATTGGTAGCGTTAACTCAAAGGGGATTTGATTGTAACACATTGAAAAAGCAAATTTTAAATATAAAGAGGGCTCCATATTTTATTGTTTTATCATCGTGTTTCAATTATATATATTGCTATCTATACTTCGTTATTGGTGCATGATTTTCCTGCTTTCATTTTGAAAAAGAACTTGAAAATTTTATATTAAAACAAATATTATTTACAAGTTGGGACAAGACTCCTCCAAAATTTAGCTAACAAGAACACCTATTTCCTCCTTTTAAATTTCCAACACGCTTCCATAACTCTAAAACCCAAGATCCTAAGAACCAACCACTTTTGTTTACAACACTAAAAAGAGATATGCATTAGAGTCAAATATCCTAAATCATATGTTTGTAACGACTCTCCAAATTAGCTAAACATTGGATGTTCTCACTAACTTGCCTAATCCTCCCATCCTCAACAACCATCCCATTGTGCCACTAAACCCCTACCTTCTTCTTGGTACCAGTTGTAGCTAGGAATTTTACCATTTTATTTATAGCTCTACCCACATAAATTAAAATCACATCATCTAATTCCCTCCGTAATTTATTAATTTGAATGACAAGAATCCTCAACTTCCATGTCTTCAAAGTAAATTTCTTCATGCAATCTAGAGCTCCTACCATGATTTGAGAATTTGATTCTATGATTATCCTTCTATAACCTTGTCTTACCAACTATACAGAAGCATATTTGATAGCTAAGGCTTTTGCTTCATTATTTGTGGCCTTGACCAGGCCCTATGGTTCCCAATAGATAATTGTCCCAACATGATTCTTGTAGACCAATACAATTCTAGATCTACCTAGATTACCTTTTGCAGCTCTATAAATATTAATTATAATCCAACCTTCTAGGGTGTTTTCCAACTAGCTTTGTCTTGCTCCTTTTGCACTTTAGTTTCCTTATCCATCGTTCATTTATCATCTTGAGTTTCTTCTTTAGCATACATTGCCATAATTTCTATGACTTTGCTTCAAATGAACTACCAAATGCCACTCAAGGATGAAAAGGTTTATCTAAAAATTCTACCATTTCTCTTCAGCTACACTTGTCACTAAATAAATTTTAATCCAAGATGCCACCCAATATGAAGATATTCATATTTAAATTTCCCCTACTCCATATTTTCCAGATATTAATCTGGTTCAAATCACCATTGGCTTGAATTTTATAAGCTAAAAACCATATTTTCTAGATCTTGCATGTGAACAGGCTCTCAAACATCAAGTGAATAGATTTTTCCTCACTTTTATGGCATAAAACGCATTGGGATGGACCAACAATCTTCCTACATCTTAGATTATAAAAAGTGCAAATTACATTATGCATGAACTGATAGGCAAAGAATTTTACTTTTGACCAATCCTTAGACAACCAATTTTTTCTTCAATCCTTAACCTGATATGCATGAGGAGGAGATTCTAGAAGGATCTTATCATATCAATCATTCACTATGTATACTCCAAGGCTACCATAGCCCTTAACTGATTTGTCCTCCTCATATCTACCTATGAGAAATATTTTTGCCAAGATTTTAGTCATGATGGGTGTCAATTCTAGAGGGATTGGAATTGGCCACTCATCCAACTTCTTAAACTGCTTAAACCTATAATCCCCAAACTAACTAGCATTGAAATAATTTTCAATGTGGATCTAAAATTTCCATGGATGTTTTTACTAGTTGTAGTTCTAGGAATTCAATGATGATAGGTGGGTATTGATCCCAAGAATATATCTAAAATTATACCTTCTTCCTTCTACCCACTTTCCAAAATAATTTATATTTCACTACCTAAGATCTTAAATTTATATCCTACCACACTAGGGACCCATTACCATCCAAAGGGAAGCGACACACCTCATTTTGGTTCACTTGTCCCAAATATTTACTAGTTAAAACTCTATTGAATAAAGACGTTGGTTGGGAGATCCACCTCTAGTAAAGCTTTCCAGCCAAATATTTTTTATTTAACTTTGATCTCCTTAGTTCCAGACCTTCCTTTACCTTAGTATATCTTACTTTCTTCCAACCTACTAATTTCCATTTTCTATCTCCTTTTACTCCTCCCTATAAAAAATTTCTAGCCATCTTGTCCATTTCTTTCCATATTGTATGTGGGGTAATAAATATAGAAAATTTATAAATTGATATAGCCTGAATGACTAACTACAAAAATTTAATCTACCCCCAAAGGTTAACCATTTGTGAGATCAATGATTAATTGTTTTTTGATATAATCTAAAATATTCCTCTAGATAGCTATCTTTAGTTTTTTAAAATGCAAAGGGACCTCCAAATATACCACTGGGAGAGAATTCCTCATGAATCCCAAGATATCTAAAATTTTATCCTAAAGCATTCAATCAATATTGAAGAAGACCACTTTGGATTTCTTATCATTGATGACTTGGTTTGTGGCCCTAAGGTAAACATTAAGAGTATCTTTTATCATTCTCACTTCCCTAAGGTTGGCCACTTCCACCAATACTATGTCATCCATAAAATATAGATGAGTCAAAACCTCCTCACCCACCTTGATACCTATTAGCAAACCCTATTAACTTCTCCTCAAGATGAGTCTACCCAAGACTTCAACCAATATGATAAAATAATAAGGGAAACAAGGATCTCCCTAACAAAGGCCTTGAGTGATTCCAAATGATTATGAGAGAAGGCCTTTGATTACTACTGAGTATGTCAGACTAGAGATGCAACTCATGACCCATTATATCCAATCCTGAGATAAATCAAAGACTACCATCATCCTTTATAAGAAGCTCAACTCCATCCTATCATAAGCCTTTGATATATCCAATTTTATGAATATTCATCTATTGCTAGATTTTTGTATTGAGTGGATTACCTCCTAAGATATAACCAAACCATCCAAGATAAACCTACCATCTATAAAATCCCCTTGCTCAAAGGAGATAATGCTATCTAGGAGAGGTTTTAGCTGCTTAGCCATTACCTTTGTGATTATTTTATATATGACATTGCATAAGGCAATAGGTTTATAATTTAAAATATGCACCCCTCCTCCCCTTTTAGAATTAATGCAATGAATGTACAATTTAATGCTTTAAGCTTTCTTTTACTACCTTTAGGCTCCTCTCTAATAGCCATTACATCCTCCTCCAAGTTGTCCCAAAAGGTATGAGAAAAATCGATTGGGAAGCCATTTCGACTTGGTGTTTTTTCCATAATCATTCTAAAGTCTACCTTCTTCAGCTCCTCTCTATTAATGGGTTGAAGTAGGAATTAATTTTCATGCTTCGTGGCTCCTTCCGTTGAGGTTTCCTGGGACCTCCCCACCTCTTTCTCGTGGCTCATGGTTTTGCACTGATTTTCTCTCTATCTTCTTTGGCTGCTAGATAGTTATCCCTCCTACATCGGGATTTCCTGGCCTGGTGTTGTGACTTCTCTAGGTTTTTGCTGGTTTTTGGACTGTGCTGCTACATCCTTGTTGTTGCTTCCTGGTCTGCATCCTTTTGCTACATACCAGGATGTCCTCGATGGGAATGATTTAATTTGAATTTGAATTTTAAACTTTAGTGGAGTGAGGTATGACCCTGTTTCACTCATTCCATACTTTAGGCAGGATTTATTTATTTATTTTTTCTTTAAGTGCTTTTGTATCTCATGTTTTATTTTTCAAATAATTTTGGGCGGGTCAGCCCTGCTTTAATTTTTATTTGCACATTTTGTTTTAGCGGGATGACCCTGGTCCTCTTCTCCATCCTTCGTGTCATAAGGATGCCCTGGGTAGGATGGCCCTGTTTCAGTTTGAATTTTTTTCTCTTGTGTTGTGCTTTGCATAGATGGTTTTAGGTAGGTTGGTCCTTTCTTATTTTCCTTGTGTATGCTAGTCCCACTTGCTGTGTGGGCAATTTTTAGGATTTATGTAGTTTGCATCTTTCGAGGAAGGATTTTTGTTGTATTCTTAGGGATTTTCAGTGATCTCTACTATTTTTGTAATTAGGTTTTGGGTCCCTTGATAAAAACCATTTAAATATACATTTAACTGATAAAAAAAATAGAGGGTATGATAGCAAGAACATTGGATTTAGCCTCTTTATCTTAAACCATATCTTCCTTAAATAATTTAGAAAAAAATCCATTGAATGGAAATGCATACTTAGGATTGTATCAAAGGAGTGTTTGTTCTCATCATGAAGAGCTTTCATATTGTTTGTTTGTTCCCTAGCACAAGTAGCTTGATGGGTAATTTTAGTGTTTCTGTCACCTACCAATAACCAAGTATTTCTTTCTCTTTGTTTCTAATAGATCTCCCCTTGGTTGTCATTGTCCTAAACTGCTTTATATAATGCATCATCCTCTCATTTGATTTTCTCTATAATTATTCCTTCCTTGAAGTGTCTTTGCACCTCATCCCCTCTAGCCATCAATTGAGCTTTTTGGGCTTGGAAGTCTTTCTTGTTAGCTCACCTCCACTGTTTTAGTTGATCCTTAAATTAGTGAAGTTGCTTGTAGAATCTAAACATTGATGTCCCATATGTCGGTTGTCCCTCTTCCTACCATTATAGGATTTCATTTTGAATTTCCTTCTTTTATAACCAATTTTTTTCAAATATGAATGGTTTGCGATGCTACCTTGTCTTGATCCCCCTTTCTAATAGAATGGAGAAGTAATCTAAAACTAGACCCTCCAAAATCTAAAATTTTAGATTCTATTTCACAAATGTTTCCTATAAAACAAAAAACTATCTAATTTCACCTTCCTGCAATGTGGATCCCTCCTCTTATTAATTCAAGTATAGTTTGTTCTAGGATATTTAATATCCACCAAGTGTAATGCATGGACCTGGGTAATCATATCGATCCCTTGGGTCCAAAATTAGGGTTCCACCTTCCTGATATTTGGATGATTATTTAGCATTAAAATCCCCAAAAGTAATCCATTCTAACTTCTCCCTTGAGGCTCATATTATGTATCACTTTTCATTGATGGGTCTTACCATCTAGGTTTTTCTCCCCATAAAAATTTATGATTAAAACTTGCTCAGTTTTAACATTGTTGCTAACATGCAAAGTGATAACACCTCTCCAAGCTATATGTTCTATTGCCATTCATTCAAGAGAGTTCCAAAAGGTAAATATCCCTCGTTGAGACCCCTTGGATAGCCACTTCCATATGATCAACACCCCTCCAAAGTATATTACTTGTTTTATACATGAGATCCAATGATATGTTTATCTCTTAGATAAGCAAAATATTTTTTTTACTTTTTCTAAGTCTTTGAATAACATATCGATGGGTTCTACTATTTCAATCCTTAATATTACATGATTGTATAATCATTGGTTACCTTGATACCATTAAGAGTCTATTGGTCTTATTGATCCCCTAGTGATTAGTTTATCTCCTTAAGATGCTATCAATTCCTTATTTGATTTTCTACCTACTCCTTGAGAGTTGATATTCTTTGATCTTTTCTCCATCTGTCTTATCCCTAGAGTTGGATTTTATTTGCTCTTTTCTATCACACGCATGATGGAATTCATTGTTATCAATTACTACTAGTTATGCACTATCAATACCTCTACAACCTATGATTATGGTAACTCACTACACTCTATTACCTACTTTAGGATAGGAGCTAAAAGAGGGGTTTGAACATGGCTCTTATTGTTTTTATTATTCCCATCCACTCCTTCCATGAGTTGTTCTTCTTCTTGCTCCACTAGTTTCTTGAAGATCTCATACCTATTTGAGGGCTTGAGTTGGGTTTGCTCTTTACCATCTTTTCTCTTTTACCTTCTTCTTTTGGACTATTCAAAATGAACTCCTTATGCTTCTCCACCCTAAGAAATGTTAGTTGATTATTTTTTGACTATTGACTTAACCTCCTTAGGAAGATTCAACATTCCTAGAGGAGCCTCCATCTTCATGTTCATATTGTTTGGGTAAGACCGAGCCAAATTCCCATATTATGGTAAAATATATACCTGAAGGGGAACACCTCCTAATATAGTTGTTGCATCTAAGATAGTCCTACAAGTTTGAGCTCTACCTCTATCGATAAAGGTTGGATGAGATTCATTTCCAAACATGTTTTAGATAAATAATTGTGTTTCCTTCCATTGTCTCTAGAAAGACCCACATATCTTCCAAGGGAATTACTAGTGATTTCTAATACCTGATCACTCTAGAACTCCATTGGGAGTGTATACAAATAGATCTAAATTAGGACAATAGTGGGTTCAATTTGGGGATCAAATCCCACCCTTTAGAATTGAACAAATAATCCTGTTGGACCATGATTCCTCTTTCCTGATTCAAAATGCTTATTTCTATTGACAAGTGAGGAAAAACTAACAATAAAATATCAATTACTAATAAAGGGCGGTGAATTTTGGAATATTTATATTCACACAAAAAATTGAAGAAGATTCATAAAACAAAATCAATAATTTAGGCTTTTAATGAAAAAATGGCGTACGTATCTAACTATAACAATTCAATTGAGATAAGAATTGAATCTATTTGTAAACTCTCAATATCCAAAGGAGAAAGTTGTGATTTTTCAAAGATAGGAAACTTAGATACAATCCTTTGTTCTCCATAAAAAAATAAAATTAATTAATTAACATTATAACATTAAAAATTTAAATATTACTCGTAATATTAATAAATTTAAAGATATCATGAGTGCAATTTGAGAGTAAGTGTAGCAGCAAGTGCAAATGTGCAAGCTGGGAGTGAGCATAACTGTGTTTGCGAGCATGAGATAGGAGAGAGTGCAACCGAGTGTAAGCATGATCCAAGAGTGAGTGTAACCAAAAGTGAGAAAGGAGGGAGTGTGAGTAGGGAGTAGAAAGCAAAGTGTGATCCAATTGAATAAAATCCAATACGAACCGAGAGGAAGTGCGATCTAAGAGGGATTGCAAACCAATTTTTAGTCATGGTGGAAGAGCAGTGGGTTCATTTAGAGTGCATCAATGCTTCAAATCCTTACCACGAATGTGTGGAACATTGTTTTCAAAAAATTGTTGAATCAAATGAATATCAAGAAAAATAAGACACAAGGGCTATTGCGAATCAAGAGGGAGTGCAAGTTAGGAGCGAGTGCAAGGCAAGAGAGAGTGCAAGCTAGGAGTGAGTGCAAATCGAGAGGTAAGGTGAGTCAAGAGGGAGTGAAAGCCAAAAGCAAGCTCCATTAGTTAGTATGGAAATAAAGTCATATTTGAAAGCCCTAATGGGAAGTTAGGATGCCCTAGTTGGAAGTATGGAGGCCCAAGTTGGAGATAAGAAAAAGAGCAAATACATGGCAAGTTCGATCTAGGTAGCACATGTTACACCAAAAGTGAGTATCAAGGATGAGATTATTGAGCATGATCTAATGGTTCTTAAAAGTAGAGGGTTAATATGTAAGTTTCATAGGTCATGGCCAAAAATTTTGGAGATTCAAAATTGGATCAAGTGGAAGTGGGGATTAAATTCAAATTACTCTAAGACTTTTCTTCCTAAGGTTTTTTTCTCATCATATTTTTTAGTTCAAAAATTAGGGATAAAATAATGGTTGGTGGCCCATGGTTTAGGGGAAGAGATGCACTTTATTTGAGACCTTGGAATGAAAAGTTTTCTATTGAGATAGAAACTATTAAGAAGCTTCCAGTATGGATTAGGTTTTTTGGACTTCCATACCAACTTATATATAAGGATATTCTATAGAATATTGGACATACTTTAGGAGAATTCATCAAGGAAGAACTAACTACTAAGGAGCAAAAACATGCTATTTGTACTTGAATATGTGTTGCTATGGACATTTCAAAACTTTTGCCACAATCCCAATCCATTAAGATAAAATATGAATCAAGATAATGGGATCAACAAGTAGATAATGAAAATATCGCATTTCATTGCCGTAATTGTTATGATATTGGACACATGACAAGAGTTTGTAAAGTGAAAACTATGAAGAAAGAGAAAAAAATTCTAGCCATGAGATAAAATTCAAGACAAAGCAAGGAAATCACACAGTAATAGAAGCTAGATCAGTTAAAGAATATTCCACTTTGAAAGAAGAGGCAAAGAAAACCTATCTACAATATCATTTGACAAGTTTAGAAGGAATTAAAGGTGCAAAAGAAGATGTGGAGAGAAATCCTAAAACAAAGATAACAAAAGAGGTCAATTTTATTCCAAGTAAATCATCTTCATTTTCCTCAAGTAGTATAGAATCCTCTCCAAGTAATAAGAGTGAAAGGGATGAAGATGTTTTTTTTTTTATATATAGAAGCAATGGTTACAATCACGATTTTTAGTAACTACTAGCACAACTGGTAGGGTTCAAACTATCTACGAAGGCTCCCAAGACTTCCACCGTCTCGGTACATGGTAACCTGACGTGAGATGGGGACCGCCAGACTCACAGGGGTTGCACCGTTGTCATCAGTCTGGTGCACCACTCAGAGGAATCAGATCTGGGCTACTGTCTGTGCATGGGCAAGCCCGTGGGATTGGAACCTAGGTCTCCTCTTGGTAAGCGCTCCAACAAGGGATGAAGATGTTATCCCTTGCACTTTAAGGTTTCAAGAGCAGCATATTAAAGAAATAAGGATGGAGAAAAAATATAACAATTTAGGTTTTTTAGAGTAAAATAAGAAGGTAATTGTTATAAAAGAGTATCCTTGCACTTTAGGGTTTCTAGGGCAACATAAAGAAGATTGTGCTTTTGAGGTTATTTCTTGCACTTCACATCCTTCATAACAAGGTAAATCTAAAGATAATAAATCTTACTATGAGTAGTGTGAGAAGATTAGAGAGATTGATGAAGATGAAAGTATTGTTGAGAATGAAAAAAAAAATAGAAAGACCTAAGAAGCAAAAACATAGAGAAAAATAAATCCAAACCTAAGAAGCAAAAACATAGAGAAAAAGAAACCCAGAGGGATGTTGATATGGGAAAAAAAAAGCAAATATCACAAATGCTAACAAGAATTGGGGCTAAACCCATAAATAAGATAAACAAAAATAACAATGAAAATAATATCTTGGAATATTAAAAGAATGGATAAGAACATGGAAAAAGGTATTAAGAAATTGTGAGGTTGTTATAGATAAGATATTTATAGATATAGCCATTAGCAATGATGAATTTCATCTTGGTAGAATTTAAGACAATTGATATAAAAGGAGTTGATTGTGGAAACTTAGCATTTTTGAGGAAGAAGGAGATTGATAGAAAGGCAAATAAAGAACTTCTTTGATCGAAAGACAAAGTTGGATATGCTTTAATTAACTTGTTAAAATTATAGTCTTTGGGAGGACAACGACAACACAATTTGGGCTTTGGCCCTTCTTTAGGAGGTCCAAGGTTCAAACCACAACGTGGACGAGTATGTGAGGGGGTGGTTGTGTTGAATTCCCTATTGATAAGCATAGCTCTCGGCTTTACGAGGGATCATGGTTGAGAGGAGACTGCTCAGCCGTGTGTCGTAGGGTTTCTCACACTAACCAAATCAAAAAGAAAAAAACTTGCTAGAAATATAATTAAAACAATGCAATGTTTTATTTTTTGTAATGGAAGTGGCCCAAAAAAAAAATCACATAGATTATTATTAAAAAAATAAAAAATATCTAAAAATAATATTTTTAAGTATATTAAATAAAATAAAAATAAAATTAATTAATTATCATTGCAACTTAAAAAAAACTAAACCACAATCATAATTTTAATAAATTTAAAGATATCTTAATATTTTTTAAATTTATAAAATAAAATAATAATATCTATGCAATACTTATTAAAATTTTTTTTTTTCCCTTTTGAGGAATCGACAATTACTTTTTAAGTTGCATTGCCTCCGATCGTAATGTCAAATCATAGTGCTACCACTATAACCCTTATTTCGCCTCGATAAATATAACATGGAATGAAGGAGGTGGTTTGAGGTTGGTAACGCCATCATCAAGTTGGTGCATACTTAGCGGGCTCAGGTCAGACTACTACCTTTGACCAAATTGAGCATGCCCGCTAGGCTTGAACCTAAGTCTCCTCCTGGTAAGTGCCCAACTTCTTACCAATCTACCTAACCCTCGCGGACAAAACTTTGGTTTGTGGTGGACGACGCCAAGCAACCCTTAAACCCCGACCACAACCAACGAAGAAAAGGTTTTTAATTGTGCCCCCTTTGCATCGCAGAGGTTCAAACCCTGGACCTCTCGTTCAACGGATCAAGCTCGCCTTCTCCAATTACACTACAAAGACAATACTTATTAACAAATAAAAAAAATTAACATAAATAACAAAGACAATACTTATTAAAGTTACTCTAACACCCAGTCAAACCTCAATATCATCTTTAATAATTTTAAATTAACATATTAAAATAACGTTAGAAATAACAACGGTTATTTATAATTTAAAAGTAAAGCAACCCCACCTACAAATTATTTTAACCTTAAATAAAAAATAAACCGAAAGTAACCGGAGAATGAATTCCTTACTTACGAAGGCTTCCTAGTTAAACACGACCGGCCACTGTAAAATGGAATGCTGTCCTCCAAACGGTGAAATTATCGTCGTTAAAGAATAGTGGCCATAGTCAATATTTACGTCCGTGACCATTCTGCTCAGTGCCGCATGCCACGCTAGCTTACCGGAAATCGGGCGTATCATTACTTTTCCCGCACGTTAACGGGATTTAAAAGACATGGGCAACATGCTCCTAAGTTCAACTCCCGTGACAAAAACGGTCGGTTGGCTTATGGCTGTTACTCACGCTGCGAGCTTTTAATTCTAATAGTGAAAGAATCTTTTTTTTAATAGATTGATTGGGGTAGTTGAGTGTTTGTTAGTTAGGTGTTTAAGTTTGATTAAACTTAAAATAAATAAAAAATAGACGGATTGATGGTGTTTGTTTGTTTTTTTTTAATATATATATATAGATGAATCAATAATTTTTTTTTGAACAACTGGTCACATGATCAAGTAGCATTGCACTAATACCTACTTCGCCATGGTAAACACATCCCTCGGTGGTCCGGGGGTTGGTACCGGTCAGTTTTATAACCCCTATCTCGCTTTGGTAAACACAAGTCAAACTACTACTTTTACCCTAGATTAAACATGCCCGCAAGGTTTGAACCTAGGTCTCCTCCTGGTAAGTGTGTTGACGAGTGTTTGTTAATTAGATGCTTAAGTTTGATTAAACTTGGTAATAGCATAATGTATGCTAGTTAAGTTTTTTAGGTTTGATTTTATTTGAGCCTTATTAACTGAGTTCCATTTAAAACACAAGTCATTGAATTGAACAAAACTACTACCATTCAACCTATCTTCATCTAAAACTAGAATCATCTAAAAACCAAAACCCTAACAAAATTTCAATTATCTAACCACCCAAATAACCACTCTTAATAGGGGTGAAATTTAATAAAGGACACGTGACAGTCAGCCACAGCTACAGGCACAGCCTGTGGACAAATTGATCGTCTATATTCTGCTGGAATCGCCCACAGATTTGTGGCTCCCATTTGCTTGCTTCCTAAGCAATACTTCTCCTTCAAATACCCCGCTCCCTCTCATCCCCCATCAAACCTAACAGTCTATTCGGCTCTCGCTTGTGTTAAGATTGCATAACATCAGATCCCATCTCTTCCCATCTCTTCAGAAATGCCTACGGTGGAGAAAGATTGCGGTGCGGAGAAGAAGCAGAACCATTCTTGCGGGGGCCTTTGCAGGCTGATGCAGCGCGTGCATTCCCTCGAAGATCTGTTGAAGCTCGTGCGATGGGAACGAAATGCGGTGCAGGGCAGTCATAAGGACGCGGAAGTTCTCCCTTCTAATTATTCTGCTGTCCATGGCGATGACAGGAGGCGTTCAGAAGAAGGGCCCTCCGCGTTTCAGATGCCTTTGCATTACCCGCGGTACTCCAAGGAGGAGTACGAATCAATGCCCGAATGGAGGGTAGACCTTCTCTTCCAACAGTATGGATTGGCCGTTACAGGCGATGTTGCGTATAAGCGAAATTATGCGATTGATGCCTTCGTTTGGGCTGACGAGTATTAAAGAGTTTCGAAGTTTGGCTTATTTTGGTTTTGGCAGGGTTAACAGCACGCCTTAGTTTGGCTTATTTTGGTTTTGGCAGGGTTAACAGCACGGCTTTTGTGGGGTATTAGGCAAAGACCGTTATGTTGTCCAACCCGCTTGGCTTAATCTGCAATCTGTCCCGTTAAAATAAAATTAGTAGTTTTATATTTTGTAGTTTCTGTTATATGTTTATCAATCGCGAAATGATTAATGAGAATGAGCATGTTGTGTTACCATCAATATGATTTATCCGTTGTTATACAACTTTTTAAGACAAATCCTGTCGAAAGGAGAATAAAAATATCAAAATGAGGGATCATAAAGAATTGGATCCATATTCTGCAATAACCATTCTTTTGGCTTAGTATAGTTACATCATTTTAGTATTTTTTTTACTTGATTTTATTAATTTGTATTATTAGACTTTACATTATTTTTTTACTTGATTTAGACTTTAAGTAAATTAAAGTCTGACTCAAAGAACGGCTAAAAAATTCCAGAACATCAACTTCTCTTTCTAAAAAAATTCCAGAACATCAACTTCTCTTGCTTAAGGAAGCTAAGGTTCAGAGATATGACGGTCCATTGAAGGTTCAGAGATATGACGGTCCATTGAAGAACCGTTATGACGGTCCATTGAAGAAGCGTCGGGTTCATATAAAAATATGATTATAGAAAAACTGTAAATGAATGAGGAAAGAATTTTAACAATCCAAAGAAGTTCAAGGGCAAAGTAGTAAAACACATATTTTTCGTGAATTGTCATATAAGCCCTAGGGGCATAAGAGGGTAATCTTTTTCTAGAATTGTCATATATTATAGGCCTAATATTTTGATATGAATTTTGAGACCTATGGGCATAAGAGGGTATATTCTTTTAAACCTATGGACATAAGAGGGTATATTCTTTTAAGGTGGGTTATAGTCCTAGGGGCATAAGAGGTATATTTTTAAGGGGCATAAGAGGGTGTTTTAATTTTAAGTTATAATTTTAAAAGTAAAAAAAAATTAAATTGAGGACTACGTACAAGAAATAATAAAAATTTTGAATAAAAATTTAAGCTCGAATTTACAAGGTTGCATATTATCTAAATAATATAATTAAATGATAATAAACAATATTGTAAATATGCTAAAAACTCCTTTATCCTTACCTAAGGTATAAGAGAATATTAGAAGAATTTACAAAAAGTATTTTTTAAAGTTGTACGCATGCTAAAAACCGCTTTATGCTTACCTAAGGTATAAGATAATATTAGAAGAATTTACAAAATGTAATTTTTAAAGTTGTACGCATGCTAAAAACTGCTTTATCCTTACCTAAGGTATAGAAGAAAATATTCTTCTAATATTTTAAATTGGTTGACGAAGATATAAAATTGAAAAGTAATTTTTTATATAAAAATATTATAAAAATTTGGTTGAGAAAGATATAAAATTGACTTATATGAAGCACCAAGCCTCTACGCTCTTTTATATAGGCTCAATAAACCTTTTATATAGGCTCAATAAATTGCAGAACCAAGCGTCTTCCATGCCTTTGTTTTGCAGCGTCTTCCATGCCTTTCAGATTCGCTTAATAAGGATTCCATGTCTTTCAGATTCTCTTAATAAGGATACAACCCCGTACTTAAATTGAATTCAAAAGTTTTTTCCAAGGATCAACACCTTCCAATGCTCTAACTATCCATTTGGTTGCCAACACCTTAATAAGGATACAACCCTGTATTTAAATTGAATTCAAGAGTTTTGCCAAGGATCAACACCTTCCAATGTTCTGACTACCTATTTGGTTGCCAACACCTTACCTTCCAATGCTCTGACTACCCATTTGGCTGCCAACACCTTACCTTGCATCTGAATGTCCAAAAGACCCAGACCACCTTCCTCCTTAGGAATAATGCAATAGTTCCAAAAGATAGAGGGAATTCTCTTGGAGCCATCGAAATTAGACCAAAGAAAGCCTTTAATAAGCCTTTTCAATCTTCCAAACTGAGAAGCATTGGGCAACCAACATGAAGAATAATAAAGACAAGCTTGTAATATTTTTCCAAAATTTATTCTACCAACAAAGGATATGAGATTATCTTTCCAATGGGGTGTATGCCTCGAACCTTCCTTGTCTTAGATGCAAGAGGTTGGTTAAGAGGGGAATTAAGAAATGGGGGGATTCAGGAGCCGCTTACTAGATTAAATGGGAGGATATTTGTAATAAGTTTAAGTTGAAAACTTTTGACAGGGATGCTATTATTCATATTCATTCTCTTCTTTCCTATTAACAATAGTATAAGTTAAATGGTGGTTTTCCTGGCCCTATCTGGCATGATTAGAGGTGGAATTTTTAGGGGAACATCATTTCTTACAAATCAACTAATATTTACAAAACTCTATTGCCTAAGACTTCTTTGCATATCCTGTTAAATAGACGTTGGAACATTGTCTGTCTAGAGAAGAAGTGGAAGAAGAGGCTAAAGCAGGTTTGGAAATTCCAATTATCTGCTTAGCTCAAGGTTTTATTTGGTTGCTTATTTTCCAAGGTATCCATTACAAGGCAAGGTTGGCAAGGTGGATGAATATCTCAGACCTCTATAGTTGTGGCAGAAAAAAACTGCTAAACATATCTTTTGGATTGTATTGTAGCAAATGAATGTTTGAAAAATATTGAAGTGGATCTATTATCCTATCCTAGGTGATAGGTGGAATTGGAAATTAGTTGTTTTGGGATATGCCTTTGGCTACCCTCAACATCTTAGGGTGGTGTGTACTGTTATCATAGCACCAAATTTGTATGCTATTTGGAAGGTGAGATGCAGTTTAGTTTTTAGAGATGAAGTTATTCCTGTTTATGAGATTGTGTCTAATGTTGTTATTGATATTCATTTCCAATATAGAGCCTTTAAGAGGCTTATAATCAAAGATCTCAAAGACTGCTCTGCTAAGGACAAGTCAGATGGTTGGATTTTGTTGAACGAATTTTTGTAATCTGCTACGATATCTTGTATTTTGATTTTTGTAAAAATATAAGCAATATTTTTCAAAAACAAAATATATAAAATTGGAAGACATTTTTTCTATATTTTTTTAGAGCTTTGAAAAGATTATAAAAATGAGATTGAGTATTTTTTTATATTTTTTTATTTGGTTAGTGTGAGGAACTCCTATGACCAATGCACACGGTTGGGCAGTCTCTTTTCAACCATGACACTTTAAAATTGAGAGCTATGCTTATTAATAGGGAATTTAACAACCATGATGACACTATAAAGTTGAGAGCTGTGCTTATCAATAGGGAATTTTACACATAGCCACCACACACCCACCTCCTCACACACTTGTCCATGCCCATGCTATGATTTAAACCTTGGACCTCTCTAAGAAGAGCTAAAACCCGAACCGTTGCACTGTCCCCCCTTAGAACTAGATTTTTTTAATAAGTTATGTGTAGATTTTATTGGGTTATTCTTATTACAAAATCAAAATATTATATTTTTATCGATTTAATTAAACTATATTTAACTAGTTTTTTTTATTAAATAGATTTTTTATTTGCTTGTTTATTAAATATACTCACCATCTACTATCGTTTAAGTGTTACTTGTAGCTTTAATTGGGGTTATTCTTATTAAAAAATCAAAATATTATATTGTTATTGATTTAAATAAACTATATTTAACTAGTTTTTTTTATTAAATATATTTTTTATTTTCTTGTTTGTTAAATATATTTACCATCTATGATCCTTTGTCAAGGTTTCTATACCTAATTCCTTGATATCATTTTTATTAAAAAATAAAATATTGTTGGTTTAATTATTTTGATATCATTATATTAAGATATACAATTATCTATTGAAATTTCAATTTTGTAATAAAAAATAAAAATAATAAAAATTACAAAAAATGAACACTAGTTAAAATATTTGTTACCTAATTTTTATAACTATATATATATATATATATATATATATATATATATATATATATATATATATATATATATATATATATATATATATATATATATATATATATATCTTGATAATTTTTTTTAGGAGTCTTATTCATGCCCCTAATATTCTTAAGATAAGTATATTTTTTAAATAAGAAAACAAAATTATATTAATTTAAGATAACAACCTTTACAATAAAAAAACCTCATTGACAAACTAAAAAAACACAAGTTATCAATCATGTATGATCATTATATCAAAGAAAGCATATCATATGGAGTAGTGTGCCCTGGCGTGTTGTATTGTATATTACATCAAAGAAAGCTACGATATTATTTTCATCATCACTTTGTTTTTAATTGTAGACCCACTTTTAGTTAACACTTGTAATATTTGTTTTTGGTTTTTCATATCAATATCCCTTTAAGTTTCTTTTATTTTTGTTTTTACTTCTTGGATCTTCCCTTTTTTGTTTTTTTTTTTTTCCACTAACACTTTCATTTTCGTCAATCTCCCCTAATGTTCCTAAGACATTTTTTTCATCTTCACTTTATTTTTAATTGTAGTCCCACTTTTAGTTAATATTTGTAATATTTTATTTTGGGTTTTCATATCAACATCCCTTTAGGTTTATTTTCTCTTTGTTTTTACTTCTTGGATCTTCTCTTCTTTTTCATTCTCACCAAAACTTTCATCTTCATCAATCTCTTCAATATTTTTAGATCTAGATTTATCATATCTAGGTTTGCTTAATCTAAAGGAACCAAAGTGCTAATAATGGTCTCAAAATCACTTTATCTTTTAGCTTGACTTGAAAATCTTAAGTTCTATAAACACTCTTTTATAGCAATTACTTGTTTAGGTTACCCTAAAACCCTTAAATTGCTATGGATTTCTTTCATCCTCATTTTTTTATGTTGTTATGTAAACCCTATAGTGCAAGGGATAACCTCTAAACTTATTTCATTTTTATTACAAGGATATAAATCCATACTAATTGAATAAAATGGATAAACTTGACCTCTTCAATCATCTTTGTTTTAGAAATTTTCCACATCTTCCTTTGCACCTTTAATTTCTTCTAAAACTGAGCTTACACATTGTATTTTCTCATCCCTTATATCATTCTTTGTTTCTTTTAACTATTACTCCAAGTGGAGCTATAGTGGCCTTTCCATATGATGTTTTAGATAGGCTTTCTTTACCTCTTCTTTTAGTGTGGAATATCCTAGCTTCTACAATAGAATTATTTTCTTGCTTCATAGTTTTCACTTTGCAATATTTGGCCATATGTTGAGTCTTATAACAATTGTGGTATCAAAAGACAACATTTTCATAATCCACTTGATATCATTCTCTTGATTCAATTTTCATCTTAATGGATTGCGGTAAATATTTTGAAATATTCATAACAATACATATTTGGGTATATATATCATGTTTTTTCTCCTTAATAGATAATCCCTCATTGATGAATTCCCTTAGGGTATTTTAAATATTTTTCAAGAAATCCTTATTCATAAGCTAACATAGAAGTTCAAAAAGCCTAACCCACACTAGAATCCTCTTAAAAGTTTTTATCTAAAAAAAATTATTCCATGGTCTTAAATAAAGGGTATCTCTTTCCCCAAACCACGGGTTGCCACCCATTATTTTAGCTCTAATTTTTAAACTAGAAAAGATTATAAGAAAAAACCTTTAGAAAGAAAAGTCACTAAGTAATTTGAATTCAATTCCCACTTTTACTTTTACTTGATCCAATTTTAAATCTTTGAAAACCTTGGCTAGTGCCTATGGAAAATACATATCAATCCTCTACTTGATTATCTCTTAATATTTGTTATCTTGTTTCTTTCTATACAAAAATTAACATTATGATTGATTAATATTTGTTATCTTGTTTTTCACATTTCCAAGCCTATATTGTCTACAACTATAGTTGATTGACATAAACAATCATGTTATTTTGTATTCAATTCCCATAGCATTAATAATAATTTGTGAATCATCTTCAATGAAAATATATTTCCATTCATTTTAAATGGTAATATTGATCCCTATAAAAAGTGCCCTAGCCTTCATTAAGTTTATACTAAATGCTCTATATGATTCTAAGTGAGGTGAACTTTTCTTTCATTTTTCCATCACAATCTTCTTCACATTTTTTTTTCGGATAACAAGGGATTGTAATTGGGCCCCCCACCCTTGACACATTACATCTCTCTTATTTAGAGCTTGAGAGTTTACAAATAGATACACTTCTCATCTCATTTGAGATGTTATAGCTAGAAACCTACATCATTTTACATAAAATGTTTGAATTCTTGATTTTCATTTTTTGGATATTTTCAAATTTTTGTATGAATATAATTACTCCAGAATTTAGCATCTTTCTTGAAATTTTCCTATAGCAACCTTCACAATGCCAAAACTTCACCTCTACTATCTATGCCTTGCATCTTAGTAGAGTAATATTTCCAAAACATTGCACTATCATAGTTTGCTTTACCAAATTTGAATTGCTAGTTTCCTTCCTCGCTGAAGTCATAGTCCTTCATTGCTCTTCCCATCATTTGAACCCTAGTTGACAAATATTTGCAATTTCATTTTTCACGACTTGAAAATTTGTCACTACCCTTGTTTCGAATGGTTGACTTCACAGGGTCGTATCTCCTTCAATATTTGACCATATGTTGAGTCTTATAACAATTGTGGTATCAAAAGGCAACATTTTCATAATCCACTTGATATCATTCTCTTGATTCAATTTTCATCTTAATGGATTGTGGTAAATATTTTGAAATATTCATAACAATACATATTTGGGTATATATATCATGTTTTTCTCCTTAATAGATAATCCCTCCTTGATGAATTCCCTTAGGGTATTTTAAATATTTTTCAAGAAATCCTTATTCATAAGCTAATATAGAAGTTCAAAAAGCCTAACCCACACTAGAATCCTCTTAAAAAATTTTGTCTAAAAAAAATTATTCCATGGTCTTAAATAAAGGGTATATATTTCCCTAAACCACGGGTTGCCACCCATTATTTTAGCTCTAATTTTTAAACTAGAAAAGATGATAAGAAAAAACCTTTAGAAAGAAAAGTCACTAAGTAATTTGAATTCAATTCCCACTTTTACTTTTACTTGAGCCAATTTTAAATCTTTGAAAACCTTGGCTAGTGCCTATGGAAAATACATATCAATCCTCTACTTGATTATCTCTTAATATTTGTTATCTTGTTTCTTTCTATACAAAAATTAACATTATGACTGATTAATATTTGTTATCTTGTTTTTCACATTTCCAAGCCTATATTGTCTACAACTATAGTTGATTGACATAAACAATCATATTATTTTACATTCAATTCCCATAACATTAATAATAATTTGTGAATCATCTTCAATGAAAATATATTTCCATTCATTTTAAATGGTAATATTGATCCCTATAAAAAGTGCCCTAGCCTTCATTAAGTTTATACTAAATGCTCTATATGATTCTAAATGAGGTGAACTTTTCCTTCATTTTTCCATCACAATCTTCTTCACCTTTTTTTTTTTCGGATAACAAGGGGTTGTACTTGGGCCTCCCACCCTTGACACATTACATCTCTCTTCTTTAGATTTTGAGAGTTTACAAATAGATACACTTCTCATCTCAATTGAGATGTTATAGCTAGAAACCTACATCATTTTACATAAAATGTATGAATTCTTGATTTTCATTTTTTGGATATTTTAAAATTTTTGTATGAATATAATTACTCCAGAATTTAGCATCTTTCCTAAATTTTTTCTATAGCAGCCTTCACAATGCCAAAAATTCACCTCTACTATCTATGCCTTGCATCTTAGTAGAGTAATATTTCCAAAACATTGCACTATCATAGTTTGCTTTACCAAATTTGAATTGCTAGTTTCCTTCCTCGCTTAAGTCATAGTCCTTCATTGCTCTTCCCATCATTTGAACCCTAGTTGACAAATATTTGCAATTCCATTTTTCATGACTTGAAAAATTGTCACTGCCCTTATGTCGAATGGTTGACTTCACAGGGTCGTATCTCCTTCAATATTTGACCATATGTTGAGTCTTATAACAATTGTGGTATCAAAAGGCAACATTTTCATAATCCACTTGATATCATTCTCTTGATTCAATTTTCATCTTAATGGATTGTGGTAAATATTTTGAAATATTCATAACAATACATATTTGGGTATATATATCATGTTTTTCTCCTTAATAGATAATCCCTCCTTGATGAATTCCCTTAGGGTATTTTAAATATTTTTCAAGAAATCCTTATTCATAAGCTAATATAGAAGTTCAAAAAGCCTAACCCACACTAGAATCCTCTTAAAAAATTTTGTCTAAAAAAAATTATTCCATGGTCTTAAATAAAGGGTATCTATTTCCCTAAACCATGGGTTTCCACCCATTATTTTAGCTCTAATTTTTAAACTAGAAAAGATGATAAGAAAAAACCTTTAGAAAGAAAAGTCACTAAGTAATTTGAATTCAATTCCCACTTTTACTTTTACTTGAGCCAATTTTAAATCTTTGAAAACCTTGGCTAGTGCCTATGGAAAATACATATCAATCCTCTACTTGATTATCTCTTAATATTTGTTATCTTGTTTCTTTCTATACAAAAATTAACATTATGACTGATTAATATTTGTTATCTTGTTTTTCACATTTCCAAGCCTATATTGTCTACAACTATAGTTGATTGACATAAACAATCATATTATTTTACATTCAATTCCCATAACATTAATAATAATTTGTGAATCATCTTCAATGAAAATATATTTCCATTCATTTTAAATGGTAATATTGATCCCTATAAAAAGTGCCCTAGCCTTCATTAAGTTTATACTAAATGCTCTATATGATTCTAAATGAGGTGAACTTTTCCTTCATTTTTCCATCACAATCTTCTTCACCTTTTTTTTTTCGGATAACAAGGGGTTGTACTTGGGCCTCCCACCCTTGACAAATTACATCTCTCTTCTTTAGATCTTGAGAGTTTACAAATAGATACACTTCTCATCTCAATTGAGATGTTATAGCTAGAAACCTACATCATTTTACATAAAATGTATGAATTCTTGATTTTCATTTTTTGGATATTTTTAAATTTTTGTATGAATATAATTACTCCAGAATTTAGCATCTTTCTTAAAATTTTTCTATAGCAGCCTTCACAATGCCAAAAATTCACCTCTACTATCTATGCCTTGCATCTTAGTAGAGTAATATTTCCAAAAAATTGCACATCATAGTTTGCTTTACCAAATTTGAATTGCTAGTTTCCTTCCTCGCTTAAGTCATAGTCCTTCATTGCTCTTCCCATCATTTGAACCCTAGTTAACAAATATTTGAAATTCCATTTTTCACGACTTGAAAAATTGTCACTACCCTTATGTCGAATGGTTTACTTCACAGGGTCGTATCTCCCTCAATATTGCTTAATTTTTTTGCATATGACCATTCATTTTAAGCTATTCAAATTCTGCACAAATTGGTCCAAGAATTAGTTAAATTTGATAATGCTTCACGAAGATATGGCTCCTAAAATATGAGATATTTTTCAAGAAAAAATCCTAATCCTTCACACTTTGCAATTTTTTTTTTCATGATTTGAAAATTCGTCACTACCCTTGTTCCAAATGGTTACCTTCAAAGGGTTATATCTCCCTCAATATTACTCATATTTTTGCATATGACCACTCATTTCAAAGCTATTCAAATTTTACATAAGTTGGTATTAAAATCAGATAAATTGGTTAAATCTTCACAAAGATATGGCTCCTAAAATATGAGATATTTTTTAGAAAAAAATCTTAATCCTTAGCACTTTACAATTTTGTTTCTCTCATTGTAAGTAGCCTTCCATGCTCCTTTAGCCTTCCCAATCTTCCACTCAACATCCTAGCCTTCCATTGCAGCTCCTTCAGTTGGCCTAGCCTTCCACACTCCTTTAGGCTTATTAACCTTTCACGTTCCTTCAACCATGCCAGCCTTCCACCCAACATCCTAGTATTTTAATGTAGCTCCTTTATCTAACCCAACATTCCACCCTCCTTCAGCCAACCTAGCCTTCCACACTCCTTCAACCAACCTAGCCTTCCATGCTATTTTAGCCTTGACACTCCAAAGATCAACTCATCATTTAGCCTTCCATGCTCCTTCAGCCTCTAGCCTTCCACGCTCCTTCAACCTCTAGCCTTCCATGCTCCTTCAGCCTCCAACCTTCCACGCTCCTTCAACCTCTAGCCTTCCATGATCCAAAATCCATCCTTCCATGCTCCTTCAACCTTTAAATTTGTTGATTGTTAAAACACCAGACCATTTGCCAAGCACCTTTCTTATGGAAACACTAAAAATCAAATTAATTTTGGACATTTTCATTTTATCATAAAATAATGCAAAATCCTTTGAGATAACTTCATTGTTGTAACCCACCCTTAAATGTATATCCAAATCTTGTAACTAAGAGGTTAGCACCTCTATTTTTACATTGAGCACCATGTTTAAAAATATTCTACAAGAAATGCAATAATATAATTCTAAACTTAGGCATAGTTTTAAGATTTGTTTTTTTTTTTAAGTCTTGTATTCTCTTTTAATCCATAGATTCAAAAAAACAAGTACTCCATAAAATGCATAATATTTTTATTTTAAAACAATTAATATAATATCTCATTTTAAAGCTATTCAAATTTTGCACAAATTGGTCCAAGAATTAGTTAAATTGGATAACGCTTCATGAAGATATGGTTCCTAAAAGATGAGATATTTTTCAAGAAAAAACCCTAATCCTTCGCAATTTGCAATTTTCTTTTTCGTGATTTGAAAATTCGTCACTACCCTTGTTCCAAATGGTTATCTTCAAAGGCTTATATCTCCCTCAATATTACTCGGATTTTTGCATATGACCACTCATTTTAAAGCTATTCAAATTTTACATAAGTTTGTTTTAAAATCAGCTAAATTTGATAAATCTTCACAAAGATATGGCTCCTAAAATATAAGATGTTTTTTAGAAAAAAATCTTAATCCTTCGTAGTTTACAATTTTATTTTTCTCATTGTAAGTAGCCTTCCATGCTCCTTTAGCCTTCCCAACCTTCCACTCAACATCCTAGCCTTTCATTGTAGCTCCTTCAGTTGGCCTAGCCTTCCACACTCCTTTAGCCTTATTAACCTTTCATGTTCCTTCAACCATCCCAGCCTTCCACCCAACATCCTAGTATTTTAATGTAGTTCCTTTAGCTAACCCAGCCTTCCACCCTCCTTAAGCCAACCTAGCCTTCCACACTCCTTCAACCAACCTAGCCTTCCACACTCCTTTAGCCTTGACACTCCAAATATCAACTCATCATTTAGCCTTCCACACTCCTTCAACCTCCAACCTTCCATGCTCCTTCAACCTCTAGCCTTCCATGCTCCTTCAGCTCCAACCTTCCATGCTCCTTCAACCTCTAGCCTTCCATGATCCAAAATCTATCCTTCCAAGCTCCTTCAACCTTTAAATTTGTTGATTGTTAAAACACCAGACCATTTGCTAAGCACCTTTCTTATGGAAACACTAAAAATCAAATTAATTTTGGACATTTTCATTTTATCATAAAATAATGCAAAATCCTTTGAGATAACTTCATTATTGTAACCCACCCTTAAAAGTATATCCAAATCTTGTAACTAAGAGGTTAGCACCTCTATTTTTACATTGAGCACCATCCTACAAATATTCTACAAGAAAGGCAATAATATAATTCTAGACTTAAAAATAGTTTTAAGATTTGTTTTTTTTAGTCTTGTATTCTCTTATAATCCATAGATTCAACAAAACAAGTACTCCATAAAATGCATAATATTTTTATTTTAAAACAATTAATCCAATATCTCATTTTAAAGCTATTCAAATTCTGCACAAATTAGTCCAAGAATTAGTTAAATTGGATAACGCTTCATGAAGATATGGCTCCTAAAATATGAGATATTTTTCAAGAAAAAACCCTAATATTTTGCACTTTGCAATTTTGTTTTTTGTGATTTGAAAATTCATCACTACCCTTGTTCAAAATGGTTACCTTCAAAGGATTATATCTCCCTCAATATTACTCAGATTTTTGCATATGATCATCATTTTAAAGCTATTCAAATTTTGCATAAATTGGTATTAAAATCAGCTAAATTGGATAAATCTTCACAAAGATATGGCTCCTAAAATATGAGATGTTTTTTAGAAAAAAATATTAATCCTTAGCACTTTACAATTTTATTTTTCTCATTGTAAGAAGTCTTCCATGATCCTTTAGCCTTCCCAACCTTCCACTCAACATCCTAGCCTTCCGTTGTAGCTCCTTCAGTTGGCCTAGCCTTCCACACTCCTTTAGCCTTATTAACCTTTCACCTTCCTTAAACCATCCCAGCCTCCCACCCAACATCTTAGTCTTTTAATGTAGCTCCTTTAGCTAACCCAACCTTCCACCCTCATTCAGCAAACCTAGCCTTCCACACTCCTTCAAAAAACCTAGCCTTCCACGCTCCTTTAGCCTTGACACTCCAAAGATCAACTCATAATTTAGCCTTCCACGCTCCTTCAGCCTCTAGCCTTCCATGCTCCTTCAACCTCTAGCATTCCATGATCCTTCAGTCTACAACCTTTCATGCTCCTTCAACCTATAGCATTCCATGATCCAAACTCCATCCTTCCACGCTCCTTCAAACTTTAAATTTATTGATTGTTAAAACACCAGACCATTTGCCAAGCACCTTTCTTATGGAAACACTAAAAATCAAATTAATTTTGGACATTTTCATTTTATCATAAAATAATGCAAAATCCTTTGAGATAACTTCATTGTTGTAACCCACCCTTAAATGTATATCCAAATCTTGTAACTAATAGGTTAGCACCTCTATTTTTACATTGAGCACCATGCCCACAAATATTCTACAAGAAAGGCAATAATATAATTCTAGACTTAGGAATAGTTTTAAGATTTGTTTTTTTTTTTAATTCTTGTATTCTCTTTTAATCCATATATTCAACAAAACAAGTACTCCACAAAATGCATAATATTTTTATTTTAAAACAATTAATCCAATATCTCATTTTAAAGCTATTCAAATTTTGCACAAATTGGTCCAAGAATTAGTTAAATTGGATAACGCTTCACGAAGATATGGCTCCTAAAAGATGAGATATTTTTCAAGAAAAAACCCTAATCCTTCGCACTTTGCAATTTTGTTTTTCATGATTTGAAAATTCGTCACTACCCTTGTTCCAAATGGTCACCTTCAAAGGGTTATATCTCCCTCAATATTACTCAGATTTTTGCATATGACCACCCATTTTAAAGCTATTCAAATTTTGCATAAGTTGGCATTAAAATCAGCTAAATTGGATAAAGATTTACAAAGATATGGCTCTTAAAATATGAGATGTTTTTAAAAAAAAATCTTAATCCTTCGCACTTTACAATTTTTTTTTTCTCATTGTAAGTAGCCGTCCATGCTCCTTTAGCCTTCCCAACCTTCCACTCAACATCCTAGTCTTCCGTTGTAGCTCCTTCAGTTGGCCTAGCCTTCCACACTCCTTTAGCCTTATTAACCTTTCATGTTCCTTCAACCATCCCAGCCTTCCACCCAACATCCTAGTATTTTAATGTAGCTCCTTTAGCTAACCCAGCCTTCCACCCTCCTTCAGCAAACCTAGCCTTCCACACTCCAACCAACCTAGCCTTCCACGCTCCTTTAGCCTTGACACTCCAAATATCAACTCATCATTTAGCCTTCCACGCTCCTTCAACCTCCAGCCTTCCATGCTCCTTCAGCCTACAACCTTCCACGCTATTTCAACCTCTAGCCTTCCAAGATCCAAACTCCATCCTTCCATGGTCCTTCAACCTTTAAATTTGTTGATTGTTAAAACACCAGACCATTTTCCAAGCACCTTTCTTATGGAAACACTAAAAATCAAATTAATTTTGGACATTTTCATTTTGTCATAAAATAATGCAAAATCCTTTGAGATAACTTCATTGTTGTAACCCACCCTTAAATGTATATCCAAATCTTGTAACTAAGAGGTTAGCACCTCTATTTTTACATTGAGCACCATGCCTACAAATATTCTACAAGAAAGGCAATAATATAATTCTAAACTTAGGCATAGTTTTAAGATTTGTTTTTTTTTTAAGTCTTGTATTCTCTTTTAATCCATAGATTCAACAAAACAAGTACTCCATAAAATGCATAATTATTTTTATTTTAAAACAATTAATCCAATATCTCATTTTAAATCTATTCAAATTCTGCACAAATTTGTCCAATAATTAGTTAAATTGGATAACGCTTCACGAAGATATGGCTCCTAAAAGATGAGATATTTTTCAAGAAAAAACCCTAATCCTTCGCACTTTGCAATTTTGTTTTTTGTGATTTGGAAATTCGTCACTACCCTTGTTCCAAATGGTTACCTTCAAAGGTTTATATCTCCCTCAATATTACTTAGATTTTTTCTTATGACCACTCATTTTAAAACTATTCAAATTTTTCATAAGTTGGTATTAAAATAAGCTAAATTTGATAAATATTTACAAAGATATGGCTCCTAAAATATGAGATGTTTTTTAGAAAAAAATTTTAATCCTTCGCACTTTACAATTTTGTTTTTCTCATTGTAAGTAGCCTTCCATGCTCCTTTAGCCTTCCCAACCTTCCACTCAACATCCTAGCCTTCCATTGCAGCTCCTTCAGTTGGCCTAGCCTTCCACACTCCTTTAGCCTTATTAACCTTTCACCTTCCTTCAACCATCCCAGCCTTCCACCCAACATCCTAGTCTTTTAATGTAGCTCCTTTAGCTAACCCAACCTTCCACCCTACTTCATCCAACCTAGCCTTCCACACTCCTTCAACCAACCTAGCCTTCCACTCTCCTTTAGCCTTGACACTCCAAAGATCAACTCATCATTTAGCCTTCCACGCTCCTTCAGCCTTTAGCCTTCCACGCTCCTTCAACCTCTAGCCTTCCATGCTCCTTCAGCCTCCAACCTTCCACGCTCCTTCAACCTCTAGCCTTCCATGATCCAAATTCCATCCTTCCACGCTCCTTCAATCTTTAAATTTGTTGATTGTTAAAACACCAGACCATTTTCCAAGCACCTTTCTTATGGAAACACTAAAAATCAAATTAATTTTGGACATTTTCATTTTATCATAAAATAATGCAAAATCCTTTGAGATAACTTCATTGTTGTAACCCACCCTTAAATGTATATCCAAATCTTGTAACTAAGAGGTTAGCACCTCTATTTTTACATTGAGCACCATGCCTACAAATATTCTACAAGAAAGGCAATAATATAATTTTAAACTTAGGCATAGTTTTAAGATTTGTTTTTTTTAAGTCTTGTATTCTCTTTTAATCCATAGATTCAACAATACAAGTACTCCATAAAATGCATAATATTTTTATTTTAAAACAATTAGTCCAATATCTCATTAATTTTTAATGTTGACAAAGCTACCCAATATATTCTCATTTATTTAGAAAGGTAAATCAAACTAATGTAATCAAAGGAACATTAAAGATTTAAAATATCTAATATTTTTACATCCTTCTTACACAAGGAAACCCAAAAAGGTCTATGGTATCCTCTTTTTTGTAGAGTCTTGCTTGCAAAAATAATGCATTTGTATAATAGATCCAATATTTATTTTTGATTAGATGGAGAAAATAGGGGTTTTGCAATGACCCCCAAAACATTTTAAATTAGAGGTCCAAACACAACTATAAAACAAAACCAACCACCACAAGAAAAAAAAACAAATAACAAACCAAACAAGGCCCCATGAAGACATATAAAGCAAATTTAGAACAAGCAAAACAACCCAAGGAGTCATCCAGAGAAATATTGAGCCCAAAACTTAATCCTAAGAAGAATCACCCTTGAAAATCTTTGGAATACTTGGAGAGATGTTTAGATTCTAGAATATTTCTTTGACCAGATAAATAGTCTGGTTGGCAAATTTTTTAATTGCTCTTACAAGCTCCTTAATAGGGTCAAAGGAGCTAGGCATTGGAAGAGATTCAATCTAAATCTTTCTCTTGGAGGGCATGGCTATCTTCAAGTGTTTCTCTTTTGAAATAGGGAGTTCCTAAGAATATTCTAAATCCTTTGATTCATCAAATTTAAATGGTTTCATAATTTTATCACCTTTTGACTTATTTCAAACCAATATCCTTATACTCTTAACTTTTGCCTTGGCCTTCTTCAACAAGCCTGCCTTCCTTTTCTTATCTGAATTGATACCTTTAAGAGATGTTGAATCATTGTCATTGACATTCTAAAAGGATAATAGAACATAAATGGGAGGATGTCTTCTGCATACCATCCTAGATATCCTAAGCATCCTTATATTTTGAGGAAGTAGCTATACTCTTATGTCCTATCAAATTTGTGACCAAGGTGTCTAGCTCTGATTCAATAGTCTTCACATTATTGACCAAAAGATTACCCATATCATTAGTCAACTACAATGGATTCATTAGCTGTGTCAACTCACTCCTCCTAGGAATAGGATAAGACGAGTCATTGCCTTTTCCAGAAGTAGGGTAATACAAGACACCATATTTTCCAAAGACCACACCACGTTTGTCCAAAGAGGTAGAGCCATTCTTTCTAGAGGTATAACAACTCCAATATAATCACTTCAACTATATTTAATATTATTATCTCTAGCCCTAGGTTAGAATAGTTGATCCTATAAAATTAATATTAGGTTTTGTTGATTATTTAGATTATAAATAAGTTATGTTGTAGTTAGCTATCATTCATACTTGTAATGCTTTATTACCTATAGTGTACATAAAATATTTTAACCACTATATGCAGTTAAGAGAATTCACCCTCTCGTAATGGCTAAGATTGTTTTGAGAATTAGAATCTAAATTTGTTACTTTTATTTGTGATATTCTATTGTGGAATCTAAATTCTATTAGTAGTATTAGTGCTATATTTACAATTTTGAAAGTTGTTTCAAAATTATTGGTATTAGAGCAATGATTTTAGCTCCTTCGAATGGTACAATAAAATAACACTAGGGTGGTGAGTTGTTCCATAAACTCTTTCAACCAACTTTGTGTCTTTCAAATTGGTTAATTTTTGGTTATTTTTTTCTACCAACTTTTTTTTTTAAATAAAGGGTAAAAATTTATTGATAAAAAGTCTGGATTACAAAGTACAGTTGAGCCCCCACCCAGGACTCAAATAAGCAACAAGACAAGCTAAATCACCAGACAAGGTCAACTCCCAAAGAAAACCAAAAAAAAACAAACCACATTAAGTATGAGCATCCTTATGGATCAACTCCCATAGGTGTTGAGAATCCCCAGACGGGAGACTCTCCCAGTTATCAATACTCTAAGTATCCAATAGCTCAGAAGCCCTTTTGGCCAGGTAATCAGCAACCCCATTCCATTCCCTTGGAATGTGCACAAAGGATATAAATTTGAACTCTTCACTCATTCTGAGAATCTGAATGGTCACAGAGGCCAACTTCCAATTAACATCCTCCACTCTTTTATTGTTTAAAAGATTAACCAAAATTTGAAAGTCAGAATCACAAAGAATCCTATGCCAGCCAAGAGAAAAACCCCTTTTCAAGGCCTCAAGTATCGCCAAAGCTTCCATAAGATTGTTGGAGTGAACACCTTTATAAATAGAAAAGAAAAAATTGACCATGCTAGCAGAATCTCTCCCAACACCACCAATTCCAGCATGTCCAGGATTGCCCCTAGATGACCCATCAATATTAATTTTTAAAACCTTCCCTCTACCCTCTCTCCTAACCTTCTTGCTAAGCTGAGGAATCCTACTAGGGCTAGAAGAATTCACACCAACCCCAAAAAAACCAAGGGCCTGTCTTACCTTCTCCTCCCTAGAGTCCAAATGGGGGTCCACATCACATTTACTATGGATAGTTTCTTGAACCATACACAGGATCCTTTGCCAGATCTGTTGAACAGCCAAATGACTTCCCTAAAATATGCAATGGTTTCGTTCGAGACAAATCTTCCAGATGATGCAGGAAGGGCCCAAATTCCAAGCCACTTGGAGGAAGGGGGCCTTGGCTGGAGGTCTTCCCAGACTACTCCAAAACTCCACCAGGGAGAGCACATGAAAACAAGGATGGTTCCAGGCACTCCACCAACAGTGCCAAATGTCTTTGGCAAGGGAGCATTGGAAAAATAAATGAGAAGAGTCATCCTCATTATTACCACAAAGGACACATAAAGAGGGACCTTGAAATCCCCTCTTCCTCAAGTTATCCCAAGTGAGGCATTTATTATGAGCTACCAGCCAGAGAAAAAAGTTACATTTTGGCCAAGCAAATCTATTCCACACCTTTTTCCACCATGTGACAGGGAGACTCCCGAACTTTTGCTTATCAAGAACTTGATAACCATAGGCTACAGAGTAGGTTCCATTGGGATTAGGGTTCCAAGCCAGAATAAGAGCAAGCACATATCTATCCTCGACCAATCCCACTTGGGGCCATTCCTGTAGATCTTTCCATCTGTACATCTCCATATTTCCAAAATACTAGATTTTTTTAAAGTCCTCCACATGAGACCAGCCCGCTTCCAAGAAACAAATGCTTAGGGAATGTAACCCGGGATATTGAGTCAAGATAGGAGGGTGGCAATCCCAAGAATCCTCCCAAAAAAGAACATCTGATCCCCGATTGCAAATCTAGAACAAACCCTGCTTAATTAAATTAGCTCCTCTTTTCAAAATGTCCCAGATAACAGAACCTTTCCCAACCAAACTGGCTCTAGGTATATCTGCCTCAGAAATACCTCTCAAGTATTTATAAGATAATATTTTAGCCCAAATCTGATCTTGAGAGGTACACCATCTCCAATAAAGTTTCGCAGCCAAAGCTTGCCTAGAAATATTTGCCTATCGCAACCCAAGGCCTGCCTCTTGAACTGGCCTACAAATGGAATCCCATCTAACCAAACTCCATTTATATTGATCAAGTTTGCCAGACCACAAAAAATGTCTTGACAAAGCATCCATGTCCTTGATGAAACGAGAAGGAGCTGTTTGCACAAAACATCTGTAAATGGGTAAAGCTTGAATAACAAATTTTAAAAGCAATACTCTACCTGTAGAGGATAGCCATCTGACAGTCCAGTGATTTACCTTCATCCTAAACTTATTAAGTATAGACTGCCAAGAAGATCTAGGCAGATGATGAGATGAAATCAGAATCCCAAGATAAATGAAGGGGGGAGTCCCGACCTGGAATCTTAGAATGCGAGCAATCCTAGCTTGAATAAGAGTGGGGTATTGAAGAAGAAAATAAAGGACTTGTCCTCATTAATCACCTGTCCAGAAGCACCAGGATATATGTCAAGATACTGTCTAATGTTTCCATCTTCCTTGATAGTGGCAACTCCCAACAAAGTAGTATCATCAACAAATTGAAGGTGGGAAAGAGGTGGCAAACTGTTATCCCACTTCCACCCTTGAATGAGACCATGCCTGACCTGAGACTTGAGTAATCTACCCAACCCTTCTGCCATAATGATAAACAAATAAGGAGATAGAGGATCTCCTTGCCTCAATCCCCTTGAGGCCTCAAACAGCTCCTATGTCTCGTTATTAACAAGAACAGAGAATGAGGAAGAAGAAATATAGCTCATCACCCATCTAATCCATTCCTCCTCAAAGACAAAAGCAGTAAGAAATTTTTGAAGAAAGGACCATCTAACTCTGTCATAGGCTTTTGCCATGTCCAACTTAACGAACATAGTTTTCTCCTTAGAAGTTTCCATTGAGTGAATAGCTTCTGTAGAAATAACAACCCCATCCATGATTTGCTGACCAGCAACAAACCTACCTTGCTCCTCAGAGATGATTTTTCTCAACCATATCTTCAGCCTCTTAGCAATAATTTTTGTGATGATCTTATATACAACATTACAGAGAGCAATAGGCCTAAACATATCCAGGGAATTTGCTCCCTCTTTCTTGGGAATAAGCACCACAAAGGTAGCATTTAGGGCCCTTAGCATCTGTTTGTTCTTTTGGGACTCACAGACCACCTCCAAAAGGTCAAATTTGATTAACTCCTAAAACTCTTGATAAAACTCAATCGGGAATCCATCCAGACCCGAGGCTTTCCCATTTTTCATATTGAATACAACACTTTTCAGCTCCTCAAGGGAAATTGGACCCATCAAGTGCTCATTCATCTCTCTAGAAACAATCGAGGGAATACAGTTTAGAATAATTTTTTCTTCCTCATCATATAAGAGGGCATCCTCCTTGAAGAGAGAGGAAAAATACCTCTTAGTCTCTTCTAAAATATCCCTGAAAGAAGAAAGCAGGGCACCCTGAGAATTAACAAGAGAGGTAATCAGGTTACCATTACGACGAGCCTTAATAGAGTTATAAAATAAGGCTATGTTCCTATCCCCTTCTTGAAGCCAATCTACTCGAGCTTTTTGTTTCCAAAAAATTTCTTCCCTCAGTTCCCATTCAGCAAGGTCTTTTATAGCCTCAGATTCCTCAACAAGAAGCTCCTCTGTGAGTCCCTGATCTCTAATCTTCCTTGAGGCTTCTTCCACCCTCCTAAGAGCTGCCATCTTAGCTAAGGAAAGGTTCCCAAAATTTAGTCTATTCCATCTCTTCAATTTATGCTTAACAAATTGAAGCCGCTTCATAAAGGAGTACATAGCGGTGCCATGAGGAGGTTTGCCATTAGTCCACCAGCCTCGCATGAAATCATGAAGCTTAGGATCTCGTAGCCACATAAGTTGAAACTTAAATGAGGGATTATTTTTTAGCCCTAACTCCAAAGCAGAGAGTTTGATAGGCCAATGATCAGATCCTCTACCCTCCAAAATCATAGAACTAGTGCTTCTATTATTGCCAATCCAAAAATTAGAGATCAAAAACCTATCCAGTCTCTCTGAAATGGAATATTCCCCACATCTTCTATTATGCCAGGTAAATATCCCATTATTTTGCTTGATGTAAACCAAGTTCAAGGCCCAGATATGAGCATTGAAGACAGAAGAAAAAGGCTCAAGATGATCAATCCCACCACGTTTTTCCTCCAGACAAGTGATAGAATTGAAGTCTCCAGCCAAAATCCATGGGTACAGGGGAGCCAGACTTCTCACAAAGCCAATGTGCTCCCATAAATTCACTTTACCATTGTAATCAATAGGAGCATACACATTTGTAAGTAGGATGGTTTCACCAGATTCATTATCATGCTCGATCATCGAAATAGACCATCTGCTAGAAATCCAAGTAAGAGGAGAGATCTTAACTGGATCCCATAAACAAGCAAGGCCACCAGCATATCCACATGCACCAATACACTGAAATTGCCCCTTTCTCCACAACTTGGGAGCAATATTGAACAAACTATCAATAGCTAATTTAGTCTCCTGAATAAAAACCACATCCAGAGAATGAACACGAATCAAATCACAAAATTTTTTTTGTCTGGGGATGCTATTCAACCGCCTTACATTCCATGAAAGTATAATCATTTTTGGGGGTTATAAAAATGGGAGTCCAATGTTCTCACCAAACCTGACTCTACCAAAGTCTCCCCCATTAACTTAATTTTATCCTGGTCTTTCTTTCGACCCACCTTCATATTCTTATCTGAAGCATTTTTTTTAATTATTTTATGCTGCAATCCAAGCATCGTAGGAGTTTTACAGTCCATGGATGACTGCATCAGTGCCTGGGTAGGAGAGGGCATATCTAAATCTGTGCCATTTTCTAAGATAACTTCACTTCTAGGGCTAGGGCCAACCATATCACCTATACTCAAAACCAAAGCCCTCTGTTCTTCATTTAAACCCCCTATATCTGATTCCCTTGGTTCCACCTCATGAAGAGACAATTGATTTGGTCCTGTTATATCTATAACAAGTAGCGATGTTTCAGGTATCTCCATGCACTGATCAAGATTCTCTAAAATTTCAAAACGGTTGAGCTGAGCATCTGGCTGGTTATCCTTAATGTCTCTTTTTGCCTTTCTTCCTTTGTTCTAAGGTTTTACCATAACAAAGCCTTCCTTATCCTGATCCCCCTCCTTTATCGAGGCTTTTCCTTTATCCATATTTTTTACAGCTCGAGAGGGCCCAAGATTTGAAGCCATAGGTAGGACAAACTTAGGGCATTTTCTTTGTAAGTGGCCATATTCATGGCAAATCCGGCAACGAAATGGAAGAGCTTCATAGTCAAGTTTTTGAACCCATGTGGTTGATCCAAACTGTATTTCAATAGAATCTAGAATAGGATTGTTCAAATCAATTTCAACACAGATACGAGCAACAGAGATTACCTTTTTATCCAACGTCTTTCATGACAGCCCAACTGGCTTCCCAAGTAGAAGGGCAATCATATGCAAGATGTCATTTCTCCAAAATTCCAATGGGAGCCACGAAAGCCGAACCCACATCGGAACCCGTGATGGCCGCTCCTCTGATGGGTTGAAACCCACATGCCAGGGTTTAAGAAAGAGTCCCGCTTGGTTACAGAAATAGGGACCTCCTTCAAATGCTTTGTTACGATCCGCAAGACAAGAAAAAACCACCATAAAATAGTTGTTTGCACTCAGCATCACCTCCACATCACCTTCAGGGTTCCAAGTCTTCCTAACCCAAGACTCCACAAAGGGAAGAGAAATTTGGATGCCCATAAATTTACCAATAAGTGCATGTTTGGTTAAATACTCCACATATTCTACCATCGAGTCTGGTTGAACCACTAGAACCGGCCTGGCTTCACATCGTTCCAAACATCCATTGTTCTTTAACAAGTGATTCTTGGCATGCAATGGGAAATCCTGTTCCTTCCAATCATTTTTAAAATAAATACCAGCCCTAGCATGCACGCTCTATGATGGACCTGATGCCATCACTACATTCCTCCAGTTGTTCATACCTCCTCCAAAAACTGCTGCCATCCCTGCAGAGCCCACCCACAACCCTAACTATTCAGGAATATTTTAATGAATTCAAATGCACCACGTTTCTACCAACTTTCAATACAATTTTCTTTTGCAATTTTGTGATTTGGATAGAATCGTTCATTTTATTTTTCCATGATGCAAAATTTGGTATTTTCAAAAGTTGTGATTCAAAAAGAAATTTTTTACTATTTTCCATAATAGAACTCTTTCAATAATCTTGTTCAAATTATTCATCAAATGATCATTCTCCTTTTATCTCCTAAATTTTAAATTTAAATCAATCAACTATTATCAATTTCATCAATCTCAAAAACTTCATTTCATTCTATTCTTTAATTTTCTCATATCTCTCAATTTAACTTACAATTTCACAATTAAATTTCAACTTCACCCAATTTCTAATTAATTCAATTTTTAATTCAAACTTCAAATTTTTTGTTTCCTTATCTCTTCCAATCATTAATTCATTCCTTCCAATTAATTCCTTTCAACTCCCCCCAAAATAAATTCAATTATTAATTACTTCATTCATTTCACTTCCTCCCAATGCATTTCCTTCCATAAGTCTGACTCGTTCAATAAAACCTTATAACTAATAAAAAATCTCACTTTTAAAAACCTACATGAAAATATTGCATGCCTTCCTTAATTAACAAAAAGTAAGACTTTACCTTTTCTTGGGTGCCATGTATTAATTATGATTCAAGGTAGTTCATAGGGGTTACATTCACCAGATGTTACCGCTATCACTATAGTTTGAAAAATGCACCTCCTAAATCTTTAGTACTTCCTATGCTCAACAAATCCTTCTGGATCTAACTTTTTCAAATTCCTCCTTTGGCTTCACCTTACTTAGGTCTAAAACTTAGGTCTTTTATTTGTTATTTTATTTCTTAGGTTGGCTTCACATTCCTCTTCTTCATCATCCTCACACTTGCTCTCTTCCAACTCATTCTCACACTTGTTTTCTTCTGGATCACACTTGTTTTCTTCCTTAGGATTATTTTCCACTTAGCAATAAGTTAGAATGTAATAGCAAACTTCCCTCATCCAAATTATTTAAATTCTCAAAGCACCAATATTTCTTCATACTACATTTAATGATATCTAATCTTTAGCTCTTTCTAGTATCCTTCAACTAGTATGCTCATAATACTCCTTCAACTCAAATGTTCTCAACTCCTCCAACTCGTGCACTCATAATTTTATCTTCAATTATCCATGTCTCTCACCAAATATCTTCAAAAATTTCTCCTTTTTCAAGTCTTTGTCTTAGCAGGCTCAATATTTAGCTTTTGGCTCTCTTCTTAACTACATACAATTCTCAAACATTCCAAAGAAACTTTCTCAAATGTATCTATTCTCATTACTCCTTTCTCCAAATTTACTCTAATTATTCAAGAAATTCTTCTCTAATCTCTTTTTCAACTTCAAATATTTAGCCAAGGTGGATCTAATGCCATTATTGGTAATTTTGCTAAATTATCTCACAGGTTAATTTATTCAATATCAAATATCAATCACATAAATCACAATTATAAATAACACAATTATTTCTCAATAAAAAATCTCATTGTTACATTTATAAATCATCAAGTTCTCAAATATTCATACTATAGATTCAGATTACATAATATGGAGCTCTATCTCTAATATATAGTTTTACATGACTTTTGTTCTCCTTAAAATACCCAAGATATTCAGCCTTTTGCATGCCTCACATTATGATAAAACTCTCATGATTATATAACCTTTCACTTTACATCTTGATACATATTTCATGATGCCACTTCCATACTTGACACCTAACACCTATGATTCATAACTTTCTCTCTTGACACCATGCACTCTCACAACCCACACTTGCACACCTTACACTTACACTCTTGAAACCTTGAACACTTTATTATATACCATAACACTTAACACACTTCGACATATACTTTAGAAAAAAATTAAACACACTCCTAATCTAATATTTACAATAGTACTCCATGGTACTTTAATGTTACCAAATAATGTAATATCTTCAACAAGAATACCCTGATGAATTAGTATGTAGCCTCAAAGTGGCCCAAAAATATTCTTGGACCCTTTACTTTTATGGCGTAAGGTGTAATAGAGGCATGAGGGTAATAATTGTCCTAGGTCACGCTCACAAATTGTTATCCCATTGTCTTTTAAGATCATTTTTTTGTGTACCAATAATATGACCAAATATAAAGCACTTATCCTTTGTATTCGTTCAATTTTAGAATTGATAGTGGTAACTCACTCAATTTATGATGGCTCATAACTATTTTTTAACCAAATTAGTGGGGTTTATCAAACTAAAGATGATAAAATTAAGCCATTCAAGAGCATTGTGGATACGTTAATGGTTACTTTTGATAAGGTTACCATTGAAACTATTCCATACTATATTAATTGTTAGACATACCTCTAGATATAGAGGATGCACAAGCTATGATTGTTATATAACAAGTAAAGCAACTAACAACTTTAAAGTATAGTCAAGAACCACTAGAAATATTTGCTATTAAGAAAACCCCTATCCTTGACCCTTGATACAAGGATATTTATACCTTTCTCAAAAGTAACACTTTGTCAAAAGATCTAAATCATAATGAATGAAATCACCTATGAGAATGAGCTTGTAGGTTTGTAATAATAAAATATATTCTATACAAATTATCTTTTTATGGAATCCTTCTTAGGTGCCTACACTTAGATGAAGCCAAAGGAGTCATTCAAGATACCCATGAGGGAGTATATTATGGTCACTTTAATGGAAATGTAATTTCTAAGAAGCTCCTTTTATTAGGATATTATTGGCTCAGTATGGAAAAAGGATGCTTGCAAATACGTTCAAAAATATAAAAATTTCTAAAAGCATGATAATATTATCCATGCACCATCTCAAGACCTCCAATCCATAGAAAACCCTTGCACTTTTTCCACATGGGGCCTGGATGTTATTGGAAAAATAAATCCCTCATCATTCAATGGACACAAGTTTATCATCATTGGAATTGAATATTTCACAAAATAGGTAGAGGTTATGCCTTTGTCCTCAAGAACTTGGCTCCAAGTATCCAATTTCATCTTAAATTAGGTCATCTCTTGATACAATATTCCTAACATGATCATCTCAAATAATGGCTCAACATTTAAGAATAACAATACTAAACATTATGCAAAATTTATAATTCAACATAAATGGTCGACATTGTATTGTAATAGCTAGGTTGAATCATTTACTAAAACACTAATAAAAATATTAAATAATCTTATTAGAAAAATAGAACACCAAATTTTTCCCCATAAATCATCCACCCAACATGTTTCCCACCACCTCTTCCACCAATTTGACCAAATAACCTTCTTATTCCCAAATTCAAGGCAAAAGACACCATCAAGTTTAACCTTCACAAAACATGACCAAATCATTTCTAAATTTTACAAATTTAGTACTATTGAAAAGATCACAATAATATCTTTCCAATGATTATATACATGATCATGTCTGACTATTAGGCCTTGGGGTGTATTTGATTTCTCATGTCAAAGTTGACCTCTCATGGAAAATTTGACACCATCAACTTTGGATTTCATAAAACTTGATCAAATCATATCCCAAATCTTACAAATTTGGTACCATTAGAAGTATTTCAGAAATTTATTTCCAATTATTATAAATGCAATTATGTTTGACCAACAAGACAAATTTGACCCCTCAAGGTAAATTTGACTCCTTGTAACAAATTTGAACTCTCACGGTGAATTTGACACCATCAAATTTGACCTTTACAAAACTTGATCAAATCACATCCAAATTTCACAAATTTGGTATGATTAGAAAGATCTTGAAAAGAGATTCCAATTAGTATAATGAGAAACCTTTATTCATTCTATTAATCAAAGAGAATTTACAATCTTATATAGGATTTAAGAAGCCACAATATACTCCAACAAACTAATTCGTAAATATCCTAAGCCTAGAATAGCTGAAACAACTCCCAGCATAGGTTGATGACTCACCCACAAAAATAGTCAAATCTAACTTAACCCTATAAGCTCTCAAAGCTCAACTAATCAACACTAACTTTAGCAAAGCTAATACAATATTAATTGCTAACAAATATTAACCTAGATACTTTTAGGAAAATAGGAAGATTTATCAAATATTCCAACATTCTCCCCCTTGATGCTAAAGACACTCATGCAAGAGTTCTTTAAGCATCACAAAATTGGAAGAAAACATTTCTCTTACGTTTCCTCCAATCTTGAATCAAGAAATCAAAATTGGCAGAATACTTGTGGTAGCACTCCTTCCACGTTTCCTGCAAATGCTTGAGTGCCTTATTTGTTGATTAGCTCCCCCTTCAACAAAAGTATCTCCTCTTGTGGTGTTCAGCAACCACTCTCTTACATATTTATCATTATGGTCTTTAAACCATGCTCTCACATTTTGATCTTATTTTACATCTTCAACACTAAACAATACTCCATATGAGTATTTACAAATAATCATCTCACATAGATGATTATACCATACAACTCTTTCACATATTCCCACACAAAAAATTACAACAAATATGGCCATATAATGACCAACTACATATGCAACATAAAGTTGCTCCTCACACAAATATTCTCTCAAAACAATGACTTTACAATAATCCTTCTCCCAAGGAATTTTGAACACATAATTTTGATCTATGTGACCCAAGTTCTCCATCACTGTCTTCTCTCCAAGAAGAATATTCATAAAATTTGTCTCAATGAGACAATCACCTCTTAATAATGCCTTTGGAAGACATTCTCCTTTCTTTTCATTCCTTTTCACAAAAAACAAATCATTAATCAAAAAAACATTACCTTTAGTATGAGTAGATTTGGTGCTTCCCATAAAGCTATTTTGTAGCAGTTCTTATTCATTGTATGTTGCTTCAAGATCAACCATCAACTCTTCACTAAGAGTTCTCCTCCTTTGTTCAATCCATGTTGGTGTGTTGAAACACCATTCATTCAAGAAATCATACATTGTTGCCTTTTCAAAACAACTCTCTTGTTGCAATGTAGTCACTCCAAGTGAGTGAGCTTCATCCACAATTGCCTCTTCAAGACAATTTTCAATCTCCTTTGATGATGCCTCCTTTACATCATGAAGTCCATTAATGAGATAATTTTCTTTTCCTTTTATTATCTCAGCCTTAAGATAATCTTCATTATGGAGCATGAAACTTATTTCCTTCATCTCTTCTTCCTCTTCTACACTTGGGAAATCATCCCACATAACTTCATTTTCTCTTTCAAGAGAGCATACATCCATTCCAAGTGAATGGTCTTCAAGATAAGTGAGCCAATGGTCTTTCATGAACATTGCTTCTCCAACATCATCCCACAAAACTTTTTATTCTCCTCCATGAGAACTGTAGGTGCATTCTCCAAAATACATTCTCCATGAGAAATAATGCACTCTCCATTTGTCTCCTCCATGAGACATTTTTCATCATACACCACCTCATCTAGGTGATCTATAAGCAAGGAACACTTCAATGTGAGTGTTTCTCTTCCTTCTTCTGGGATTGGTTCTTCAAGCAAGCCATCATCCACTTTGGAGTAGTTTTCACAAGAAACATCATTCCCATAGAATGATATTTCAACAATTGTCTCTTCAATGAGACATTCATCCTCTTTTTCATCAATACAATTTTGCTTTTCATCATCATATTCTCCCCCTAAAGGAAAGTACTGACAAAATTCATCATATTTTCCTTCTAAAATGGAGAATTGATACTTACAAGGTTCCATGCCTTCACAAGTAATGTCTTCATCAATGAGAGTCTCCCATGGTTGCTCAAAACAATCTACAAATGAGTCTTCACAAGACTCTCCAAAAGGATCTTCTAGGGAACAAGGTTTCCTCTTGAAACAATCTTCATCATAACTCTCATCAATGAGAATTATACAAGGCTCCTTCTCATTCTCTTCTCCATGAAGGGATTATTTACTCTCTTCCACACAAGACTCTTCTTCAAATATGTCTTCCTATTCAAGGAAGAATTCTCCATTACAAAGCATGCCTTCATATGAGTCTTTACAAGACTCTTCAAAAACTCCTTCAAAAGGATCTAATTCAGAAACTTCTTCAAGGAAGCAAGGCTCCTCCTTGCTTAAACAATCTTCATGATTGTCACACATGGCTTTATGGGTGTCCTCAATAAACCCATAAGCATCCTTCAACACTTGCCATGCCATTGTAGCTGATCTACAATTGGCTATGAGAGGGAAAACACTCTTTTCCATGCCTCTCCTCAAATCCATAAGAGCCAAGCAATTTTGATATTGCTGCTCTTTCTTCTCCTGCTTTTCATCACCTTTAAGCAGGTTCCATTGTGGTGGTTCTTCATATCCTTCTTCGACAATGCTCCAAAGATCTTTGGCCATCAAGAAGGTCTTCATCATTATGCTCCAATAAGCATATTCTTCACCATTAAATTTGGGAACAGGCAAGTCTCCAAACATGGTTGTCATCATATTGTTTATTTATTTCACCTCATCATTGATTCCTCCTATCTCAAGCCCCTTTGTTTAAAGACTAACAGGTACATTCAATTCCACGTGAGCTACTATAGACCAACTCCAGGGAGTGAACGTCCTACTTTGCCCATGTAATGACTTCTCCAGGTCCTTTTGATTTCCTGTATCCCAAATTCTTCGTGCAGGCTCTCACGCCTTTGGTGTACTAATAGATTTCGATCTGTATCTGGAAGATTTCAATATTTAGATCATCATATCTGAATTGGGTTCGCTACTATGTCCATGTGTGTAGGTTTATCTTTCTATTCTTGCATATCACCGTTGCCACATGCTACGACCAGGAGATGTGTAGGTGTGCCGTCAAGGGTCTTCACCTGAGCTCAATTACAGTGAAGGATGTTTGCTGCTCAATCTCCTGCTAAAAAACACAACAAAGGTAAGTGTTCAAACCACATGTCTACTGAGTGTGCAAATACACCGATAATTGCAATGCTATAAAAACAACTCTTGTTGGCAAACGTGATCCTCTTGACACCAATAACCTGTCTTCAAATAGCTAGTGTTAGAAATATCGTTAACTCCATCTGGTTATCTTCTATCCCACTAAAGCATGCATCACATCTGCAAATGGTGGCTTACGAAAATCATCGTGGCTATTGAAACAAAATTTCAATGCGCTAACAAAACTACAACAATTCCCCTTGGGTTCAGGTAAATCTGGTTTCTCTCCTTTCGTTGATGAGCCTACCTCTGCATACGCTCTTCTCCCGAGACCTGGATATGGTGTTTGATTCATCAATCACTACAAATCTGGTGTAATACGTCTGCTCAATGCGACAATGGAGTCTATTTCATCTAAAATATCATGGCTTGGTGATCATATTGCATATGCTATGTTCTGTTTGCATGCTCTGGTGACCAGATTGACTCTTGGTGAGATCTTTTCAATGGCAAAAATTATTTTTCGATCAAACATCTATGCAAGGTGCTGCTTTTACCATCTATTGAAACTTGGTCATCGGAACGTAATCTACCTCTGATTGACTACAATGAGGTCACAATGTCCCACAACTACCGTCCTTCACCTGAAGGCTTCACCACTTTTGAGTCTTCATGCTTGCATCACGCTACTGTTAAACTCATAGGAATCTGCAAATAAAAACGATGTCAGTCACAGTTTTCTTCTGCGCAGAGGTATGGTGATTCAAAAACGTCCTTTGTCTAGAACCAATTCTTCGTTTGATAAAAAATCACACAGTATTGACTAAGATCAGGGCATGATGCGATTTTCCCTTGTATCTACTTGTCAAGCAAGATTGAAACCTGCAAAATGAACAAGTCTAATGCACCGTCTGATTAGATCGTTGCAAATGTGGCTTTCAAATTTTCGTCGAAGAATGCAGTTATCCGTAATAATCACTTGGATTAATCACGAGAAAAAAAAATATTAAACTCATTTTTTTTACGCGAATCAAATCAACATCTCTAGCACGCGATTTATATCTCCAGCAGACTTTACGTCCTCTTAACTCTATGTCACTTCATGCAGTGCAGAAAATGCTCTCCTTAGCATGCAAGCTCACATAACACTCTCCTCTGCAGATAGCATATCATCAGTATATTTTTTTTTGCTTTTGACTTCGTATCATAGCAACATCTCCTCCGCATCACAGCAACCAATTGAGAATTTCAAACAGCGATCGTCTCCCCATTTTCTCCTTTCAACTCGCAGGTTCAACGTCCATGAGTGTGGGCTTTATCACATAATTTTTATTTTTGGTTCTTTGAAACCAAATGAGCTCCTATTCACATGCACTATCAAAGCGGACTTCTTCTCTCGCCACACTCATTCTTAGGACTGTCGTAGGTGAATCAACCTGCTTGCATTTGCAAAAAAAGAAATTCACATGGCTAGTGACATTCTCATGCACCTCCACGCCTTACCATGCTCTCCTAGTTTTCTCTCATAGTGAATCACGTACAGATCCACGTCTAATCACGTCGATCTTCAACAAATCACAATGCAGAGTTTTTGCTTGAAAATGTACTAGATACATTGCTCTTCACAGCGTGCACAACATAGCTTCAACAAATTACCAAGATCATCACAAAAATCAATCATGAAAATCAATCACACTGCCTTCTAACATGCAGTCACAGTGCTCCTCTCAGCATGTCTCTCTGGAACACGAATTCTAGCAAGTCTCTCTGGAACCTCCACGATATCATCTTCACAGAGCGCACCAAACACTATCTCCGTAGCGTATCATGATGTTCCAAACACTAGCTCCGTAGTGAATTATTGACTGCCTCTGAAGGAAATCCACCTGATGGTTGTCTTTTAGAGTGCACAACACACTCATGCATAGCCCATCCTTGAATTCTAATGTGATATGCGACCGCTGTTGTTGGTTTGAGTCGCATATCACGTGATGTATCTTGTCTCTTGGGTGATGCTTCACCTCGCAGAGCTCCTCTTCACATGTTACAGTAGCATCCTCCTTAGATCAACAACATCTCCAACACAGCACGGTCTCCATGGAGCGTTCCTCTCCACACAGCACGTCTGCTCAAACGTCAATTCAATCATGTTTTTTTTTAATCATAGATCTTCAACTTTTAATCAAACAACTAGAACACAGATCTTTGCTTCCACGAATCGTCCAAAGTCCACAGTCCTCCTCACTACAGCGTAGACATAAACATAGTAATATGACCTCCACATTGCATGATATCGCAGCCTCCTGATCGCAGCATCAATGCAATCCATTCAAGCTTTTCTTTATCAAATGTCCATGTTTGTCTTTATCTCCATTATACTATTATTGCAGGATTTTTCACCTCAAAGACACATCTCTCAATCGATAAGCTAGGCCGAAGGAACCGGTGCGGAGCCTATTTTCCTCTCCTCTCCATTTTACCGCATCAAATAACAAATAGGACACAACTCTTCTGACTCGCAGATCTGAACTCACTTTTGTGATGGGCAGATCTGAGCTTACTCCACCTCAGCTCCACCTCAGCTCTGATACCAATTGAGAAACCTTTATTCGTTCTATTAATCAAAGATAATTTACAATCTTATATAGGCTTTAAGAAGCCACAATATACTCCAACAAACTAATTCGTAAATATCCTAAGCCTAGAATAGCTGAAACAACTCCCAACATAGGTTGATGACACACCCACAAAAATAGTCAAATCTAACTTAACCCTATAAGCTCTCAAAGCTCAACTAATCAACACTAACTTTAGCAAAGCTAATACAATATTAATTGCTAACAAATATTAACCTAGATACTTTTAGGAAAATAGGAAGATTTATCAAATATTCCAACATATAAACATGACCATATTTAATTATCAAGGAAAATTCATAGGCCTAGGGTAAATTTATAGACCTAAAGTGAATTTGCAAGCCCATGGAAAATTTGCAAAATCACCATCAAATCATTAGTTAACCAATTTTGCATCTGAATAAGCCAAAATTAGCTTGAATTAAGGTAGTTAACTGGTCAATCCACCTCCAATAAATCCATGAATCTACCAATAAAGGTTGTTAACTACATGAAAAGTTGAGTTAACAACCCAATCAAGCCATGCAGCTAGATTGATTAGACACTTCACCATTTTGACTTGCACATATCAAATGTTTCCCTTATAGACCTTTGATAGACATTCCAAAGCTTGGCATTTTCTATAAAATCCCCCTTTGGGGAGCCAAAAAGGACCTTAACATAAATATTTTAGATCTCTTTTGCGAGATTAAGACATTGTTAGCAAGAGCATTTGATGAGGCTTGGAGAAACTATGTTGGATTCAATGTAAGGAGATATATTGTTATAATTTGGATCTTGAATCCTTGGTATTGGATGCCTCAACATAAGGATATTTGAAGATGAGACTTAGTTTCTTTCTCTATTCTCTTTTAAGTTTTTGTTTTTATATTTTATCTACATGATCTCATATCTAGACCATTTCCACTTCATTTCCCAAATATTTAAGTGGAAAATTTGGGGTTTGATCATGGGATATTAGTTTGTTGTTCCATATTGAATAGACAAGCCCAAAATGTACTAATTTAATATTTATTTTTCTTCATAATTGTAATTTTCTATTTTTGTAGGTTACAAAGTGGATTTATATTTTTGCAACAAATTTATAGTCTCATAACAAATTTGCAATCTCAAAGTGAATTTGTAGTCCCATAGTAGATTTGCAATATTAGAGTGAATTTACAATCCTAAAGCAGATTTGCAATCTTAGAGTGGATTTCCAATCTTAGAGCAGATTCGTGGTCCTAGAGCAGATTTGTAGTCTCAAAGAAAATTTGTAGTCCTAGAGTGGATTTTTAGTCTTTGATGAATTTTGTGATTCCAAATCCTATTTGCAGAACAAAATTAGATTTGTGGTCCCATAGTGGATTTGTAGTCCTGGGTCAAGTTTGCATTCTCAAGGCATATTTGTGGTCCTAGGAAAAAATTGTAATCTTAGGGTGAATATGCAATCCTAGGGTGAATTAGCAGCCCCTGGGTGAATTTGCAGTCTTGGGGTAAATTTGTCCTTTTCCAAATTTTCATATAGTATCGAGAAATAGGTCCAAATTCTCACCTCTATTTTGTTTTCTGTCCAAAAATGGGTTAATTTGATTCTTTTTTAGTTTTTAAAGTTTTGTGTATCTTCATCAATGTGTAAAATCTTAGATTTTAGATTTTAGATCATAGAATTATAGTAGATCTAAGGTTTAGTGAATGCATAATGTCTTTTTGTTATTGTTCCTTTCATAATAAGAGTTAATTTTTGTTAACACATATTTTTATATAGTGATGTAATCAAATCTTACAAGTTTAGCTCATTTCAGTCATTTTATTATTAATTTTTTTTCATAAAAGCAATATCTTATTTAATAATTATTGTAGTTTGGTTTGTCATCAAGACAAAGCTAGAAATGTGATCATTATTTTGAGAGATTTGAAGGTGAGCACCCGCTAATCACAACCTAGAATAAATATTGGAAGAACCAAATTACTTTGATTCAACCTCTAGAGTAGGTTGGTATACCTTGTCAACATAGTAGATGTTGACTCTCTTTTAGCTCAAAATGGTAAAAGTTTAGGGATATGGATGAAATGGCTATAAATGTATGAAATAATTATGGATGGGTGAAGCTAACAACATAGACATCCACAAAGGATATTCCAACAAATAAATTTATAAAAGTAATATTTGAGACTAATAACATTCACATTTTAGCAACACTCTGCATCAAGGATCTTTGGAACACGTAAAGAATTATTTCAAACATATAAGCATCAATTATCCAAGTTAACAAAATAAGATCAACGCCTTGAATAACATAAATATAATTCCCATAAAGTATGCATGTAAGTATGAATTATTCCAATTTGCTCTAAGTTAGCAATCCAAATCAATAGAATAAACTAACCATAGCATCAGTAACAAAAATAACTTCACAAAATTATGATCAGCCAACAACACAGGTGCAAGTTTGAGTTAAACATCCCTTGTAATGCTTCCTTCATTAATTATAAAAAATGTATATAGTAGTGCAAGAAAATACTTCAAAATTAGCATTTTGAAAGGAGGTCATTACCTTTATTTATAGTTTTACAATGAGTTTCATTCTAAGCATTACAGGGAAATTTTATAGTTCTTGATTTCTTGGCAACTTGCCATCAAATGTGACATCCAATTGTGTCTTCTTGATCAGTTACAATAGAACTTTAGACTAGATTCATTCTCCATCATTCCTAATTATTGCAATCCTTTACATCCACTGATCTGTAACTGAATCTAGTTGATCCAAAGTTTTTGGAAGCTAATGGACTATAAGTGATGATTCAACTTCCATAGCATTTGGTTCATCCTTCCTCTGCTCTCTGTAACATGTAGCTACACGAAAATGTGCTAGAGTATTGAATTTAGATAATGATTAACCCTCACCATTGATCTGATCATGAGTGGTTGTGATTGATTATCATGAAGTCACTCTCCAACTTTACCTTTCTTGAATCTATGCAAAATTAAACTTCTTTAGCCTTTCAATTTAGCTATGGAAATAGGGAAATGTGCCAAATTAGGATTTTGCTCATACTTCCTTTTAGCTTGATTTTCCTTGTAAGTTTAGCAGATTTTTTATTGGTAGGCCCCCTTTGTCTTTTGCACATAAACACAGTCATTTGCAATCTCCAAATTTTCTTTGTGCATGAAGAAAATTTGTGGCTGCTCATTTACTATATCCTTTGAGCGAATTTTTGATTTCTACACCAACAAAAAAGGATATGGGAAATCACATACACTTTTCCAACTTAAGCTTCTCGATCAACCTTCTCCATGAAAATATAATTTTAGCAGATTTGAGAATTTTTTCTTTGCAAGATTTTTCTAGCACTTTTCTAATTTGTGCATGGTTAACAAAGGAATTAGGAAATCACACTCGAAATTCTTTTACTCAATTTTACTTTTTTCTCTTGGTTTCGTATTTTTGAGCAAATTTTAGATTTTAGTCCTTCGAGATCCTTCTTTTGAGCATTTTTCATTTGCACATGGTTAACGAAGAAGTTAGGTGGTCGTGATGCTTTGCTTACAACTTAGAACACTTCACATATTTTACCTTGGAATCATGTTTTTCAATGAATTTGAGCTTTTTTGCACTATTAAGACTTACGCATGGATAACAAAGGATATGAGCATCACGTTCCAAATATTTCACCCAATTTTGGCCTTTTATTGTGGATTCACATTTTACAATGAAAATGGGAAAATGAGCAGATTTGTGTTTACTCTCTCTATACTTAGCTAAATTTTCTAAAATTTGAGCTAAGCTAAGATGTAGCCAATTTTGACCTGCAATATTGATGCCTCCTGGGGGATCTTGCTCGTAATATTTAAGAACTCATAGTCTTATCCATTGGGTTATAAGGTCAAAAATTGAATGAATAAATGATCATGGAATGAAATGGATGGGATGGAGAGAAATAGAAAATGGAAAATTACTACAAGAATGCATGAAATAAATTGGGTGAGAATGGATGATCAAAGATGTATAAAGTGTAAGAATGGACTATGATTGAAAGCTAATAACAAAGTGTAGAATGATTAACTAGACTCTAGTTGACTGCAAATAATGTCTCAGACCATCATTTATTCATTACTATCACCCTCTCAAATTTTTGAGAATAGATTCAAAGGGTAATAGTTAATAAAGAAACAAAGGAAGAGACAAGAACAAGTGTTGGCACAATAGAGTATGGTTCCCCCTTGTAAAACTCAACTAGTTGATTTTGACCTTCTACAAAATTATGATAATTATAGGATTAGTAGGGTTTGATTCACCTTCTACCAACTTCAACTTCATGATTATTTCATGTAATATTGTGGATTCATGTTTCCCTATTGATCTGACACTTGTCAGACTACAACCATCTACAAAAATGTGTTCCTATTGGAGGATTCGATCATTCAACCTACTCTTCTTCCTATTATTCATATTTCTCTTCATCTTAAACATTCTCTTCATCAATATGAATCACTTATATCTTAGTTTTTTCTTACTCTATCTCCTGGACCTCTTGTTCTTGTTCTTCTTATTATTTTACTTCTTCATTTGTTTGATCTTCCTAATCAGATTCATCTTCCTCCATATCTTCTTCACTTATGTTTGCTTCACTAATGTCATATTTTCAGAGTAGTTGGACAACATTATTAAGCACATTTGAAGCTTATTCCTAGGATTTTTGTAGACTTCTTGGTATTGCCAAAAAATTTCAATGAATTCTCTATAAGTTAAATATTCTCTCATATGACAGTTTAGTTCTACCATTACTAACTTTAGCTATGACATCTCTCATTTTATCAGGTTTTTGATTAACTAGACTGCCTAGTCTTACTAAATTAGATCAGACCATCCTTATATATCATAATAACTCTCCATAATAGAGTCTAAGCAGGATCTCAATGTTGCTTCTATTACATATTAGTGATCTTCTCCCAAGTAATCAGGAAATCCATGTTGTCAAATATGAGATAACTTATGTATAATTTTTTTCATCTTATTCAACAACCTATCTAACAGTTTTCAACCTTCTGTCAGTAACATGTTCTTAGCTAGAATATCTTTGGCAATGTTTTTAGCAGTACACTACTCCATATTAGAGATGATCCTGGCTATATCCCTGAATCTTTACTCTTCCCAGTTTACAATTTTTTTTGTAGCAACCTTGTGCTAGATTTCTCCTCGCACATTCTTAAAAATATTTCTAGCACTTACAACTTCGTTACTAGATTCATCTAAGAAAATGAATATCACTTTGGCTTCCAAACCTTTCAATTTGATATTAGACCAGATTTATTTTTTGATCTTCTTCACCTTATCCTTTGAGAATCCTATAGATCTAGCCTTTTCTATCAATAGCTATTGCAGTAATTGACTGTTGTGATCAGTGAGAGCCTTCACTCGAGTTTGAGCATTTTTAGCCTACTCTTTATAGTTGAAAACTTCTTGAAATTTGTCCTGCCACTTCTTCACTTTATCCTTGAGGGTTTTCTCAATATTATTTTGTTCTTTGAGCAAAGTTTCTAGATATTTTACCTTCCTTTTAAGCTCTTCATTATCCTCTTTATGAACATAAATTTGTATGAAAATTGTATCCATATGAGCTTTGGCCATTACAATCTCATCAATTACAGACAATTGCATGATGTCCATCATCTTCTCCTTTTCCTGATAATCATCTATGGTCATATATTTCCTTGGCTTGTTCACTTTGGGAGTGATAGTGAGTTTTTTTCTCTTTTGATAAATTAGATTGACAATGGTAGTCTTCCTTTTATGAGTTGTTTCATCTAACGATTTTGCAAGCTACTCATTCCACCAAGCAACTGCATTGAACGAAATCTCATTGAAATTTTGATACAAGGCCATGGCAGGATTAGTGGATTAAGTAGATGTAGTCACCAAAGATGATACTAGGGGAAGGGGCTATGGGAAAAAGCTAAAATAGTGGAATCTTGACAAAAAGAGGTAGACACTATAGCTTCAACCAATGAGGGCGTTGGGAGAGATGCAGATAATTATAGCCCTACTAAAATTGCAGAAGATGTTACCAATGTTAGAGGAGGATTTTGTGGTGGAAAATATGGAAGTTGGGTTTTGATTGAAATCAATGATGGGAAGAGAACCTTTGATGAAGGTGGAGTGGGTGATGGTGGAAGAGATGTGGTGATTTGTGATGAAAAGGATGAAGGAAATTCTATTGTTTTAGCTTATTTCTCAAAAAGAGAAGGGATAATATTCAAGGAACTTGGAGGAGCATGAGTAGAAGAAGGTAGAGAAATCATACCTAAGTCTCTCGATGGAGATTGTTACATTGTTTGGCTTGGACTAGGTTGCTATTTTTGTGGAGCTTATGATTGCTCCAATGCTTGAGAAACATGTTCTATTTATTTTTCCTCTTTCTCTTCTTCCTCTATTTCTTCCATAGCTCCTAATTTTTTTGCCAATGGCTATGGTTGGAAAGGATTTGTTGATGTTTTCTCCCATTGAGACTACTGCTAAGGTTTTACCCTTGATTTTTTAGAGTGAATTTGCTATTAGAGGGAGGTAGGACATGCAAATTTGACTATGTAAGTACCAGATATAACTTATTCAGGTATAAATGTAGTTTATATATAGCCTTCCATGGATTACCTAAGGGCTAGCCACTCTGGCCTTATTCAACTTGAATTACCTATATTTGGCGATTAGACCTCCTCCTTCATAGCCATACCTTTGCATTAGGTGAGCACCTGGTCCATATGTCTCTAGTTGCTTTATTGTTGGCTGAAATGTAGATGCTATTTGTTTGCCTTTTCCAATAGGGATGGATTATAAGTTGGACTTTCTATGAGGAGGAGAGGGTGGAGGATTTCTAATGCTAACTCATTTTAATTGACCTCCTTTGGCTTGCTTGTCGTTTGTCGCCCCCTCTTGGCTAGTAGGCTTTCTAAAACTCAATACAAAAAAATCCCACTACCTTTCCAAGATCTTGAAAATTTATGATATTTATCATTAAATATTTAATCATGTTTAGTGGGATACTTCGACTTAATGGTGTTTGTTTCTACTCTTATTCTCTAGAATTCAAATTTTTTGTCGGAGTCCCATTTTTTTGTCTTTACTAGTTCTTTGACTTCATATTCCACATAAATATGTGCTTGATTCTTCTCAGGGGCATAATAAATTACATGATCATAGAAGTCTCTCCAAGGAGGTAATAATTCCATATGTTGAACATCCCATTCCAATTCAAACTTTTCACCATTATTTTTGGATTTTTCATAGTGAGGCCTCAGAGTTCTTCTAAATTTTAGGGATTTTCCTTTGGTAAGGCTATTCAACTTTTGTGTAAATTTATTCTTTGGGTCATACCTCCATCTATGAGGGAGCTCTACTAACCCCAATTCTTACATATACTTTGTAATGCTCTTATATTACCCATTTTTATTGATAGTTATGTCTTCTTGTATAATGGGGTAGGTGCAGGTGCCTTTCCTGCCCTTTCCTATTCCAAAGATAAAGTTGATGTAATATTTTTGGTGATAGTATTCAAGAGGAAACATCCTTTCTATGATATTATGTGGCAACACAAAGGGTTTTTTGGTAAATCCATATAGACAGATCATTGTCACTTCTGTTAGCATATACTAGTTGCCTTCTTCTGATCTCTCTTTCCTTAATGTACTTACTGCTATTTTGGGTAATCTAGGCATTCATCCATTAATTAAATTTAGAGAAGGCCCTAGGAAATCTCTATTAAAATTATAATAATATTTCATTTTACTAAGTGTGCTTGTCCAAGAGTAGACAATGAGAGTAGTTCCATTCGAGGTTGTAGTTTTTACTGGGATAAGGAACATTTTTGGGTGAGAAAAGTAAAGGAAAAGCCATACCACATAAGAAAAATACCTAATGGATTCCTTCATTTGGTTGGATTTCAACTTTATTAGGTGGTCATGAATCGTGTTAGCTAGGTATCGAGACCAATAAAATAATATTGAGTAATTACTCATCTAGGTAGGGTCATAGTTTTTGGGATTAGAGATGCAATGAGTAGTAGCTATCCACCAATTATAGATATTTCTATTTGAGGGTAAACCTCCTATTATAGCCAACATCGAGTAAATATCTAGATTCAAATATTCATCAAGTCTAATTGGGGTTGATGGTAAGGTATTGCCACTCAATTTCCTTTTTAATTGGTCAGATACCCAATTTAGGAAATTCCTTCTCCCTTCTGCATGTTTGTCTAGGGCATAATATCTTGCCTAATATTTCTAAGAAAATATATTTTCTCTCCCACTTGGTTTCACTCCTAGGGTGAATACATTATTGAAATATTCAGGGTTTACATGCATTAGGGTCCTTCCCTCGATGTTTTTTAGCATTCTATGATCTAAGTCATAATTCTTTGCTATTGTTATTATTAATTTAGGGTAAGGATGTACAAAATCACGTATGTAAATAGATAATAGAGAGCTAACCACAATGGTGTTTGGTCTTGATGTTGATATACTTGTAGATAGTATCTCCACTGCCTATATCCTCATTTGTGTCTTTTAATTCTAGGTAGTGACAGTGTTTGCAATCTTGCTTGAGGCATCTTGGAAGTCGTTATCTACTTTGATCTCCATAGTGGTAGTTTTCCTTGTAGAAAAAATGATGCATCCATTGTCAATTGCAAATAGGTTTCTCTCACTTGCAAAGAAAAACTACATCCTCTGTCAACCTCTGAGAATTCACTCTCTTCTCTGCACTATGCTACTCTTGTGGTTCTGAGCATGTGATAAGAGTGGATTCTGATATAAGGTTCCAAACATATAGTCCTCATGAAGCATGAACCTTTAATTTAGTGGGTGCAATGTTTATTTTTGCATGTAAAAACTAATTATCATTGTGTTAATGGAATTTATTATTCATAATTGGCTTAACCTTGTGGTTGGTGGTGCAAATCTTATGCATGTACCACCTTTATGTTTGAATTTAAAATAATTAACTTATCGATGTTGCTTTTACGAGAATCTCCTAGTCACTAGATTTTAAGCAAAGTGAGGTATTTACCAAGCTACGTTTCTTTTCATTTAGTTGTGCTCTTTTCTTTACCTCAAGGGCAAAATGATGCTTGAATAAGACACGTGGTATGACAGATTCTTGTAAATAGACTTTAGACCGTGATCATGAGAAAACTAGAAGTCGTGGAACATTTTTTATTTATTTTTTCTTTCTTAATATTAATAGCAAAAAATAAAAGTATTTACACAGTATGGTACATATAATACAAAGTAATAGATTCTTACTTGAAGTATAGTTTGAGGTGATACCCATTTACTAGGATTGGTAGTAAACTCATGCTTTGGTCTTGGAGTTGAAAAGCATTCTTCTATTTGACTACAATTATTTCAAATGGACCTTCCCAAAATGTATCAAACTTCTCATGTTTGCTTGGTTTGGCCTTTTCTGCATTCCACTTCAAAATTGAGTCCCCAACTCTAAATTTTATATAGGTAGCATTTTTGTCAAACCAACCTTTTATATGTAACAAATGCTTTTGGAACTATTTATAGACTCCTTCTATTTGTTCCTCCAATTGTAGCAACTGAGCTAGCCTTTTATTTATAGGATCTTCATTACTGAGTCATCATAACTTATATACTTTAAGGAAAGTATCTCTAAATGTATAGGGAGTACAACTTCTTTTTCGTATATCAGAACATAAGGAGATGTGCATATGGATATTTTCATGGTAATTCTATCTACCCATATGACCTAATTCATGAGTAAATGGCAAAATATTTTATTGTCTTCTAGAGACCTTTTTATCATTTTGAGAAGTTTTTTTTTGCTTGATTCTTCTAAGCCATTCCCCTATGGGTAGTAGATATAATAATTCTTCAGATAAATGCCATATTTGCTAGCAAAATAAATGTACTTGGCTCCTATGAAGGCTGGGCCATTATCACTCACTAAATATTTAGGAGCCAACTAAATTAGACCAAGATCTGATGTAATCATTTTCTAAGGTTCTAAACCAATGTAAGATTTTACCTCTAAAGGAAAGGACAAATAATCTTACAATAACCAACTTTATTCCTGATATTATGAGCAACTGCCATCAACAACACATCTTGAAAATGCTCTTATACAGTTATCTCAGTACCATCATAGGTGGGTATGGCCTTTAATGTGACTTGAGGAATATTATGCACAACTTGAAAAGATAGAGAGGTTGTAGTATTTTAATCGAGGTAGTTCTACTAAACTACATTATGCTCTTAATCCATATCAAGTTGAGTATGGGGTGTATCAGTTTTAAAATATTTTAAAGACGAGGAAGAGGTTTGAATCTCTTATAAGGAAGTTTCGAAGGATGGGTATCTTGAATGCCTAGATTTTGGGAATAACTCATAAAAATTTGTAGGTTGCTTACTATTTTTAGTAGCTCCTCTGTAAACATGAAAATGTGAAGATTATGAATAAGGATTTACTAGGTTTTATTCTTAGGGAGTCACCAAGTGAATTTATTTTCTTCGCTTGTGAGGTCAAGATAATTCACTAAATATTGATTCCTCCAGGTAAAACATAAGAAATATATTTTATGAAATATGTCCCACCGAGCATGCCAAAAACTATTGTAGTTTGGTTTGTCATCAAGTCAAATCTAGAACTGTGATCATTATTATGAGAGATTTGAAGGTGAGCACCCACTAATCATAGCCCAAACTAAATATTGTAAGAACAAAATTACTTTGATTCAACCTCTAGAGTAGGCTAGTATACCTTGTTAACTTAGTAGATGTTGACTCTCTTTTAGCTCAAAATGGCAATAGTTTAGGGATAGATATGAAAGGGTTATAAATGTATGAAGGAATGATGGACGAGTGAAGCTAACAACATAGAAATCCAAAAAAGATATTCCAAAAAATCAATTTACAAAAGCAATATTTGAGACAAACAACATTCAAAATTTAACAACACTTTGCATGAAGGGGCTTTCGTATACATAAAGAATTATTCCAAACATCTAAGTATCAATTATTCAAGTTTAAAAAATAAGATCAATGTCTTGACTAACATAAATAGAATTCCCTTAAGCATCCATATAAGTATGAATTATTCTAATTTTCTCTAAGTCAACAATCCAAATTAAAAAATAAATTAACCACAGTAGCATTAATGAAAAAATTTACAATATTATGATCAGCCAACAACATAGATGTAAGTTCAAGGTAAACATCCCTTGTAATGCTTCCTTCATTAATTGTAGAAAATGTACATAGTAGTGCAAGCAAACACTTTAGAGCTAACCTTTTGAAAGGAGGTCACTACCTTTATTTATAGTTTTACAATGAGTTTCATTCTAAGCATTATAGAGAAAATTTATAGTTATTTATTTCTTGGAAACTTGTTATTAAAGGTGACATCTATATGTGTCTTCTTAATCAGTCACAATAGAACTTTATACTAGAGTCATTCTCCATAATTCTTGGTTATTACAATCCTCTTACATCCATTGATTTGTAACTAAATTTAATTGAGCCAAATTTTTTGAAAGCTACTGGATTGTAAGTGACGATTTAGATTCCATGACATCTAGTTCATCCTTCCTCTGCTCTTTATAACACACAACTGCACAAAAATATGCTAAAATATTGAATTCATATAAGGATTAACCCTCACCATTGATCTAATGACGAGCGACTATGATTGATTATCATGTGTTCACTCTCCACCTTTATATTTCTTTAATATGCATGAAATTAAACTTCTTCATCCTTTCAGTTTAGCCATAAAAATAGGGAAATGCATAAAATTAGGATTTTTCTCATACTTCCTTTTAGCTTGCTTTTCCTTCTAAGCTTAGTAAATTTGTAATTGGTGGACCCCCTTTGTCTTTTGCATGTAAACACAGTCATCTGCAATCTCTAGATTTTCCTTGTGCATGAATCAAATTCATAGTCACTCATCTGCTATGTCCTTTGAGAAATTTTTTGATTTTTGCACCAACAACAAAAGAGATAGGAAATTGCACACACTTTTTCAACTTAAACTCTCAATCAAATTTCTTCGTGAAAAAGCACTTTTCAGAAAATTTGAGAATTTTTGCTTTCCAATATTTTTCCAATGCTTTCCTGATTTGCGCACAGTTAACAAAGGAGTTAGGAAATCACGCTTAAAAATATTTTACCCAATTTTGGCCTTTTTTCGTGGATTCACATTTTTGAGTGAATTCTAGATTTTAGCCCTTTGAGACCCTTCTTTTGAGCATTTTTCATTTGTGCATGGTTAAAGAAGTCAGTTGGTCACTATGCTTTACTTGCAACTTAGAACACTTTGCACATTTTACCCTAGAATGATGCTTTTTAGAAGATTTGAGCTTTTCAATGCTTTTCAAACTTGCATGCAGATAACAAAGGAGACGGGCATCGTGCTCCAAAGCTTTCACCCGATTTTGACCTTTTATTGCAAATTCATATTTTTTAGTGGAAATGGGAAAATGAGCAGATTTACGTTTACTCTATCTATTAACAAAATTTTGTAAAATTTGAGCTAAGCTGAGATGTAGCTAATTTTGGCCTACAATAATCATGGAGGAAATGTATTGCTTGTATTTTGTTTGACCCAATAGTGAATTGTACAAGCATTTTAGGGTACGTTGCATTGCATAAAATTTTAATCCCTTTAGTTCACTATTTTGCAAATAAAAAGAAAGAAAAACACTTAATTTGAAAAAGTCATGTAGATTTGTATTTGCACTTAAATGGGGATATATCCATTCCTTCTATTTTTCCTTTGTACTCCTTTAATCTTCTTAGATTTGTAGGATAGAAAATAGTCATCCATTGGCAAAAGAGGTGAGATGGAGTCTAGGATGTAAGTAAATTTCCTGCAAAAATCTTGAGTAACTTCATTCCTTAATTTCTATATTGTCATTCTCAAATTTTTTGTTGTTCGATTCAAAAAACATTAAAGGAAAAATAATTTTTCATATCTAGGAATTCAAAATCAAATTGCAAGTAGTATTTTACATTCTTATGCTAAAAATAGTTATGCATTTCTCCTTACACCCTTTCTTCAAAAAAATGATTCTTTCCTTTTATTTTATAATATTTACTTTAGCTTTGTAGCATTGCAAATAAATAAAAAAAACATATAGGCTAAGAATTTTGTTTTATACATAATCATCTTTATTTTTTATTACAAAATCATCATTTTTTCATTATATTTATTTAGATAAAAATCTTAGGTGTATACAAATTGTACCAAAAAAACTAGATTTAGGTTAATCTATACAAACCCTTGGTGAACCCAAAACTTACTCAACAAAGGAACTTAAACAAAATGACGAAGTTCAACTAAGAACCCTTGTTCGAGTATAGAACTAGATCTTAGGTTTTTGGATGCTAGCATTAAAGAATATCTAAATTTATGCTTTACATATTTGATGAACTCACCATGAAGCACCATGTGGATCCAAAATAGTTTGACCTAAGCCTTGGTCTTTATAAACTTAAAGTTTAGTAAACTTTAATCAAAGACCATTAAATTTGTTTTTCTAAAGTAAAACACATTAATCTAAGATAACAAGAACATAACTAATTGTTAGTCCTATTGGGGTAAGGATAATGACTGCATGAGTAAATCATCATACAAGACTTTAGGGTTTCTCTATTGGTAAGTATATAGTGGTGGGCTAATGAGAGTCCTATTGTGAGTTGTTCTCTTTGGTGATAAAAATATTATTGAATAATTTTCTCTTTCTTCTATAAGCATCTCTTGAAATAAAATCATAATAAAATTGCGTCCCCTTTCTTATAGGTTGTGTTTGACCCCATCTTATCTCACTTGAAATATTGCATGATATTTAGCACAAAATTTCAATGCACTACCAACATTGTTTGAGCTTCAAGAGAAGCAACAAATATTAAACAATCCTACTTATGAGGAAGAGGAGGAAGAAAATCCTCCTTCAAGAACCCTCTCCCATGTTCATAATGAATAATGAGTAGTGTTAAAATACATAGATTACCTAGCAGTATTCCTTCAAGGAAATGGAGAAACCATGTAAAATATTTGAAGGGTTGACAAAGAACTCGACTACTTTTATTGTGAAACAATCCCTCTTGGATCTTCCCCAGCAACCTAGGTCAAATTTTATGATTTCTCATCAAATGGAATCATCCCATGGGTCTTTTCAAGTAGATTTCAACCCTTCTAGCTTAAATCAAATGGGACCTAATCCCCCTATTATTATAAAATCTCTAGAAGGTATCCCCCCTAGTATTCCATCTTCTTCATGGAATCATGGGTCGTTACCTCTAAGCATATAACCATTAAGAATAAATATATTTCACCTCATATCTCAACCCACAAACATCCATCAAGTGTATAATGTGGATGTTTTTCCTAGTATCCCAAATCCTACAAATGTATTTTCTTCTAATTCCTTCTTTAGCATGCCCTCTTCCCAAAATTCAGTTTCTCTCAATACCCCCTCCACTAATTCATTTCTTCCAAGCAATTCAAGAACAAAAAATATGATCACTCCTTTTTGATCAACTCCTACAAATTCACAAATGTACCCATGGGTTTTTTTACAATCATAATTTATTACACTAAAAAATATAGAGAATGGACTAAGAAGTGAAAGCATGCTATATCCAAATATGTGTTGTTATGAATATTTTAAAACCTTTACCACAATCCATTAATATTAAATATGAATCAAGAAAATTGTATCAACAAGTTGATTATGAATATATTACATTTTAATGCCATCATTTTTATGAGAATGGACATATAGCAAGAGATTGCAAAGTGAAAACTATGAAGAAAGAGATAAAATAAAGTTACCATGAGAAAAACTTCAAAATAAAGCAAGGAAACCATATTATAATAGAAGCTATATTATATAAGGATATTCCACTACAAAAGAAAATACAAAGAAACTCTATCTACAACACCATATGGAAAATGCCACAATAGCTCCACTTGGATCAATCATTAGAAGAAACAAAGAAGGATATAAGGGATGAGAAAGTACAATGTGCAAGTTCAAGTTTAGAAGGAATTGAAGGTGCAAAGGAATATGTGAAGAGAAATTATAAAACAAACACGACATAATAGGTCATGTTTAGTCATTTTACTTAGGTATTATAGAATCATCTATTTTTAATAAAAATAAAACTAGTGTAAAGGTCATCCCTTGCACTCAATAGCATCATAATAAATAAATAAATATGAAGGAAATCCATTGCAATTTAAAAATTTTAGGACAACATAAGTAATTTCTATGGATGAGTATCCATAGTAAGTTAAAAAAAGAAAGTGCTTTTGAGGCTATTTCTTGCACTTTGGATCCTTTAGAGCAAGACAAACCTATAAATGATAAGTCACACTATTGAGAAGATTTAAGATATTTTTGAAGATAAATTGTTGATAGAAATTAAAAAAAAAAAAAAAACCTAAGAAGTAAAAACAAAGAGAAAAAGCAACTTCAAGGAATATTGATATAGAAAAAAAAAGGAAATATTATAACCAAAAGTCAGGCTAAGCCCATAAAAAAAAATCACAACAAATTTTGAATTTCATCTTTACAATTTTTAATTTTTATTTTTTTATGAACACACACCCACCCCCTCACATACTCACCCACGCCAATGTTTGAACCTTACAAATTTTAAATTTAGAAAAAAATTAAGTTATTGTAGACAACATATTTATAAATATAAAAACTTAGTAGCAAAAATTTTAGATTTTAGTTATTACTGATTTTGAATTTCATCTCCACAAATTTTAAATTTCAAATTTTAAAAAGATAATTTTATCTTTTAATAAAAATGATATCAAACAATTAATTATAAACAATTTGAGAATAAATAGTAAATTTTTAATTTTTTTATAAAACAATTTTGAATATGGTTTAATTAACTTAATAATTAATAAAATTAACCTTAATAAATGTCACATATAACTTATTAAAAAACATTCAATTTAATTTTTATAATATTTTAAGAATTTCTAAAAACAATTGCCTTTTCCTTCAGAATATATCTTCTTCCAACCAATTGCCTTATCCCTTCTCTTACCATATACATGTATTTTATTCCTTATGACAATTTGAAATATTAAATGAATATCTCCTCGTATGCCCCTATATCTCCTTCCAGCCAATTGCCTTGGCCCTTCTCTTACCCTCTATATTTTAGAGTAATATTCCATTATTTGGATATTTACCATTTTTCTACATTAAGTAGATTTTATTTATCGAATGGTAAAAGTAGTTTGTTACTTTTTACCACTAGTATTTACTTTTACTTTCTACCACAAAGATATTCACTATGGAATATCTTGTGGTAAGTGGTAGTCAATTCGACTACGTTAGTAGGTTAGTGGTTAAGTGCTTATTCTGTGAAGCGCGTAGTTAGCGTGGTTAGGGGATGTTATTTCCTAAATATTCCTAATCCTATTTCTAGCATTTTCCTAATGTTATAAATACCTACCACTATCAATATAATTTTCTAATGCTTATGTTACGCTCTATAGTCTTACATTGGTATCATAGCGGGCGTTTTGTTTCACTCATCTTGCTCTGTGATGATTGGCAAGGGTGTGTGTAGATTCCACCATTGGTGGACAATACCTGACTCACATCTGGTCTAGGTTCCACCACGAGTGGACAACACCTGAACCTGAGGGTGATCAATACAAATTATTTTGTTTTGTTGCTCCTTATTTAGCGAGCAACGCAAAAATTTAAGTTTTTGTTTCATCATTTTAGTCCAATTGGTTTGGTTTGGCATATTTTTTGGGTCAGTGGGACTTAGACAATGCTAAACTGTCAGTCATGCAGGCTAAGTAGATTTTTCCTGCACATAAATCCTATAGGATGGTCCATTTTCTGATGACCAACCCACTAAGGAGGGCAGAAGCACCCTCATGCGAGATCAACACTAAAGAAAAACTGACAACCAACGACCAATTTCAATGATCGGCACACTAAGGAGAGCAGGAGCACCCTCCCGCAGGATCGACACCAAAGATTGACCGGTAGCCAACACCGAAAACTGGCCCACTGAGGGGGGTAGGAGCACCCTCCCATGGGATCGATATTGGAGATAGGTAGGCGGTATGTAGTAATTCTACAGACCGCCCACTGGACCTTGAACCTGATAGGGAGGACACCCCTGTCAGACTCTGAATTGATCACGGGTAGGAGTGCCCTACTAGTACCTGACACACTAATGCAAATCGACAAATCGAACAGGCCTATGATACATCCAGAAAAATCAGACACGACCTGACACACGAAGTGCAACTGACCAGGATTGATGCAACTAGACAAGACCTGATGCACAGACTGTACTAATACCTCCAACTAGATCGAGCACATAAACTGAGACATGAGTTGACGTGAAAATTGACATGTGACGAGATGACATGGACACTGACACATGGTGATCTATAGATGTGCTTACATTGCGAGATGTGTGGAAGCTTGTGGTTGAACCATGTGGCATGTTGCAGGCATGTACACACTTGGTGGATTACCATTTGCTACTATGGGCAGTAAAATATCTGTCAACGAGGCCGATTTACCAAAGGCAATCGATATGAAGGGGGGCCTCTATTGTTTTTAAATGCTGCCAAAGCATGCAACATGGTGAATGTGGGACTAAATGTCCCACATTTCACCTTTTGTTCCTGCCATTGAGTGGGAACATAAATAAAAAGGAATATTCTCCCTTACACTCTCGTCCGACGTTGTAGCTGATATAGTCGAGTACTGAGAGATTTGGCCCTATCCGACGGGAGGTCGGGTGTTCAAATCTCGTTGGGGCGAAAACCACTCCTTTTTTTTTTTGCTAAAAGGAGCAATAACATCAATGCATCCAAGGTATTATAATTTTTTTTTTCTTTAATTTTTTAAAATTTAAAATTAAAAAGTTTTTTTCATATATATTTTTTAATAATTCCAATATAATTTATGCTTGTAGAAATTACTTTTTTATAAATTGTTTTTTTACAAAAAACATAATTCTATTTTTATTATTAAATTCAAATTTTACGATTAAAACTCTTTTTTTTTTAAATTTGCAAGTTAAAATTTATAAAAAAAAATAGGGTCAATTTTTTTTGCAACACCAATAACTTGAGTGTTTTTATTTTCTCCAAGTGGGATATAAGACAAATAAATAGAACCTATATCTTGCAAAATTAGACAACCTTAATTCTTCTTAAAACCTTGTTAATTTAGCAAACAATAAAGGATCAAAATTGAATTCTTTTTTGCCAAATTGGAAAACAAGGAGACTGAAAATTTTGTAAAATTCAAAGGTAAAGTGTGCATTTGTTTTCTCCAAGGGGATATAATACATAAAATTGCACATTCTATTTTTTTTGTAAAATTGAAAAGGAATTGAAGACCTTGGGTCCATCAAAACCATATCGTGTGTCGACTGGTTCTGGAAGCCTTTCAAATGTGGGTCGTGTGTCGACTTATCTTGGAAGGAGTGCTATTTTTTTAATTTTGCAAAACAAAGGGGGGAAGACAAGAAATTGTATTTCTTTTGCAAAATTGTAACACAAAAGTGGGGAGAACTTAAAACAAAATCAAAACTTGTTAAATTTGCAAAACAAAAAGAAAGGCAATTTTTTTATGCCACATTCTTTGCAAATTTGAAAAACAAGAGGAGACATAAAATATCAAATTTTTGCACAACACAAATCCAAATTTTGTTGCAAAAATTAAAGGTGCATTTTCGATTTTACTTGACACCTTTATTGGCAAATTAGGTACATTTTTTGCAGTGATTGACATCTATGCGATAAGAATTTTGTGGGAATTCTTGTTTTATTATTGCATTATTTTTTGCAATAATAAGTCATAAAATCAAGAACACTCAAAACCCCAAAATTTCACAATTATTTTTATAATTCATTGCATAGGTTTAAATCCAATTTACTTGATATTCTCTCCTAAATCAAAACCCCTAATTCACTCTTATTTGTTTGGCTCAATTTCCTCAAACTAATTATCCCTCTTCAAGAGGATTTTCAAGCAGGTGCCATTAAATATCTTTTTGAGTGAATTATATTTTGGTACTCTTTTAGGGTATATCAAAAGAAAGAAAAAGTTTTTATAAAAATAAGGAACCTTGAAAGCAACAATATTTTGAACTAAGGGGAGATAATTCCTTTCTTCCTTCAAACACAGATTTTGACAAGAGGAAGATAAAACTTGTAAAGGCAAATCAGAAAAGTAGAAGTCTTCAAAATTAAACCTTTTCTTTTAGGCTTCATAATAGCAACCATGTTTGAAGTACTTACAATAAAGAAGGATTGTTTGGTGAACTTTTTTTGATAAAATTACCTAGGAAGCAAAGTTTTGCACAAATTGTAAAAAGGACAACCATGACACCAATTGGTATTGGTTTCCAAAAAAAAGAAACTAAAATGGCAAAGGCACATCACAAAAGCCTTGTTGTTAGTTAAGTGTCTGATTTTGATTTTGATTCTGGTTCAGAAAAAGCACACAAACTGCTCATGTCTAAGACAATATTGTAAAGGGGAAACAAATTTGTCACCCTAGGCAAACACATTTTTCAAAACCTCTTTTTAGGCTTCATAAATAACATAAGTTTTTTTTTGAAGTATTAGCAATAAAAGGGCGATTGTACCTCTTTTTGGATTCATAAATAACAAACTCTCTTTATTTGAAGTACTTATATCAAAAAGAAAAAAAAAATTGGTGTAAAATTTGCCTAGGAGACAATCTTTGTAAAAACCTTCACAAAGCTTCTTAAGTTGCACATATTTTGCAATTAAGGGGGGATAAACATTTCTTTCCTACTTCACACAATTTTTTATAAAAATTGAAGAAGACTTATAAGGGTGTATTTTCGACAACGACTGACACCTTAGTCACACTTCTTTCAAAAATATCATTACAACATGTTTTGCAACAAGGGGGAAAACTTATAAGGGTGCATTTCGGCAGCGACCGACACCTTATCTACCTTATCAAAACTTTTGCAAAATCATATTGTAACCGAATGAACCTCTTATGAAGTGATATACTCTACTACACCTAGCGGTTGCAGTGGCTGGTTACCCATGCAATTCGGTTGGATGACAAGATTACAATAAGTACATTCGTTGATGTGAAGACAAAATGAGGAATGACCCACTTTTTTGCTTAGGAGCAGCCAAAACACTGTGACAGAGCAAGAACTAGCAAATCAACATCTTTTTCACTGTATTGGTGCTGAGGTTAGGGTTTCAGTTTGGGCATTTTATTTGAGTCTTCTCTATGCATTTCTTCTATGGAAATCAAATGGGTATGCAATTATTTGTAATCTAGAAACATTCTTATCATTTTAGATTTTCCTATTAGTATGCCCTAGTTGCATTTGATAAAAACAAATTGTTGAATGAAATGAGTATTTCAGAATAATGGTTTTGATCCCCTTTGAGCATATGGGTATCATAGAATATACCCATTTTGTTATATTTTATTTCTGCACTTCTTATCAACATAAAAAAAAACCCCCAAAAAAAAACAATTAAAAGTAGAAAACCAAAGCTTTCAAAGATTTAGAAAAAACATATTAATAATGTTATTGCAACCATGTGAAATATTATGGTTTTGACTATTAATTAAAGTGATGATATCTTCCAGCCACTCTTATCTATGTTATTGATTATTTGGAGGTAAGATCTATTTGCTTCTACAACTACACATGAATTGGTTAACAATGTTTTCAAACAATGTGTGAAGAAGTTGAAATATTTCTTACACAATGAGGAGAATAGTGAAGAAAAGGAGCTCATGACAAAAATTTTGCATGAAGAAAATACCACATCACATGAGGTATGTATGGTTGAGTCCCAAATTGGCTCCATTGACATGCATGCATCTACACATGTTGAAAATTCACCTAATGAAGATTTTAAATCAACAACCTTGGATGTAAATATGGATCAAATTAGTGAAGATTCTAAGATTATCATTTTCCTTGATGAAACTAGTGGAAGGAAAGACAATGATAATTTTGTTGGTATCACTAACACCATCCTAGAAAAAGAACATGTTTTTGATTTCCAATCAACATATAAAGATGAATCCTTTCACCATGTCAGTAATGGTATCTTAGAGGAAGAAATACATGCTCTAATGAAAAATGTGTTTTAGTTTGACATGCAGATATAATCTATAAAGAAGAGTGTTAATGATAGCTTTCATGTTCTTGATTTGAAGAGTGATTTGTTCAGATAAACAATCACTCATGATGAGCACAATGCACATATATTTTCTAAACAAAGCAATCGGCTCATGGTAAGTGATTTATTCATAGAGACAACCACTCATGATGAGCACAATGCACATATTTTTTTTTTTTACAAAGCAATAATCTCATAGTCCCATGGTATCAAGGTGTTTTGGTACCAAAGTATGATGAAGAACCACTTTGGGATGAATTTCCTCTTGACCAAAGTGTTGTCCTAAATTTTGAACAAAATATGTGCAAAGAGGATATCCTAGTGGGAGTTGATTTTGATAGGCATGATATTATAGATAAATCTAAAATTTTAATGCATGAAGATGATTATGATTGGAATCCTAGTGATGGTGGTGGAACGAGTTCTGAATAAGAGACACTTGAAGTTTAGGGTATCCATGGAGACACTGCTAATAGGTATGAGGTTAGTTCTGATTTTTGCATGTATTCTAACAACTCATTAAATTTCTATGATCTTGATATCCATGATGAAAAATTGAAGAACCAACTATTGGTGTCTGCTAAAAATGAAGTGCACATGTTATCTAAGTTAGATGAAATAAAAATATTTATTGAAAATATCATCCAAAAGACACAAAGAAACCAATATGAACAAATCATTTCCATTGTTTATTTGCAAAGAATTGAGAGCACAATGAATGAAATTAAATCAGCTTACTTACATATGATTAGAGATAGATATTTGGCTACCAAGATTGCATATAAGGCCTTATCTCATTTCAGGGAAACATAGGTAAAGGTGGATAAGCTCACTCGTGATCTTAGGACAACTAGATATTCTTTGATAGGTATTCAAATGGCATTGTACCAAACTTAAGAAGAACTTGTTGCTGTCACAAAATTTAGAGAGCAAGAAAATGAGGAAAGAGCAAAGGAGATTGGGCAAGTGATCGAAGAACTAGATAGCATACATAAGGTTTATAATCTAGTTCAATATCCCAAGAAATTAGAAAAAGAAAGTTTAGATTAGTAGGTTGAGCAGGAGGACAATGAGAGTATTCAGTTGGTTGACAATCCATTGTCTGAGATGGATACTGATTCATCTTTTGACAATCCACTCTTTGATATGCGTGATGACATTTTGGGAAAGGAACCGGTCCTAATGGCTTGATGATTGACCTTGTGGACTCACCATAAGGAGAGGAGTTCTATTATTATTTAGAGGATGTTGGAGTGGACAGGCCTTAAATTGAATCTTCAAGCATCACCAAATCATCTAAAGGTGATATTCATATGATGATCGATGTAATGCAGCTCCAGCATAATAATGCCCCTTTGAAGGTAAGCTTCTATACCCAATATCCTGTACATGGGTTGTTATATTTATCAAATTATGTGAGAGGTATACTTTGGTTTATTTTTGATCAAAATAATGGAAGATATGTTGTTGTTACCCTTTTGAACTACCACCTTTTAGATCCATTTGTGTTCATACAAGTGTATTGGAGAGAGATTTTGAGCAAAAATTGGAGACTTGCTGAGTTGGTAACTTTTTAGAGGCCATTTCAGTTTAGGATATGATCAAATTTTACATTTTGGTTGTCATATTATAGTGTTGCAGTAGTTGTGCTTCTTTGAGGATGCTAATTTTTCAAAAATCAAACTATAAGTTGTTAATTTTGGACTTGGATAACTGCAAGTTTGTTAAATTTTAGACCATTCTGTTTTATGTTTGGGTTAGTTTTTGGTTTCACATGTAGAAAATAAATATTGCAACTAACCAGGTTTAATTTTGGATGGATATTTGGGCATCAAATCAAATTAATTGTAAAAATTTCATGTGGATAGATTATCTATCTACTAATGTTATTTTGATGTTCACAACTGTTTGGGTAAATTTTAATGATGGGGATCATTTTCTTGACACTGGGAGGTTAAGTGCCAACATATTATTTTTTGTTTTTGATAGCATATGCATTCCCAGGATGATCATTTTTAGATCTAACATTGTTGTCCTCTTCTATATCAACCACTCATCGAAGGCTAATCGACACCCTTGTTGGGTAACCATGGTGAGAGATGTTGTGTACCATGTTTCCTTATTGAGCATATTATATTTTTAGGTACCCAGGATCATGTTGGATAGTGGGAGTGCAAGAGTAGTCCAAATTGAAATGCTTAGGCATGATCTTTTTCATGGCATAGAGTTCAGTACTTACAGGTATCCTACTTTAGGTTTTTAGGATGATGACGTTTTGGAGCTATAGGAGAGGAGAGTGCAGTTCTGGCACAATGAGTTCCCAATTGTGTTCAATGTGGCACAACGAAAACCTGGTGGAATTTTTTTGAGGTTGTTATGGGACCTTGGTATCATATGTAATTGCAGCTATGAGCAGATAGATGATTTGAGTATGATTTGGTATTGCTTGAGGACAAGTAATCTTTGGTAAGGGCAGACTGTAATGTTCCCTTTCTAGGTATTCAATGAGTTAGGGTGGGATATCCTACTACTAGGTTCCCGTATGGGAACCCAAATTGGGTTGGTTCCTTGTGTTCTGTACCTCGCTAGCTTTCCTCTACCTCTTTCTAGAGGCATTTTGAGGTTGTGGGCCATAACTTACTTTTTATAGTAACTTACTATTTTTAGTAAGTTGGATTTTGGATAGTCAGTGGTGATGGTGTGTTGGAGGTTCTTACTCAGAGAGATGTTGCTAGCATGTTTTGGAGGTTCAGCTATCACCTATTATTTTTAGTTATACTTACTATTATTAGTAAGTGTAGTCGATGGATGTTGTTTGATCAAAATTTTGATGGGAGATGTGTTTTTGGATCTTGGAATCCGTTTCAATGTGTTTTGGAGATCGGTGTAGTTATTTACCATTTTTGAAAATACTTACTATTTTTAGTAAGTAGGGTTTCTAGGCATGGTCTTGATTAAGGTTTGCATTTTGTCATGTTTAAGGTGTTTTGAGACAATATGCTTCACAGTTGGATTGATAATTGGGTCTGGAGTTTATTATTTAATATTTAACATTATATTAGTGTTATATTAAATAATAATAAAGTGTTTTTTTCCTAATTCAAGAAAATTAAATATTTAATTGATAAAGTGACTCATTTCCCTAAGTTAAAAGAAATATTATTATTTTTATAAAGTGACTTAGGAACAGTGCTCTAATGGGGTCTAACTAAAAAGTAATTTTAAAATATTGAAAAGTTCTCGCAAAACCTTAAAAATGGCATAGAATTTTTAGGAGATATAAGGAGTTTTGAGAGCTCATTTTCAAGAATTCTAGTGTTTTGATATTTTCTCTCTGATGAGACTTGCAACTTTGGCAATAGGAACCCATAGCTTTGTGAGGATGAAAACCTTCATAGGGAACATTACTTGTGGGTGTGAAAGATAACTCCTGAACAATCATTAGCCAACTTTCATTTAGGATCTTGTATTTGTGCTTCAATCGAGATTCACAAAGGTATTCAGTTTGATTTGATTGTTGATATTTCTAGGGTTTTATATCATAATGATTGCAGGAGTTTTTGGAGGGCATTTTGTGTGTTGAATCTATTGCAAGCTTGGTCGTACCATACTAGGGTTTCCAACCACACATTTATGATTGCAATGCCTAACAGGAACATCAAATGATTATGGGTATTTGATCATTGAATTCTTCTACACCGGGTGACCCTTTGGGAGAGTTTGCAAAAAAATTAGTGAAGATTGTGATTTTTCCTAGCTGGTCGTACCTTCTAACAGGCCGTGCCATTTTCTGGAACCATAATTTTGGGGGTTTGAGCATTGGGTTTGAAGATTGTTGGTGTTGAGGTTAGGGTTTTAGTCTGGGTGTTCCATTTGAGTATTCTTTATGCATTTCTTCTAAGGCAATCAAATGGGTATGTAGTTATTTGTAATATGGAAACATTATGTTCATTTTGGGTTTTCTAATATTATGCTCTATTTGTATTTGATGAAAATAATTTGTTGAATGAAATGGGTATTTTAGAATAACAGTTTTGAGTCCCTTTTAGCATCTGGGTATCATAGAATATATCTATTTTATTATGTTTTATTTTTGCACTTTTTATCAACATCAAAAAACCTAAAAAATTAGAAAAATAATTAAAAGCAAAAAACCAAAGCTTTCAAAGATTCAAAAAAATATAGCACAATAGGGATGGGTTATTGCAAAATATCTCCCCTATTATTTCTAATTTTTCTTCCTCATCTTGGTTTTGTATTTCCTTTATATACTCCATAAAAATTCAATTTGACCAACTCCACTTCTAGTGGTTTCCACTTTATATCCTTTACCTTATTTTTGTTTCTTTTGTACCCAACATCACAATTCCATTTGATTATTTGACTCCTATCAAGTCTCTCTACTTCAAGATTAGTAATTCAGGTGAGTTGATAGGGTTGGTTTAGAATCCTCTATGGCTAAAAAAATATTCCTTTTCATTACCTCTAAACCACTTTCCTTTTCTTTAAATATTCTTCTATTCCTTTCCAACCATACAATCCAAAGTATTGTATCTTTTGATATATCCTAGATTGTCTATAAAGCCTCAATTTTAAAAGTGCTCTACCATTGCTTTAACTATTATTCAATTATTTCATTCATCACCATGCATTTACCAGACATATTAATAATTCATTACCATAGTTTCTATACTATTGAACAATATCCCAAGAGATGGTCTACACTCTCCTTTTTACATAAAACACATTGAGGGATCATGAATACCCCTTTTCATAAGGTTATCCTAGGATACAACAAAATTATGACCTACTAATCAAACAAACATTTTACCTTTAAGAATTATGGGGCTATCCCAAGTATCTCTCCATGTTCCTATGATATTCTTGTTTTGTTGGTGTTTTAAATTATATCCACTTCTTGTTTATTCTCCTAAGCTATTCGACTCCCAAATCAACTTATCCTTGACTCCTCTTGGAATAATCATTGTTATATTTTTTCTCAACTACCTTCTAGCATCAATGTCTTGTATACTTGTAAATAAAATGTCTTTCTATTTGTATCTTCCTTATTGATCCATGTATATAATTTTTGAAACCCTTTCACCAAATTTATCTTGAAGTAATCTCATCCATGGTTTCAAAATTAGATTTACATTGAGTGGTTTTCTATCACACCAAGTATCCATCCAAATAGAAAAATTTTCTCCACTTCCCACCATCCATCTTAGGCCTTTAGTCACTAGATCAATTCATTAATTTTAAATTATTCCATAACACATAACCATCTAGTAGTGAGAATATAGTGACTATTAAGTTTGGGCCATTGGGATCAATGTACTTACAAAGAAGAATTCTTGGCCACTGTCTTTTAATCTCTTTGTGCATTTTTCAAAAATAATTTTCCCCTTAGAGCTAAGTTTGCCTCCGTAAGAACTCTTAAACTGAGACCTCCCCTAGTTTTATCATCATGTAAATCCATTTAACCAAATGATATTTCCTTTTATCATGTAATCCTGACCACATAATAAAGATTAAAAAAATTTCTATCAATTTTGGGTTTTGACATAGTATACAAGGACATGTAATATGTTGGAATGACCTCTAAGAATGATTTAATTAGCTACTCTCTTTTTGTTAATGATAATCATATACCAGTCCATGTCGATAGTTTATTATAAACATTACTTATAATTGGATTCCATGATTTTATCCTCACTCTCCTCTCAAATAAAGGTATCCCTAGATAAGTTTCCAGTAAATTTGCCTCCTCCATTTGAAGTAACCTACATATCCCTACTTTGGTTCTAGCTAGAATGTCTTTGAAGTAAATTTTGGATTTTGTCCTTTTAACTTTATGCACTAACACTCTTTCATATTCCTTTAATAAGCTATTCAAATTTGTATCCTCATTTATATCCGACCTCCTAAAATGGGTCGTATCATCTACAAATTATTGATGAGTGGTGTTGTCAATGTTAATAGTAGCCTTAAGTCCACTTATTAGCCCATATTTGTAGGCCTTATTCAATTTTCTTCCCAATACCTATGTCATAACAATTCACATATATGGTGATAGAGAATCTCCCTTACTAAGACTCCTATTAGCTTAAAATTATTGTATTACTAGTCCATTGAGCAACACTAAATATGATATTGTGGAGACACAAGATTTAATCCATCTATTTCATTTCTTCCCAAATCCAAAATTTTCTAATATTACAAAAAGAAAATCTCATTTAATCCTATGATATTTTTTTCTTGAAGTTGTTGAATTCATTACTTCATGAGCTACTATGATCGCATTCAAAATATATCTCCCTTTTACAAATCCTCCTTTCTCTTTTAGAATATGTTTTCCTAACAACGGCCTTAATTGATTTTCCATCACTTTGGAAATTAATTTATTTTCCATATTACATGGTATTATGGGCCTAAATTAATCAAACAATTATACATTTTTTTTAAACTAGGTAAGATAAATTGTATTTATTTTGTAAGGTATGTACTATTTTATCCTAGACTATTCCATTGCAACAAACAAAGAATCCTATACTATTTCCCAATTATGTCGATAGAATGTTGTTGAGAGCCCATCTAGACCTGGGGATTTATCCTTATAAAAATATTAAAAAACTAAATGAACTTCTTCCAAAGTAATCAACTTCATCAGTTTACTATTGTCTTCATTTGTTATAATTGAGAAATAGGTCTAAATTATCACATCTATTTTATTTTCTATCCAAAATTAGGTTAATTTGATTCTTTTTTAGTTTTTAAATTTTTATGTGTATCTTCATCAATGTGTAAAATCTTAGATATTATATTTTAGAATTACAGTCGATCTAAGGTTTAGTGAATGCATGTAGTATTTTTGTTATTTTTCATTTTATAATAAGAGTTAATTTATGTTAAGGAATATTTTTAGATAGTTATTTAATCAAATCTTACAAATTTAGCTCATTTCATAGTCATTTTCTTATTAATTTTTTTCCTAAAAGCAATATCTCATGGAGGAAATGCATTGCTTTTATTTTGTTTGATCCAATAGTGAATTGTACAAGTATTTTAGAATAAGTTGCATTGCAAATAAAAATAAATGAAAACACTTAATTTTAAAAAGTCATGTAGATTTGCATTTGCACTTAAATGGGGATATATCCATTCCTTTTATTTTTCCTTTGTAGCCCTTTTATATTCCTATATTTGTATGAGAGAAAACAATCATCCATTGGAAAAATTGATGGGATGGAGTCTAGTATGTAAGTAAATTCCTTGCAAAAATATTGAGTAACTTCATTCCTTAATTTATATATTGTTATTCTCAAATTGTTTGCTCTTCGTTTCAAAAAATATTAAAAAAATTGGAATTACAAGAATTGGGGTTTTTTTATTAAACTATAAGTCAAGGAAATATGATTTTTCATATCTAGGCTTTCAAAATCAAATTTCATATAGTATTTTACATTCTTAGGCTAAAAATAGTTTGTGCATTCCCCCTTACACCCTTTCTCCAAAAAATAATGATGCTTTCCTTTTATTTTATAATATTTACTTTAGTTTTGTAGCATTGCAAAGAAATAAAAAAAGCATATAGGTCAAGAATCTTATTTTTTGCATAATCATATTTATTTTATATTATACAATCATCATTTTTGCATCATATTTATTTAGATAAAACCTTAGGTGTATACAAAGTGTACCAAAAAAAGTAGATTTACGTTAATCTATACAAACCTTTGGTGAACCCAGAACTTCCTTAAAAAAGGAACTTGAACAAAATGATTAGGTTCAACTGAGAACCCTTGTTTGAGTATAGAACTAGATCTCAAGTTTTTGGAGGCTAGCACTAAAGGATACCTAAATTCATGCTTTACATCTTTGGTGAATCCACCATGTGCATCCAAAACCCTTTGACCTAAGCCTTGGCCTTTATCAACTTAAAATTTAGAAAACTTTAATCAAAGATATTTAATTTATTTGCATAAATTAAAACACATTAATCTAGGATAACAAGAACATAACTAATTTTTAGTCCTATCGAGGAAGGATAACAACCCATTGAGTAAATCATCATTCAAGTCTTTAGGGTTTCTCTCTTGGTAAGTATATAGTGGTGGGCTAACGATAATCATAAGGCGAGTTGTTCTCCTTGGTGATAAAAATATTATTGAAGCATATTCTCTTTCTTCTATAAGCATATCTTGAAACAAAATCATAATAAAATTAAGTCCTCCTTATAGGTTGTAATTGACACCCTCTTATCTCACTTCAAATATTACATGATAGTTAGCACAAAATATGAATGCATTACCAACATTACTTGATCTTCAAGAGAAGCAAAAGAGATTAAAAAATCCTACTTATGAGAAAGGGGAGGAAGAAAATCCTCCTTCAAGAACCCTCTCCCATGTTCATGATGAACAAGGAGAAGTAGTATTTGAATACATGGATTACCTAGAAACCTTCCTTCAAGGAAATAGAGAAACCATGCAAAATATTTTGAGGGTTGACAAAGAACCCTTGATTAATTTTGTTGCAAAAGAACACCTCTTGGATATTCCCCAACAAACTAGGTCAAATTTTATGAGTTCTCATCAAAGGAACCCATCCCATGTATTTTTTCAAGTAGATTTCAACCCTTCTAGCTTAAATCGAATGGCATATAATACCCCTATTATTACAAAATATCTAGAAGGTAAGCCCCCTAGTATTCCATCTTCTTCATGGAATCAAGGGTCATTACCTCTAAGCATATAACCATTATGAATAAATATATGTCAGCTCATCTCTCAACCCACAAACATCCATCAGTGTAGAATGTGGATGTTTTTCCTAGTATCCCAAATCCTACAAACATATTTTCTTCTAATCCCTTCTTTAGAATGTCCTCTTCCCAAATTCCAATCATAATTTATTACACTAAAATATCTAGAGAATGGACTAAAATGTGAAAGCATGCTATATATATCCAGATATGTGTCATTATGAATGTGTTAAAACCTTTGCCACAATCCATTAAAATTAAATATGAATCAAGAAAATGGTATCAACAAGTGGATTATGAATATATTGCATTTTGATGCCATGTTTTTTTGTTATGAGAATGGACATATAGTAAGAGATTGCAAAGTGAAAACTACGAAAAAAGAGACAAAAAAGTTATCTTGTAATAAAATTTAAAATGAAGCAAGGAAACCATACTATAATAGAAGCTAGATTATTAAAAGGATATTCCACTACAAAAGAAGATACAAAAAAACATATCTACAACGTAAATAATAATTCTCTTAAGAAAACATTCAATCTAATTTTTATAATCTAATTCTTATAATCTCTTAAAAAATTTGAAATATTTTCTCTCAATTATATTTTTTCCAACTAATTACCTTATCCCTTCTCTTACCCTCTACATGTTTTTTATTACTTATAACAATTTGAAATATTAAAAAAATATCTTCTCCTATGCCCCTATATCTCCTAGCCAATTGCCTTGGTCCTTCTCGTACCCTCTACATGTGTTTTATTGCATATGACAACATGAAATATTAGAAGAATATATCCTCCTATGCTCTTATATCTCCTTCCAACCAATTGCCTTCTCACTTCTCTTACCCTTTGTACATGTTTTTGTTCCATATGACAATTTGATATATTAGAAGAATATATCCTTATATGCCCTTATATTAGAAGTAAAGGTAAATAAATTTTTAATGTATTTTTATAAGGTATTTTATATATGTTTTATTATATTCCATATGACACTTTAAAATATTGGAAGAATATAAGTAAAATAATTTTAATGTGTTTTAAAAACAGATATTTTAATAAAATATTAGAAAAATATAAGTAAAATAAATCTAATTTATTTTAAAAACAAATATTTTAATGATATAATTTATTAAACTATACTTTGATTAACATATGATATATAACTTATCTAATAAGATTAATTTGATCTTAAAAAACCATATAATATATAATATTATTTTTATATATAACACATTATTTTTATAAGATTTTAATCTGAAACTTCTATTTAAAGTTTTAATATCTTAATATTTAATACCCATATTCATCTCAAAATAATAGAATGACAATTCTTAAAAAGGGTGTGGTTTACTACTTTCTTCTATTCAACTTTACCATGATAAAATATGTGCATGCATATATGAGTAAACTTGTTAAAAAAACATTCAAACCATGTTCATCTCAAAATAATAAATAATTAAATTATAAAGTATGACCATTCTTTAAAAGATGTGTTCTACTACTTTCAAAATAATAAATAATAGGATTATAAAATATGATAATTTTTTAAAAATGTGTTTTTTATTTATTTTTTATTCAACTTTACCATGACAATGAACTTGAAAAAACACAAAAAGCCAATAAACATCTTAAAATGCATTAAAGACCTTATTTTTTCAAAGGCTTTCTTTTCATTTACCTTTGTAAATAGTTAAAAGGATTCTGTACCGAAATATGGCAATTGAGAAACATTTTCTAGAGTAACGATTTTTTGGCTTAGTATTTTAAAACTTCTTTGACTTGATGTTAATAACTCGCTCTCACTTAGAATACGTAAATTGAAGTCACTGGCTCAAATAACGGCTAGGTGAGTCCAGAACTCGTTTAAGCCGTTACAATTCTTCTCAACAAAGCCCCGGTTTAAGGATATGATGGTCTACTGAAGAAGAGTGTGTTCAAAGCCCCGGTTTAAGGATACGATGGTCTATTGAAGAAGAGTGTGTTCATACTCGTTTAAGCCGTTTCAATTCTTCTCAACAAAGCCCCAGTTTAAGAAGCGTGTGTTCATAAATACTATGCTTTATAGAACTGTAAATGATTTTTTTTATAATGCAGACGTGTGTTTTTTTTAACAAGTTCACCATCAAAAAAACAAGTTCACCGACACATGCATGCACATATTTTGACGGTGTGGTGTGCTTTTTTAAACAATTTCACTGACATATACATGCATGCACATATTTTGACGGTGTGGTGTGCTTTTTTAAACAAGTTCACTGACATATACATGTATTGTTGCTGGTAAAGTTGTTCAAAGAATTTTATAGTTTAATTGTGGTTTTTATTTTTTGTATTGTACTTATGAAGTTGGGAATAATTGCCTTTAATATTTGGAATGGGTTTAATGGTCATAGAGTCTCTTTCATAACTTTTAGTTGGTTATACAAAAATCTTTTGTGTCCATCTTCTTTAGACTTTAAGCTCAATATCAAGTGGCAAGTAAATTTTACCAATGTCCAATGGCAGTTTCTTGCTACTCAAATTTGGAAAGCTCCTGTTGAATAAAAAACTCAACTTCTTGGTTGGTGGATTTTGCATCAAAAATTGCCAACAACTGAAAGTTTGGTTGTGATTTTACACATTCCCCCTCAATGCAATTTTTGTAATGCTTTAGAAACTCTTATTCACTTGTTTTGGTTTTGTGGCATGGCTAAACAGTTTTGGCATATCTTCTACTCTTTTATTTTTCCCTCTTTTGCTAGATCTTGGAAGCTTTCTTTGCTTGATTTTTCTCAACTGGATCAATGCCCCAAACACTGGGATGTTTGTAGAATTCTTCTCAAGCACATTTGGAAGTACAGATGCAAAAATGTGTTTACTAGATCTGCTCCTCCATAAGATATAGTTTTGACAGATTTGACCTTCGATATTTTGCTACATGTGGAACATATTCATTCCCAAGTCTATGGATCTTCCAACACGCCTCGAGATGTTATTGACATACTTCATCAACTTCTTGGTTGGCGGATTTTGCATCAAAAATTGCCAACAACTGAAATTTTGGATGTGATTTTACACATTTCCCCTCAATGCAATTTTTATAATTCTTTAGAAACTCTTATTCACTTGTTTTGGTTTTGTGGCATGGCTAAACAATTTTGGCATATCTTCTACTCTTTTATTTTTCCCTCTTTTGCTAGATCTTGGAAGCTTTCTTTGCTTGGTTTTTCTCAAATGGATCAATGCCCCAAATGTTGGGATGTTTGTAGAATCCTTCTCAAGCACATTTGGAAGAACAAATGCAAAAAGGTGTTTACTGGATCTGCTCCTACATGGGATATATTTTTGATAGATTTGACATTTGATCTTTTGCTACATGTGGGACATATTCATTCCCAAGTCTATGGACCTTCCAACACGCCTCCAGATGTTATTGACAGACTTCATCAACTTTCTCATATGATTCAAGATCTTCAAAAAGTCCAATACACCTCGAGATGTTATTGACAGACTTCATCAACTTTCTCATATGATTCAAGATCTTCATAAAGTCCAATAGGAAACTAAGATAGATAGATAGATAGGTATTAACGTGAATGGAATTTCAATCATGAAATATGCCACTAGACTTACATTATCTCATTAACCGGTTAGAAAGCAAGAGGGCCACCCCCCACACATGCTTGAAATATGACACTAGACTTGCATCATCACATTAACCAGCTAGAAAGCAAGAGGGCCAGCCCCCCACACACATGCCCAAACTCGATGTTAATAGGGGTGAGGAATCCCACAAAGTAGGACCAAGGACTTGCACCTTTAAGCCTGCTAATAGGGGTGAGGAATCCCACAAAGTGGAACCAAGGACTTGCACCTTTAAGCCTGCTACCCCATTGGCAAAGAGTATGGCAAAGTCAATTAACAATGATAAGCACTTCTCTGAAGACTGCAGAAGAGAGCACGGAAGAGATGCCTAAAATTTTTCATATAACACTCTCCCATAGATGAATGCTGATTTCTGGTGTATTGCAACAAGATATAGATGAATGCTTAATTCTGGTGTATTGCAGCAAGATATAGCTATAAGCTTTTTATTGATATTAGTTTGGATTCTTATGTATATTTAGTTATGGATGCTTTATTCCTAATCACTTTTTTTTAGTTAGTGGACAATACTAACACTAAAATATTGTAATATTCCAATTAATAATATAATACAATTTAACTTAAAAAACAAAAAAACAAAACATAGAAACACATCTTTTATTCAACTCAGTGAACTTGTTTAAAAAAGCACACCACACCGTCAAAATATGTGCATGCCTGTGACGGTGAACCTGTTCTTTTTACGGTTTATTTTTTACGGTGAACTTGTTAAAAAAATCACGTCTGCATTATTAAAAAAATCATTTGCAGTTCTATAAAGCATAGTATTTATGAACACACGCTTTTTCAATAGACCATCATATCCTTAGAAGAATTGAAACGGCTTAAACGAGTTCTGGACTCATTTAGCCATTCTTTAAGCCATACTTCAATTTACTTATTGAGCGAGTTATTAAAATCAAGTCAAAGAGGTTCTACATTACCGATAGCGAGTTATTAAAATCAAGTCAAAGAGGTTCTAAAGTACTAAACCAAAAGAATCCTTACTGCAGAAAATGTTTACCAATTGCCATATGCAGAAAATGTTTACCAATTGCCATATCAAAGACATGTTCTCTCATTTATCTTCTGCTTTCTACCCAATTTGTCTTAAAGAGATCTATAACCAAAATTAAAGGGATAAATCATACAGAAGGTAAAGGAATCAGTCATTTCCCCGATTGACAGAAAAGCACCGCAAAGGAACACAAGAGAGGCTACAAAATATAATTTCTTTTAAAAAGAGAAATTGAATATTTTATATTAAAACAACTATGAGAATATTTTTAATATTTATTAATAAGAACGTTTGTTTATAAAAGAAGATGCAGCCAAATCTTTTTAACCTTAGTTAAGAAGAACACCTGTTTACAATAGTCTTCTTAATTTTAATTAAAAAGAACACCTGTTTACAATAGTAAAAGAAGATAACAGTGTTTACAATAGTAAAAGAAGATAACAGTGGAGCTAAATCTCGTAAATTATATTTTTATAATAATTGTTCAAATTAGCTAAATATTGCAACTTACCTAATCTTTTCATCCTCAATAGTCATGTCACTGTGTCACTGAACCCTACCTCCTTCTCAATACCCATCTTAGGCAGAATGTCTGCCATTTTATTTAGATCTCTACTCACATACACTCCAAACACATCATTTAATTCCCTTCACAATTTCTTAACTTCAAAACAAAATTCCTTACACAATCTAAAACTCTCACCAATATAACACCACTACTAAGGGAATAGATTGCAGATTAAACCAAGCGGGTCGGACAACATAGCGGTATTTGCTAAATACACCATAAAAGGCATACTGTTAACCCTAGCAAAGGCCAAGTATGCTTCGAAAGTCATTAGTACTCGTCAAGCCAGACGAAGGCACCGATCGCATAATTTCACTTGTACGCAAGATCTTCTGTAACGGCCAAACCATACTGTTGGAAGAGAAGGTCCAGCCTACATTCGGACATCGATTTATATTCCTCTTTGGAGTACCGCGGGTAATGCAGAGGCATCTGAAACGCGGAGGGTCCTTCCTCTGATCGCTTCTTGTCATCGCCATGGACAGCAGAATAATAAAACTTCCGCGTCCTTATAGCTCTCTTGCACCGCATTTCGTTCCCATCGCACGAGCTTCAGCAGATCTTCGAGGGAATGCACGCGCTGCATCAACCTGCAAAGGCCCCCGCAATTATGGTTCTGTTTCTTCTCTGCACCGCAATCTTTCTCCAGCGTAGGCATTTTCGAAGAGAGGGAATCTGATGTTATGCAATCTTAACACAAGCAAGAGCTGAAGAGAATGTTAGGTTTGATGGGGGATGCGAGGGAGCCGGGTATTTGAAGGAAAAGCATTGCTTGGGAAGCAAGCAAATGCTAGCGACAAATCAGTAGGCGATTCCGCCGGAATACAAACCGATCAATCTGTCCACGGGCTGTGCCTGTAGCTCTGGCTGACTGTCACGTCTCCTATTTTAAATTTCACCCCTCTGGGGAGTGGGTCAAAATGTTAATTGGCATTTGGACAGTGTGTGCGTAGTTAATTGACATTTGGTTTTTCCTAGTGCGAAGTTAATTTAATTTTTAATTTTCAATGTAATTTTTATTTATGTTTTATTTTAAAATTTTATTTAAAAGAAATATACCCTGAACAATTAGAAGACCTAACTAATAAAAATTGAATACAATCAAAACTAAACAAATAATTAACAACCGACTACCACCAATTAACTTTTTTTTTCTAAGTTCTTGCTATAATGAAATTTAAAGCTGGTGGCATGCCAACCGTTTTTTTAAAGGGAGTTGAATTTAGTCTTTTAAAGCCCGCCGTGTGGGAAACGTTTTAACTTTCTTTAACTTCTTTTAAAGCTCTTTCAAATAATATTGCTATAATGAATTTTAAAGCTGGTGTAAAAGGAGTTGAACTTAGGAGCGTGTTGCCATAGTCTTTTAAGGCCCGTTGGCGTGTGGGAAAAGTTGACTTTTCTTATGGCTTTCTACTCGTGATAGGCCCGATTTCCGATTAGCAAGCGTAAATTTTGAGAGCAGAATGGTCACAGACGTAATATTGTTGGGGACTATACATGCCACGAGTCTTAAAAGAAGATAATTTTTGGGGACTATACCATGCTACGAGTCTTAAAAGAAGATAATCTTTGGGGACTATTCGATGCCACGAGTCTTAAAAGAAGATAATTTCACCGTTTGGAGGACAGCATTCCATTTTACAATGGCCGGTCGTGTTTAACTAGGAAAGCGGTGTTTAACTAGGAATTCATTCTCGAGTTACTTTGTGTTTTTTTATTTAAAAATTTAAATAATTTTTAAAAAGGTAGCGTGCTGGGTAAGGTAGGGTTACGTTACTTCTAGATTATAAATAGTTGTCATTTTTAACGTTAATTTAATTTTTTAATTTAAAATTAAGAAGGATAATATTGAGGTTTGAATGAATGAATGATTTTAAGTAGGTCGTGAGATCTAAAATATGGTTTATGGGACCTTTATATATGGAAACACAGTTATTCAAATCATATGATCATTAATATCCTTGAGAAGATTGTTCCTTGGGTTAGCAAATTTCTAACTCTTTTTATTTTATTGTTTTCAAATAACTTTATTATAGACCCTTTTCTAACGTTTTCTTTTTGTATTTTTCATAGATGTTTGCATTCATAGATGAAATGTTCCTCTATCTCTATTGCCCCTGTGTTGCATAGAGTACATATCTTTTCTTCCCATTGTTCCTTGGGTGTTGTCCATCTCTTTGTTTCACATTTAAGCCTATGAGAGCTAAACCTTATCTGAGCAATGAGGATTTTTTCTCTTCACTTAATTCTAGTGATTATATATGATTTTTCCTTGTGGTCATGCGTTGGGTTAAACTTTGCAATATAGTATTGTCTTTTCTTACTTGCATTTTTCCACATTCCACTTCTAAACTTTTTGTTCACATAGTTTTTATGTCTATTTTGAATTTTGGACATTCATTTATGTTGATTTCCCAACATTTCATCCATTTTTGATTTTGTTTCATCTATGTGTTCTTCCGCATATGTAGCTCTTCATCCCTAACTGCCCTAAGCCATCTGTTGTCTTTCATGTTTTTTGTTTTTCCAACATAACAACTTGGTCATAGCAATTACCTCTAAAGGGAACATTCCAGTTTCAGCTAGAATAATTTCATAAGGGACTGTGGTCTTTATTCTAAGAAATTTTGTATGTAGACATTTTTGAATCCTTTCTATTTACCTCCATTTTGTGTTTGTCGTGCAATTGGCCCACACCTCGCAACCATACAACACAATCGATGTGACAAGTAGACCAAATAAGGCCTTCCAATACCACAACTTGACATTCCTACACCGATTTTGAAGTGCATATAGTGCTCTCCAACCACTTAGAGTTCTTTTCATCCTACATGTATTCCAATTCAGTTTGTCATGAAAGTCTATGCCTAGGTATTTGTATTCTACCACTACCTCAAGGGGTTCTCTGTAAACTAAAATTCAAGATGTTGCTTCTTCTTTTTTGCTGAAAAAATCATGATTTTTGTTTTGTTCGTGTTCACCTACATCCCAACTTCCTTACAGAAGAGTTATAGAGCCCGAAGGTGAACTTCTAGATCTTAGCTATTTCGGCCACAAGAATTACATCATCTACATACATGAGGAGTTTTACCACATATTTGGCTAAGTGCACACCCTCTCCCCCAAATTTGTTTATCCATCATTCTAACTTGTCAATGTACAACCCAAATAATATCGAAGATAAAGGGTAACCTTGTTTGACACCTATGTCACTCCTAAAATATTTAGATAACCCTTCCCGCATTCTGATTCTATCCTTTACATGCTCATATATTCAGTGAATTGTTGTCCTGTAGTGAATTGGAACCTCTAGCTCTTCCATTCTACTCCATAATTTTTTCCTTGACACTGTGTCAAATACCTCTTTGAAGTCTACAAAACAACAAAAGCATCCTCTTTTTTATCCCATATTTTTTCCACTATTTGTCTAAGAGTGATATAGTGATCAATAGTTGAGTGCTTGGGCCTAAAAATCGCTTGATCCTTTGCTCTCTTTCCCTTTTATTCTGTCCATATGTTGATCTTATGCTCTATCATAATTCCAAACAACTTTGCAAAGAGAGGGTTGATCATGATAGTTTGATAGTTTGAGGGATTATTTACATCTCCACTTTTAAACAAAGGAATGGTCAAGCTAGTTGTCCATTATATAGGGAAGCCATTTTGTATGACCTCATTGAAAATATCTTTGATCTGTGGTGCAAGAATATCTACCCCCCATTTTATATGCTCTACCTAAATATTGTCTATGTCACGGGCTTTACCAGTTGCTAACTTTTTTATCCCTTGAATAATGTTTTCATTTGTGAAAAGTTCTTTCTTGACAATGATATTAGGGGGTGTCTCCTACTGGTTACTACACTCATACAATTGTTTTGAATACTCCAACCACTGACTAATTGTTATGTTATTTTTAGTTTACATCTTTTTCACACTTAGTTCCTTCCAAAATTTCTTTTGTTCATGCTTCCTTAAGTAAATCAGTTATTTCCTTCTTGTTCTACTGTATTCTTCTATTTTTGCCCTTACCATTTTATTTTTTCATTTGTTCTTGTTTTACCCATTGGTTCCTTTAGTAATATTTGTGCTTCCTTGCAATCTTCATCGAACCACAGGTTGGTTGGGAAGCTATTTCTTTATCTAAGTTTAGCTCTCATGTATTTTTTTAGAGCTTCTTGGATAATGTGCATTAACCATTAAATTTATTTTAATATTTTTTACTATGAGATAGTCTCTTTCTTCCCCTTTCCTAGTAACTTGTTATTCGATGCTGCCCTGAAACTCTGTTTATTTTCTTTTGTTAAGAGAATTTTTCCCTTGTGAGAAAGTTTGTTTTGATTTCCTTGCATGTGTTTTTCCCTTGGTGTATCTCCCTTCATTTGAATTTTCATAACAATTGGGTTGTGATCTGACTTAAGTTCCACTAGGGAATCTTCCACTTCTAGCTCCTCTATTTTTGGTATGCAATTTTGTAAAAATATAATATAGTCTATTACACTTTATCCCTTATATGTTTTGCATGTATACTTTCTTGAATTTTTCCAACTTTTCATCCCATTGCAAATAACCAAGTTGTGTATATTGCAAAGGCCTAACAACTCTTCTCCATATTGCATGATAGCCCCATGCTCATCTTCTGAAGTCCTAGTCCACTAATGATTTTCCTCTTCTGGCATCCAAATAGGATTAATCTCAATATCTTTGTTACCTACTAGAATGTTAGCTTGTTTATTGGTTGTCCTTGCAATGAAGTCTCCAATTAATATAATCTCCCCCAACTTACTGTATGTCAAAATGTCTCTTTTCAGGGAGGATTATGGGTCTTATCTATTAAGGTCATGTTTATTATAGAATTTAGATTCTTGGGAGAAAAATAACATGCTGCAATGCAAATAACTGACTTTTTTTCTAGGATATTTATGCAAATTTATTGTTTGTTTTCATCTTATTTTTAAATTTTAATTATCCTATCCCACTCCTATTTTATTAAAATCATAATATCCTTGCCCCTTGCCATTTTTTGTTGCTTTATTCCATATTGCTATTTTCTTGTATCCCACAAATTCTGGAGTCCTACATCCATCATGCTCATGTGTTTTTGTCTAGATGATTATATCTTTGTCTCTAGAAATGGGCCCTAACCCGGGTCCTCTTATCCAAGGGTAACCTCTACAGTTACAACTTACCATTATAAGATATTCCCGGGTGGGCCATACTCCCTATTTTTTTTGGGTTTGTTTAGATGTGATGTATGCCTTTCTATTTCTTAAATATGCCCATCTCTCTTCATTCTTTATTGCCCTCACCTTTTTCCATTCCTTATTTCTTTCACCTGTTGTAGAAAGGTTAGGTCAGCATATAAATAGAGTTGTGACCCTCTCAACATGCCTATGTTTCTTAGTAACCTTGTTTTATCCTCATAGCTCATCAATGTGACCCAAATTTGCCTATATTTACCTTCTCTCATCTTGCCAATTTTGTCTACTTGTTTGATCTGACCTTTCCATTGTAATCGATTTAACAAGAATTCAATGGTTAAATGATGCGTGTCTTTCCTATCTCCATAATATTTTGACCGTTTGATGATTATGTTTGATAACTTCTCATGTCTTTCTTTCTCTTTTGTTATTTAAAATTTAACTTGCTTCTCTATCAACTATTTTTGTTGATTGAATGGTTCTTTTACTACTTGAGACCATGAATTTGCCTTTGCTAATTCATTTTGTAGCTCATTTTCTCTTGTTTCTATTTTTTGGAGTGTTTCTTATACCTATTTTATTTGTCTTGCATTCATTTTTCCACCTCTATTGTATCATTGATTGGGGAGTGGATGGAGTTTTTGAGGACATGCCATTCACGTTGACCCATGTTCGCAAGGTTTTGTAGCTTTGAAACTTGCTCCTTGATTTGGTTATTTTCCTTTTCAAGCCTTTGATTGATTTTTATGACCTCATCTAATTTAGTATCTCTTATTTTCTCCCTCCTTTCCATGTTATCAAGTTTCTATTTCATCTTCATTAGATTTTGCTCATAAAGTCTTAGTGCTCACATGAGTGGCATTGTTGTGGGACTGTAAATTTCTTCCCTATCTTGAATCTCATTTTGGTAACCCACACTTTCCATGCTAAATGTTTTCTTGCTTTCATTTTTTATTTTTTTATCCTTGCTTGTTTTTCCTTCTATGTTCTTGTGTGTTGTCACTTTGCCTCTGTCTCTTTTGTCTTCCTTATTTTGTCCCCTGTGTTGGTTTGACTGATCTCCCCATTCAACAATGGTTAGTGTCTTTGATTGTTCCTTATTCTCCACATGTTTATGTGGAAGAATATTCTTTAATGCTATTATTTGATTGGTCCTCTTCATTGTTGTTGCCCTTGTTCGAGCTTGTCGATGCCTTAATATTATCCAATACTATTTTGCATTGCCATATATAGGTTTTTCCATTCCTTCTTTGGGTGTTGCATATGGTAGTATTGTTGTATGCCTCATTGCTTGTGGATATGTCAATACTCACATTTTTTTAGCTTTTTTGATTGGAATAATATGTGAATTCATGGAGACCAACTGTCCTATGGTTTCTACTTGTTCTTGTTTCCATTCTTCCATTATAAAACCACCCTTGTACTACTGATATATTCTTTCCTAGTCCATGTCAAACTTTCCTAAAACATAAATAATTTTAAGCACTAAATCAAAGATGTTGAAACTTATCTCATTATTGATACTTGGATTTAAAACCTCTACAATCACTGCCACATGACTCAATTGTGGATTAAAAACCCTTTAGAGCCATTATTGCCTAGATTCAAACCCTCTATAGCCACCACTACTTGACTCAACTATGGATTAAAAAACCTCTAGAGCCACCACTACTTTGATTCAAACCCTCTACGACCACCGTCGCCTGACTTAGTTGTGGATTAAAAATCCTCTAGATCCACCATTTCCTGGTTTCAAACCCTCTACAACCATCATAATTTGAATCAAGTAAAACCCTCTAGAGCTATCGATGCTTGGCTTCAAACCCTCTCACCATATCTTGACTCAATTGTAGATTAAGAAACCTCCAAAGACACCACTTATTTGATTCAAACCCTCTACAATCGTTGCCGCATAACTCAGCTATGGATTAAAAACCTTCAAAACCATTGTTGAATAACTTAAAACCCTCTATAATAATTGTTTCCTGACTCAGTTGTCGATTAAAAACCCTCCAAAACCATCGTTGTTTGGTTTTAAACCCTCTAGAGCCACCAATGAGAAGTAGGATTTTTTTATTGGTCTTGTTGTTTGTCCCCACACATGAAAAATAAAAGGAAAATACTCCCTTTACACTAAATTAGAGATATCAAAACTTACCTCGCTGCTCTTCAAACCCTTTACAGTTACCACTGCTTGAGAATTTGATCAGCTTTTCACCACTATCACTTGAGAATTCGATCAACTTTCCCTATCACTGCGCTTCAAACCCTCATGTGCTTCGAGCGCAATGCAGGTAGTAACTATAGAATTTTTGTGTAACTCGATAATGTTTTATGTAAAATAAATTAAAATTATTGCGTAGATATTATTTTTTTATTGGAACTAACAATTATATTCAATAAAAAATAAGAGATGTTACAATAAAAAAGGAGCTAGAAAAATCACAGCTCGGGACGCAAGGCCACACAAACAATCAACGTCGTAGATACCTAAGGCCAAAAATAAAACCAACTCCTAAAAGGGTGAATAAATAGAATAACTAAATAAAGGGAGTCACTCCAAGAGGAGACCGAGCCCTATTGTGGGCACTAAAAGAACAACCTGATGCTAGAAAATGTCATCCCCTCAACCTGCTACGTTGAGATCTCAAAGAAACAAAGGGACCTTAAGGTGAAAGGAGGTAATATGAAGTCATGTTGATAGTGCACAGAGCCTCGCACCATAACCTAACAAGATATATCAAATGCACCAACTCATGAGTCAACTTGGAAGCCTGCGAATGAAGTTGAACAATAATAGTAGAAAATACCGTAATATTTTCATGCAATGAAAATTGACTAGAAATTGAATCTCCAGAATAGACAGTAGCATTCCTAGCTTTCCAAAGTTGAAACAAAATAATAGCACAAAAAAATCCATAGAGCGGTAATATAGGGAGGCCAACAACTATTATCTCCAAAAAATATCATCTACCATCTAAAAAATTCAGGATGAAAGGGCTTAAACAATGAGTGAATCCAAGACCAAGCAGATTTAGCATGAGGGCAGAACCAGAAAAGATGTTTGAAAGTCTCAAAAAGACCACAATATGGACACTTAGGATTAGGAATACCAACTCTACTAAGTTTCTCTCCCATAGGAAGCCCTTGATAAATAAGAGACCAGAGAAAAAAGATAATATTGGGTTCAAGTTCAGACTTCCAAATATGATTTAGACGAGCAATCCAAATATATGAGGTAGATACTTTTATTTTATTTTATAACATTAAAATATATTAAGATATCTTTAAATTTATTAATATTACGATTAAAGTTTAATTTTTTTAATATTATAATGTTAATTAATTTTTTCTAGAGACTAAGGGGTTGTATTTTAGTCTCTTATCTTTGATAAATTACATATTTTTTTTAGATCTTGAGAGTTTACAAAAAAATATTCAATTCTCATTTTAATTGAGTTTTTTTTACATGGTGCAATCGATAGCCGCCATGAATCTGGGCAGGTTGTTTTATTTTTTATAGCTACCACAATATTTTGCGTTGTCCAGCTCGAAAGCTACCACACAAATCTTTGTGCAGTCCACCTCTATAACCACCATGCCATGATCATTTTAAACCCTTCACGCCATTAAAAGCACTAGGAAAGAGACAAGCATTCAGTCTTGTGATTTTAATTGAGTTGTTATAGTTAAATACCTAGATCATTTTTTTTTTTAAATCTAAATTTTTTATTTTAATTTTTTGTATCTTTAAATTTTTGTGTGAATATAAATATTCCAAAATTCAGCATCCTTCTTCTTGACATTTTCTTGTAGTAACCTTTATAATATCGAAACTCCACCTCTATTGTTTATGCCTTGCATCTTAATAGAGTAATATTTAGAAAACTTTGTGTTATCATATTTGTATTACTACTCTCCTTCCTGAAGTAAAAGTTCAACCACAATAATTATAATAAAACATTCATATGAAAACACATTAATGTTATAAAATACAACAAATATTACCAATAAAAAACATTAAAGTAAATCTTAATATTTACTTGATTTAGGAAGCCAATATTTTCTTGTTAACTTCAACTAAACTTACTACTTCTTCTAAAAATGAAAAGGAGAATTTAACTTCACGATCCTCAATTAAAACCCCTCTATTGGATAGCATATCTACACATTTGTTTCTTTCCCTTAACATATGTGTAAACCTGATTTCTTCAAACTTTGTAGCAAGATCTTGTATTTCCATAATTATTTCTTATATGTTCCATGGAGCCTTTGCTTTCCTCAAAATTGCATTTAGTACTATTAGTGAATCACATTCCATTCATACTCTATTTTATTTCATTTGTCTACTTATTTTTTACCCTTCCAAAGTGTAATGAAAGCGTAATGAGAGACAAAATTTGTAATGTCCCCTTTCTAGGCAATCAGTGAGTTAGGGTGGATTAGCCTACTACTGGGTTCCCGTAGGCTAGTGATGGTGATTGGGAACCCTAATTGGGTTGGTTCCTTGTGTTCTGTGCCTCACCAACTTTCCTCTACCTCTTTCTAGAGGTATTTCGGGGTTGTGGGCCATCACTTACTTTTTATAGTAACTTACTATTTTTAGTAAGTTGGAGTTTGGAAAGTCAGTGGTGATGGTGTGTTGGAGGTTCTTGCTCAGAGAGATGTTGCTAGCATGTTTTGGAGGTTCGGTTGTCACCTGCTATTTATAGCCGTACTTACTATTTTTAGTAAGTGTGGTCGATGGACGTTGTTTGATCAGGATTTCGATGGGAGATGTGTTTCTGGCTCTTGGAGTCCGTTTTAGTGCGTTTCGGAGATCGGTGTAGTTATTTACCATTTTTGGTAGTACTTACTATTTTTAGTAAGTAGGGTTTTTGGGCGTGGTCCTGATCAAGGTTGGCAGTTTGTGATGTTCGAGGTGTTTTGAGACAATATGCTTCACAGTTGGATCGATAATTGGGTCTGGAGTTTATTATTTAATATTTAACGTTATATTGGCATTATATTAAATAATAATAAAGTGTTTTTTCCTAAGTCAGGAAATTAAATATTTAATTGATAAAGTGGCTCATTTCCCTAAGTTAAAAGAAATATTATTATTTTTATAAAGTGACTTAGGAAAAGTGCTCTAAGGGGGTCGAACTAAAAAGTAATTTTAAAATATTAAAAAGTTCCCTCAAAACCCTAAAAAGGGCATAGCATTTCTGGGAGATATAAGGAGTTTTGAGAGCTCATTTTTGGGCATTCTGGTATTTTGATATTTTCTCTCTGGTGAGACTTGCAGCTTTGGCAGCAGGAATCCATAGCTTTGTGAGGACGAAAACCTTCATAGGGAACATTGCTTGCGGGTGTGAAAGATCACTCTTGAGCAATCATCAACCAATTTTCATTCAGAAGCTGGGATTTGTGCTTCAACCGAGATTCACAGAGGTATTCAGTTTGATTTGATTGTTGATATTTTTGGGGTTTTATATCACAGTGATTGTAGGAGTTTTTGGAGGGCATTTTGTGTGTTGAATCTATTGCAAGCCTGGCCATACTATACTAGGGTTTCTAGCCACACATTTCTGATTGCAATGTCCAACAAGAACATCAAATTATTTTGGGTATTTTACCATTAGCTTCTTCTACACCAAGCAACCCTTTGGGAGATTTTGAAGAATTTTAGTGAAGATTGTGACTTTTCCTAGCTAGTCGTACCATCTAGCAAGCCGTACCATTTTATGGTGCCATCATTTTGGGGGTTTGAGCACTGGGTTTGAAGATTGTTGGTGCTGAGGTTAGGGTTTTAGTCTGGGTATTTTCTTTGAGTATTCTATGTGCATTTATTCTATGGAAATCAAATGGGTATGTAGTTATTTGTAATCTGGAAACATTTTGTTCATTTTGGGTTTTCATAATATTATGCCTTAGTTGTATTTGATGAAAATAATTTGTTGAATGAAATGGGTATTTTATAATAATGGTTTTGAGTCCCTTTTAGCATCTGGGTATAATAGAATATATCTATTTTGTTATATTTTATTTCTGCACTTCTTATTAGCATCAAAAAACCAAAAAAATATAAATACAATTAAAATGTATAAAATCATTTGGAAGCTTTCAAAGATTTAAAAAATATAGCACAATAGGGGTGGGTCATTACAGTGGTATCAGAGCTCATAGTATCCTGCCATCCTGTCGGGTAGAGTGGAAATTGACATTCAAGTTTGAGTAGCATGGCATCAAACAATGAAGAAGAGTTGGTCAATAAACTTTTAAATGCAGGGGTTAAGCTTGGACACCTATCTCAGCCAAAGGATGATCTTCTCAGCACTCTGAAGGAAGTGGAGGATTGTCTGCACATGGTAAATCAGTCACCTTCTAAGATAATACAAACAACTATAATTCCTACAGTGACTTCCTTAAATCAGCATGAATGGTTGAGACACATAGATAGGGAGGTAAGACTTATGGTTACTTCTTGTTTGAGTGAGATCTTGAGAATTTCAGCACCTAAAGCCCCTTATAGCGATGACACATTGAGAAAGATAATGCGGCTGTTGGTAGAGAGTTTCAAAGGGTTAGGGAATGTCACAAGTTCTCATTTTACTAGGAGAGTTACCATACTTGAAACATTTGCAAAAACTGGATTGGGCAACATCATGTTAGATTTGGTTTTGGATGAGTTAATTTACAAAATGTTTCAGCATTTCATTGCTACAACCAAAAAAGAACATGTTGATAATGTTATTGCAGCCATGCGAAACATTATGGTTTTGACCATTAATGAAAGTGATGATATCTTCCAGCCACTCTTATCTATGTTATTGGTCGTTTGGAGGTAAGATCTAGTTGCTTCTACAACTGCACATGAATTGGTTAACGGTGTTGTCAAACAGTGTGTGAAGAAGTTGAAACCTTTCTTGCACAATGAGGAGAATAGTGAAGAAGAGGAGCTCATGACAGAAATTTTGCATGAAGAAAATACCACATCACATGAGGTATGTATGGTTGAGTCCCAAATTGACTCCATTGACATGCATGCATCTACACATGTTGAAAATGCACCTAATGAAGATGTTAAATCAACAACCTTGGATGTAAATGTGGATCAAATCAGTGAAGATTCCAAGACTATCAGTTGCCTTGATGACACTAGTGGAAGGAAAGCCAATGATAAATTTGTTGGGATCACTAACACCATCCCAGAAAAAGAACATGTTGTTGATTTCCAATCAGCATATAGTGATGAATCCTTTCACCATGTCAGTAATGATAGCTCAGAGGAAGAAAGACATGCTCTAATGACAAATGTGTTTCAGTTTGACATGCAGACAGAATCTATGGAGAAGAGTGTTCATGATAGCTTCCATGTTCTTGATTTGGAGAGTGATTTGTTCAGAGAAACAATCACTCATGATGAGCACAATGCACATATATTGTCTGAACAAAGCAATCAACTCATGGTAAGTGATTTATTCAGAGAGACAATCACTCATGATGAGCACAATGCACATATTTTTTCTGAACAAAGCAATCAACTCATAGTCCCATGGGATCCAGGTGTTTTGGTACCAAAGTATGATGAAGAACCACTTTGGGATGAATTTCCTCTTGACCAAAGTGTTGTCCTAACCTTTGAACAAAAGATGTGCAAAGAGGATATCCTAGTGGGAGTTGATTTTGACAGGCATGATCCTGTAGACAAATCTGAAATTTTAATGCATGAAGCTGATTATGATTGGAATCCTAGTGATGGTGGTGGGACGAGTTTCGAAGGAGAGACACTTGAAGTTCGGGGCAGCCATGGAGACACTGCTGATAGGTATGAGGTTAGTTCTGATTTTTGCATGCATTCTAACAACAACTCATTAAATTTGCATGATCTTGATATCCATGATGAAAAATGGAAGAACCAACTATTGGTGTCTGCTGAAAATGAAGTGCACATGTTATCTAAGTTAGATGACACAAAAAGATTTGTTGAAAATGTCATCCAAAAGACACCAAGAAACCAGTATGAACAAATCATTTCCATTGCTGATTTGCAAAGAATTGAGAGCACAATGAATGAAATGAAATCAGCTTACTTACATATGATCAGAGACAGAGATGTGGCTACCAGGATTGCAGATGAGGCCTTATCTCATGTCAGGGAAACATAGGTAAAGGTGGATGAGCTCACTCTTGAGCTTAGTACAACTAGAGATTCTTTGACAGGTATTCAAATGGCATTGCACCAAACTGAAGAAGAACTTGTTGCTGTCACAAAATTTAGAGAGCAAGAAAATGAGGAAAGAGCAAAGGAGATTGGGCAAGTGATCAAAGAACTGGATAGCATACATGAGGTTTATAATCTAGTTCAATATCCCAAGAAATCAAAAAAAGAAAGTTTAGATCAACAGGTTGAGCAGGAGGACAATGAGAGTATTCAGTTGGTTGACAATCCATTGTCTGAGATGGATACTGATTCATCTTTTGACAATCCACTCTTTGAGATGCATGATGACAGTTTGGGAAAGGAACACGGTCCTTATGGCTTGATGATTGACCTTGTGGACTCACCACAAGGAGAGGAGTTCTATTATGATTTAGAGGATGTTGGAGTGGAGAGGCCTTATATTGAATCTTCAAGCATCACCAAATCCTCTAAAGGTGATATTCATATGATGATCGATGTAATGCAACTCCAGTATAACAGAGCCCCTTTGGAGGTAAGTTTCTATACCCAGGATCATGTACATGGGCTGTTAGACATATCAGATGATGGGAGAGGCATACCTTGGGTGATTTTTGATCAAAAGAATGGAAGATATGCTGCTGTTACCCTTTTGAACAGCCACCTTTTAGATCCATTTGTGTTCATACAAGTGGATTGGAGAGAGATTTTGAGCAAAAATTGGAGACTTGCTGAGTTGGTGACTTTTTGGGAGGCCATTTCAGTTGAGGATATGATCAGATTTTGCACTTCTGTCATCATGTTGCAGCATAGTTGTGCTTCTTTGAGGATGCTGATTTTTCAAAAATCAGACTATAAGTTGTTAATTTCAGACTTGGATAGCTGCAAGTTTGTTAAATTTCAGACCATTCAGCTTTATGTTCGGGTTAGTTTTTGGTTTCACATGAAGAAAATAAATATTGCAGCTAACCAGGTTCAGTGTTGGATGGGTATTTGGGCATCAAATCAGAGTTATTGCAGCCATTTCATGTGGATAGATTATCTATCTACTGATGTTGTTTTGATGTTCACAGTTGTTTGGGTAAATTGGAATGATGGGGATCATTTTCTTGACACTGGGAGGTTAAGTGCCAACATATTGTTTTCGGTTTTTGATAGCATATGCATTCCCAGGATGATCATTTTCAGATCTAACATTGTTGTCCTCTTCTATATCAGCCACTCATCGGAGGCTAATCGACATCCTTGTTGGGTCACCATGGTGAGAGATGTTGTGTACCATGTTTCCTTGTTGAGCAGATTATATTTTTAGGTGCCCAAGATCATGTTGGACAGTGGGAGTGCAGGAGTAGTCCAAACTGAGATGCTTAGGCATGAGATTTTTCATGGCATAGAGCTCAGTCCTTACAGGTATCCTAGTTCAGGTTTTGAGGATGATGACATTTTGGTGCTACAAGAGAGGAGAGTGCAGTTCTGGCACGATGAGTTCCCAGTTGTGATCAGTGTGGCACAACGACAACATGGTGGAATTTTTTTGAGGTTGTTATGGGACCCTGGGATCATACGTGACTGCAGCCAGGAGCAGACAGATGATTTGAGTATGATTTGGCATTGCTTGAGGACAAGCAATCTTTGGGAAGGGTGGATTGTAATGTCCCCTTTCTAGGCAGTCAGTGAGTTAGGGTGGATTAGCCTACTACTGGGTTCCCGTAGGCTAGTGATGGTGATTGGGAACCCTAATTGGGTTGGTTCCTTGTGTTATGTGCCTCGCCAGCTTTCCTCTGCCTCTTTCTGGAGGCGTTTCGGGGTTGTGGGCCATCACTTACTTTTTATAGTAACTTACTATTTTTAGTAAGTTGGAGTTTGGACAGTCAGTGGTGATGGTGTGTTGGAGGTTCTTGCTCAGAGAGATGTTGCTAGCATGTTTTGGAGGTTCGGCTGTCACCTGCTATTTATAGTCGTACTTACTATTTTTAGTAAGTGTGGTCGGTGGACGTTGTTTGATCAGGATTTCGATGGGAGATGTGTTTCTGGCTCTTGGAGTCCATTTCAGTGCGTTTCGGAGATCGGTGCAGTTATTTACCATTTTTGGCAGTACTTACTATTTTTAGTAAGTAGGGTTTCTAGGCGTGGTCTTGATCAGGGTTGGCAGTTTGTGATGTTCGAGGTGTTTTGAGACAATATGCTTCACAGTTGGATCGATAATTGGGTCTGGAGTTTATTATTTAATATTTAACGTTATATTGGCGTTATATTAAATAATAATAAAGTGTTTTTTTTTTTCTAAGTCAGGGAAATTAAATATTTAATTGATAAAGTGGCTCATTTCCCTAAGTTAAAAGAAATATTATTATTTTTATAAAGTGACTTAGGAAAAGTGCTCTAAGGGGGTCGAACTAAAAAGTAATTTTAAAATATTAAAAAGTTCCCTCAAAACCCTAAAAAGGGCGTAGCATTTCTGGGAGATATAAGGAGTTTTGAGAGCTCATTTTTGGGCATTCTGGTATTTTGATATTTTCTCTCTAGTGAGACTTGCAGCTTTGGCAACAGGAATCCATAGCTTTGTGAGGATGAAAACCTTCACAGGGAACATTGCTTATGGGTGTGAAAGATCACTCCTGAGCAATCATCAGCCAATTTTCATTCAAAAGCTGGGATTTGTGCTTCAACCGAGATTCACAGAGGTATTCAGTTTGATTTGATTGTTGATATTTTTGGGGTTTTATATCACAGTGATTGCAGGAGTTTTTGGAGGGCATTTTGTGTGTTGAATCTATTACAAGCCTGGTCGTACCATACTAGGGTTTCCAACCACACATTTCTAATTGTAGTGCCCAATAGGAACATCAAATGATTTTGGGTATTTGACCATTGGCTTCTTCTACACCGGGCGACCCTTTGGGAGAGTTTGTAAAATTTTAGCGAAGATTGTGATTTTTCCTAGTTGGTCGTACTTTCTAGCAGGTCGTACCATTTGTTGACGCCATCATTTTGGGGGTTTGAATATTGTTGGTTCTGAGGTTAGGGTTTATATATGGGCGTTCCATTTGAGTATTCTCTATGCATTTCTTCTATGGCAATCAAATGGGTATGCAGTTATTTGTAATATGGAAACATTTTGTTCATTTTGGGTTTTCATAATATTATGCCCTAGTTGTATTTGATGAAAATAATTTGTTGAATGAAATGGGTATTTTAGAATAATGGTTTTGAGTCCCTTTTAGCATCTGGGTATCATAGAATATATCTATTTTGTTATGTTTTATTTTTGCACTTCTTATCAGCATCAAAAAACCTAAAAAATCATAAAAACAATTAAAAGCAAAAAACCAAAGCTTTCAAAGATTCAAAAAAATATAGCACAACAAGGGTGGGTTATTACAAAATCTCTCCCCTATTATTTCTAATTATTCTTCCTCATCTTGGTTTTAGATTTCCTTTATATACTCCATAAAAATTCAATTTGACAAACTCCACTTCTGGTGGTTTCCACTTTATATCCTTCACCTTATTTTTATTTTTTCTGTACCCCAAATCACAATTCCATTTGATGACTTGACTCCTATCAAGTCTCTCTGCTTCAAGATTAGTAATTTGGTGAGTTGATAGGGTTGGTTTAGAATCCTCTATGGCTAAAAAAATATTCCTTTTCATTGCCTCTAAAATACTTTCCTTTTCTTTAAATATTCTTCTATTCCTTTCCAACCGTATAGTCCAAAGTATTGTATCTTTTGATATATCCTAGAATATTTGTAAAGCCTCACTTTTTTTTATTGAGTAAATACTTCTTATACATATACATATCCGTCATGGGGATTGAACCCGAGTCACATCACCGATAATGCAAGTGGCATCCTTGTCGAAAGTGCACTTTCGAAAAGTAAATGTGTGGTGATGAATGATAGAATTGAATATCCCACATTATTCAATTCTATCATTCATCACCACACATTTACCAAACATATTAAGAATGTTTGGTAAATGTTTGGTAAATGTGTGGTGATGAATGATAGAATTGAATATCCCACATTATTCAATTCTATCATTCATCACCACACATTTACCAAACATATTAAGAATGTTTGGTAAATGTGTGGTGATGAATGATAGAATTGAATATCCCACATTATTCAATTCTATCATAATGATATTCAATTCTATCATTCATCACCACACATTTACCAAACATATTAAGAATCCATTACCATAGTTTTTAGACTATTGATAAATATCCCAAGAGATGATCTACACTCTCCTCATTTTTACATAAAATGCACTAAGGGACCGTGAATACCCCTTTTCATAAGGTTATCCTAGGATAAAATAAAATTATGACCTACTAACCAAACAAACATTTTAACTTTAGGAATGATCAGACTATCCCAAATATCTCTCCATGTTCTTATGATATTTTTTGGTTTTTTGGTGCTTTACATTATATCCACTTCTTTTTTATTCTCCTAAGCTATTCAACTCTCAAATCAACTTATTCTTGAATCATGTTGGAATAATCATTATTGTTATATGTTTTCTCAACTACCTACTAGCATCAATGTCTTGCATACTTGTAAATAAAACATCTTTCTATTTGTATATTCCTTATTGATCCATGTATATAATGTTTGAAACCCTCTCACCAAATTTATCTTGAATTAATCTTATCCATGGTTTCAAAATTAGATCTACATTGAGTGGTTTTTTATTATACCAAGTACCCATCAAAATAGAAAACTTTTCTCCACTTCCCACCACCCATATTAGGCCTTTAGTCACTAGATCAATTCATTAATTTTAAATTATTCCATAGCACATAACCATATAGTAGTGAGAATATAGTAACTATTAAGTTTGGGTCATTAGGGTCAACGTACTTACTAAGCAGAATTCTTGGCTACTGTCTTTTTATCTCTTTGTGCAATTTTCAAAATAAATTTCCCCCTTAGAGCTAAGTTTACCTCTATAAGAAATCTTAAACCTAGACCTCCCCTAGTTTTATCAATACACATCTAAATCCATTTCACTAAATAATATTTCCTTTTATCATGTAATACTGACCATATAATATAGATTAAATTTTTTCTATCAATTTTAGGTTTTGACATAGTATACTAGGATTTGACATAGTATACAAGGACATATAATATTTTGGAATGACCTCTAAGAATGATTTAATTATCTACTCTCTTTTTGTTAATGATAATAATTTATCTTTTCATATCGATAGTTTATTATAAACATTACTTGTAATTGGATTCCATAATTTTATCCTCATTCTCCTCTCAAATAAAGGTATCTCTAGATAAGTTGCTAGTAAATTTGACTCCTCCATTTGAAGTAACATATATATCCCTACTTTGGTTCTAGTTAGAGCATTTTTGAGGTAAATTTTGGATTTTTTCCTTTTAATTTTATGCCCTAACACTCTTTCATATTCCTTTAATAAGCTATTCAAATTTGTATCCTCATTTATACTCGACCTCCTAAAACGGGTCTTATCATCTATAAATTATTGATGAGTGGTGTTGTAAATGTTATTAGTAGCCTTATGTCTACTTATTAGCCCATATTTGTATGCCTTCTTCAAGTTTCTTCCCAATATCTATGTCATAACAATGCACATATATGGTGATAGAGGATCTCCCTTACTAAGACTCATATTAGCTTTAAATTATTGTATTACTAGTCCATTGATGAACATTAAATATGATATTGTGGAGACACAAGATTTAATCCATCTATTTCATTTCTTCCCAAACCCAAAATTTTATAATATTACAAAAAGAAAATCTCATTTAATCCTATGATCTTTTTTTCTTGAAGTTGTTGAATGCATTACTTCATGAGATACTATGATCACATTCAAAATCTATCTCCCTTTTACAAATCCTCGTCTTAACCGATTTTGTATCACTTTGGAAATTAACTTATTTTCCATATTACATAGGCTTATGGGCCTAAATGAATCAAACAATTATACATATATTTTTTTAACTAGGTAAGATAAATTGCATTTATTTTATAAGGTATGTACTATTTTATCCTAGAATATTCCATTACCACAAACAAAGAATCCTCTACTATTTCCTAATTATGTTGAAAGAATGTTGCTGAGAGCCCATCTAGACCTAGGGATTTATCCTTATCAAAATATTAAAAACTAAATGAACTTTTTCCAAAGTAATAAGCTCCACTAATTTACTGTTGTCTTCATTTGTTATAATGGAGGGCACTTCATGTAGTAATTTGTCATCAAGAACTTCAGTCTCCTCCAATCCTAGAATATTCTTATGAAAAGCTTTACCTCCTTTCTGATTTTGTTGTAGTCTTCAATACAAAATCCCTTTAACTAATTTAATTCTACTAATTATGTTAGTTAATCTATGTACTATTGCCATCCTATGAAAAAAAATTACTTTTTAGTTGTATATGTCTCTATTCTGATCTTCAAAAAATTTCTTCCTTACTCAAAATATTATGATATTCACTAATCAACTCCCTTTCGTCCATGCTTGAATTTATGTGCTCACCATTTTGGAATTTGAAAATTTTCTCTTTTAGTTATTCTTTCTTCCTAATTTTTTTGGAAGTGTTTTTGTTCTATTTTTTTAATGGGTTATATGGGATTGAAACAGACTCCACCCATATTACATCATCACCACATATTGGTGCTACAACAAAGCTTGGATATTATCCATGTATCATTTGGTAATATTTGAACCTGGTTCTCTTCCTTGAAATGTTGAGAAATCACCATCAAAACTTCAATCCTGGTGGAATGGCTCCTTATCATCATTAGTTAACTAATTTTGCATATGACTAAGCCAAAATTAGCTAGACTTATCTGAAATACCAATTAAGGTAGTAAATTGGTCAATCCACCTCCAATCAACCCATGCAACTACCAATCAAGGTTGTTAACTTCATGAAAGATTGATTTAACAACCCAATCAAGCCATTCAACTAGAATGACTAGAAACTTCACCATTTTGACTTACACATATCAATTTTTTTCTTCCAAACCCTTGATAGACATTCCAATGCTTGGTATTTTCTATAAAAGCACCCTCTGGGGAGCCAAAAAGGACCCTACCATAAATATTTTAGGTCTCTTTTGTGATAGCAAGACATTGTTAGTAAGAGATTTTTATAATGCTTGGAGAAACTATCAATGTAAGGAGGCATATATTATTATAATTTGGGGCTTGAATCCTTGGTATTGGATGCCTCAACATAAGGAGATTTGAATATGAAGCTTATTTTCTTTCTTTATTCTCTTTTAAGTATTTATTTTCATATTTTATCTACATGATCTTGTATCTAGGTAATTTCCACTTCATTTCCCCAAATATTTAAGTGGGAAATTTGGGGCTTGATCGTGGGATCAAATTAGCTTGTTGTTCCATATTGAATAGACAAGCCCAAAATCTACTAATTAAATATTTATTTTTCCTTCATAGTTGTAGTTTTCTATTTTTGTAGGTTACAAAGTGGATTTGTAGTTTTACAACAAATTTATAGTCTCAAATCAAATTTGCAATCTCAAAGTAAATTTGTAGTCCCAAAGTAGATTTGTAGTCTTAGAGTGAATTTACAATCCTAGAGCTTATTTGCAATATTAGAGTGAATTGTACAAGCATTTTATAATAATTTCTATTGCATAAAAAATTAATCCATTTAGTTCACTATTTTGCAACTAAAAAGAAAGGAAATAACTTAATTTGAAAAATTCATGTAGATTTGCATTTGCACTTAAATGGGGATATATCCATTCCTTTTATTTTTCCTTTCTATCCCTTTTATATTCCTAGATTTGTAGGATAAAAAACAATCATCCATTGGCAAAAGAGGTGGGATGGAGTCTAGGATGTAAGTAAATTCCCTGCAAAAATCTTGAGTAAATTCATTCCATAATTTCTATATTGTCATTCTCAAATTATTTTCTCTTCATTTCAAAAAATATTAAAAATTTAGGAATAAAAATAATTAGGATTTTTTTCAAACTATAATTCAAGGAAATATGATTTTTCATATCTAGGCATTCAAAATAAAATTGCATATAGTATTTTACATTCTTTGGCTAAAAATAGTTTGTGCATTCCACCTTATACTCTTTATTAAAAAAAAAAAAAGGATTATCTCCTTTTAGTTTATAATATTTACTTTAATTTTGTAGCATTGCAAAGAAATAAAAAAGCATATAAGTCAAGAATCTTTTTTTTTGCATAATTATATTTATTTTGTATTATACAATCATCATTTTTGCATCATATTTATTTAGATAAAAATCGTAGGTGTATACGAAGTGTACCAACAAAATTAGATTTAGGTTAATCTATACAAACCCTTGGTGAACCCAAAAATTCTTCAAAAAAGGAACTTGAACAAAATGATCAGGTTCAATTGAGAACCCTTTTTTTGAGTATAGAACTAGATCTCAAGTTTTTGGAGGCTAGCATTAAAGGATACCTAAATTTATTCTTTACATCTTTGGTGAACCCACCATGTGCGTCCAAAATCATTTGACCCAAGCCTTGGCCTTTATCAACTTAAAATTTAGCAAAATTTAAATAAATACATTTAATTTTTTTGCATAAAGTAAAAAAATATTAATATAATATAACAAGAACATAAGTAATTATTAGTCCTATTAGCGAAGGATAACGACCCCTTGAGTAAATCATCTTGCAAGCCTTTAGGGTTTCTCTCTTGGTAAGTATATAGTGGTGGGCTAACGAGATTCATAAGGTGAGTGGTTCTCTTTGGTGATAAAAATATTATTGAAGCATCTTCTCTTTCTTCTATAAGCATATCTTGAAACAAAATCATAATAAAATTAAGTACTCCTTCTTATAGGTTGTGGTTGACCCCCTCTTATCTTACTTCAAATATTGCATGATAGTTAGAACAAAATATGAATGCATTACCAACATTTCTTGAGCTTCAAGAGAAGCAAAAGACATTAAAAAATCCTACTTATAAGGAAGAGGAGGAAGAAAATCCTCTTTCAAGAACCCTCTCCCATGTTCATAATGAACAAGGAGAAGTAATCTTCAAATACATGGATTACCCACCAACCTTCCTTCAAGGAAATAGAGAAACCATGCAAAATAGTTTGAGGGTTGACAAAGAACCCTTGACTACTTTTGTTGCAAAATAATCCCTCTTGGATCTTCCCCAACAACCTAGGTAAAATTTTATGAGTTCTCATCAAAGGAACCCATCCCATGTATCTTTTCAAGTAGATTTCAACCCTTATAGCTTAAATCAAATGGGATATAATCCCCCTATTATTACAAAATATTTAGAAAGCAAGCCCCCTACTATTCCATCTTCTTCATGGAATCAGGGGTCGTTACTTATAAACATATAATCATTAAGAATAAATATATGTCAGCTCATATCTCAACCCACAAACATCCGTCAGTGTAGAATGTGGATGTTTTTCCTAGTATCCCAAATCCTACAAACGTATTTTCTTCTAATCCCTTATTTAGCATGTCCTCTTACAAAATTTCAATTTCTTTCAACACCCCTCCACTAATTCATTCCTTCCAAGCAATTTAAGAACAAAAAATATGATCACTCCTTTTGGGTCAATCCCTACAAATTCATAAATGTACCCATTGGTTTATTTACAATCAAAATCATGCTATATATATCCAGATATGTGTCATTATGAACCTTTGCCACTATCCATTAAGATTAAATATGAATCAACAAAATGGTATCAACAAGTGGATTATGAATATATTGCATTTTGATGCCTTTTTTTATGAGAATGGACATATAGCAAGAGCTTGCAAAATGAAAACTATGAAGAAAGAGATATTATCATGTAAAAAACTTAAAAATGAATCAAGGAAACCATACTATAATAGATATATTATAAAACAATATTCCACTAAAAAAAAAAGATACACATAAAGCCTATCTACAATATCATATGGAAAAGGCCACAATAGCTCCACTTGGATCAATCATTAGAAGAAACAAAGAAGGATAAAAGGGATGGGAAAGTACAATGTGCAAGTTCAAATTTAGAAAGAATTAAAGATGCAAGATAATATGTGGAAAGAAATACTAAAACAAACACGACAAAATAAGTCAAGTTTAGTTATTTTACTTACATATCATAGAATCATCTCCTTGTAATAAAAATAAAAGTAATGTAGAGGTCATATTTTATACTCAATAAAAACATAATAAAAAAATGAAGATGAAAGAAATCCATTACAATTTAGGATTTTTAGGGCAACATAAATAATTGCTATAGATAAGTGCCTATAATAACCTTAAAATTTTAATTTTGAAACTATTCTTTACACTTTAAATCTTTAGACAAACCTATAAATAATAAATTTCTTAATAAAACATTCAATTTAATTTTTAACATATAATTCTTATAACCCATTTAAAAAATATTTAAAATATTGTCTTTATATATTTTTCAATAAATTGCCTTATAGGTATTTTATTCTTTATGAAATTTTAAAATATTAAAATAATATTTCCCCCTATGCCCCTATATCTCCTTCCAAGCAATTGCCTTGGGCCTTCTCTTACCTTCTACATGTGTTTTATTCCATATGACAATTTGAAATATTAGAAGAATATATCCTCCTATGCCCTTATATCTCCTTCCAACCAGTTGCCTTCGCACTTCTCTTGACCTCTCTACATGTGTTTTATTCCATATGACAATTTGAAATATTATATTAGAAGTAAAGGTAAATAAATTTTTAATGTATTTTTAAATGGTATTTTATATATGTATCATTTTATTTTATATGACAGAAGAATATAAGTAGATAAATAATTTTTAATATGTTTTAAAATTAGATATTTTAATGAAATATTAGAAAAATTTAAGTAGATAAAATAATTTTTAATGTGTTGTAAATAAAAAAATTAGTTAATTTTTTAATGTGTTTTAAACATAAATATTTTAATAATATAATTTATTGAACTATACTTTAGTTAACATAAGATATATAATTTATTAAATAAAATTAGTTTAATCTTAAAAAAAATACATAATATACAATATTATTTTTATAATATTTTAATTTTAAACTTTTATTTAAAGTTCTAACATCTTCATATTATTTTTATAAGATTTTAATCTTCAAACTTCAATTTAAAATTCTAACATCTTCATATTTAAACCTAATCATGTTCATCTCAAAATAATACAACCATAAAATATGATAATTCTTGAAAAGGGTGTAGTTTACTACTTTCTTCTATTCAACTTTACCATATAATGCATGCATGTATCAGTGAACTTTAAAAAAAAACACCACCGCATGTTCATCTCAAAATAATAAATAATAAAATTATAAAAATATAACAATTCTTTAAAAGATGTATTTTACTACTTTTAGAATAATAAGGTTATAAAATATTACAATTCTTTAAAAAATGTGTTTTACTACTTTCTTTTATTTAACTTTACCATCAATACATGCATGTGTCAGTGATTGTTTTAAAAAATACACCACACCGTCAAAATATGTGCATGCATGTGTCGATAAACTTCTTAAAAAAACATTCTTTAAAAATAATCATTTACACTTTCATAAACCTTGCTTCTTCAATAAACCATCGTATCCCTAAACCGGGGTTTTGTTGAGAAGAATTGCAAACGGCTAAAACGAGTTCTGGACTCATCTAAAGTGAGAAGAATCGTTACTGCAGAAAATGTTTCCCGATTGCCATATCAAAGACATGATCCCTCATTTTGATGTTTGTAATCTTCTGCTTTCTACCCGATTTGTCTTCAAAAGTTCTATAACCAAAATTAAACGCATATATCATACAGATGGTAACGTAATCAGTCATTTCCCCGATTGGCAGAAAAGCACCGCAATGAACACAAGCTACTCATTATTTTAAAAAGAATTTGAAAATTTTATACTAAAATAATATCTTTATAAGTTTGATGAAAATTTTCTCCTGTAAAACAACAGCTATTTACAATAGTAAAACAATCACATTAAAATCATATCTTTTAAATTATATTTTTATAATAGTTGTTTAAATATTGGATTTGCTTACTAATTTCCCCAAATCTTTACATTACTAATCTCCCCAAATCCTTACATTGTGTCATTAAACCTCCTCTTCAGTACCCATCTTAGGTGAAAAATCAGATCTCTACTGACATAGACTGAAATCACATAATTTAATTCTCCACAATTCTTTAATTTAAATAAGAAGAATCCTCAAACTCTTTATCTTCAAACTAAGATTGAACTCCAACCAATTGTAACGGGACAAATTACGGATTAAGCCAAGCTGGTTGGACAACATAGCGGTCTTTGCTTAATACACCATAAAAGGCATACTGTAAACCCTAGCAAAGCTCAAGTATGCCAAACTTCGAAAGTCATCAGTACTTGTGTGGCCAAACGAAGGCATCGATCGCATAATTTCGCTTGTACGCAAGATCTCCTGTAACGGCCAAACCATACTGTTGGAAGAGAAGGTCTAACCTCCATTCGGGCATAGATTCATATTCCTTCTTGGAGTACGGCGGGTAATGCAGAGGCATCTGAAACGCCGAGGGCCCTTTCTCCGATCGTTTCCTGTCATCGCCATGGACACCAGAATAATTAGAAAGGAGAACTTCCGTGTCCTTATGGCTGTCCTGCACCTCAATTCGTTCCCATCGCACGAGCTTCAGCAGATCTTCGAGGGAATGCACGCGTTGCATCAGCCTGCAAAAGCCCCTGCAAATATGGTTTTGCTTCTTCTCCCCACCGCAATCTTTCTCCAGCGTAGGCATTTTTGAAGAGACGGGATCTGATGTTATGCAATCTTAACACAAGCAAGAGCCGAAGAGAATGTTAGTCTTGAACACAAGCAAAAGCCGAAGAGAATGTTAGTCTTGATGGGGGATGAGAGGGAGCGTGGTATTTGAAGGAAAAGAATTGCTTGGGAAGCAAGCAAATACGAGCCACAAATCAGTGGGCGATTCCGGCAGAATACAAACGATCAATCTGTCCACAGGCTGTCTGTCACGCTCCTATTTAAATTTCACCTCTTGGGAGGGGGTAAAAATATTAATTGGCATTTGGACAGTGTGTGCTTAGTTAATTGAAATTTGGTTTGGAGAAATACCAAATTAATTTAGTTTTTAATGGAACTTTTATTTATATTTTATTTTAAAATTTAAATTAAAATAAATAAGTTGGTATATCCTTTTGAAGATACAATCAAAACTAAACAATAAATTTTTTTTTTTAAAGTTCATGAAATGCCAAAACTTTTTTCAAAGGCGTTGAAATAGTCTTTAAGGCCCGCCGTGAAAAGTTTAACTTTTCTTTTGGCTTTCTACTCGTGATAGGCCCGATTTTCGATAAGCAAGCGTTGCATGCGGCACTTTGAGAGCAGAATGGTCAGAAACGTAAGATTGTTGGGGACTATACCATGCCACGAGTCTTAAAAGAAGATAATTTTTGGGGACTATACAATGTCACGGGTCTTAAAAGATGATAATTTCACCGTTTGGAGGACAGCATTCCATTTTACAAAGACCGGTCCTGTTTTACTAGGAAAGTTTAGTAAGGAATTCATTCTCGAGTTACTTTCTGTTTTTTTTTTTATTTAAGATTTAAATAATTTTTAAAAAAGTAGCGTGCTGGGTACGGTAGGGTCACGTTACTTTTAGATTAATGATAGTTATATATATACATATATTTTTAATTTAGCTAAATTTTTTTATGGGATTATAGAAACTGTCTTGATATGAAAAACCAAGTGTCTTGATCTGAAAAAATTAACTAGGAGCACAGGTTTGACGGCCGTAGAATCGCAGTCGAACCCTGACCGCAACAGTATTATTAGAAGGATGACATTGAAGTTTGATTGAGTGGCAGGTAGTAACTGTAGAACTCATGTTCTATTTAAAAGAAATTAAAAGTATCGTGTAGATATTATTATTTTATTTTATAACCTTAAAATATATTAAGAAATTTATAAATATATTAATATTATGATTAATGTTTAATTTTTTTTAATATTAGGATTTTAATTAATTTTTTTTTAAAATAAGGGGTTGTATTTTAGTCTTTTATTTTTTGATTACATTTTTTTTTTTTAGAGTGTGAGAGTTTACAAAAAAATCAATTCTTATTTTAATTGATTTTTTTTTACATGGTGGAATTGGTAGCCATCATGAATTCGAGTAGGTTGTTCGGTTTTTTATGACAGTTACACATATCTCCACGCAGTCTGCCTCTATAACCACTATGTCACGATCATTTTAAATTTTTTAAGCCGTTGAAAGCACTAGAAAAGGAACAAACGTTTAGCTTGACGATTTGCATTGAGTTGTTATAGTTAAATACTTAGATATTTTTATAAAAAACCTGAACTTTTTATTTTAATTTTCTGGATCAATTCTTATTTTAATTGAGTTTTTTTTACATGGTGGAATTGGTAGCCATCACGAATTCTAGCAGGTTGTTCAGTTTTTATGACCGTTACACATATCTCCACGTAGTCTGCCTCTATAACTACTATGTCACGATCATTTTAAACTTTTTAAGCCGCTGAAAGCACTAGAAAAGGGACAAGTGTTTAGCTTGACGATTTTCATTGAGTTGTTATAGTTAAATACTTAGATATTTTTTATAAAAAACCTGAACTTTTTATTTTAATTTTTTGTGTGAATATAAATATTCCAAAATTCAGCATCCTTCTTCTTGACATTTTCTTGTAGTAACCTTTACAATACCAAAACTCCACCTCTATTGTTTATGCCTTGCATCTAAATAAAGTAATATTTAGAAAAATTGGTGTTATCATATCTGTATGACTAGTTTCCTTCTGAAGTAAAAGTTGCCTTACTTTACCAAATCTGTATTACTAGTTTCCTTTTTGAAGTAAAAGTTCAACCACAATAATTATAATAAAAATTTTATATAAAAACACATTAATGTTATAAAATACACTAAAAATTACCAATAAAAAACATTAAAGTAAATTTTAATCTTTACTTGATTTAGGAAGCCAACATTTTCTTGTCAACTTTAACTAAACTTATTACTTCTTTTAAAAATGGAAAAGAGAATTTAACTTCACAATCCTCAATTAAAACCCCTCTATTGGCTAGCATATCTACACATTTTTTTATTTCCTTTAACATATGTGTCAATCTGATTTCTTTAAACTTTGTAGCAAAGTCTTGTATTTCCACAATTCTTTTTTATATGTTCCATGGAGGCTTTACTTTCCTCAAAATTGCATTTATTACTATTAGTGAATCATCTTCCATCCATACTCTATTTTATTTCATTTGTCTACTTATTTTTTACCCTTCCAAAGATGCCCAAGTTTCATCTTCATTATTGGTCTTAAATCAACTATTGATAGTGTAATGAGAGATAAAATATCTCCTCTATTATTTCTAATTATTTTTCCTCATCTTGGTTTTGAATTTCCTCTAGATGCTCCATCAAAATTCAATTTGACCAACTCCACTTCCGGTGGTTTCCACTTTATATTATTTACTTTATTTTTGTTTCTTCTATACCCAACATCACAATTCCATTTGATGACTTGACTCCTATCAATTCTCTCCGCTTCAATATTAGTAGTTCGATGAGTTGATAGGGTTGGTTTAGAATCCTCTATGGCTAAAAAAATCTTCCTTTTCATTACCTCTAAACTACTTTCATTTTCTTTAAATATTCTTCTATTCCTTTCCAACCATACAGTCCAAAGTATTGTATCTTTTGATATATCCTAGAATGTCTGTAAAGCCTCACTTTTAAAAGCGCACTACCATTGCTTTAACCATTCTTCAATTCTTTCATTCATCACCATGCATTTACCAGACATATTAATAATTCATTACCATAGTTTCTAGACTATTGAGCAATATCCCAAGAGATGGTCTACACTCTCCTTTTTACATAAAACACATTGAGGGATCGTGAATACCCCTTTTCATAAGGTTATCCTACGATAAAACAAAATTATGACCTACTAGTCAAACAAACATTTTAAATCTAAGAATGATGAGGCTATCCCAAATATCTCTCCATGTTCTTATGATATTCTTGTTTTGTTGGTGTTTTACATTATATCCACTTATTTTTTATTCTCCTAAGCTATTCAACTCCCAAATCAACTTATCCTTGACTCCTCTTGGAATAATCATTGTTGTTATATTTTTTCTCAGCTACTTTATAGCATCAATGTCTTGTATACTTGTAAAGAAAACATCTTTCTATTTGTATCTTCCTTATTGATCCATGTATATAATTTTTGAAACCCTTTCACCAAATTTATCTTGAAGTAATCTCATCCATGGTTTCAAAATTAGATTTACATTGAGTGGTTTTTTATCACACCAAGTATCCATCCAAATAGAAAAAATTTCTCCACTTCCCATCACCCCTCTTAGGCCTTTATTCACTAGATAAATTCACCCGTTTTAAATTATTCCATGGCACATAACCATCTAGTAGTGATAATATAGTAACTATTAAGTTTGGGTCATTGAGAGCAATATACTTACTAAGAAGAATTCTTGGCCACTATCTTTTACTCTCTTTGTATAATATCCAAATTAATTTTCCCCTTAGAGCTAAGTTTTCCTCCATAAGAACTCTTAAACTGAGACCTCCCCTAGTTTTATCATCACATATATAAATCCATTTCACCAAAGGATATTTTCTTTTATCATGTAATCCTGACCACATAATATAGATTAAACTATTTTCTATCAATTTTGGATTTTACCATAGTATACAATGACATATAATATGTTAGAATGACCTCTAAGAATGATTTAATTAGCTACTCTCTTTTTCTTAACAATAATCATATACCTTTCCATGTCGGTAGTTTATTCTAAACATTACTTATAATTGGATTCCACAATTTTATTCTCATTCTCCTCTCAAATAAAGGCATCCCTAGATAAGTTGTTGGTAAGTTTACCTCCTCCATTTGAAGTAACCTACATATCCCTACTTTGGTCCTATCTAGAGTATTTTTGAAGTAAATTTTGGATTCTGTCCTTTTATCTTTATGACATGACACTCTTTCATATTCCTTTAATAAGCTATTCCAATATTTATCCTCAACCTCCTAAAATGGGTTGTATCATATACAAACTCTTGATGAGTGGTGTTGTCAATGTTATTAGTAGCCTTAAGTACACTTATTAGTCCATCTTTGTATGCCTTCTTCAAGTTTCTTCTCAATCCCTATGTCATAACAATACACATATATGGTGATAGAGGATCTCCCTTACTAAGAATCCTATTACCTTTAAATTATTGTATTAATAGTCCATTGACCAACACTAAATATGATATTGTGGAGACACAATATTTAATCCATATGTTTCATTTCTTCCCAAATCTAAAATTTTCTAATATCATAAAAATAAAATATTATTTAATCCTATGATATTTATTTTCTTGAAGTTTTTAAATGCATTAATTCATAAGCTACTATGATCGCATTCAAAATCTATCTCCCTTTTACAAATCCTCCTTTCTCTTTTGGAACAATTTTCCCTAACAACGACCTTAATTGATTTTTCCATCACTTTGGAGATTAACTTATATTCCATATTACATGGGCTTATGGGCCTAAATGAATCAAACAATTACACATATTTTTTTTAAAACTAGGTAATATAAATTGCATTTATTTTATAAGGTATGTACTATTTTACCCTAGACTATTCCATTGCCACAAACAAATAATCCTCTACAATTTTCCAATTATGCCGATATAATGTTGTTGAGAGCCCATCTAGACCTGTGGATTTATCCTTATCAAAAAATTAAAAAAACTAAATAAACTTATTCCAAAGTAATAAGCTCCATCAATTTATTATTGTCTTCATTTGTTATAATGGAGGACACTTCATGTAGTAGTTTATCATTAAGAACTTTAGTCTCCTCCAATCCTAGAATATTCTTATGAAAAGTTTTACCTCCTTTCTGATTTTTTTAGTCTTCAATACAAATCCATTTAACTAATTTAATTCTACTAATTATGTATATTTATCTATGTATTATTGCCATCATATGAAAAAACTTTGCTTTTTAACCATATTTATATCTATTTTGATCTTCAAAAAATTTCTTCCTTACTCAAAATATTATGATATTAACTAATCAACTCCCTTTCCTCCATGCTTGAATTTATGTGCTCACTATTTTGGAATATGGAAATTTTCTCTTTTAGTTATTCTTTCTTCCTAAAATTGTTTTTGAAAGTGTTCTTGTTCCATTTTTTTAATGGGTTATATGGGATTGAAATGGGCCCTACCCATGTTACATCATCACCACATATTGGTATTACAACAAAGCTTTGATATTATCCATGTATCGTTTGGTAAGATTTGAACCTAGCTCTCTTCCTTGAAATGTTGAGAAATCACCATCAAAACTTCAATCTTGGTGGAATGGCTCCCTATCATCATTTGTTAACTAATTTTTCATATGACTAAGCCAAAATTAGCTTGACTTATCTGAACTACCAATTAAGGTAGTTAATTTCTCAATCCACCTCTAATCAATCCATGAAATGACCAATCAAGGTTGTTAACTTCATAAAATATTGAGTTAACAACCCAATCAAGTCATGCAACTACACTGAATAGACACTTCACCATTTTGAATTGCACATATCAATTTTTTTTCTTCCAAACACTTGATAGACATTTCAAAGCTTGATATTTTCTATAAAAGCCCCCTCTAGGGAACTAAAAAGGAACCTACCATAAATATTTTAGATATCTTTTGCAAGAGCAAGACATTATTAGCAAGATATTTTGATGAGGCTTGGATAAACTATGTTAGATTCAATGTAAGGAGGCATATATTGTTATAATTTTGAGCTTGAATCCTTGGTATTGAATGCCTTAACATAAGGAGATTTGAATTTGAAGCTTAGTTTCTGTCTCTATTCTCTTTTAAGTATATGTTTTCATAATTTATCTAAATTATCTTGTATCTATACAATTTCGACTTCATTTCTCCAAATATTTAAGTGGAAAATTTGGGGCTTGATCGTGGGATCAAATTAGCTACTTGTTCCATATTGAATAGACAAACCCAAAATATACTAATTTAATATTTATTTTTCTTCATAGTTGTGTTTTCTATTTTTGTAGGTTACAAAGTGGATTTATGGTTTTACAATAAATTTATAATCTAAGAAGATTTGCAATATCAAAGTGAATTTGTAGTCCCAATGTAGATTTGTAGTATTAGAGTGAATTTACAATCCTAGAGCAGATTTGTAATCTTAGAGTGGATTTGTAGTCTTAAAGTAGATTTGTGGTCCTAGAGAAGATTTGTAGTCTCAAAGCAAATTTGCAATCATAGAGTGGATTTGTAGTCCTTGATGGATTTTATGATCCCAAATCCTATTTGTAGGACCAAACCGAATTTGTGATCCCAAAGTGGATTTGTAGTCCTAGATCAAATTTACATTCTCAAGGCATATTTGTGGTCCTACAAAAAATTTGTAATCTTAGATTGAATATGCAGTCCTAGGGCGAATTAGCAACCCTTGGGTGAATTTGCAATTTTGGGGTAAATTTGTCCTTAGTCCAAATTTTCATACAATATCGAGAAATAGGTCCAAATTCTTACCTCTATTTTGTTTTCTATCTAAAATTAGGTTAATTTGATTCTTTTTTAGTTTTTAAAATTTTATGCATATCTTCATCAATGTGTAAAATCTTAGATTTTATATTTTAGAATTAAAATAGATCTAAGGTTTAGTGAATGCATGTAGTATTTTTGTTATTGTTCATTTTATAATAATATTTGCTTTTGTTAAGGCATATTTTTAGATAGTGATTTAATCAAATCTTACAACTTTAGCTCATTTCATAATCATTTTCTTTTTAATTTTTTTCATAAAAGCAATATCTCATGGAGGAAATGCATTGATTTTATTTTGTTTGACCCAATACTGAATTGTACAAGAATTTTAGAATAAGTTGCATTGCATAAAATTTCAATCCCTTTAGTTAACTATTTTGTAAATAAAAATAAAGGAAAACACTTAATTTGAAAAATTCATGTAGATTTGCATTTGCACTTAAATGGGGATATATCCATTCCTTTTATTTTTCATTTGTAGCCCTTTTATATTCCTAGATTTGTATGATAGAAAACAATCATCCATTGGCAAAAGAGGTGGTATGGAGGCTAGGATGTAAGTAAATTCCTTGAAAAAGTCTTGAGTAAATTCATTCCTTAATTTCTATATTGTCATTCGCAAATTGTTTGCTCTTTGTTTAAAAAAATATTAAAAATTTGGAATTACAAGAATTAGGGTTTTTTTATTAAACTATAAGTCAAGGAAATATGATTTTTCATATCTGAGCATTCAAAATCAAATCGCATATAGTATTTTACATTCTTAGGCTAAAAATAATTTGTGTCCCCCTTACACCCTTTCTCCAAAAAAGAAAAAGGATGCTTTCCTTTTACTTTATAATATTTACTTTAGTTTTGTAGCATTGCAAAGAAATAAAAAAAGCATATAGGTCAAGAATTTTGTTTTCTGCATAATCATATTTATTTTGTATTATACAATCATCATTTTTGCATCATATTTATTTAGATAAAAACCTTAGGTGTATACAAAGTGTACCAACAAAAGAAAATTTATGTTAATCTATACAAACCCTTGGTGAACCCAAAACTTCCTCAACAAAGGAACTTGAACGAAATGATTAGGTTCAACTAAGAACCCTTGTTTGAGTATAGAACTCGATCTCAGGTTTTTTGAGGCTAGCATTAAAGGATCCCTAAATTTATGATTTACATCTTTGGTGAACCCACCTTGTGGGTCCAAAACTCTTTAACCTAAGCCTTGGCTTTTATCAACTTTAAAATTTAGCAAACTTTAATCAAAGATATTTAATTTATTTGCATAAAGTAAAACACATTAATCTAAGATAACAAGAACATAAATAATTTTTATTCCTATCGGGGAAGGATAACAACCCCTTGAGTTAATCATCATGCAAGTCTTTAGGGTTTCTCTCTTGGTAAGTATATAGTGGTGGGCTAACGAGAGTCATAAGGTGAGTTGTTCTCTTTGGTGATAAAACTAGTATTGAAGCATCTTCTCTTTCTTCTATAAGCATATCTCGAAACAAAATCATAATAAAATTAAGTTCTCCTTCTTATAGGTTATGGTTGACCTCCTCTTATCTTACTTCAAATATTGCATGATAGTTAGCACAAAATATGAATGCACTACCAACATTTCTTGAGCTTCAAGAGAAGCAAAAGACATTAAAAAATCCTACTTATGAGGAAGAAGAGGAAGAAAATCCTCCTTCAATAACCCTCTCCCATGTTCATAATGAACAAGGAGAAGTAGTTTTCAAATACATGGATCACCTACCAACCTTCCTTCAAGGAAATAGAGAAACCATGCAAAATATTTTGAGGGTTGACAAAGAACCCTTGATTACTTTTGTTGCAAAATAATGTCTCTTGGATCTTCCCCAACAACCTAGGTCAAATTTTATGAGTTCTCATCAAAGGAACCCATCCCATGGATTTTTTCAAGTAGATTTCAACCCTTCTGATTAAATCAAATGGGATATAATCCACCTATTATTATAAAATATCTAGAAGGTACCTAGTATTCCATATTCTTCATGGAATCAGGGGTCATTACCTCTAAGCATATAACCATTAAGAATAAATATATGTCATCTCATATCTCAACCCACAAACATCCATTAGTGTAGAATGTGGATGTTTTTCCTAGTATCCTAAATCCTACAAATGTATTTTCTTCTAATCCCTTCTTTAGCATGTCCTCTTCCCAAATTCCAACTTCTGTCAACACCTCCTCCACTAATTCATTCCTTCCAAGCAATTTAAGGACAAAAAATATGATCGCTCCTTTTGGGTCAATTTCTACAAATTCACAAATGTACCCATTGGTTTGTCTACAATAATAATTTATTACACTAAAAGATCTAGAGAATGGACTAAAAAGCATGCTATATATATCCAGATATATGTTATGAATATTTTAAAAAATTTCCACAATCCATTAAGATTAAATATGAATCAATAAAATGGTATCAACAAGTGGATTATGAATATATTGCATTTTGATGCCATGTTTTTTTTGTGAGAATGGACATATAACAAGAGATTGCAAATTGAAAACTATGAAAAAAGAGACAAAAAAAGTTATCTTTTAATAAAATTTAAAATGAAGCAAGGAAATCACACTATAATAGAAGCTAGATTATAAAAGGATATTCTACTACAAAATAAGATACAAAGAAAGCCTATCTACAACATCACATGGAAAGGCCGCAATAGCTCCACTTGGATCAGTCATTAGAAGAAACAAAGAAGGATATTAGAGATGGGAAAGTACAATGTACAAGTTCAAGTTTAGAAAGAATTAAAGGTGCAAGGGAAGATGTGGAAAAAAATTCTTAAAAAAATACAACAAAATAAGTTAGGTTTAGTCATTTTACTTACATATCATAGAATCATCTCCTTATAATAAAAATAAAAGCAGTGTAGAGGTCATACCTTGCACTCAATAGCAACATAATAAAAAAATGAATATAAAGGAAATCCATTATAATTTAAGATTTTTAGGGTAACATAAGTAATTGTTATAGATGAGTGCCTATAATAAACTAAAAAAAATTACTTTTGAAACTATTCCTTGCACTTTGAATCCTTTAAACAATATAAACCTAACAATAATAAATCTTTTAAGAAAATATTCAATCTAATTTTTATAATCTAATTCTTATAATCTCTTAAAATTTTTTAAGATATTTTCTTTCAAACTATATTTCTTCTACCAATTACCTTATCCCTTAACTTACCCTCTACATATGTTTTATTCCTTATAACAATTTAAAATATTAAAATAATATCTCCTATGCCCCTATGTCTCCTTATAGCCAATTTCCTTGGCCCTTCTCTTACCCTCTACATGTGTTTTATTCCATATTACAATTTGAAATATTAGAAGAATATATCCTCCTATGCCCTTATATCTCCTTCCAACCAATTGCCTTCGCACTTCTCTTATCCTCTCTACATGTGTTTTATTCTATATGACAATTTGAAATATTAGAAGAATATATCCTTGTAAGCTTTTATATATTAGAAGTATAGCCCTTATATCTCCTTCCAACCAATTGCCTTCGCACTTCTCTTACCCTCTCTACATGTGTTTTATTCCATATGACAATTTGAAATATTAGAAGAATATATCCTTGTAAGCTTTTATATATTAGAAGTACAGCCCTTATATCTCCTTCCAACCAATTGCCTTCGCACTTCTCTTACCCTCTCTACATGTGTTTTATTCCATATGACAATTTGAAATATTAGAAGAATATATCCTTCTAAGCTTTTATATATTAGAAGTACAGGTAAATAATTTTTTAATGTATTTTTATAGGGTATTTTATATGTTTGATTTTATATGACATTTTGAAATATGGGAAGAATATAAGTAGTAATATAATTTTTAATGTATTTTAAAAATAAATATTTTAATAAAATATTAGAAAAATATAAGTAAAATAAAATTTAATGTGTTTTAAAAATAAATATTTTAATGATATAATTTATTTAATATATAATTTATTAGACTATATTTTGATTAACATATATAACTTATCAATAAGATTAATTTAATCTTGAAAAAAAAAATCATATAATATATAATATCATTTTTATATATAACATATTATTTTTATGATATTTTAATCTTAAACTTCTTATTTAAACCTACCAATGTTCATCTTAAAATTAGAAGATGATAATTTTTGAAAAGGTGTGGTTTATTACTTTTGAATTTTCATTTCAAAATAATAAATAATAAGATTATAAAGTATGACAATTCTTTAAAGATGTATTTTACTACTTGGAATTATAAAATATGACAATTCTTTAAAAAATATGTTTTACTACTTTCTTTTATTCAACTTTACCATGACATTGAACTTACTAAAAAAACAAAGAAACACATATTTTATTCAACTTTACCAACAATGCATGCATGTGTTAGTGAACTTCCTTAAAAAGCACACCACCGTCAAAAATATGTGCATGCGTGTGTCGGTTAACTGGTTAAAAAAACAGAAGTCCGCATTATTTAAAAAAAAATCATTTATAGTTTTATAAACCATAGCATTTATGAACACACGCTTCTGACCATCATATCCCTAAACCGGGGCTTTGTTGAGAAGAATTTGAAACGGCTAAAACGAGTTCTGGACTCATCAAGCCGTTGTTTGAGGCAGTGACTTCAATTTACTTATTCGAAGTGGGAGCGAGTTATTAAAATCAAGTCAAAGAGGTTCTAAAATAAGAAGCCAAAAGAATCGTTACAAAAATATGTCCCAATTACCATATCAAAGACCTGATCCCTCATTTCGATGTTTGTATTTGTCTTAAAGGGATAAATCATACAGAAGGTAACGTAATCAGTCATTACCCCCATTGGCAGAAAAACACCGCAAAAGGGAGGCTACAAAATATAAAGCTATTAATTTTTTTTTTAATTTTATATTAAAATAAAATTATTTAGAATGAAATTTTTTTCAAACACCTGTTTAGATAAATATTTGAGTAAAATCTTTTAAATTATATTTTTATTAGTTATTTTAAACATTATTTTTATTAGTTATTTTAAACATTAGATTTGCTCACCAGTCTGTTTAATCCATCCATCCTCAATAACCATAACCATGTCAATTATTAAACCCTTACTTGTACTCATCTTAGGTAGAACTCATAAACTAAAATCACATTATCTAAATTGCTGCACAATTCTCTAATTTGGGTGACAAAAATAAACCCCTACGTTTCAGTACCCATCTTAGGTAGAACTCATAAACTAATCACATTATCTAAGTTGCTGCACAATTCTTTAATTTGTGTGACAAAAATACTCAACCTCCATATCTCCATGTCTTCAAAAAAAAATTACTGATGTAATCTAAAATTTCCAACAATATAACACTACTAATTGTAACAGGACAGATTGCGGATTAAGCCGAGCGGGTTGGACAACGTAGCGGTCTTTTAACCCTAGCAAAGCCCAAGTATGCCAAACTTCAAAAGTCATTAGTACTCGTCAGGCCAAACGAAGGCACCAATCGCATAATTTCGCTTGTATGCAACATCTCCTGTAACGGCCAAACCATACTGGTGGAAGAGAAGGTCCAGCCTCCATTCAGGCATGGATTCGTATTCCTCCTTGGAGTACCGCGGGTAATGCAGAGGCATCTGAAACGCAGAGGGCCCTTCCTCTGATCGGTTCCTGTCATTGCCATGGACACCAGAATAATTTGAAGGGAGAACTTCCGTGTCCTTATGGCTGTCCTGCACTGCATTTCGTTCCCATCGCACGAGCTTCAGCAGATCTTCGACGGAATGCACGCGCTGCATCAGTCTGCAAATGCCCCCGCAAGAATGGTTTTGCTTCTTCTCCCCACCGCAATCTTTCTCCAGCGTAGGCATTTTTGAAGAGAGGGGATCTGCTGTTATGCAATCTCAACACAAGCGAGAGCCTAAGAGAATGTTAGGTTTGATGGGAGATGAGAAGGAGCGGGGTATTTGAAGGAAAAACATTGCTTGGGAAGCAAGCAAATGCGAGCTACAAATCAGTGGGCGATTCCGGCGGAATACAAACGATCAATCTGTCCACAGGCTGTCTGTCACGTCTCCTATTTAAATTAAATGTTAATTGGCATTTGGACGGTGTGTGCTTGGTTAATTGACATTTGGTTTTTTCTAGAAACTTTAGGAAGTTAGGAAAACATGAAGTTAATTTAGTTTTTAATGGGAATTTTTAAAACTTATGTTTCAAGTAAATAGATAGGTGGGCATGCCCTGAACAATTGGGGGACCCAACTAATAAAAGTAGAATACAATCAAACCTAAACAAATAATTAACGAAAAATCTGACCACTACTAACTTTGCTATAATAAAATTTAAAGCTGGTGTAAAAGGAGTTGAACTTAGGAGCGTGTTGCCATAGTCTTTTAAGGCCCGTTGGCGTGTGGGAAAAGTTAACTTTTCTTTTGGCTTTCTACTCGTGATAGGCCCGATTTCCGATAAGCAAACTAAATTTTAAAATAATTTGTATAAAAACAAAATATCATATAAAAACAAAATAGGTATAAACATTGAGAACTACACCATACCTACCACCTGTCTTAAAAGAAGATAATTTTGCCGTTTGCAGGACAGCATTCCATACCACCTGTCTTAAAAGAAGATAATTTTGCCGTTTGGAGGACAGCATTCCATTTTACAATGGCCGGTTAGGGAAAGCTTCCTAGAGAATTCATTTTTAACTTATTTAAATATTTTTTTTAATAATATTTTTTATAATTTTCAGATTAAATTATTATTTTGATAAATTTAAATAATTTTTAAAAGGTAACATGTTGGAAGTTACTTTTACTTTTAGAGTATGAACAGTTATCATTTTTAACGTTAATTTTAAATTATGAACGATTGTTATTTTTAACGTTAATTTTAAATTATGAACAATTGTCATTTTTAACGTTAATTTAATATTTTAATTGAAAATTAAGTAGGATGACATTGAGGTTTGACTGAGTGGCAGGTAGTAACTGCAGAAGTTTTTTTACTCGATAAAGTTATGTAAAAGAAATTAAAAGTATTGCGTAGATATTATTATTGTATTTTATACACTTAAAAATTATTAAGATATTTTTAAATTTATTAATATTATGATTAATGTTTAATTTTTTAATATTATAATATTAATTTTTTTATTTTTGGTAGAGAATAAGAGGTTGTATTTTAGTTTTTTATTTTTGATAAATCATATTTTTTTTTTTTTTTAGAGATTGAAAGTTTACAAATAAATTCAATTCTCACCTGAATTGAGTTGTTATAGTTAAATACTTATATCATTTTTTATAAAAAAATTGAATTTTTTATATTAATTTTTTGGATCTTCTTCAATTTTGTGTGCGAATATAAATATTCCACAACATCCTTCTTCTTGAAATTTTCTTGTAGCAACTTTTACAATACTAAAACTCTACCTCTACTATTTATGCCTTTATCTTAATAGAGTAATATTTCAAAAACTTTGAGTTATCATAGTCTTTGTGTTAGTAGTTTCCTTCTTGAAGTATAAGTTCAATCACAAGAATTATAATAAAATATTTAAATAAAAACACATTAATGTTATAAAATACAACAAATATTACCAATAAAAAACAATAAAGTAAATATTAATCTTTATTTGATTTAGGCAACCAACATTTTCAACTAAACTTAGTACTTCTTCTAACCATGAAAAAGAGAATTTAACTTCACAATCCTCAATTAAAACTCATCCATTAGATAGCCTATCTACACATTTGTTTCATGTGTAAACTTGATTTCTTTAAACTCTGTAGCAAGGTTTTGTATTTCCACAATTATTTCTTATATGTACCATGAAGCCTTTGCTTTCCTCAAAATTACATTTATTACTATTAGTGAATCAGCTTCCATACTCTATTTTTATTTCATTTTTCTACTTATTTTTAACCCTTCCAAAGCTACCCAAGCTTCATCTTCATTATTTATCTTAAATCTACTATTGAAAGCATAATGAGACAATATAGCTCCCCTATTATTTATAATTATTCTTCATCATCTTGGTTTTGGATTTCCTTTAGATGCTCCATCAAAATTCAATTTGACCAAATCCACTTTATATTCTTTGACTGCTTTTTGTTTCTCATGTACCCAACATCACAATTTCATTTGATGACTTGACTCCATCTATCAAGGCTATCTACTTCAAGATTATAAATTGGGAAAGTTGATAAGGTTTGTTTATAATCCTCTATGGCTAAACAAATCTTTATTTTTATTACCTCTAAACTACTTTCCTTTTATTTAAATATTCTTATATTCTTTTCCAACCATACAGTCCAAAGTATTTTATCTTTTGATATATCCTATATTGTCTATAAAGCCTCACTTTTATAAGTGCTCTGCCATTGCTTTAACCATTCTTCAAATTTTCCATTCATCACCATGCATTTAACAAACATATAAAGAATCTATTGCCATAGTTTCTAAACTATTGAGAAATATTCCAAGAGATTGTTTATACTCTCCTCATTTTTACATAAAACACATTGAGGGACCATGAATACCCATTTTCATAAGGTTATCCTAGAATAAAAAAAATTAGGACCTACTAACCAAACAAACATTTTGAATTTATAAATGCTTGAGCTATCCCAAATATCTCTCCATGTTCTTATGATATTCTTGTTTTAATGGTGCTTTACTTTATATCCACTTTTTGTTATTTATTCTCCTAAGCTATTCAACTTCCAAATCAACTTATCATTGGCCCTCCTCGGAATAATTATTATTGTTATCTTTTTACTCAACTACCTCCTAGCATCAATGTCTTGTATAGTTGTAAAAAATATCTATCTATTTGTATCTTCCTTCTTGATCGATGTACATAATTTTTGAAACCCTCTCACCAAATTTATGTTGAAATAATCTTATCCATGGTTTCAAAATTAGATCTAGTTTGATTGGTTTTTTTATCACACCAAGTATCCATCCAAATAGAAGTTTTTTCTCCACTTCCCATCATTCATATTAGGCATTTAGTCACTAGATAAATTGTTTTTTAAAATTATTTTATATCACATAACAATCTAGTAGTGAGAATACAATAACTATTAATATTGGGTCATTGGGGTCAACGTACTTACTAAGAAGAATTCTTGGCCATTGTATTTTACTCTCTTTATGCAATCTCCAAATTAATTTTCCCCTTAGAGCTATGTTTACCTCTGTAAGAACTCTTAAACTGATACCTCCTCTAGTTTTATCATCACACATCTAAATACATTTTACAAAAGGATATTTCCTTTTGTCATATAATCCTGACCACATAATATTAGATTAAACTTTTTTCTATCAATTTTGGGTTTTGACATAGTATGCAAGGACATATAATATGTTGGAATGACCTCTAAGAATGATTTACTTAGCTATTATCTTCTTTCTAATGATAATCATCTACCTTTTCATGTCGGTATTTTATTCTAAACATTACTTATAATTGGGTTCCATAATTCTATTCTCATTCTCCTCTCAAATAAGGGTATCCCTAGATAAGTTGCTAATAAATTTTCCTCCTCCATTTAAAGTAACCTATATATCCCTACTTTGGTTATAACTAGAGTGTTTAGGAAGTAAATTTTGGATTTTGTCCTTTTAACTTTATGCCCTGACACTCTTTCATATTCCTTTAATAAGTTATTCAAAGTTGTATTCTTGTTTATATCTGACAACCTAAAATGAGTTGTATCATTTTTAAACTATTGATGGGTAGTGTTGGCAAGGATATTAGTAGCATTAATTCCACTTATTAGCCCATATTTGTATGCCTTATTAAAGTTTCTTTCCAATACCTATGTCATAAAAATGAATATGTATGGCGATATAAGATCTCCTTAAGATTCCTATTGGCTTTAAATGATTTAATCATTAGTCCATTGACCAACACTAGTTATGATATTCTATAGACACAAGCTTTAATCCATCTAACCCATTTTTTCCCAAATCCAAAATATTCTAATATTACAAAAAGAAAATCTCATTTAACCCTATGATCTCTTCTTTCTTGAAGATTTTGAATGAATTACTTCATAAGCTACTATGATCTCATTCAAAATATATTTCCCTTTACAAATCCTCCTTGCTCTTTTGCAATAGTTTTATCTAGCAGTAGTTTTAATCAATTTTCCATCACTTTGGAGATTAACTTATATTCCATATTACACAAGCTTATGGGGCTAAATGAATCAAACAATTATACATTCATTTTTTTTAAATCTAGGTAAGATAGATTGCATTTATTTTATAAGGTATGTACTATTTTACCCTAGACTATTCCACTACCACAAATAAATAATCCTCTACTATTCTCAAATTATGTCGATAGAATGTTGCTAAGATATGATCTAGACTAAAGTGTTTTTTTACTCAAATTAAGCATGGTGAGGAGTTTAGGATATGGAGAGGGAATAAATTAGAGAGGGGAGGGCTCTGGTCCCTCCCCTGCTCCCCCTCCCATGGCTCCTGGTTCCTGCCCAGTCCCTGGCTCAACCCAGGTCATCCCTCCCAGGAAGTGGTTGTTTGCAGATGATCTCCTAGGGGGAGATACTTCTCCACTATTTGTGCCCCTCCCAATCGGCTAGGGTTTCCTTGGTTGTTTTTTCGGACTGGTGCTTCCCAGGGATCCCTATTTGGTTGGGGATCCTTTCCCTTTTTCCCTCAGGCTTCCCCCTGGGGTTTTTTGCAGGTTATTCGCGTGGATCTGGTCCCCTGCGTTTCTCGGTGCGATGGAGGTGACGGTTTAGGGTTTGGACAACTTCCCCCTTTTTCTTGTGAATCCTCGATGGGCTCTGTTCTTGGACGGGATTCTTGGTCCCTGCTGCTGGGATCCTCTTCTATTTTCCCGGGTGGGTTCCTTGTGGTGCAACTCTCTGGTCACTTCCTGATGGGCTGGATCCTCTCTGTGCTGGCTGTCGGCTTCCTGCAGGTTGGCTCTCACTGAACGAAATGTTTTCCCGATGGGCGGTATGGTTTCTCCACAGGGCGGGATCCGCCAAATCCGCCAGTTTTCCTGCGAGGTGGGATCCTTTCTTTTCTGCTGGTTTCCTGGATGGCGGGATTTCCCTATTGCTTCCCGCTAGGCGGGACTGTTGTGGTGGTTTTGACTGCTTCCCGCGAGGCGAGATTTTATTGTAAAGGTCTTTCTTTTCTTCCTACTGGGTGGGATCTTCTCGATGGTGGTTTTTGGCTACTCCCCGCTGGGCGGGATCTCCAAAACTACTTTATTTCTTATTTGTTTGTTTCCCGCTGAGAGGGATTGTTTCATGCTTACTGTTACCGCTGGGCGGGATTTCTGTTTTGGTGTTCAGTTTCAAGGGATTGATGCCCTAGGCCCATTGCTTATGTAATCAAGTTTTTTTAGGGGTTACGATTTCTGTAATAGGCTTATACATAAAGCCAGGAGGCATGATGCAAGGCTGATTTTGTACATAAGGTTTTGGGATCCTCTATAAAAACCCTTTTTTAATCTACTATAATAATTACCAAAAAAAAAAGATATGATCTAGACTTATGAATTTATCCTTATCAAAATAGAAAAGCACTAAATGAACTTCATCCAGAGTAACAAGCTCCATCAATTTACTATTGTATTCATTTGTTATAATGGAGGACACTTCATGTAGTAGTTTATCAATAATAACTTCATTCTCCTCCAATTCTAGAAAATTATTGTGAAAATATTTACCTCATTTTTTTATTTTGTTGTAGTCTCCAATCCAAATCCATTTTACTAATTTAATTCTACTAATTACGTATGTTGATCTATGTATTGTTTCCATCCTATGAAAAAAAATTGCTTTTTAACCATGTTTGTCTCTATTTTGATCTTCAAAAAATTTCTTCCTTACTCAAAATATTATGATATTCACTAAGCAACCCCATTTCCTCCATGCTTGAATTTATGTGCTCACCTTCTTTGAATTTTGAAAGTTTCTCTTTTAGTTATTTTTTCTTCCCAAAATTATTTTTGAAAGTGTTCTTGTTCCATTTTTTTAATGGGTTATATGGGATTGAAATGAGCCCCACACATATTACATCATCACAACATATTGGTATATAAAAAAATTATGGATATTATCCATGTATCGTTTGGCAAGATTTGAACTTAGATCTCTTCCTTGAAATATTGAGGAATCTAACCAATTGCGTTAATATCACTTGATTTTAATGAGTTTACACAATTTTTAATGAGGGTTCCTTGTCCCCTCATATTGAGTGGGGTTTGAACCTTGGACCTCTCAAAGAGAGGCCAAATCCCTTACCACTACATTAAGCTTAAAATTTTTTTGTTCCATTCTTTTAATTTAGATGTCAATGATTTAATTTGTTTTGGAACTAAATACAACCTATAATTTCCTTAATAATTCCATATTTGTGGTATCATATCAATATATTGATGATGGTATTACCATATTTTCTCATATTTAAAATATGATAGAGATTTTTTTAAATTCACTTACCACCATTTTAACTTGTATTGGCAAAAAAATTGAACCAATCCTTGTCAAGGTATTAATTTTAACAAAAGTCCCTTCATCTAGACAATGATATGAGAGTATGCATCTATCTAATTTTTATACTATCATGTTTTTTGTCCAACTAAAGTTATCCTCTTCAAACTCAACCTTCCATAGATTATTGTTTTGAATAAAAGTTGAGAAATCTCTCATACTTTAAGTTATTTTCCTAATTCCCCCAAAATTTTCATCCAACTTGGTTATGGCATTAAAATATCCTATGATCATGAAACAAGTTTCTTGATCTTTACTTCTCATAAAGGCTTCAATCCCACTCCAAATTTTTGATATGCTTAACCAAGTTGTAGGTCCATAGACATTGATAAAGATGAAATAAATATCTACAAAATAACATGTGACTAGAAGGGTTATCTAATGTCTATTTTAATGAATGTTTTCATAGGAGGTTCTAACTAGATTCCAACATGTTATAATTCTCCCTACCACTCCTTCTGAATCAACAACATCCCCTTCACATCTCATCCATACTACTTTCATAGTTTTTGAATCTTCTTTATCATTTTCATTTCCTCAATACAAAGAATTCCTAATACACCTCTACTTTGAGGGGCTATTAGCACCCCTTATATTCCATGAGATGGTAATAATTTCTCATTAGGGGTTGTCGTCCTGTCCTACGAATTACTAATATCTTTTTTTTGTTTGGTAAAGAGAATTTCAACCAACTTAGATTGTGTTCTTTTCTCTATGTTTACTCTTGCTTCCCTATCTCTCACTTGATAATTTGAAGATTTTATTCTTTTTTCCTTACCTATATCAAGAGTAGACCTTAAAATTATATTCCTCAATATTCTTTCACAACTTTTATTTTCATTAGATTTATCTTCTCCTAGCTTTGCCACAAAAACTTTTGACTTGTCTTGTTTATTTTTTGGTATTTCCTTATTAATGGTAGAAGTGATAACATATAACACTGCATTTTATCTATCACTTTTCTTCTCCTGAATGGTACATGATACTTCAAGAGAGTCTTCAAAATATAATGAGGTACATTCCTTAGATTCAACAAAACTGTTCATCCCAAAAAGAAAATTATATTGAATAGTCAGTTCCTTATTAATATTCTAATCCTATTGTACCATGTCCTCTAAGCTTTAATCTACTTTTTCTTCATAGGCTAAAGCCTAAAAAAGAATTGGTATTTCTTCCAATATCCTTTCTTACTGGTCTTTATTGTTTATTTACTTTCATTGTTTAGACCTATTTTTGGAATTTGAAAACCATCCTCATTCATATCTATTTGTAAGTTTCTCTTACAATTTTTTACATATGTTTTGGTTAGAATATTTTTAGGGTATGGTCTCTCAATATGCCACACCTCATGACATATTTTACATATAAAAGATATGTTTTCATAGTTCATGGTTTACATCCACAACATACCCTCATACTTAAGAATGATTGATTGTAGTAAAGGTTTACTTATATCAATCATGACCAATATTTGACCATAAATAGCCAAGAGTGAATCTTTTGTAGCTTCTAAAAGTTGAAGGTATTCTCCCAAAGTGTTATTTATTGCTTTGAAGATATATATTTTCTAAAATTTAATTGGCAAACCATACATCCTAACCTAGAATAGCACTAGTGATAAATTTATATTTTTAGGTGCAAAGCTTTCATACCAGTGGGTAAGAAAGATTTATGCTCTTCCCATAAGCCAAGGACCCCATTTTAGGATTATATATCTTTCCTCCCTAGAAAAAAAATTGGTTAGAAAAAAATTTTGGGAAGAAAAAATAGAATCACTTATGAAGAATTTCAACTCATATTAATCAATTATCTCAAGACCAAAAACCCTAGCCAAGTCCCATTAAATTTATTAATAACTATCCTATATTTGATAAAAAAATATTGTCGCTCTTTAAGGTCCTCTCTAACCTCTACTACTATGGATGATTCTAAGAATTTAGTTGTAAATAATTCCATGAGAAGGAAACTATAACTCAAAATATACTAAAAGTTACTAGTATATCCTATAATAATTATATTATTTGAAAATAAAATTGTAATATTTTGCATGCAAATTTTCTAAGATAATGAATGAAAAAATTAGCTAAAAATTTCTATGCCTAGACATAATGTATTGCCTCATTGATGCCCTAGCCTTCCACTACTCCTCCCATTATCCAAAACTAGGGTAGTAGATATATAAAATTTTGTTCTTTTGTGACTTGAAAAATAGTAATTGCCCTTGTTCCATATGGATGATTTAATAATGTCATATCTCCCTCAATAGTACTTATATTCTTTCATATGACCACTCATTTTAAAGCTCTTCAAATTACACATAAATTGGTCTAAGAATGATATGAATAAAAAAAACCTTCACACATATATGGCTCCTAAAATATGAGATATTTTTATGGAGATTTTTTCCTTCTTCCCTAGATATATTATTTCAAATGACTAAAGCATTTCAAATTCCATGTAAAACAGCACAAGAATTATCTGAATCAAACAATTTTATGCAAAGGTATAGCTCTAAAAGATGACTTTTTTTTTTTTTTAAATTGTCCTAGCCATACTGATTCATAATTTCTTGAGATCCTCTTTTAATGAAATTTTCTTTTAATGTTACGATGTTAATTAATTAATTTATATATGTAATAATATTTTATTATATTAATAGTGGTTGTGTATGGGCATTATTTTTCCATATAAACAATCACATTTTATTTCTAAGATTGACATAATATATATATATATATATATAAACATAAAAAATTATATTAAATATTATGATTTCATGATGAAATTTGTATTTATAAAATATTAATTAATAAAACCTATATAATAACTAAGATTTAGTTTGAAGCATTCAAAATTGAGTTGGAAACTGGGTCTGCTAGGGTTTGATGAGGAAAAACTACTCTGCTAGGGTTTGATGAAGAAAAAATGCTATGTGGGCATGTCAGCAGCTTCCGGAGGAGGTCTAAAAAATTGGAGGAATGTCGTGATGGCATCGGGTCCGGCACAGAGAGTGCATGCTCATGATGTTTTTTCATTTGAAAATGATTGGAAGGAACATGATTTTCAAGTGCATGTTGGGAACCGCTTGTTAAATAACAATGGATGTTTGGAATGATGTGAAGCTAGACCAGTTCTAGTGGTTCAACCAGACTCGGTGGTGGAAGATGTGGAGTATCTAACTAAACATGCCCTTATTGGAAAATTTTTGGGCATCCGAATTTCTCTCCCCTTTGTGGAGGCTTGGGTCAGGAAGACTTGAAATCTTGAAGGTGATGTGGAGGTGATGTTGAGTGCGAACAACTATTTTATGGTGGTTTTCTCTTGTATTGTAGATCGTAACAAAGAATTTGAAGGGGATCCTTATTTCTATAACCAAGTGGGACTCTTTCTTAAACCCTGGCATGTGGGTTTCAACCCATCAGAGGAGTGACCGTCGTGGGTTCCAGTATGGGTGCGGCTTCCATGGCTCCCATTGGAATTCTGGAGAACTGATATCTTGCATAAGATTGCTCTTCTGATTGGGAAGCCGGTTGGACCATCACAACATAAAATGGATAAAAATGTAATCTCTGTTGCTTGTATTTGTGTTGAAATTGACTTAAATAATCCTATTCCAGATTCTATTGAAATACAATTTGGATCAACTACATGGGTTCAAAAACTTGACTATGAAGCTCTTCTATTTCATTGTTGGATTTACCATGAATATGACCACCTGCAAAGAAAATACCCTAAGTTTGTCCCACCTATGGCTTCAAATCCTGGGCCCTCTCAGTTTGGACAAAGTTTAGATAAATGAAAAGCCTTGATAAAGGAAGGGAAATATGATAAAAAAGGTTTTGTTTTGGTAAAATCCTAAAATAGAGGACGAAGGGCAAACAAAGACCTTAAGGATAGCCAGCCAAATGCTCTACTCAACCATTTTGAAATATTAGATGATCTTGATCAGTGCATGGAGATACCTGAAACGTCGCTACCTGATGCAAATATAACAAGGCCGAATAAGAAGTCTCTTCTTAATGGGGAACTTAAGGAATCATATCTAGGGGGTTTAAATGAAGAACAAAGGGCTTTGGATCTGAGTATAGGGGACATGGTTGGGTCTAGCCCTATAAGGGAAACTATTTTGGAAAGTGGTACAGATTTAGTTATGACCTCTCCTACTCAGGCACTGATGTAGTCATCCTTAGACTACAAAACTCCTACGGTGTTAGGATTGCAACAGAAAATAATTAAAAAAAAAAATTGGATAAGAATATGAAGGTGGATCGAAAGAAGGACCAGGATAAAATTAAGTTAATGGGGGAGAATTTTGTGGAGTCAAGCTTGGTGAGAACATTGGACTCCCATTTTTATAACCCCCAAAAATGATTATCCTCTCATGGAATGTAAGGGGGTTGAAAAACATCCCCAGACAAAAATATGTTCATGATTTGGTTCGTGTGCATTCTTTGGATGTGGTGTTTATTCAGGAGACTAAATTGGCTATTGATAGTATGTTCAATATTGCTTCCAAGTTGTAGATAAGGGGGCAATGCCAGTGTATTGGTGCATGTGGATATGCTGGTGGTATCACTTTTTTATGGGATCCGGTTAAGATATCCCCTCTTACTTGGATTTCTAGAAGATGGTCTATTTCGATGGTCAAGCATGATAATGAATATGGTGAAACCATACTACTTACAAATGTGTATGCTCTTGTTGATTACAATGGTAAAGTGAATTTATGGGAGCACATTTGCTTTGTGAGAAGTTTGGTTCCCTTGTACCCATGGATTTTGGCTAGAGACTTCAACTCTATCACTTTTTTGGAGGAGAAACATGGTGGGGTTGACCATCTCGAGCCTTTTTATTCTGTCTTCAGTGCTCATATCCAGGCCCTACTTGGTTGACATCAAGCTAGATAATGAGATATTTACTTGGCACAATAGAAGGTGTGGAGAAGCTTCCATATCAGAGAGACTAGATAGGTTTTTGATATCCAATTATTGGATGGATAATAACATAAGTGCTAGTTCTATGATTTTGGAGGGTAGGGGATCTGATCATTGGCCTATCAAACTCTCTGCTTTGGAGTCAGGGCTAAAATAGAATCCCTCCTTTAAGTTTCAACTTATGTGGCTTCGTGATCCTAAGCTTCATGATTTCATGCGAGAATGGTGGACCACTGGCAAACCTCCTCATGGCACCGCTATGTATTCCTTTATGAAGCGACTACAATTTGTAAAACATAAATTGAAGAGATGGAATAGACTAAATTTTGGTAACCTTTCCTTGGCTAAGCTGGTAGCTCTTAGGAGGATGGAAGAAGCTTCAAGGAATATTAGAGATCAAGGATTCACGAAGGAGCTTCTCATTGAGGAATATGAGGCTGCAAAAGACCTTGCTGAATAGGAATTGAGGGAAGAATTTTTTGGAAATAAAAATCTCGAGTAGATTGGCTTCAGGAAGGGGATAGGAACACAACCTTCTTTTATAACTCATTTAAGGCTCACCGTAATGGTAACCTGATTACCTCTCTTATGAATTTTTAGGGTGCCCTACTCTCTTCTTTCAAGGATATTTCAGAAGACACTAAGAGGTATTTTTCCTCTCTCTTCAAGGGGGACTCCCTATCAGATGATTATAATGAAAAGCTTATTCTAAAATGTATTCCAGTGATTGTTTCTAGAGAGATGAATGAGCACTTGGTGGATCTAATTTCCCTTGAGGAGTTAGAAAATGTTGTATTCAAGATGAAAAAGGAAAAGCCCCAGGCCCAGATGGATTCTCGATTGAGTTTTATTAGGATTTTTGGGATTTAATCAAATTTGATCTTTTAGAGGTGGTCCATGAGTCCCAAAAGAACAAATAGATGCTAAGGGCCCTAAATGCTACCTTTGTGGTGCTTATACCCAAAAAATAGGGAGCAAATTCCTTGGATATGTTTATGCCTATTGCCTTTACAATGTTGTGTATAATATCATCACAAAAATTATTGCTGAGAAGTTGAAGATATGTTGAGAAAAATCATCTCTAAGGAGCAAAGAAGGTTTGTTGTTGGTCGAAAAATCTTGGATGGGGTTGTTATTGCTACATAAGCTATTCACTTGATGGAAAATTCTAAGGAAAAAACTATGTTCATTAAGTTGGACATGGCCAAATCCTATGATCGGGTCAGATGGTCCTTTCTTCAGAAAGTTCTTGCTGCTTTTGGATTTGAAGAGGAATGGATTAGATGGGTGATGAGCTGTGTTTCTTCTAACTCATTGTATGTTCTTGTTAATAATGAGCCATAAGAGTTGTTTGAGGCCTCAAGGGGATTGATGCAAGGAGATCCTTTATCTCCTTATTTGTTTATCATTATGGCGGAAGGGTTGGGAAGATTGCTCAAGTCTCAAGTCATGCAGGGTCTCATTCAAGGGCAAAAGTGGGATAGTAGTTTGCTACCTCTTTCCCACCTTCAATTTGTTGATGATACTGCTTTGTTGGGATTTGCCACTATCAAGGAAGCTGGAAATATTATACAGTCTCTTGACATATATCTTGGTGCTTCTGGACAGTTGATTAATGAGGACAAGTCATCTATTTTCTTCTTCAATACCCCTCCTCTTATTCAAGCTAGGATTGCTCGCAATCTAAGATTCCAGGTTGGGAATCCCCCTTAATTTATCTTCGTATTCTAATTTCATCTCATCCTCTACCTAGATCTTCTTGGCAGTCTATGTTTGATATGTTTAGAAGGAAGGTGAATCGCTGGAATTTCATATGGCTATCCACTGCAGGTAGAGTGTTGCTTTTAAAATCTGTTGTTCAAGATTTACCTATTTATAGATGTTTTGTACAAATAGCTCCCTCTCACTTCATCAAGGACATGGATGCTTTTTCAATACAATTTTTATGGTTTGGAAGACTTGATCAATATAAATGGAGTTTGGTTAGGTGGGATTCTATATGTAGGTCGGTACAAGAGGGAGGCCTTGGGTTGTGACAGACAACTCTTTTTGGGTAGGCTTTGGCTGCAAAACTTTATTGGAGATGGTGTACCTCTCAACATCATATTTGGGCTAAAATATTATCATGTAAATACTTGAGAGGTATTTCTGAGGCTGAGATACCTAGAGTCAGCTTGGTTGGGAACGATTTAGTTATCTGGCACACTCTAAAAAGAGGAGCTAATTTAATCAAGTAGGGTTTGTTCTGGATTTGCAATCAGGGATCAAATGCTCTTTTTTGGGAGGATTCTTGGGATGGTCACCCTCCTATATTGAATCAATATCCTAGGTTACATTCCCTAAGAATTTTTTTCTTGGAAGTAAGTTGGTATCATGTGTAGGACTTTAAAAAATCTAGTCTTTTGGAAATATGAAGATGTATAGGTGGAAAGATCCACAAGAATGGCCCCAGGGGGGACTGGCCAAGGACAAAGAGGTGTTTGTTCTTATTCTTATGAGGAGGCCTTGTTCTTAATTGAGGGTTAAAGATATTCTGGCTTAGAACCCTGATCCTAAGGAAACCTACTCGGTAGCCTATGGTTATCAGGTTCTTGATAAGCAAAAGTATGGGAGTCTTCCTATCACTTGGTGGAAAAAGGTGTTGACCAAATTTTCCTGACCAAAATGTAACTTCTTTCTCTGGTTGGTAGCTCGTAATAAATGCCTTACTTGGGATAATGTGAGGAAGAGAGGATTTTAGGGTCCCTCTTTTTGTGTCCTTTGCAGTAAGAATGACGATGACTCTTCTCATTTATTTTTCCAATGCTCCTTTTCCATAGATGTTTGGCACCATTGGTGGAGTGCTTGGAACCATCCATGTTTTCATTTGATGTCCCTGGTGGAGTTTTGGAGTAGTCTGGGCAGACATCTGGCCAAGATCCCCTTCCTTCGGGTGGCTTGGAATTTGGGCCCTTCTTGCATCATCTAGAAAATTTGGCTCGAACGAAACCGACGCATATCTTAGGGCAGTTATTTAGCTGTTCAACACATCTGGAAAAGGATCCCGTATATGGTTCAAGAAACCATCCATAGCAAATGTGATGTGGACCCTCTTTTGGATTCTAGGGAGGAGAAGGTACAACAAGCCCTTGGTCTCTTTGGGGATGGTTTGAACTCTTCTAGCCCTAGTAGGTTTCCTCAGCTTAGAAAGAAGGTTAGGAGAGATGGTCGGTGGAGGCCACCCCCTAGAGGAGTTTTAAAAATTAATACTGATGGATCATCCAGGGGTAATCCTGGACATGTTGGCATTGGTGGTGTTGGGAGAGATTCTACTGGTGGTGTCAGTTTTTTCTTTTCCATTTATAAAGGTGTTCACTCCAACAATTTTATGGAAGCTCTTGCAATTCTTGAGGCCTTGCGGAGGGGGTTTTATCTTGGTTGGCATAGGATTATCCACGAGTCTAACTCTCAAATTGTGGTTAATATTTTAAACAGTAAAAGGGTGGAGGAATTTAATTGGAAGTTGGCCTCTGTAGCCGTTCAGATTCTTAGAATGAGTGAAGAGTTTGAATTCATATCCTTTGTGCACATTCCAATGGAATGGAATGTGGTTGTTGATTACCTAGCCAAAAGGGATTCTGAGCTGCTAGATCCTTGGAGTATAGATAATTAGAAGAGTCTCCCATCTGGGGACTCTCAACACTTGTGGGAGTTGATCCACAAGGATGTACAGACTTAATGTGGTTTATTCTTGTTGTCTTTTTCGAGTGCCATTCTAGTCTAGTGGTTTTAGCCTATTTGGCTATTTATTTGAGTCCTGGTTGGAAGCTCAGTTGTACTCTGTAATCCAAACTTTTTATCAATAAATTTTTACCCCTTTATTTAAAAAAAAAAACTAAGATTTAGTTTTCTTTAAATACAAATAATGATTTTATAAATAAAATATAAATTTTTTCTTTAAAAGGGTAGGGTTTTGAAAGGGATTTCCTTTTCCTTTTGCATCAACTCAATCACATTGAGATATTTGGTGCCGCCAATATTTGAACCTTGGTGTGAGCTACATCACCCATTTTATTAGGTGTAATGTTCCAACAATTAAAAATAAATAAAATTTATTTTATTTTTTTCTGGATAATAAGGGGTTGTACTCGGGTTCCCCACCCTTGAAAAATTACATCTTTCTTATTTAGAGCTTGATATTTTACAAATAGATACACTTATCATCTCAATTGAGATGTTATAGTTAGAAACCTACATCATTTAACATAAAATTTCTAAATTCTTAATTTTTATTTTCTATATCTTTTTAAATTTTTGTATGAATACAATTACTCTAGAATTTAGCATATTTTTTGATATTTTCCTATAGCAGCCTTCACAATGCCAAAAATTCACCTCTACTATCTATGGCTTACATCTTAGTAGAGTAATATTTCCAAAACATCACACTATCATAGTTCTCTTTACCAAATCCAAATTGGTAGTTTACTTCCTCGTTGAAGTCATGGTCCTTCATTGTTCTTCCCACCATTTGAACCCTAGTCGACAGGGTTATGCATAAGGGGTCGGAACCAAAATGTACTTGTAAAAAAATGGTGAATCTGTTTCGAAACCCTAGCGAATCCTGGGCAACTTCATGTAGGAAGACATGGTGAAATACCTTATTTTTTCACCAAAACATAGAAAAAATTGGTGAACAGGGTTCCAAGGGACAGCGCCCCTGATGTGCCTCCCCCATCATGAGACGGGGAGAATTTTTTTGGAAATTTAACTGTATTCGGATGCAACCCGGGTGCAAAACTGCATCCGGATGTAAACCGGGTGTAAAACTAGATCCGAATGCAACCCAGGTGCAAAAATGGATTCGAATGCAACCAGGGTGCAAACCTCGATCCAGATGCAACTCGGGTGCAAAATTGGATCGGGATGCAACCCGGGTGCAAAACTGGATCCGGATGCAACCCGGGTGCAAAACTGGATCCGAATGCAACCCGGGTGCAAACCTAGATTCAGATGCAACCTGGGTGCAAAACTAGATCCAGATGCAACCCGGGTGCAAACTTGGATCCGAATGCAACCCAGGTGCAAAACTGCATCCGGATGCAACCCAGGTGTAAAACTGCATTTGGATGCAACCCGGGTGCAAAATTGCATCCGGTAAAAATGCACATGATCTACTATATAAATGGTTCTGGTTGATTGCAACATAGGTCCGACTATAGTGTGGTTCCATCTGGTATTGCTGGTTGCAAAATAGGGTTTTGACCAATTACAGAATAGGGTTTCGGTTGGTTGCAGAATTGTGGTGTCGGGCAGATATACAACTGGTGTCGGATGGTTACAGAACTGGGTCGATATATTTTTTGGGTGTAGAACAAGGTTCAAAAATGAATCTGTATCCCTAGGGTGTTAATTATAAATAGAGGTATACTTGGCGAGTTTGGCAGGATAATTGAGAAATTTTAAAATTTTAGGGCAAAAAGGGTACTTTATTTAGGTGGGATTACTTGTGAATTTTTCAAAATATTCGTGATACTCTCATCAAAGGACGGCTAACCGAAACCTAAAATTTATTTTTTCCCAAAAATTTCGACTAAATGGCCGACATCCGGGTCCCTAAAATTTCATAAATTTGAATTTTTAAAAATGTTTTTTTTCGCCCCAATGGCGAAGTTTTGTTGCTATGCATAACCTTGCTAGTCGACAAACATTTGCAATTTTAATTTTTGCAACTTGAAAAATCATCACTACCCTCATTCCAAATGGTTTACTTCATAGGGTTGTATCTCTCTCAATATTGCTCAAATTTTTGCATATGACCACTCATTTTAAAGCTATTCAAATTATGCACAAGTTGGTCTAAGAATCACCTGAATCAGATAAATATTTACTAAGATATAGCTCCTAAAATATGAGATATTTTTTAGGAAAAAACCCTAATCCTTCATACTTTATAATTTTATTTTTCTCATTGTAAGCAGCCTTCCACACTCCTTCAGTGTTCCCAGTCTTCCACTCAACATCCCAGCCTTCCGTTGCAACTCCTTATATCGACCTATCCTTCCACACTCCTTCAGCCTTATCAACCTTCCACGTTCCTTCAACCATCCCAACCTTCCACCCAACATACCAGTATTTCATTGTAGCTTCTTCATCCAATCCAACCTTCCATGCTCCTTCAGCCAACCTAGCCTTCTACTCTCCTTTAGCCTTAACACTCCAAATATCAACTCATCATTCAACCTTCCATGCTCCTTCAGCCTCTAGCCTTCCATGCTCCTTCAACCTTCGTCCTTCCATGCTCCTTAAAACTTTAGATTTGTCGATCATTAAATCACCAGACCATTTTCTAGGCCCCTTAGGGAGCAACCCCCTAAAGGGAGAGCTCCTTCTAAATAAAATTTATTTTTATCTCTAGTAAACCATAACTTTAAATATAACTATTACAAATCATATTTTTTATTGGTTGAATTAAATTCCTCTTATTTATTTAAATAACTTGAATCAAAGCTATAATACTATGTTTCTAATAAACTAAAAATAAAAAACCCTTGCCAACAACAACAAAAAAAATATATATAAGAACTTTTAAAATATTAATATATTTTTTCACCCATGGTTTTACCCTTAATACCTAATATGAAATTAATAAACCTTTTAGAAGGTTACTACAAGAAAATCTCAAGAAGAAGGATATTGAATCTAAAATATTTATATTCATAAAGAAATTTGAAAAAGATCCATAAAATGAAAATCAAATCAAGAATTTAAAGTTTTTATGAAAAATGATGTAGGTATCTAGTTATAGCAAGTCAATTAAGGTTATAATTGAATCTGTCTATAAAATCTTAAGATCTAGAGGAGAGAGATGTTTTGTGGTAAAAAAATAAATAATTATAAACCAGGAGAGATATTTTCTAGGGTTTGCATGTATTACCATCACCATTGTATGTAGAAGCTTCAGTAAGGTGCAATGGCTATGGAATGTGATGCTTAGGGTTGCATTTCTTCATATCAAACATTGTTCAAAAAAAGTGCAGGTAATTTTTTTTTTTTTGTTTTTTAATTTTTGGAGTGTATTAGGAATTGAACACCTCTGTAGCTTTGACATAGTGGCGGTGATGTGGGATCCCTCCCCCAAACCATCCTTCCAAGATGCTAAAAAAATGGGTAGGTGGAGGGAAATCGGGTAATGCTACAACCAAGTTTCCCTGTAGACCTCTAAGAATGTCACACCTAGATCCCAAGAATAATGCCAATGGATGCATGAAAGAAATAGATTATCCCTCGATAGTTCATCTAGAAAATGAATACCTTTAAATGAGAATCGAGGATATGGAAATAAAAGGTATGATATGAAAATTCATGGGTTTTGAAACCCAACTATCAACCTTTAGGGATTAGGCATCTAAAAACTAGAAAATCAAGGGAGACACTCAAATCATGCTCTATTCCAATAGAAATTTTCTAGTGCTCTTTAAGTGTGAAGATGACAAAGAACGTGTCTTCCAAGGAGGGTCGTGGTTTCTTGGGAGAGTAGGCTTATTCATAAAACCTTGGCATATGAAGTCTCAAGCAAAGGAGGAAATACAATTTGTGGGCCCTGTATGGGTGAAGTTATTTGGGTTGCTAGCTAAATATTGGAAGCACATATGCTTTGTAGCCATTAAAAACACTTTAGGAATATTTATGGTTGTGGCTAACAATACTTACAACTTTGAACAAATGATATATGTTATAATATTTGTTTTTATGGGCCTCAATAAACCTCTTCCAAAAAAGATTACGTTACTAATAGAGGATGAATATTTGGAGAAAAAAGTGGAATATGAAAAAATCCTATTTAGATGCCAAATATACTATGAGTGGGGGCATATGGCAAGAGACTATCCATAAAAGTGCTTGAAGCAAATTCAAGTAAAAAAAATATGTACTTTCAAGAACCTAAAAAGAAAGCACAATCAAAGAAAAAATCAGATATGGAAAGCAATGCAATACCAAATAATAAATTTGCTCCTTTGACTATAAAAATCCAACTACGTGAGAAGATCATCAAATGGAGACAAAACCAATGGTGGGGCTATTTCTTGAAGCAATTGCCCAGTCCAAATCAGGGAGAAAAGCAATACTAAAAATAGATTATAATTAGATCAATAGGCAAATAAATGAGGAGGAGCAAAAAATAATATAATGATACTTGTAAAACACATAGGGTCACTCAACTTGAAGTAGGATAAGACACCTCAACCACCTTAATAAGGCCTTGGTGGTATACACAAAGGATCATGAAGGACCTGCCCAAGATTTTTTTGGTATACAATAGAAGAAACACAAGAAAATAAATATGGATACCAATCAAAAAGTGGGATGTAATATCAATCAACACCACTTAGAAAAATAAGGAGAAACTCTTATCCCTAAGGGTAAGGTGACTATTATAACCAAACTCTTAACTCACCCATCCTCATGAGACTCCTTTCATGGAATTTAATGGGAGTAAAAGGCAATTACCTCAAATGCAATGAAATTAGAAGGTTGATTTATAAAATTAAGCCAAACCTAGTCTTCCTCCAAGAGACTAAGGGAATAGTGGATATGGAAATAGTTGCTAAAAAATTATGATCCATTTGTCAGGTAGAATATCTTATCTCTCAAGGAGCATTAGGTGGGATATCTTTTCTATGGGATCCAAAGGAATTTATTGTGCATGTGACTGTGGGAAGCTAGGGTATTATAGGACTTCAAGGACAATGGAGGCAAAAGGACCAAAAACACCTATGTATTAACATATATGCAACCACTCCTATAGAGGATAAATGAAAGTAGTAGAACTATATTTGAAATATTAGGCTCTAGTTTTCCAATGAACAAATAGTCCTAGAAGAGGATTTTAAAAACATTCTCTCCTTATATGAAAATATGGGAGGGATGAGAAAATTGAACACTATGATTAATTTAATGCATGAGCACTTGTCTCCACTTGATTAATTTCAAGCTTGACAATATATTGATGACATGGATGAATAGATGAAAGTGACCATCATGCATCTTAGAGCACTTGGATAGGTTTTTAATCATGGATGACCTTCTCTCTCTAGGAGTAATTCCAACATATATTATCCTTAATAATGTAAGGTTAGACCACTAGTCTATTTTTCTAGACCTTTGATACTCTGCTAGGATTTAATCCCTTTAAATTTCAACTTATGTGGTTTATAGATAATTATTTTAGGCCATTAGTTCTTCAATGGTGGAGGGAAGGAAATCCAAGATACAATATTTAGATGCATTGCTTTGTCAAAATATTAAAGTTCATTAAAACTAGAATTAAGGAATGGAACAAGCATGAGTTCAGGTATGTGAGGGATAAAAAGGTAGGTTGGGATTTTAAATTGGAGCAAGTGAATGCTTAAATTCACCCCTTAGTAATTATGGAGGATCCCAACAAACAAGAAATCCAAGTCTCATTTGATTTAACAGAATGGAAAAGGAGGGAGGAGATCTTATGGAAACAAAAATCTAGGATCCAGTGGTTAAAGGAAGTGGATATAAACTCTACTTTATTCCATAAAAATATTATGGCCATATGAGTTTTAATTTTGTGCCTTCCTTGAAGACCAACATGGGTAAACCAATTTACGCTTGGGATGGGATGAAGAAAATTTCCTTTGACTACTTTGAAGATATTTTCTCTATAATCCTCCTAGATCCTAGGGCTCAAGAGGAAGTTCTACAAAATTTCCTTCCCCTTTTAAGTAAGAGGATAATGAGGTATTGACAACACCAATTTCTATGGAAGAAGTAAAGGAAGTGGATTTCAAGATGAAAAAGAAAAAACTCCTCGACAAGATGGCTCCCCCATAGAGTTATTTGAAGAATTTTGGGACATGCTTAAGGATTATCTACTTACAATGGTAAAAAAATCATGGGTGGCAAAGTTAGTTTTAAAATATATCAATAAAACTTACATTACACTCAGGCCCAACTCCTAAGAGGTGGATCAAATTTTTAGCTTCAGACCAACATCCCTATGTAATGTTCTCCTCAAAATTATTAGAATAGTGATAGCTCAAAGGTTGAAACCCTTCATCCCTATGATCATTTTACCAGAGCAAGGAGAAATTTTGGAAAGGAAAAAAAATGTAAATCAAATAGTCCTTTCTCAAAAGGCCCTTTACTCCATGCAAGCATAAATATCCCCAACCATGATTATTCATTTGGACCTCTCCAAGGATTATGATAGAATTGACTAGCATTTTATCCTATAGATCTTGAGGATGTTTGTCTTCTCCTAGGATTGAATGGATTGGATTAGAGACACTATTTCCTCAATATCTTATGCTATGTTGATAAACGATAGTTAACTTATTTGTTTACTACTTCTATGGGACTATACTAGGGAGATCCTCCTTTCCCCTATCTATTAATCATTTTGGTAGAGTATCTAGGTCATCTCATCTCTAAAGAAAGGAATAGTGGATCCATTTAAGGAATCAAATGTGCATAAACAACCTCTTGTATCTCTCATTTATAGTTTGTATATGAATCAACCTTGATGGGTCATGCTACTACATAAAAAGCATCCAAATTCAAAAGAATTATTAATCTATTTTTAAAATCCATAAGATAACTTATTAATGATGAAAAGCCTAAGATTATATTCTTTCATTGTATTTTTAGAGTGGAAACCATGATTCTAAGTATCTTAAATTTCAAGAAATTATCTCTTCCAATATTTTATTTAGGAGCCCCATTAAAGGTGGCCAAAAAAAAATAGGAATGAGGATGACTGATAGATAAGATACATAGTAGGCTGAAAAACTAGACCAATTAGTAGATTTCACTTGTATATAGGTTCACTTCGGTAAAATATGTTTTACAATCTATTTCCACCTATTTTTCCTTAGTCCTAAGTATTCCTAAGGATGTGCTGAGAAATTTGGACAGGATTAATTAGAATTTCTTATGGAGTATGGAAAAATTAGAGCATAAGTGGGATCTAATAAAATTAGATCAATTCTGTATTCCAAGAAAAGAGGGAGGATTGATCCTCTGGTAAATGATAAAAATAACTTAGATTTGGAAATAAAATTATAATGGTGATTAATATTTTCTCTAATGATTTATGGGCATAGAACCTAAGATCCAAGTATATAGAAAATCAAGCTCCAAAAGTCTTTACTAGATATCAACTTCCTCGATGAGGACCTCCAGTTCTTGAGGTACTAAGGATAAATAAGAAAATTATTAAATTACAACTATTTTGGATAGTGGGGAATGACCACTAAGAAAAATTTTGGATAGATGCTTAGGATGTTGGGCCTCCATTGTCTCAATAATTTCTAGAATGGAAAGACATCATGGAATAGCTCCATATTCAAGGATTGATAAATATATCATACTATTACAAAAACTATGGGGAAAGGAATTTTGAGAATAAAGTCTAGATTCTAGTAAGGGAGTGGACAACTCTGGCAATAGAGGCTATTACGGGGGCTCTCTATTAGGTTCTTAGAATTTGCTTGCTATCCTAATTGAAAGACAAAGATAGGCTGGGATGGGACCCACATTCTAATGATGTGTCTACTGTAGCTCTAGAATACTCATCCCTCACTCACCATAGGGAAAATCCACTTAGGGATGTCTTTAATCAATTGTGGAAACTTCCAAAATGGCCTAAAGTGAGACTCTTTATCTAGATTTTGCTTTGCAAGACGATTGCTAGACCAGTTGATGACAGATGGTTTTTTGATCCATTTAAATGTGAGCTCTTTTGTGTAGAGAATGAGACTTAGGACCATAATTTTTCTTCTATCTCTTGGTCATTCAATTATGGAAATGGTTGACAACCATTTTAGATCTAAAATTTCTTCAATTCACCTCCCTTGAGAAGGCATGGAGGCCTAGGTTGAATAGATTGATCAAGTTGATGAAATAGATGGCCTTTGCTAACATCTCTTTATTGCTATATAATATTTTGAAAGAAATGAATACAAGAATTTTTAAATAAACTCACCATAATGTCCAATATATTTGGGAAAAACTATAGCGAATATCAAGGAAACTACCCTGCATAATTTGAAGTCCCCCTTTATGGTATCTCAATAGTGGCAATATTTACTCTTTAGGCTTTAAACCCCTCTAGGTGAATGGAGATGTAGGTACCCATAGAGTCCTTGGACTACTATTTAGAGGTGTGGACCATGGAAAGCCCTTCCTAGAGGTATGGGAAAGATCAACATTGATAGCACATCAAGAGGTAATAAAAGAAGGAAAAATATGGGAGAAATATGAATACTCTTAGATGGTACTCATGCCTTTATTTTTATATAGAATCTTGGTTTCATTCCTAACAATATAGTGAAAGCATGTGCTATCCTTCATGGCCTTCAAGAAACTACTAAGGTTGGTTGGTCTATAGTATAGGTTGAATCAGACTCACAAGTAACCATTAATCAACTGAAGGCACCCACCAAGACCTCCTCTCAATATTGGAAGTTACAAAGGGTGATTGACAAGATACATGTGCTTCAGTCTAGATTTAGAATAGTAGAGTTTCTTCATGCTCCCTAAGAATGAAATAAAAATGTATATGCTATGGCAAATTGGGATTTCAACTATGGGGATTTGACTTATTATGGAGATCCTCCATGATGGTGGCCATAGAAAACCAGGAAATATCTCTATTGTAGAATCCATATTAATACTAACAACTATGATTCTTATATGTAGTGTCTTAAAAGAAAGTTATAGGTTATTGTTTTCTTGTATTAGCAGAATGTATTTACGATATAGTTGCTTCTCTTCTATAAAATTCTAGATGAAAGCCTTGTTTGCACGGTAGTGCCAAAGATGTACCCTTCTTACTTACTTATAAGTAATACAAAAGAATTTTTAATAAAAAATATCTACAAGATGGGTTATGATTTGTCAAGGGTGGGGGACCCAAATACAACCCTTTGTTCTCCCGAAAAAAAAAACTTTTAGTAAATATAAGATTTTATTTATTTCTTCTTAGTATTATACAAAAAACATGCATGATATATCATTGGATTATTTCTAAGTATTTACTTTGAAGGGTTTCAAAATATAGATTTTACAATTAAAATAAATATAATCAATCTAATTATTTGTTCACTAATTAAAAATAATTTTATTTATTTACATACTTTTAATGGGTTATATGGAATTAAAATGAGTCTTTACATTACATTATCACCACATATTCATATTACAACTTGAAAATTATATAGGTATAATTATTTATATTCTCTCATTTTTTTTATTTACATGGTGGAATCGGTAGTCACCACAATGATCCAAACACACCTATTCATCTCTATAGCTTCCATGATATTTCATGTTTTCACCGCTACATAGTACTTCATGTAGTCTACCCCTATAACCACCATGCCACATTCATTTAAAACCTTTTACATTGTTGAAAGCACTAGGAAAGGGACAAGCATTCAGTCCAATGAGGCCCAAGATTTGAGCCTTGGGTATTTGTTCCCCTTATGGAGTTTTGCCGCACTAGTTGGTTTACACCTTGGACCTTATGTATATTCTCTTTGAAATTAAAAGAATTTAACCAATTGAGTTAACAACATTTTTTATTAATTATCAATAATTAATAATAATATAAAAATTAATAAAAGTAAATATAGTTTTAAGTATATATTATAAGCATCAAATTATATTAGTTCAATTACTTTTAATAACCTAGATTAGGATCTTACCAAGTGATACATAGTTGTTATAACACCATTATGTAATCATGATGTAATATAGGTGGATTCATTTTAATCATATATATATAGAGGTAGATAGATAGATAATATTTTCCTTAATAAATTCAAATAAATTTTATTTAATCAAAATAGTATTTATTAATAATATAAAAATTTAAGGCCAAACGATTTGATGCATTGGTCAAAGCACTCCCTTGGGATTGGGAGGGTGGATACCATGGTTCATATTCCTTAGGCCTCGTAGAACTAGAGGGTGTGTTCCATCGGTGCCTCTGACTACATTAAAAAGTTTACCTGATACAACTAGAGGTGATAATTGTAGCAAGGATCAATTAGGAGGTTATAGTGAAATCCATATTTGAAATATCTAATGGGAAGATAGGATGCCGTAAATAGAAATCAATATGCCTTAGCTAGATGTATGGATGCCAAAATTGAAGATAAGTAGAAGAGTGAATATAAGTTCAATCCAAGTAGTATATGTTACACTAGCAGTGATTATCAAGGATGAGATGGTCAATCATGATATAATGGTTCTTAAAAGTAGATAATAATATGTGAGTTCCATGGTTATTGGTCAAGGTTTTTGGAGATCCAAAATTGGACCAAGTGGAAGTGGGAATTGAACTCAAATTAATCTATGAATTTTCTTATTAAATATTCTTTCCTCATCATTTTATTTAGTTTGAAATTTAGGGATTAAATAATAGGTGGTGGCCCATGGTTTAGGGGGTTAGATGCCCTTTATTTAATACCATGGAGATAATTTTATTATGTTGAGATAGAAACTATTAAGAAGATTTTTGTGTGGGTTAGGCTTTTTGGACTTTGAAATCAACTTATGAATAAGGATAATTTGAAGAATACTGGAAATACCCTAGGAGAATTCATAAAGGAGGGACTAAATGCTAAAGGGTAATACCAAATGTGCGAGGTCTCATGGTGATCGGATTTATCATACACCTGTCGCACCTTTTACTTTTGAAATTGTTAATGTCGACGTGGAAGAGGTTACCTCTAGCCCACAAGGTAACCTTACTCTTCAAAAATACTATTTTAAATGATTTATTTTAATGACTTAAAATTATGTTTTTTAATGTGTTTTAAATATTTTTTAGATAAAGGGAAAATGGTTGAATCATCAATGGCTCCAAAGTTTGAGTCTGGTATGTATGGTTTAAATAAATATTTTTTAAATGCTATTGTTATTTACACAAGATTAAATATATGTTTTTGTGTGAAATTTAATAGAGGGACCTGCTAGATTCAAAATGCTAAAAAAAAATATGGCTCCACCATCTAGCCAGCCATAGCAACAGTCACAACAACAGCCACAGCCACAACCACAACAACATCAACAACCATATCCACAACAAGTTCCACCGTCTATCCATTCAAAGCAATTTATTGTCCATCCATAACAGGTTCCACTTGTGAGGAACCAATCACGCATGTGTGGTAAAATGTTCCTCACCATGACCTCATCATGCAAGAAGTGCTACAGAGACACAAAATGTGTTATCATCTAATGTTTCTATTGTACCAATATTAACCTTAGAGAATTTTTCAAATGTTGAGAGTGCATATCAAATGCCCTTGGGAACTCTAGGATGTGATTTTCTTTATCATGGTATGCATCTTGAAAATTACCATTTAAATGCAAGTTATATTCTTGAGGATGAAGAGGGCATTGATGGAGAAGAGGATGTCAATGTAGGTGCCACCGAAGTTTCCCCCTCTGCCCCACAACAAGTCATTACCCGTAGTGTAACAAATGATGATATCCTAAACTTTTATGAAAATGTGTTATTAGCCGATAGATGTAAAGTTTTAGTTCATAATACTCTTCTTTCAGATATTGATAAATTGAAATAATGGAAATATCGGGCCAAGGTTTTGATTAAAGCAATCAATGATCGATATAATAATTTTTTAAAGAGAAAATAGTTGTTTGTAAAGGTTGAGAATGAGCCCCAAAAGCTTGATGCTTTGCTACATAAAGCTGAATCTAACACTATGGAGGCCGAGTCTACATACAGAGATGAAATTCTAGTCGTTGTTTTGAATCTTTTGAAAAATCTCAATGCAGAAGCCCAAGCATATTTCAATGAATGGGCACTAGATCATAATAAAGTAACAGTTGCAGAAACAACACGACTTACAGCTGATGTAAGTTTTACATCTAACTAATTTTTTTTGTTAAATATGTTTTTTTTATAAATATTAACCTTTTTTCATTTCTGTTTTGTAGTCTAATTTCCAACACCTAAAGCAACAAGTCGGTGCCATGAAAATTTTGATCAAGACTGCCAAAATTAGCATTAATAATGCTATTGAATTGAAGAAGAGGTTACAACAGACGGTTAGAGAAAATAATTTTCTGAAGAGGATTATCAGAGATGGGGGCCTAGATGTTGAGGCTAAAATGAAAGAAAATGAGAAGGATCTGAATGCACATTTCAAAGAATATCCAACGAAGGAAGAGGGTTCCTTGTTATCAGGATCAACACTACAACAAAAAGTTTGGTTAGGGCTTTGGCATTAGAAGAAAAGGATATTGAGGTAGATGTGGGTGGACCTTCAGGAAACATTGGAAAAAAATAGAAGTTTGTTGTGTTGCATTTGAATTGAAACAAAAAACTCTTTATATTTTTATAAATTATTAAGACTAGTATTTTTTTTTTAAATTGAAATCAATGATAGAGGCAATTTCTGAAAAAATTGTGTTATCATTTTGATTTTTTTTTAATTATTATTATATTTTAATTTGAAGTGGAAGAAATAATGTTTGATATGTTTTGTAAATTGCAAATGAATGGTATCCTTTTTAAAAATTGAAATCAATGAATGAGACTATTTCTGAAAAATGTGTTATCTATTGGAAATTTTGTTTTGAATGTTCTTATGTTATTATTATATGTTTTAATATTGTTGGAAGAAATAATATTTGATAGTTTTTGTAAATTGTGAAAGAATTGTATCTCCTTTAAAAATTGAATTCAATGAAAGAGACTATTTCGTTTTAATTATTACTATTTTTTGATTATTTATGATGATGTAGAAGTTTGTTGTTTTTAATTTGACGTGAAAGAAATAATGTTTGATATGTTTTGTAAATTGTGAATGATTGGTAAATTTTTTGAAAGAGAACATTTCCAAAAAAATGTGTTATCTCTAGAAAACTTTGTTTTGAATGTTGTTATGTTTTGATTGTTTTTGTTGATATATTAAGTAATTTTGAAGTATGTGGATGCAATAAGATGTTATTTTATGTTATATGAATTAATTTGAAATGACAAAAAATGCAATATAGACATTTACTTTCACAAGTTTCCTATAACGATTTATACTTTACAAATCTACAATAAAATAGAAACTTTAGACTAATCCTTCAATAACAAGGCTATTGTAAAATGATATATAAAATATCTAGTAACACATTTCATATAATCCAATAATCAAATCCTGTGTAATAAAAGAATATGTGTAACACATGTGTAATAAAATAATACATAATCAAATCAGAGGGCTATGCTATACAGAGTATCCAATGGCATCCATTCATTCTAATATGTGAAATCAAATCAAATGATAATATGTGAAATCAAATCAAATAATAATATGTGAACTCAAACATTCTGATATGTGAAATCAAATCAAATGATAATATGTGAAATCAAATCAAATAATAATATGTGAACTCAAATCAAATCAAATGAAAGCATCATTTCATTCTGATATGTGAAATCAAATCAAATGATAATATGTGAAATCAAATCAAATGATAATATGTGAAATAAAATCAAATAATAATATGTGAACTCAAATCAAATCAAATGAAAGCATATTTTCATTATGATATGTGAAATAAAATCAAATGATAATATGTGAAATCAAATCAAATGATAATATGTGAAATCAAATCAAATTATAATATGTGAACTCAAATAAAATCAAATGAATGCATCCTTGCATCATAGTGTTGGAAGCTGGAACAAACTCTTTTCATATTTTACAAAATGTTCTGCACTCATTCCTAAAATTTTTATCATGACAATCTCACCAATGTTACTATCATCCTCATCATCATCAATATTCGCTACACCTCTTCTCTCTGCCAAAGAATTCCAATGTGTCATTGCTATTTCATAAAGAAACTCCTCCACCTCATAGGTTGACACATATAATATCAAAAAATTCTTTAAATTTTTTTCCAACCTATTTCAAACTTTAGATTTTACATATGATAGTGCATTGAACACCCTTTCATCTTCCACGGATCCCAAAATCATCATTTGATATAATTCATATAAATGAAAATATTCACTCATAGTATGTTGTAAGATAGTACTTGGTTGTAATAATTTCCACAAACATGAAATAGAACCTGCTTCATGACGGTTAGAGAGCTGTGAAACTTAAGTAGACATTATTGTTCCAAAATAGTTTGATTATTTCCTCAAAAGATTTGGTAGGAACCTAGGGTTCCTAACACATAAAATGATAAATAAATAATAAATAGACCTAAAACTAAAATAATCACCTTTTGTATTGTCAGGAAGCCCCTTCAATAAATTGTATTATATTTCATATTCATGGATATATTAAATGATAGAATCACATTGTGTTTTATACCCCTTTACAGTTATGAGTGAAGAGTCACCATGCTTCCTAACCCTAACCCTAATCTTATAATAATATAATATTTAATATAATTAATTATTATATTATTTATTATAATATTTTATTAATATAACCATAAGATAACATGTATTATTATTATTATTATTATTATTAATTAATGTTAGGATAGTGTCCTAACATGCCATCCCTCTTTGAAGAGATTTCTCCTCTTTGAAGAGCTTTGTCCTCAAAGCTAGAAAAATTTGGAAATATGCTTCAACGTCTACATAGTTTCGTGAAGATATTCATTAGCATCAGTTATTTCCTCTTGATTTGAATCTAACTTCACATTAGGAACACTTTTCACATAGAACACATGGTTGTTTTGGCTTTCATAGGGTCTATATTTTAGGTTAAGAACCTTCAATGTGCAAAGGGTATTATAAATACCTCCACCTCTGGAATACATTAATTGCAGGTAGAGACTTCGATTAACCTCAGGGTGACGGGACCCACATCAAAGAGTTTACGTGATGTCATGTTGAATATAACAACCTCATATAAATCGGCCCTTTATTTTTTTATTTCAAGGTCTTCAAACATAAGCAGGCCCCTTATCCGTATTAAGAAAGTTGTGGCATGATTTTATGAGACACGGCCCCAAAAAGTTGTATAAGCCCTTAAATCAGTTACGATTCTCTTAGCTATGTACATTGTACCTCCAATGTTTGAGGATTCGGAGGTCTCACCTCTAGATTGGAATGCTTGAGCCTTGTAGATGTATATGTTCAGAAATAATGGTACCAGAGATGTATATACTCCATTTGCCATCCATCCCAGTATGCAGTGCCAAACAAAGAGAAATTTGTTTCATGCCTTGTCAAAACAAACTACATGGAAACCCAATGTTGATTGTAGTCTCCTTTTTATCACCAATTAGCACCCAAATATTGAAACCTGCTTGTGCAAGCTTATCGATGCACTCTGTAAGATGGGTCCGGTAGATTCATTTGTTCATGGACCTTCTAACTAACAACATAGGAAATAGAAAAAAATAGGTAGGCTTGTCATTTTCACTCATTTCCATGCCTTGTTGACTAAAAAATTATGAGGCAGATTCATTTTTAAATCCTAGAGAGAACTGCCATTGCTGGATTTTTATTTTTTTCCAAAAACTTTTATTTGTCATCAGATTCAACAAGAGTTTCAATAGTTAGAAATTCAAATCTCAGCATCAATGGTTAGATTTAGAGAAATTTTCAATAGGAAGAGGCAGCGATCAGTAAATAACTAATCAACAACAAGATTTAAAATGTGAAATTTCCTACTCACAATAGTTAGCTCACAATAGACAATGGTGAAGGCGATGCACAATAGCACAACTAAGAGATACAAAATTATGTGCTTATTTTTCAGCTTCTTTGTTGTTGCAGCTCTGCACTAGACAACCCTATATATAGATACTAGATGTCAGTCTCCTCTCTGCAATGGTTACCAATTTTATTTTTTATTTTTACTATCACCTAATTCAGGGGAGTCAAGAGGACGAGGATGATAATTTTTCAATGTGAGTCTACCTTTGTCATATCTACTCATAAAAACATTCAACAATTCAAATAACGTCTATAAAACTAAGAATAATGTTGACCATTAACGACTATAAATAATATGTATATATCTTCAAGCTTGATCCATTTGATTTATTGATTTATTGTATGTAGATTTATGAAGTGACAATTCATCCGTTGTGCCTATTGACTGGGATAGGTGTTTCAGGTGGGATGCATTTTCATCCTAATAATATACTCCTTAACTTGGTATTGTTCTTTTTAATTGCATCTAGCAACATCGCTTATTCCAGGCTGATGGAAGGCTGTAGTACCTTCATGCATCCTTCAACATGAGATTTGCAATAGTACAAATATAATTTTCCATTTCATGTGGATTTTTAAAGTCAGGCATACATCGCTGGACACGACCTGCAAGGGAGATCTCACTGAAGTCTTTGCGTGCAATTCATTTCATGGTAGAAGAGATGTTGTTTAGAGGAAATTGGTGAACATGATTAAGAATATTATTTAAAGGTCAAGCCTACAATGTTATTACTTCGTATGTTTATATGCTATGTAGGCGTGGCAAATGATTTTGGGCCTACAAATAGGAGCGTTACTTGCGATATTCTTAGTGTGTCATTTCTACAAAATACCACATCTCGGCACTAGATTTTCATCTATAGTTTTATGGGTGCTACCGTTTGCTTCCTTCTACTCTATAGTTTAGTGATCGGTTAATTCTTGTGGGCGAGGATGCACGGTAAGGTCAAGCACTTTTATTTTATGCGAAGAAACAAAAGTATTTTGGAGGGATCGGTCAAGCCCAACACTGGTGCAGTCATTATTTTCATCGCATCAATTAGTAATTATGTGGATTGCAACAACCATACCACTGCTGGTGACCACCAGGGTGTTTTAACATCCACCATGTGATGTTCAAACCATATTCAACTCAATACAACATGAACAACAAATATCATGCTCTATAGTTTTAAATATCTTTATGCAAAATGCATCCCATACATTCATTGTTTAAATCTAATGGCTTTTGTTAGATTCAGGGTTTTCACTCAATGTTATCATCTTAATTCAGTGTTGGACGTATCTAGGATTGAACATATCATGGATAGGAAGATCTTCATATGAGGCTTACAATCAGCATAAAACCCATGAGAACTTGGAACATACGACAAATATTTTGAAAAATAGACCATCAGATGTGAACCAGTCCAAGAAGTTGGATAAGTGTAGTTATGACAACATAGTAGGAAGAACAGTATCAGGTGCTCTAGTGAATTTAAGTTACCACCAAGTCCTTCCTGGGTAGCATTAGCACGCTTGTGTCACTAAGCTTGCCACCTTATCTAGATTAATCTTATTTAAAATTTGGTTAAATTAATTAATATCATTTATAAGGTAGGGTTCGCCTTAGTATTCATGCTTGAATATGATTGGATGGATCAAATCCATGTGCATGGCACTCTTGTATATACCAGGCTTGAGTTTTTTTTCATTGAATGGTGCGCTACTGAACCAGTTAGATAGTATGGAGAAATTCATTGTTGGAGGAGAGGAGGTGGCCAAGGTGGTGGCCTCAAAGGAGATAGAAAATAATATCTCAATTTAAATGAGGCAATACCCTTTGTATTTCTCATATGGGGTAATCTAAAATTCTTGTTTTCATGTAACCCTTTGCAGTGTTGTCTAGTTTCGAAAGAGAAATTATTTGAGTGATTTTTTGAATATGAATTGGATTTATTTGCAAATTTTGAAAACATTTTTGGAGCAGCACAAGAATTCCAAGAAAAATGTATATTGTTGTTGGAAAAAACCTCTACATTTTTGGTAATATTTTTTGTGGGAAAGCTATCGTTCTCTTCTTCATGTATTTCTTTTAAAAATATATTTTTAATGTTTGAAATATTTTTCTCTGTATTGGGGAGTGTAATGGGTACCACCCGGGATTCCCTAGTTGTGGGCTTCTCCTCCACATGGGATTCTATGGCTATGGGATCCTCCTCTACTTGAGATTCAATGGCTAGGGTCTCCTCTTGCATTTCCATTAAATATTGTATAATATGATCAGAACGTTCCATTTGTTTTTTTTGTTTTTGTTCAATCATTCTTCTAATTTCTGCAATGTCATTTTTCATTTCCTTGACCAATATGGTTGGATCCATAAGGCTCTGATACCATATGGTAGGAACCTAGGGTTCCTAACACAAAATGATAAATAAATAATAAATAGACCTAAAACTAAAATAATCACCTTTTGTATTGTTGGGAAGTCCCTTCAATAAATTGTATTATATTTCATATTCATGGATATATTAAATGATATAATCACATTGTGTTTTATACCCCTTTACGGTTATGAGTGAAGAGTCACCATGCTTCCTAACCCTAACCCTAATCTTATAATAATATAATAATTAATATAATTAATTATTATATTATTTATTATAATATTTTATTAATATAACCATAAGATAACATGTATTATTATTATTATTATTATTATTAATTAATGTTAGGATAGTGTCCTAACAAGATCTCTGTTGAGAATGCCATTGATTTCAATACCATTGACTACAAAAATTTTATTGAAATGGCCAACAAGACTGCCCATGTATTTGAGAAACAAAGAATTTATATTTTGGTATTCATTACAAGGATTTCAAAACATCGGATTAACCACACCCATAGCCTATAGCAATTCATCTATTTGAAAATGATCTCTTATTTCTTTTGTCAATGATTCTGCTATTTATTTTAGTTTAAGTTTTGTATCATCTACAACTACATGAAATATGTTGTAGGTTATGGGAATTTTCTCAACTTCATTTGTAGCTATATCCATTCACACACCATACCAATATAAAGGTATTTCCTTTTCATAGACATTAATACATAGATGATCGTTTGTATTGAACTTTAGAAAACTCTGAGGACCATTCGCGTTTGTTAATGCTCTCCAAATCTCAAACATGGGATCAATAAAATTTTGACCAGATGCGTACATCATATCAATATGCATGCAAATTTGTATTCTCATCCTGATGAAATCCACAATATAAATTGATCTTTCTTGTGCAATTTTGATCAAAGTATTCATTTTTTCCAACATTGGAAGAATTCCACACAATGTGAGAAGAGTTTCAAAGTCACTCATTTGAAAAAGTAAATATTTTGCCTTATCAACTACCCTACGATTTGCATACATAAACCCTATCAAGGATTGATATTCTTTGAAAACTCTTAATGTCAGTTGATACATCAAAATCCACCTAGTATCCACATCTCTCAACAGTTTTTTTACCTTCGATAACTGCTAGTGCAAACTGTTGAAACTCTAAAAGTATTTTTGGGCTACGTGAAAAATATTCATGAATTTCATGGATAAGCTATTCCACTCTTGCAACATTTGTAAATGTATTCACAATTTTATATGCAAGATTCATTCTATGATCCATGTAATGAATAGAGATCAAATATGGGGCAACTGATGTTTGTAGTCTAATACAAAGACCATTCCTATGTTCTTGCATTGTAGCAACACCATCCGCTCCTACACATATTAACTTAGTGGTAGTTTCAATTTCATTCATTCCTGCTTCTTCTTTTAAACTAGTAACAACAACATTGCAAATGTTTTCTTCATTACAATTTTCCACCATTTTGTGTATTCCAAGTAAATGAGGTTGCCTTAAATGATTTTCCAATGTGTAAACATGCATGCACATCCAATATGTATTTTCAACAACAATCACCTCATCAATTTAAAGTGAAATGAATTTTACCTTTTTTACTTTCTCTTTGAGGTCATCCTGCTCAACCAATGAGAGACATTTTGCCATTTCCTAACCACTTCGATCTGACCAATGGGTGCTGGGTAAGTTTTGCACATCAGCTAGTTGAAATAGAGATTTATAATTCATGAAATTAGACATAGGTCTACCCATCTTAATAATAGAGAACACAACAACAAACTGTAAACTTTTTGAAGCTAAAGTTAACTTATTCATTTTTCAAAATTGGGCTTGAATCATTGCACCTTTCTCAACCAATGTTTGCTTTTAGTTCATTTCTTTATCATATTCTTGCACATTTTTTATATATGCACACTTTGATGCATCCTTCCACCTATAAGTTTTGGGTGTTGATGGATCACCTTCTTCTGTTTTGATATAAACCTTTCCACAATGTTTTTTTACTGTATCTTTCTTAAGTTGTAATCTATGCTCCTTTTCATTTTTCCAACTACAAATTATGCATCTCAATTCTATTATAGCATCACTACTATTCTCTGGCATCACTGGCTCATTAAATGGAAATTTTGATATCCAATCAGGCTGAAATGATCTATTAATAGTCCACTTAGATAACCTTGCACATTTATTTATTTTGATGAAGATTCTCCAGAAGTAGGGACTGCATAAGAACTATTAGTTTCTTTTCCACTTAGCGTGTTAGATTCATGAATCTCTTCATGTTTTTTTTCAATTTTATTGAGAATATTTTCATCTGTGGACTATTCATTAACGTGGATATGTGGAAGTGGAGGCATACCAGGGTTGATAGTGTTTTTTGTAGAGAATACTAGTGTCAATAGTAGGTTCGTTATCACTATGGCATTTAAAAGCATACCTTCTACAGATAAAAATGAACAAAGCCATCAACCAAAAAGCACACTTCTTTATGAATGAAGATATTATATTTAAAATTAACAAAGTAAAAAAATTAATCGGTGAGTAAAGGTGTTCATACCTTCAATTTTTGTAGATGTTTATGGCTGACCAAGTTTAGAAATATTATGAAAGTATTTGAGGATACTCCTTTTATTGGAAGACTGGCCTCCCTTCTTTCCACTTCCTGTAGTTGAAATTTTACCTGTATGAATAGAAGAATAACATGAAAAAAGAACATCATTATTGAAAATGAAAATAACTGGTATAAAAAAGACTAGTACTAGAGATAGTAGAAAATTTGTCCCAAGAATATTGTTCGCAAGAAAAATGAACCTTCTTATTGAGTGTCCATGAATAAAATGTTAAATGAAATTTAATGGTAAAATAAACATATCGATATATTGAGTGGCCTTATGCCACTCACCTTTTGCTAGTCTTATTATGCCACTCACCTTCTGCCAGTTGTCTTATGCCAGTCACCTTCTACTAGTCACCTTCTGCCAGTCACCTTCTACTAGTCACCTTATGCCAGTCGCCTTATGCCACTTGCCTTCAGCCAATCGCATTCAACTAGTTATCTTCTGCCACTCACCTTATGACACTCTCCTTATGTCAATCACCTTCTGCAACTCACATTATGACACTCACCTTATGTCAGTCATCTTCTGCCAGTTGCCTTATGCTACTTGTCTTATGTCGATCGCCTTCTCCTAGTCACCTAATGTCAGTTGCCTTCTACTAGTAACCTTATGTCGATCACCTTTTGCTAGTTGCTTTCTGCTAGTCACCTTATTCCAGTTGCCTTATACCAGTCGCCTCATGCCAATCGCCTTATGCTGGTCACCTTCTGCTAGTCACCTTCTGCTAGTTGCCTTCTTCCAGTCACCTTCTACCAGTCTCCTTCAGTAGTTGCCTTATGCCAGTCACCTTATGTCAGTTGTCTTATGCCACTCGCCTTATGCCACTCACCTTATGTCGATCGCCTTCTACCAATCACATTCTGCTTTGTATCGCTAGCTATCCAAAAAAATATTGTAATTGTATGGGAGTCGCTGTCAGGTTAGTTATATCTATAGGGGTACAAGGGGTTATTTGGACGAGATATTTCTTATTTTTTATAAATTTAGGGCAAAAATTAGGCAAGAAACCTTATGACAATAGGGCGAATTTACCTTTAAAAAAATTAGATCCTAAAATTTTCGAGTGAACAAGCCAACATCTATGGCCCCAAAATTCGCAAAATTAACATTTTGAAAATTCCAATATTCGTGCTAAATTGCAAAATTTGCCACTGTGCAAAACCCTATTCCTTGAACTTTAAATCCTTTAGAGCAAGTTAAACCTATAGGTGATAAGTCTTACAATGAGGTGTGTGGGAAAATTGAAGACATTGATAAAAATGAAAGTGTTGGTGGGAATGAAAAAAAAAGAAAAACCCAAGAAGAAAAAATAAAGAGAAAAATAAATTTAGAGGGATATTTATGGTGGGAAAACAAAAGCTAATAGCATAAGTATTAACAAGAAGTGAGGCTAAAACCAAAAAAAAACAAAGTGATGATAAAAAATGATATCTTGGAATATTATGGGCCTAAGTAAGAAACTTAAACAAATTTACTAAGACATTTTAAGGTTTTTATAGATAATATATTTATAGTTATAGAATCTAGGTGGAAAATATTTTAGCCATTGGCAATGTTGAATTCTTGACAAAATTTAAAGTGTACAAGGCAACTACATGAGTGAGATTTTGTCTCTTCATAAAAATGATATCAAGGAATTGATTTATAAAACTTAGTAGTTTAAGGAAGATGACAACTATTTATGATAGAAAGGTAAGTTGGATATGACTTAATTAACTTGATAATAATGTAATCAGAGTAACGTAATGCTTTATTTTTTATGGGAGTGGTTCCAATAGAAACCACACATGGCTTATATCTATCTATCTATCTATCTATCTATCTATATATATATATAAACTATGATGAGTTTATTAATTATATACTTATTTTAATTAATTTTTATATTATTAATAACAATTATTTTTAGCTATCAAATGACATTACCTAAACTAGTTAGACTCAACATAGAAGGATATCTAGGTTCGAATATTTCCAAGTGATACATGGATAATACACAATATTTCTTGTAATACCACTACATGATGTTAATGTAATATAGATGGGTCCCATTTCAATCCCATATAACCAATTGAAAAATATTTTAATTAGTATAATTTAAATATATAAGTAGATGAATACAGATGGTGGGAGCTAGAGCAGGAACGGAAGCGGGAGTGGGAATAGGAGCGGGAGCAAGTTTAGATGCAGGTGCATGATCCAGGGTGAGCATAGGATCAGGATCGGGGTTAGGCACATTGGGGCCCGAGCCTGGGCCCGCAAGGTCCTCGACGGGACCAGATGAGGGCTCAGAGGCTGAGCATACTGGCAACTAGGGCAAGGATGACATCTTGAGCCCAAGGCCTCCTCCTAACCTCAATTCTAGTGCAGGCCTAGGAAAAAATCCTTTAGATCCTGGGTAGGGTTCTACCCCGAGTGGGCCCAAACCCTCCTATCAGCAGATCCTGGCTGGCACTAGGGCCCAGCCTCGGGCCTTGGGCATAGGGCTTTCCCTCGAGGGCACCCACATTTCCATTCAAGAGGAGGTCTAATCATCCTTTGTCTCTGGATCCTCTGCCTCCCTGGTTGGGAAGTTCCTAAGAGGGCGATTGGACATGGAAACCATCCACAGATGGGCGACTTCCAAATGGAAAGTTTTTGGACATATTCAGTTGGTGGCCCTTACCAAGGGATTATTCATCATCAAACTAAACAACAACGATGACACTAAAAAGATTCTATCTGGTGGGCCCTGGTTCCTGGGTCGTAAAAGCCTCTTCCTTAGGCGATATGGAGCTGAATTCCATCCCAGCACCCAAAGTATCAACTTCACCCCAGTCTGGGTTCGGCTCTTTGAGCTCCCCTTCCACTTGTGGCACAAAGACATTCTAAGGCTCATTTCCCAGTTGGTCGGTGATTTGGTGGCCTTTGATCCCACTACCAATGCAGGCTCTCGAATGGTCCATGCCAGATTCTGTGTCAATGTAAATCTAGAATTCGAACTCTCCTCTTCTATGTCCATCTCCTCTAGGTCATTCTTCTGGCACCAAACCCTGATTTATGAAAACAAACCTACTTTTTGCCCTCTCTATTGCACTCAGGGACATCTCCCCTACTAATGCCCTATATCCAAGAATGTTGATGCCTCTCTCCCTACCAAACCCCCTTCCCAACCAGGTTGGACCCCCTCCCACGGGCCCCCCCATGATGGCCACATATCCCAGGCTTGGAACACCAAGGAGGCTCCCCCTTCTATCCCAAAGGAATCCCAAGAGGGCCCTTGCCTGATGGATGGCCTTCCCTAGGTTCCCCCTTCTCCCGTACCCCTCCCTGGTTCCTCTTTTGGGGCCTCTATCGTAGTATCCCCTCTTGCCCGTTGTGAACCCCTCCTTACAGGCCCTTTCTTATGCCCCTTATCAGCCTTGCAAGTTTCCCAGGCTCTCTCCCCCATTGACTCCCACCTTCCCATCTTCCTATGCTAGGGTTTCCTCCCCCCCTCCTTGCTATCCCCCTCTCGACCCCCTCCTGCCCCTCCCCGGTGGTCCCTACCGACCTCCCCCCTTAGAGTGTAGCTTCGAGAGGTCCGATGAAGAGGTTGATGGCAACTCTCCATATGGTCCCGATGAAATCAACCCCAAGATGACCTGAAGTAGGACATTCACCACATACTTTGGTAGAAAAATTAAGAGAGGTCGCCCCACCCTGGGTGATCAGCGATCGAGGATCACTGAAGATGACATAGCCAATGCCTCCCAGGAAACCCTCTCTGATGTCATCGCAAGCTTCTCCAAAGTAGACGCCCTATGATCTAAACCCCCTGCTTAGCTCGAGAAGGGGGGCAAGTGACCCCCCAAGGGTTTCAAATGAAGCTCATCACCTAGAATTTTAGGGGGCTCAATGGTGCCCCCAAAAAAAGGATCCTTAGCCAACTCTACAAGGATCATCACCCATCCTTCCTCCTCCTCCAGGAGACAAAAATAGATGAAGCGACTGCTCAGAGGGTCTCCCAAGCTACTTGGCACAATTGTGAGTCTCTGTCTACCCTTACGACTGGCACAACCAGAGGCCTGTTGTGCATGTGGGACCCCCAGTATTTCAAGGGGAGACTCATATCATCTTCCCCTAGAATAATCAACTTTATAGTCCATTGTGTGAAGTCAAGGCATTCGTGGATCTTGTCTAACGTCTACGCTTCCAACATCTCAATTGAGAAAGCTACCTTATGGAAGGAAATTAGCTCGATGAGGGAAGCCTTTGCCCCCTTCCTTGGATCTTGGCAAGGGACTTCAACAGCCCCATTTTCCCTTTTGACAAAATTTTGGGCTCAGTGGCTTCGTCCAAAAGCATGGAAGACTTTGGAGCCCTCACTGACCTCAATGAACTCATGGACATCAGCCTAAAAGGAGCCAGGTTCACATGGTCAAATAGAAGAGTGGGAGAAAGCCATATCCAAGTTAGGCTAGATAGAGTATTCCTTTCTAAGGAATCCATTCCCCTATTTGCTGATGCAACCTTGTTGGCTCTCCCTAAAATTGGGTCTAACCATAGCCCCCTCCTCCTCGAAACTGACCATCACTCCTCCCTCAAGCGGCCCTTTCGGTTCGAGTCCATGTGGCTGCACCACCCCAACTTTAGGGCCCAAGTTGGTTGCTGGTGGGCTCCCCCAGTCCCTGGGCACCCTTTTGAGCAAGTCTACCACAAATTGAGACGTCTCAAAGAACAGATCAAGGTATGGAATAGAGAGGTGTTTGGTAACATCTTCAAAAATAAAGCAGCAATCAAGAAAAAACTCGAAGACCTTGAACTTAGGTTCCAAGAAGGCTCCCAAGACCTGGGGATCGGAGAAGAGGAACGTTTAGCCCTCAGTGAGTACCACAACATCCTGGCCAGGGAAGAAAAATTTTGGAGGCAGAAGTTGAGAGCCCTATGGCTCCAAGATGATGATGCTAATACTAAGTTCTTTCACACATTGACCCTAAAAAATAGGGGCTCTAACAGAATTGTCGATTTGTTGAGTAGCGATGGCAAAATTATCAAGGACAAAGAATACATTCAGACTGAAGCCATAAACTTCTTCTAGGAGCTCCTTTGTGACAATCCCAACATGTCTCCAGAAGCTACGGACACCCTACTGGAGCATATTCCAACTTTAGTCTCAACCATGGCAAACGAGATGCTCTTGAAGCCCTTGTCTGACTTTGAAATCCATGCTGCTATGTTTTCCATGAATGTCGAGGCGGCCCTGGGCCCATACGGGTTTCCCCCTCATTTATTCCAATCCTTTTGGGACATTGTTGGCCAAGAAGTGTGCGCAGCCATCTGGGACCTCCAGTCTGCCAACTCCATCCCCAGAGGTATAAACTCCACCTTTATTTCCCTGATCCCCAAGTCTCAGGCAGCCAAATCCCTCTCTAATTTTTGCCCCATCATCTTATGCAATGTCTTATACAAAATCCTAACCAAATCCATGGCCTCATGCCTTAAGGATATCCTTCCCCTAATCATTACACCTTGCCAGGGGAGCTTGATCAAAGGTAGACTTATCATAGATGGAGTTATCATCATGCACGAGGTCATCCACTTGGTCTGTCTATCCAAAAAGGTCTCATTTATACTCATTCTAGATATGAACAAGACCTTCAATAGAGTTGACTAGGATTTCCTTTCCAAGGTCCTTCTCAAGTTTGGGTTCCACCCCTCCTGGGTCAGCCTCATCAGAAACTGTGTGTCCTCACCTTGGTTCTCTATCCTCATCAATGAATCCCCCATCAGTTTCTTCCCCAATTTTAGAGGCCTTCGCCAAGGTGACCCCATGTCCCCGATCCTCTTCATCATCCTGGCCGAGGCCCTTGGATGCACCATCTCGAGTGTTGTCTCCCGTGGACTTATCTCGGGCATCAAGCCTACGCCGGGCCTACCCCCTATGTCCCATTAGTAGTTCATGGATGACACCATCCTTGCTACTTCAGCTTTGATACCTTAAGCTAAGACCATAAAGCTCATCTTGACCCTGTATGAGGAGGCGGTCGAACAAAAAATTAACCTCCGAAAAAGTAAAATTTTCTTTATCCATACCCCCTTGGCTAGGCAAATTAGAATCGAGTAGATTCTTGGCTGTACCCCTAATTCCCTCCCCTCCTCTTACCTCGAGCTCCCCTTGTTTACAAGAGCATCCTCCAAGACCCTTTGGAGTGGGATGATTGATCGGATCCAGAGGAAGCTAGCCCCCTAGAAAGGCCACCTCCTATCGCAGGCTGGCAGAGCCACCCTACTATCGGTGGTTCTTCAAAGCATTTCGGTCTACTTCATGTTGGTCTTTAGAATCCCAACCTCCATTGTAGCTCACATCGAGAAAATCTAAAAATGCTTTCTATGGTCGGGCAGCAAAGATAAGAAGAGGATTCCCCTAGTTTCCTGGCCCCTGGTCTGCTGTCCCAAAGGCGAGGGAGGGATCAGGTTCAGGTGGGTGACCGTCATGAACAAGGCCCTCTTATCCAAGCATGCCTGGAAGATGTTCACCAATGCCCCTGATGAATGGGTCAGTATCGTGCATAGAAAATATTACCACCATCACCTCTTCCTCAGTGAATCCCAACCTAGAGATGGATCAGCCTTCTGGAAATTCCTAATCTCCACTAAAGACATCATTCAAAAGGGGACCAGATGGATCCTCAGGGATGAAACCAAGATCAACTTTTGGGAAGATAGGTGGATCCAAGATGAGGCCCTGACTGCTGACAGTGATCTCCTCATCCTCAAATCGGGCCTGGTGGACAGAGGGCCCAAAGTGTCGACCTATCTCACCCAGAACCAAGGATGGGTAACATGGAAGACCATCCTGAACCCCAGGAACCCGCTCCAAGCATCCAGGCTCCTGCATCTCCTTAAGGTGACAATTATCATGTCTTTCAGAGGGAATGACAAATGCATCTGGCATGACACTCCCAGTGGTGTCTTCTCTGTCAAATCTACCTACAAATTCCAAAGAGTCCCTGATGAGGCCCCATTCCTAGCCCACCAGGTGTGGGCTAAGAAGCTGATCCCCAAAATCAGTCACTTCATTTGGATGACCATCCAAAATAAGATCCTGATCAATAACCTGATCAAGAGGTGCTTTCAGATCCCAAATAGATGCTTCCTTTGTTGTGCTACCTGGGAGTCCACTAATCACCTCTTTCTTAGATGCCCCTTCTCTTCTAAAGTCTTGGGCCTCATCCTTTCCTAATTTTATATCAATTGGGTGACCCCCAATTCCATCTCTGACCTCCTGTCCCAATGGCCCAATCCCTTCGCCCACCCCTTCATCTGCTTCCTATGGGGCTTCTTACTTCCTCACTTGCTCTTGAAACTCTGGCTTGAGTGCAATAGCAGAGCCTTCTCCTCCCCGACCCACTCCCTCTAGTGGATGGTGGCCAAGGTAGTTGCCTTCGCCCTTGAGAACTTCTACTCCCTTCATTTGATCGAGGCACCTCATAGGCTGGGTGATTCCACCCTCCTCTCCTCCCTTGGAGTCCAGCTCCCCCTCGGTACCCCCCCCGCCCCCTCCCATCATTCTACGATAAGGTGGACTGCCCTCCCTCCTAGATGGGTCAAAATTAACTTTTATGGAGATTCTAAATGAAACCCTGACCCCTTTGGAGTGGGTGGGGTAATCTGAGATAGTCATAAGGCCTTGATCTTGGCATACACTGAACCACTTGGCATCCAGACCAACAACTTCATCGAAGCAACATCTCTCCTCCATGGGTTGATAGCCCTCAAGGAGACCTCCCCAAAATTCATCATCGAGGGTGATTCCCAAGTCATCATCAAGGCTGCTCGTAGCCCAGGAAGTAGCTCTTGGTGCATCCACAACACCATTTGAGAAGTTCTCACCATCCTCCAAGGATACACTCACCATGTCTTTCGCCATGTGTATAGAGAAGGTAACAGGGCAGCCAATTTCATGGCCAATAAAGCCACCATAGTGGAAGATATCACTACCTGGACCACGAATTTCATTGATGCTCTGGTCCAAATAGCATCTCAAGAAAATTCAAGCACCAAAACAGCGTAGACCCACTTGAAAATGCAAAACCCCATCTTAGGCATAAGTGGGGCCCCGACTCCTGGTGCAAGTCCGATCTATAAGGGCCCAGCCCCTAGCAGCAGTAGGGCTATTGAAAGCTCCAATAATGCCAAGGTGTAGGCCCTGAAAGCCACTGAAGTCAGCTTTGACTTTGGCAAAAAGTTGCAGAACTTGTCGACCAGATCCCTCTTAGAAATTACAATCAGCTCCCTGATCACTTCTGCCAAAGCAGCTTCCTCAGCGGCCAATGCCCTGGGTGAAATCCATCGTAGGTTGGGTGACGGACCTGACAGGGAGGAGAGCTAATATACCAGGTCGAGGCTCCCATCCAAGTCAGGCCCAGCTATAGGGCTACCTGGAGCTGCGACGGGCAGTATTTTTTGGGTTATCTGCTAAGCAACTTCATGGTTTTTCCCTATTTGGTGGCCTCAGGCCAAATTTTGTTTTGCTGGCAACATAGTTGGACAGACTTTTTGTAGGCACCAGGGCCCCTAGGCCTTGGTTTAGTTCCTAAGGGTGCAACATCGGTCTTTTGACACCAAAATATAGCTATGACTACCTATGTACCTAAGGTTTTGGGACCCTTAAAAAAAAACCCGCTGTAAATATTATTGTTACTTATCAAAAAATATATATATAAGTAGATAAAAATATAAGTATTATATAAGCAATTTTGAGCTAGAAAAAAGGAGGAAGCATTACTAGGAAGTAGGAAGTGTGAGTAGGAAGGAGTATGAAAAGTTTAACTAAGGAGTAAGCACCACTTCTTTATCCAAATCTTAGAAGAAACACAAAAACTAGAAATTTTGTATTTAAAAAATCTAGGTAACATGGCTTTGGGCTCCCATCTAGGAGACAAGTTCAAACCATTATGAGGTGTGTGTGTGTTTACAAAAATAAAGTCCTTACTTAAATATGCCCTAATTGGAAGTAAGGATACCTGAGGTGGAAGTATGGATGCCCTAGACAACAATAAGAGAAATAGCATATCTATGGTAAACCTTATCTGGGTCACAAATACTACACTAAAAGTGATTATCAAGGATGAGATAATTTAGCATGATATAAAGGTTCTTAATAATTAGATAATTAATATGTAAGTTCTATGTGTATTGGCCAGGTTTTTTTTAGATTCAAAATTGGATCTAGTGGAAGTGGGGATTGAGTTTAAATTACTACATGACTATTCTTTCAATAGGAATTTTCTTCATTATCTTCTCCAATTTAGACATAAGCCATAAAATAATAGATGGAGGCCTTTGGTTTAAAGGCAAAGGTGCGTTATATTTAATACCATGGAGTGAGAATTTTTCTATGGAGATAGAGACTATTAAATGAATTTCAGTATGGATTAGGATTTTGGACCTCTTTATCAAGTCATCAATAAGATTTTGAAGAATAGTGGTAGTACTTTTGGCAATTTCATCTAAGAAGGACTAACTACTAAGGAGAAAAGGCATGTTGTGATGGCTTTTTAAGTCTTAATATCAATATAAAACTCATAGGATAAATTCCATAGGACCAAATATTAGATAGCCACAAAATAGTAAGATCAAGATAATTATGTAAATAGAATAATATGAGAAAATTAATACGTAAATCAAGTCTTATAATATATCAAATAAAATTCACTAATAAGCTACAATATGAATGTAAATAGCTTGAATCATACATGAACTAAGCATGTAGCATAACTTACATATTAATTGCTCAAATGTATGTAAACTTTATTACCCCTCTTTCTCTTACAAATATAGTACTTGAATCTTGATAATGATATTGATAACTTCTTTGTTAGAATATATTACATCATTTGGGTTATGTAAGTGTATCTTCCAAGGTACATACTTAGATTACTTTAGGGGCAAGTTATCTAGTTACTTCATGCAATGTAATAAATGCACAAGTGTCAATGTGCAAGTTGTCCCTTGCACAACTAGATAGAGTGTTTTCCAAGGAATCTATCTTCCTACATAAAGGGCCTCATACCCTTACTCGAATGTATCACTTCTATTCATTCAATAAGATGTTCTATTGCTTTGATCTCTATATTTTGAAGTGTTGAGATGTTGCTAAATCCATCAATGGTATCAGAGCTATGATTGTTCCTAGATAGGAATAGGGAAAGTCAGTGCTATGGGTTTTGCAAAACAGATGCACCTTTGGACCTGCCACTTGCAAATTCCATTGCCTTAAGATCATTTGGAGAGCTCGACAAGAATAAGGAGATCAAAGAAGTTTTTGATAAGCAGAAGACTTGGGATTATCGCCATCCAAAAATAAGCCCAAGAGAAGAAGAATTTGGCAAGGAGTGCCAAATCTTAGAAGAAGCTCACCAAATCTTGAAGATTTGAAGATTACCTCTCATAGAAAGAAGGCATCACTTCAGAGACAAAGACTTCTCCAAATCTGTAGTAGAATGAGGAGAACAAAAGAGGAGAACAAGCCATCAAATCCTAGGCTCGTAAAGGAAAGGTCGAGACCATCATATGGTGAAGAAGGAGCTATTCAAGATAGTCTACAAAGAGTTACAAGGACATTCTCATAGCAACAACTTGGTGATTCTAGACACCAAGATCTACATCCTCTATAGAAGCGATAAAAGAGCTACTACAAAAAAGGTATGCAACTTTCTGGTGCAAGTAGGTTTATTAATTCATTTACCTATCAAATTTGTTAGAAGCACTTGAATTTGGATTAAAGTTGCAAATAGAAAATTGGATTACAGTCTTCGAAAGTGCAAAAAGAAAAAGTTATTTTTAAGGTTCATTTGCACTTTTATTAGGAGTTGATTAGATTTCAAAATTGCTTCTATCAACTACCTATTATCTATTTTGAAAAAAGAAAAATAAGACTAAGTCCTACAATATTAGTTGTAGTGAAATTGCAGAATAACTCTTAAAGATTCATTTTAGGTTATTCTTGATTAGTTGTAGTAAATTCTTAGTGCATTAATTTGAGAGTTGATTGGAGTGATAAGGTGTAATATTAGTGCATTAAAAGTGAAATACTTGTACTATTACACTACTCTCAAAAGAAATTAGTTTTGTGTTCTTGAAGGGCACAAAATCTGATTTGTATCAAGTGTCTAAAGACACTATTGAAGCACAAAAATATGCAACTCGTAGTGGCCTAAAGAAGCCACCCAAAAAGGTTAGAATCCTCCAAAACCTGGAGAAGAACACAACTAACCAAAAATAGAAATAGAAGCTTTAAATATTGAGACTTGGTGAGTCTCAAATCCAAAAGCATTACAAGATTGAATGCAAGAAAAGAAAGTGCAGAAAATTGCATAAATTAAAAAGCTTCTATCTACTATTATCTAAGCTTGGAGTTGTTATCTAAGTGTCCAAGAAAAAAGGGGAAGGTGTCTACTCATAAAATACAACCTCAAAACCCTTGTATTGCAGGAGAAAAATCTGCCATAAAACCAAAATTTATCTGAAATAAGAGTGCAAAATAAGGTGCATCAAAGGAGGTTTATGTACATACTATAGTACATTTTATAGCACCATTTTAATCTAGTTTTTTATAGTCTAAAAGCATATTTGAATGTGCCCCAAAAAGGCACAATAAACATAGGAAAAAGTAGCCAAGAAAGGGCCGAACATAAGCACTCTTCCCAAGCAATAGGAGCCACTCAAAGGGCTCATCTTGGATGGCCAAACCTATAGAAGATAAGGCATAAGGAAATATCAAGTAGTGTACAAAGAAAAAGATAAAGCAAATGGATGTCAAAGCAAAGGAGCATTCTTATCAAAGCATTTCTACCATAAGTGAATGCTAATAGTGGAGTAAAGCATCAAGGAGTCTTCATCCAAGCACTGCCATTCAGACTCCATTCAAGGGCCACCAAAGCTACTCCATATCTCCACCAAATCTCCACCATATCTCCACCACAACTCAACCATTAGCTTTTCTTGGCTGGAGACACTTCAGCATCTACGTAAAACAACAAATATCAAGGTGGAAAATGCATTGGAGAGTCTTCAAATAAGCATTGATAGAGAGAAGGGCATGCAACTACCACTTGTCATCCTATGAGAGATCCTCTATAATGCTCACAAAGAAGATGTTACATTTCTTGGCACCCATACTCCAAATAGTGGAGTTACGTACAACTTGACATACATTACAACAAAGATAGCTTGGAGACGTTGAGGAAGGAGCATTTCTTGGATAGCGCTCAAGGGAGAATCAAAAAATTTTCATCCAAAAGTGACATTTATCACTAATAGTGGAGTGAGTTTGGCACCTCCACCAACCAAGTCAAAGCTTCCATGAGCATTTAGAAACTTATGTCGTGACACTTGTCACTCATCCTATCACATATTAAAGATGCCTTGGACCTTGGAAAGGAAGCACAATAGTTGAAAACAATATGAGCAGCATTTGAAAGCTACTCGGTAGATCAACGGTAGATGCTCACTAATAGTTCAAGTGTGACTCAGTATATCGATGATAGATGCTTGGAAAAAGTTTGGGTGCAATTCGATAGGTATCCAAAGCAAGTCGGGTATAGTTGAAAAGACTCTCGATCAACCAACATTTACATAGAGCATTAAAGCCTTGGGGAATTCATGCTCAAGAAGGAGAGTTTACTACCATATTCACCCAATGTCATAAAGGTACAAAGCCTTAATTTCTCATTCAATTTGCTTTCATTTTAAAAAGGGAGTTATAAGGTTATAAGATAAGGTTGATATATTAATTGAAATCAATCTTTGTTTGAAAGCAAAACTTAGGGAAATTAATATAATATTTGCAAAATATAACTTAGGAGAAATAAGGGATTCTACTTGGAATTAATCCATTTAATGTTTGCAAATATTAATGTGTTCTAGTTTTCCAAATTTGGGAGTGATAAGGGTTACAACTTCAAACTAGTTTTTTGAAAATTAGAAAACACTTGAACAAATTTCCTAAGGATTTCAAAAGGGGTTATTAAAATATTTTATCAAAGTTGGAAATTTATATTCTTGTCTCAAGAAAAATTCTCTTTAGGGACAAAATAAATCCAACATTAAAACCTCTTCAAAAATTGAAAAGTGCTTAGTTCAATAGGAGTATTAAGGAGTTGATTTTTTATCTTTACAAAACTTATACAAAATCAACCAAAAATTGAACTATATCTTACAAAAGCACTATATCATAAAATCTCTAAACAACATCATGGAGTGTTGGTATATAGATTCAGGTGCAAGTAAGCATATGACAGGGAACATACATTGGTTTGAATTTTTGAAGAAGATAAATGAAAAGCCAGTTGCAGTAGCAGATAGCAAAACATATGAAGTAAAAGGAATCAAAAATATTTTGGTAAATCTTAAGAATGGAAGAGGTATAATAAAAAATGTATTGTATGTTCTAGGATTAACCACCAATATTATCTCTATTTCTCAGCTCATGGATCAAGACTTAACTATTGAGTTCAAGGTTCTCACTAGAAGAAAGCAATGTCACATCTCTAGATAGGGAAGAATGATAGCATCAAGATCATATAAAAATGGCCTATTTGTCCTAGACACTGCTATTCACTTAGCTCTTTCAGTCAATGCTTCAGAACTATGGCACAAACGACTAGGACATACCAGTGAGACATCAATGAAGGAATTATACAAGTATCAAATGGTAGAAGGACTACCCAACTTATCTCTAGAAACTATTGTATGTGCAAAATATTTAGCAGGTAAACAACATAGAATTCCTTTCGAATTACATCAACATAGAGCTCAACATCCTCTAGAAATAATATATACTGATTTGTGTGGACCAATGAAAGTTGATAGTATTGGAGGACATAAATACTTTCAGATATTTTTTGATGATCATACTAGAAAAATGTGGGTATATTTCATGAAATACAAATCAGAAGCATTTAGCTACTTCAAACAATTCAAACTTCAAGTTGAAAAAGAATCAGGGAATACCATAAAAGCACTTCATTCAGATAGAGGAGGAGAATTTATTTCTAAAGAATTTGACTCCTTCCTTGAAAATAATGGAATCAAAAGATAACTTACTACAACATACTCACCTCAATAAAATGGAATTGCAGAAAGAAGAAATAGATCAATAATGGAAATGGTAAGATGTATGTTGAAAGAAGCACAACTTGATCACAAATACTAGGTTGAGGCAGTACAAACAATTGTCTACATACAAAACAGACTTCCAACAAGAGTACTCAAGCATATTACACTGGAAGAAGCATGGTCAGGACATAATCCCAACATTGAAAAACTAAAAATATTTGGATGCAAAGCCTATATGCATATTCCAAAGCAAAAGAGGACCAAGTTAGATGACAAAACTATGACAAGGATATTTTTTGGGTATGACAATGAATCTACAGGGTACAGAATATTAGATCCATATACAAATAAAGTTCTATATCAATAGAGATGTGATCTTTGATGAGAAATTCAAAGTCAACACAAATGAATCCAGTGGTGACACAAAAGTTCTCCTGAATCTACCTGAAGAAGATGAAATGAGCATGGACCTAGGATCAGAAGAACAGGATATAGAAGCATCAACTGTACTACAGAGAAAGGAACCAATATGGCTCAGAGATACTCTTAGAGAATCAAATCTAGAAAGAATGCCAAATATTACAACTACAAGACCTCAAACTCAAAGCATGACCAGAATGAATAGAGGAATGCTAAGTAACATAGAGGAACCAATATCAGCTTCTCAAGCATTGGAAAACTCACACTAGAGATCAACCATGGAATCTGAATATGCTTCACTCAAGAAGAATAAGACATGGGACTTAGTAAATCTACCTCTAATAAAAAAAATAGTGGGGTGCAAATGGGTGTACAAAATAAAATACAAAGCATATGGAACACTTGATAAATACAAAGCTCGACTAGTGGCCAAAGGGTATACTCAGACAGAGGGAATCGACTATGAAGAAACATTCACACCAACAACTCGAATGACTACTATTCGAACAGTTTGCACTCTGGCAGCTCATCAAGGGTGGAAAATTCATTAGATGGATGTAAAGAGTGCATTCCTTAATGGTGACTTAGAGGAAGAAGTCTACATGACACAACCTAAAGGTTTTGTCATTCAAGGATAGGAAAATAAGGTATGCAAGTTGAATAAATCTCTTTATGGCTTGAAACAAGCTCCTAGAGCATGGAACATCAAGATCAATAATCATCTACTGCATCATAACTTCAATAGAAGTACAATAGATCCCAGTCTATATACCAAGAATATTGGAAATAATGTCTTGATTCTCATAGTATATGTTGATGACATAGTGATTATTGGAAGTTCAGAAAAGTTGATAAATGATATAAAAAAGGATCTAGAAAAGGCTTTTGAAATGATAGATCTAGGGATGATGAACTACTATCTTGGGTTAGAGATTTATCAAGGAGAAGACAAAATAGTTATCACTCAATCAAAATATGCAAAATCTCTTCTTGAAAAATACAGGATGACAGAGTGCAAGCCCAAAGATACACCAATGGAACAAGGAATTCAACTATCCAAAAATGATAAAACCCCATTGATTTCAGAAACAATGTATCAAAAGTTTATTGGAAGCCTTCTATACTTAAAAAAAAGCCAACCAGACATAGCATTTGTAGTAAATTATCTTTCTCAGTTATTTTGCATTATTTCATTTTTCATCTCATCCTCAATGTTGCATCGTGACAATGGTGGTCAGCTTGTACGAAGACATGTATATGATGCTACTCTATACCATAAAGGAGGTTCTAGAGATAGGTCAAACATGTTTCAGATGTGGAAAAAAGTAGCGACAGAAGACCACACTTATCTTCTTAAAATTTGATCTCACCAAATTTGATCGCTATGCAAAACTGGAACATGCGGTCCTATAATAGCTTATGTTTTTTATCGATGAAGTAGCATGTAGGCTCATATGGCAAAATACATGGTAAGAGTGACAGTTGTTGTGATTTATCTATAAATTGAAAATTTTAAAATAGACTACTCCATGTCACCAAATAAATCATCCACACATAGGCCTATGTTGGTACTGTTGATGACCACACCATAGGCAATATTTATCAAAATCAGTGCAGTGGTGATGTGGTCTTGTATCTATGTTTGAACAATGTGGTCATGATAGATTCCTTTCAAATACAACAATATCAAGAAATGGTTGGTGTTCACGCAAAAATTTCTAATGTTTTTCCAGTCATGCACCATCTCAAGATGATGGGAATATTGGTGGAGAAGATGTTCCAGCACAACAACACATTCAACCAAATAGTGATGAGCTAAAATTCCTAGGATGGACTATTGACAACCTCCAACTTGGCCACCCAATTTTTAATTCACCATCTCAAATTGCTACTTTTGATTTCCTATTCTCTGTTAGAAATACAATTGAACACAAAGATTTCATATTCTTTGTTGTATTCCATAATTTGTGTAGAAAAAATCATTGGCAAAAATTCAATTGTATTAATTTCTAGGTTTTGTGCTCACTAGAAAATAATGTTGTCTTTATTACAAAGGGTAGTTGAGATGGATAATAGTTCAGTCTACATGATTTGTTCTGAGTTGTGAAGCTGTGAGGAGAAAATTGGTTGTAGTGATGGGGACCCCCACTACAAAGAAGATTTTAGACATTTAGATGATGCCTATGAGTTTGATTCCTAGAGGAGCAAGAGATCTCATAATTTTTTGTGGTGGCTATGATTTAACTGTTTAACCGCAATTTGATGGTTGATCATGATGTTTTCAATTTATTGGCTTCACTGTTGATGCAACAAAAATCATTGGAAGAACAACAGAGATGATGAACGATGTGGATGATGAAAGAAGCCAAAAAAAAACAAAAAAATGGGTTGAGAAAATCTATTCTGGTCATGCTTCCTCCCATGGAACAGATGATGGTCTGAGAAAAAAAAGAAAAAATAATAGAAAGTGAGAGAAAAAGAGATATAGAGAGACAATATATATATATTATCTCCAAGATACATTAATTTCACAACTTTATTTTTTGGGACATCACAATTTTAGGCTGCATGCAGACATCGGGCATTGTACATATCATGATCCACGAAATTTACCTAGATATGTACTGAGTTTCCATTAATTATTTTTATAGTTATTTTAAAAACCATTTCTATATTAATACCAATAGATGCCCCCATATTTATCTTTATTAATTCTCCCATTAGAATTCATCCACATGGCATGCCTTAGACATGAGATGAATTTCATTACCCCAAGAATATTTTCAAAAAAAAAACTCATCTCCCATATTTTGACTCCCATCTTCCATGAGAGTGATGCCCGACTCCCATCAACATCCAATTTTTGTGCTTGCCTCCCATATCATATTTTCAAAAAAAATATTATACCGGGGGCTGTGACATGAGGGCATGTCAACTATTTGACATAAGGGAATGATGAGCACCAGAAATGCTCATTTTACATACACTTTATATAGGCATCATTATTGGTTTAATTAGCCTTTTAAATGTATTTTTATATAACTTTTGCATATAATTGATAGAAAATGAAGTATTATGCTTGACTAGTGTTTTTAGTGGAAAACATGTGTAAATGTAGGTTTTTTCTACTAGTCTAGTGTTTTTGAGTCTACATCCCATTTCGGATTGGAAATGCATGAAGACATATTAAAAAAATAGTGGTAAATGGTGAAGTCAAGCACTTGACTCCTAACTATTTTTGGCACTCGAATCCTGACTATTGGCGGTGCCCAACTCCTAACTATTGGTGGTGCCAAAGTCCCCACCTATTTTCTAGCACCTAACTCCCGATCTATTTTTTGGTGCCTGATTCCCAACCTATTTTTTGATGCCTGATTCTAGACCTATCTCTTGGCACCTGACTCCCATTGATAATTTGACCGATTGACCAAGTCAATGTTGATCAATTGACCAATTCAACTTGACCGATTGACCAATTGACCATGCACTTTTGAAGGAGGTTGTTGCACAAAAGATAAAAGAGAAATATTTGTATTCTTATGCATATTAGATTTTTATGTTTATAATATAATAAAACACTTTTATTCTAATTATTAAAAGTTGATCAGTTGACCATGTAAGCTTTTAAAGCATTATTTTTAGGATTAGATTGTTATGTACACCTAAGGATTACTATATTTATATTTTTTTGTGAACAAACATGCTTTTAAATAGGAGAATAATATTTGTGTATAAATGTATTGTAACAAATCATGTTAGGTGATTAAAAATAGACAAATCTATTATTGTAATGAGATCTGGATGCGGTCTATATAAGAATGTAGTCTAGACGAATACAGAGAGGATTGTTTTTACATAGTCAATGGAATATAATTCTATTTCTTTTATTCTACAGAGTTGCAAATACTCTTATTTTTCTTGAATCAATTTTTATGTAATTAACTGGGCAGAATACCTGTGGGAGCCTAGGCCCACTCCTTGCAGTAGTCCTTCCCTTTTTATTTATGTTATTTAATTTTCAATAGATTAGTTTTTTGCTTTATTTTAATTTAGATGTGTTTTTATTTTCCTATACTTTTATTTTCTACACTTTTATTTCAACATTTTAATTTCATCTTTAGTTTTAGTTTATTTATTTATTTTTCTGCACTTTATTTTATTTGGTTTGGTTTAAATTAAAATGAAAAAACACCCCCACAAAACTAAATAGGTACATAGGAATTCATTCACCACACTGCAAGCATATACTATGCATGACACTCACAAGGTATTTATCTTTGAAATAGGTGATTTAAGAAAGATGGTCTTGAATGAAGCGCATAGATCATCATATTCTACTTACTCAACGGAGATAAGATGAGATAGAATATGAAGAAAACTTTCTTTGGCCTTGGATGAAGAGGAACACAACTAAATGTTTCACTTGTTTACTCGAATGCCAAAAATTTAAAGAGAACGCAATTCTCCCATGGGATTGTTGTATCCGCATGATGTACCTATGCAAAAATGGTAGGTAATTACAATGGATTTTATAGTAGGGCTACCTAAAAATTGGTTCCAACATGATGTAATCCTAGTGCTAGTCAAAAAATTAACCAAGGTTGCACATTTTATACCTAGAAACACCAAATATGACACTATGGTTGTGACTAATAGATTTGCCAAGGGGATATTTTAGCTTCATGATTTTTTTGGAAATAATTGTATTGGATAGGGACTCGATATTCACATCCAAGTTTTGGTAATATTTTCATCATGCCATTGGTACCAAATTGAATATAAGTTATGCTTATCACCCAAAAATGACAAACAAATTGAAAGAGTGAACCAGGTAGTGGAGGGAATGCTTCACATGTATTGTATGGATCAAAAGACCAATTGGAAAGATTACTTACATCTGGTAAATTTTTATTACAATAATGGTTACCATTCAACTTTAGGTATGGCTCCTTTTGAAGCATTGTATGGTAAAAAGTCTAGGACACCATTATCATGGGATAATAAAGAGGATTAGATTGTGCTTGGTCTAGACATGGTCAAAGAAATGGAGCAATAGTTAAGGAAAATTAGAGAATGACTGAAAGAAGTCACAAACCAACAAAAAATTTATGCTGATCTTAAGAGATCTCCATGAGATTTATCTTTAGGTGACAAGGTGTTTTTAAGGGTGAGACCAATGAAAAGTGCTATTAAGTCTACAAAGCTTGATCCACATTTTGTGGGACCCTTTGAAATTACAGAGAAGATTAGTCCTATGGCATACCAACTTGCCTTACCACCTAGTATGTCCGAGATTCATGGCTTCTTTCATATTCATTTACTTAGAAAGTACATTGCTAGTCCTGATCATTCGTGGGACCTTTCTAATTTGTAGATGGTGAATCCAGAGGCTATATAGGTTTGAGTAGTAAGAATCCTTGAATTATGGTCCAAATCAATGATAAAAGGAACTTTGAAGCAGTGCAAGGTCCAATGGGACAATTATTAAAAGAGAAATGCTATCTAGGAGAAAGTAGCATACATGTAGAAATATTTTCCATACTTGTTTTAAAATACAATTTGAATTTATTTTACTTGTTTTAAAACTATGATGATACACAGAGGACTATGTTAAGCCTAAGGAGGGAAGGATTTCATGACCCTATTTTGGTAGACTTTTTTTATTGGATCCATGTAGAGATATGTTTTATGGATGTTTTAATGAAACATGATTTTACCTTTTTTATAAAAGGAATGATTTACAAATTATGTTTAATCTTGCAAACATAGGGTTACATGACAAATTATGATGTTGCTAATAGATTGGCATTGATGTAGAAATAAGTTATCTTATGAGTTGATAACTTCTTTAGTAGAAGGGCAAACAAATAATGTCCTCTTCTCATAAAATAACTAAGCATGACTTGCATAAAGGGAATAAATCAAACTTTGCTTACTTGGTTGTTGAATAACAAAACCCCAGTGGATATGTTTCAAGTGGATATGATGTTCTTAAATTATGATATCCTTTTATAAAAATAAAGTGAATGGAGTATAGTTGCAAGTAATCATGAGGCTAATTTCATTACTTTTGCAATTCATTTTATTATAGAAATTGTATTGTTATTAACAAGAAGAATATTACTATTGTTTTCTAGGATCCAATAAGGATTGGAGCCAACACAATATTAGTACTTCTCCTAATTATGAGTTCATGTTTATGCTAATGGAGAAATATTTTAAATAGATATGTATTGTATGAACTCTCGAAGGAGAGAGGTGGATTTCTGATTATTATATAATTTAACATAGTTTTGAGCTATTTGGAAAAATAAGGGAAAGACACTCCATTACTAGTGGAGAATATGGAGGGCAACATATGTGTAACATTATTGTGTTCCCAGTTAAAATCTTACCTTGTTTTTTGAAATAGAAAGAGGATGAAGTAGTGGGATAGTGGACATACTCCATCCATTGGAAAATTCTATATGGAACAAAAGAGAGAGGAAATGATATGGAGGTGAACAAAAAAAAAGGAAAAATGAGAGCATTGGAAAAAGGAGTAGGAAAAATATTATTGTTTAGTGGTAAAAATATTTGGGAGAAGTGACACAAAGTGATTAACCAACTGCACATATATCAAGTAGAGTTATGCTTAACTCTATTGTCTCTAGTTTGTAACTTGATTTGTTGATGGAAGAACTCCATTAGTTTTTTAGGAGAATTGATATTCTACCATATATTTTAGTTTTATATATGTCTAGTTGCACTCATTGTTTGGTTAAATGATATTTGTTACTTTTGTAGTCCTATGTAATATAAAACTTGGACTTTAGCATGGTTGTTTGTATCACATCGAATTGGATTGTTGTCATCATTCCACTTTAGTATAGAACCTCCTATAGGATATTTGAGTTGAACTGGGTTGAATTCATGCAATTGGTGTGAAGCTATCCATTTGAGATGCCTTGCTTGTCTTGAGTGTACGCTTAAATAGGAAAGTATTTTTAATATCTTGATTAGTTTGGACAACAGTATTCTTAGAGACAGGAGTGAATGTTTTACCTCATATTTTTATGTTCATACTTAGGTAGCAATATTTTACCCTAGAAAGATCCAAACTAAGACCTTGAATGGTTTTTAATAGCTAGGTCAGATAGAAGTGGTTTCTCAGAAAGGATAACCATTAATATTTTGGTTTAATATTAGTTTATGCATTCTAAGTGAGTCTTTAACTTTTTGGAGATGAGCCACTCTCCTTTTCTTGTACAGATGTGGATAATCTATTGAACGTTGTAGTCCTGGAATGTTTCATAAAAACTATGTGAGAACATTTGGGATGGTTGTTTTGAGTGCTCATCCAAAGGATGTTGGCTTGGATGATAAGTTATTATGGAATAAATATATATCTTGGATTGGAGTCATGATACTATTGTCTATTGGAATAAATTCTCCTTTCCTTAATGAATTGTTTAAAGGTTTTTTTATTGTCCTTATAGAAGTAATGTTGTTCTATATACATTGGCTGACCATATCATATTTTAATATGGAGTCATTTTAGCATAGAATTATGAATAAGGAATCTAGATTTTGTAATGAAGTTCTCTAAAATTAAAGAATGGGTTTTGTGGTTGAATTTAATGCGGTAACAATTTCTTCTATTCAAACTCTCTCTTACTTAGAAGCATTAATGACTTTGTTATAGATATTTTAGTTTGGGAATTTTAGTGATGTAGAGCTTAAATCTTGGTCAAAGTAGTTAGTATGGAATCCAAACTGGAAGTGTGAATTTATTTATCTTGAAAGATAGCTCCTCTATGGACATCATGACTTCTATCCATTTATTTGAGTTGTTCCTATATCGACTAAATAGTATAGAGGGGTTATATTTTTAGATAGCTTATGGACCTACACTAATTTGCAGTATTTGCTAAAGATAAATTGCATAAACCAACACTGTATCAATAATGGGATTGGAGAAACAAAAGTCATTGCCAAGGATTCATTTTTGAGGGTGGCTTTTGTAGTCATAATATTAAATCATACAAGAATGAGAAATTGACAACAAATTGATAATAATAAATACACTTTATTCCATTATATTTTAATACAAAGTCAAATTACAAGTACATCCCTCTTAGGGATAATCACTTTGATAAAATTGTTATAATAGGATGTAGTGTTTCCCTCTCAAGGGTAGGTGTAATTTCCAAGTACCTTTTTAGGATGACACAAACTACTCTAGGATGTTGATGACCTTCTTATCCATGATTAGAGGCATTTTTTGCCTTGCATCCCAAAACCATGTTAGTCCTACATGCAATAAACAACAAGAAACATTAATAGCAAAGGAGGCCTCTCTTGATGAGGCTTTTAAAGGGTGCTTGCACAAAAGATAACATGATAATCAAGAAATCAAGAAAGTGATTCAAAGCATGTATATTGATCTAAATCATGATGATCTACCATTAGAAACATGAAATAAACTAATATGAATCTATCTAAGCTCCTAATTAACCAATTGAAGACATGAAAGCATAAAAATATTCATTATACCTACACTACAATAATGAAGGGATGTTGCAATTAAATATTAATCTGTCAATCAAATGTCTCTAGAATACTAAATTAAACCTACAGCATGGTTAATATAGCCTATTTAAATAGATTACAAAACAAAGAACAAGGAAATTTAGGATTACCCGTTGATCGCAAGTTCTTCAAGGGGTGGGCATTGTTCACCGCGACTGACAGCCACATATGAGTCTAAAGTAAGTTTTCCCTACAAATCAAGGCCAATTATCTGATTCTCCTTGCCAAATTTATGGTCAAGGGTCACCTATGTATCCTCTGATATATTTGGTGGTTGAATTTCTTAGTGAGTGCATGGATTGCATGAATTATCATTTCTTGGTTCTCCTATCCTCCTAGGACCTCCATGGCAATGTGATCTCCAATTGGGTAGCAAAATTATTCCTATAAATGCATGTGAATGAGTATGTAATTTGATAGGGCTTCGCTACTCAATTGATTATGCTTCTCTCACTCTTTTCCCCAATTCGTATGGGGATTATATAGCAATTTCCAAGGGCTAGGGGTGGCTTCATGAGGAAGCCTAGATCAAAATTGGGTGGTTGAGCTTGTTGGATGGAAGGATCTAGAACCTTCCTCACTCAAATCATTCCAATCCATAACCAATTGGCCATTTCAATTAATTTTGGGTTGGATGAAGGCCAACTAACTCTTAGTCCTGACCATGGTTGACAGGTGTGGTCAGCTCTACTAACCACAGGTGTCAGCAACGGCTAGCACTGACTAGACAAAGGTGCCCAAATGAGTGGTACAAACCACTGCTATACCTTGGTATCTATCCAAGGTATTTCATATGGTCTTATAGCATGTCCCATATGAGTAGTCATATTGGCATGACACATTTTAGGTGTCTACAGATGCCCCTTTTGAGATGCATTGTGAGATTGAACAACGTTGAGCAAAAATAGACCTCCTAAAATGATGTTGTAGGTTGGATGATGATAATTAGTCTGATCAACATTAGATGCCTAAATCCTACAAATAGGATGTGCATCCTAGAATCATTACTTCCAACTCGATGAAAGGCTTAATTTAAAAGGGTTTGCACTCATCATCAGACATTCAGGTAGCTTTGGTGCTACAATAGGAATTAGTCCTATATAACCGAAAGGAGGATATCTACCAAAAAACTATCATATATGCTATTTGCCTCAATAGAAGGGTAATCTTATGATAGTCTTTGGCAATGATTCATAGGATGAACACAATTTTGAAAATATCTAGGGATCTATGATCAAGGGATCTTGGGTTTGGTTACATATTGGATCTCCCCACCATCAGAGTTGATCAGTCCTACTTGACTGCCTTGGCCCATCGTTGGGATGCGCGGACCAACACATTTCACCTATCGATGGGTGAAATGATAGTGACTCTAGAGGATGTCTACCGCATCTTCCACCTACCTATTGATGGTGAGGCCATCACCTCCTCTCCTACCACGGTGAGGAAGGATATTTTTGATGCTATCTTTGGCATACAAAGCTATGATGCTCAGGGCCGCATCGACCATGGAGGCATCCACATCGAGGAGTGGTTCCAGGCCAACTTATTTTCATAGTGGGAGGCTATGTTCATGCATTTGATCATCCAGATAGTCCTCCCAGACTCATCAGGCATGAGGTTCCCCTGGAACCTCCTGGCTAGGACCAGGGAGGTTATGGTTAGCTCGATCGAGCGACCTCTTATTCTGGCATGGGGGAGCACTCTTCTAGCACAACTCTACCATGAGCTATATCAGATCACACATCACAGTAGAGTGGGCATCGGCTGTAGTCTACTCCTATAGATTTGGGGTTGGAAGCACATTTTGATAGAGCACCCCATCGACTTGCCATTAGAGATCACTGCTATCCCTGAGGATCGTCAGTGCTATGCAGCTTGTTGGCCCTAGGAGCAGGAGGGCTTCAGGAGTAGGTCTCATGTAGGAGACCTAGACCACTACATTGGTCGATTTGCATAGCTCCACCCTCAGTAGATATGGTGGTGACCATACATGGACTACCTAGCCTGGATATAGGTAGACATATACCTGTGTTGGGTGCATAGAGATAGGTGGGTTATCGATCTAAAGGCTAATATACGTGAGTACCAGCACTACTCTCACATCTTGAGGTAGTTTGGGATTCGATAGGATGTCCCAGAGGTGCCTACGATCTACATATACCTGGTCCTAGAGAGGGACCTGACCTGGCCCTAGGTGACTCCACTAGGGGATGATGATGATGACTTCTAGGAGTCAGGCCTAGTGGATGTAGGTACTACTACTGATTATGATGGGTGGTGGGCTGACTTCTAGTGGCATGAAGAGGGACCTCTAGGCTGACTAATAGATGGATTTGCAGTAGAGGGTGTAGAGGGTGCAAAGGTGGACCCTCATGGATGTAGGACCCGTGAGGACTAAGGGCGCATGGGGCATAAGGGCCACTGTAGAGGAGGGCCCATAGGTAGAGGTAGAGGAGGAGGCCTTTGAGGAGGGTGAGGTACCTCTAGATAGTGAGGTAGGGTAGCTGAGGGCATAGATTGCCGACCTCTAGAGCTAGGTTGGGAGACTTCACACTCAGCTCCTACATAGGGACACTTCTATCACCACTCTAGAGGTGAAGCTATCTCATGGCTAGAGGTAGTGGTATGACTATGAGGGGAGAGGGCCACTCTACAGGCGAGGATTTAGAGATATAGAAGCTCATAGGGTAGCACACTCTTTTGTAGTCCTAGGTTGACACTTCTATAGTTTTACTTACCACTTACGAGGTTGGGGGATCAACTCCCCCCTATTCATAGGTTGCTTTAATGCCCCCAACTATTCCATAAGTACCAATAGTGTAGGGAGCAGTAGGCTTAGATCAGGGGGTCAAGATCAGGAGGCTTTAGGCTCTGGTTGAGCAGCATATTGAGGAGGCCTCACTCAACTTTGCTTACATTACCACCTTGAGAGGGTGGATTGGACTACTTGGGGGTAAGATTCTAGAGATGCCCATGACTATAGGGTCTCAGAGGACTTGCACTCAGGAGATAGGGTAGTCTTCAGCTAGCTCGAGTCATAGGACTCACAGGTCTAAGAGATCTTCTGGTTCTAGCTCATGGAGGACCCACCGAGAGGGTGGAGGCGATGGCGGTGCCTCACAGACTAGGGGTGTAGGCCCTGGCTAGTACAAATTTTATAGATATCATTGTACCATTTTTTAGTGTAAGGTCGAGGACCTACACATATGTAGCCTATGGGCATTTTTGACCATGCCGATGTACTGCACATTATTTATTTTTGGTACATATATATATATATGATATGACATTTGAGACTCATTATATGTGTACTTTATTATGATTTTTTATTGTTTATGTTTTATGTTATGCACATGGATGCACTGCTTATATTGATTTAATGCTATATGATGTGATGTATGGATGACATGCACTAGCTAGATATGAGATATATGATTAGATGCTATGAGATATATATGTAGATGGACTACTTATGATGGATGCATATGGATGCGATATTTATGTTAAATGCATGTATAACTTTCTTTACTTGTATGCATTTAATTTATGTTGCTATGACATAATTTATGCCATGTATGTATTGCATATTTTTCTTTGATGAATGCTATGTAAATGAACATGTATGCTTTAATCACTTAAAACATAATGTATGCAATATGAGTTTTAACAATCTAATGGATGACACCATCGAATGTATAACAATCATGTATTGTAGTTGCTTTATCTTTTTGTGAAAGATAGTACACCCATATGTGAGATGCAATGATGTATGTTTTCTATTCATAAGCTTTTGTAAATTAAAATAATATGGATAACATAGTCAATGGCCATCTAAACATCATTTCTGACATCCATCCGGTATCTAATTATATATTACAAATAATTCTAATAAACAAACTCTCATAAAAGAAATTGATGTTTTGATGATTGCATTGAAAATTGGTTGTTGCTATTTGGGAATTTTTGAGGTTTACCATGAGACTCAAACACCCTAGTTGACTTATCAAAAGTTGTATACTAACCATACTAGACTTCTAAAACATAAGGCTTTCACTAGGATAGGCCCTAACTGTTCATTATCCCTATGTGTGCAAATGAGTATATTTAGATAAGGCATAAGCATACCCCGATGTCAGGTGGGATTCTTTCAGCCCATTGCTAAGATTGGGGGTCCTCAAATGTCTATCCAATCCTAGGTTTAGATTTCAGTTGGACTAGACCACTAGGCGATACAGGACACCTGAAGCTAGCTCTTCCACATTCAAACATTGGTCTGCACATAAGCAAGATGCTAATGTATCAGACATATCATCATGCGTAAGGTACAATAGTGCTGACAATTCTAGGGATTCAAGTTCGCTCCCTTATTTTCTTCAATTTTTTGGGATACTTGCTCATATATAGTGATAAAAATCACTGTTTATTTTGTACTATATTTTTTTTTTTTTTTTTTTTTTTTTTTTTTTTTTTTTTTTTTTTTTGAGCAAGGGATTTGATATTGATTTTATTTTCTTTGTACAACTTGATCTTCATTTGATCTGAATTTCTGGATTTACATTTGATAATTTGCTTGAAACTTCCTTTGGGGATTTTGCTTTGGGTAACTATTTTTGGGATATCGATTTAGGATATCGATATTAGGGTATCAATTTGAGGATTGATCTGGGATATCACTCTGGGATATTGCTCATTTTAATGTAAGCAAGGGATTTATAGGTAGGGAATAAACTTATCCTTTTTCCAATTGCCAACATTTCCCATACCGTCCGCATAAGGGGATAAGCAAGAATAAAATTTTCACCTCAGGATACCTGGTCCTACTTCGTAGCTTTCATCTTCCCCTAGTCCTTATTAGGATTGTTTAATTTTTTGATTAGTGATAGGATTATGATATGCTAAGGGCTATACTAACTAGACCTCAACTACAAAAGCAAAGCAAGCTTTCTATCAACTCTTGAGAAGACCTCTAGGTATGGTTGAATGACCGAAAAACCCTAGTATATTCTTCATAGCAACAATTGGGGTTGTGTTGAAAAACACAATTACTCACAAGGGTGATAAATGGATGAAAAATATAGTGCATAGATGCATGATTGAAACACAAACGTGGCATCGTTTGTAAGATTGTAAACACAATTTATTCTAATGCAAGTGCGACGGATGAATATGCCTAATGCAATGCAAAGGTGAAATGGAAATGCAATGATGCAAAATGCAATGCAAATATGCAAATGAAATGTAAATTTTTTTTATTTTTGATATTTCTCCATTTTTTTTGGATTTTATTACTTTTTAATTTTTATGGATTTTGAAAATTTTGACCAGTTAAGGTTTAGACCTTGGAGCCTTTATGGATGACCAAAGGGCTTATAGATGCCTTTGGAGCCTTTTGGATGACCAAAGGGCTTATAGATGCCTTTGGAGCCTTTTTTGGATGACCAAGGGGCTTATAGATGCCCTTGGAGCCTTTTTGAATTGACCAAAGGGCTTACAGATGCCTTTGGAGCCTTTTTTGGTTCTAGGCATAGAACACTTTAAGATGAAGGATATTGAGAGGCTCAGGCTCTTCAATTCCTCCAAGCGATGTCAAGTGATATGTCCTAGGTCCAATATTCTCTGAGATCATATAAGGACCTAACCAGTTAGCCATGAATTTGTCTCACATTTTTGGTGATAAATTTGAATTCTATTGGTTCTCTTTCAGCACAAGATCACCAACCTCAAAGTCTCTCAGATGGAATTTGCTATTGTAAGCTCATTTTAAGTGCTCTTGATAAACGTGGAGGTGCTCAAGGGCATTCACGTGATGTTCATCAAGTAGCATCAATTGATCTAGGTGAGCTTGTCACGCGGTGTCATCATCAATGAACTCTTTCAATGCGATGCACATCGTTGGAATCTCCAACTCTAAGGGCATAATGGCCTCAGTGCCATATACTAATGAAAATGGAGTTGCCCCAATGGGTGTCCGAATACTAGTCCTGTAAGCCCATAATGCAAGGGGTAGCTGGATGTGCCAATATTTGTGGTGCTCTTGTACCATATTTTTCAATATGGAGACCACTATCTTATTTGAAGCTTCAACTTGTCCATTTGCTTGTGGATAATATGGAGTCACAAAACTATGTTTGATTCTATACTTAGATGTCAAAGCTCTCATAGTTTTGTTCTTAAATGATGTTCCATTATCCAAAACTATCTTGGATGGTATCCCAAAATGACTTATGATATTGGTGAGTATAAACTCAACAATACGTGCTCTAGTTGTCATTGTTAAGGGAATGGCTTCCACCCACTTAGTAAAATACTCAGTAGCCATAATAATAAAAGTATGTTAGCCTGATGATGGAGGAGAGATCTTACCAATGAGATCAAGTCCCCATTGAGAAAATGGCCAAGCCGCTTGAATGGGCTGTAAGGCCTGTGATGGTAGGTGCATAAGATTAGCATGATGTTGACATTTAATGCATTTCATGACATACACATTGCAATCCTTCTCCATAGTGGGCCAATAATAACCCATGTGAAGGATGCACTTGATGATAGCCATGCCACTAAAATGGCCATCACACGTACCATCATGAGCTTGTAAAATTTCCCAAGATGACTCTTGGGGCTCAAGACAATGAAGGAGCACTCCATCGTAGCTTCTACGGTATAGGATGTCTGCTAACAAGACATACTTTGTCACTTTCTATTTAAATGTGTATTTTGCCCCCCGGGGGGGGGCCCCCCCCGGAGGGGGGGGGGGGGGGGGGGGGGGGGGGGAGGAGAGGGGGGGTGGGGGGAGGAGAAGACCCCCCCTTCTTTTAGAAAAGGGGGGGGGAAAAAACCCTGGGGGGGAAGGGAGTCCCCCCCGGATAGAGATCAAAGACCCCTAGGATGCTCTCTTGAGAAAGTCTCTGGCTCTGTAGAACCATTCATGGTTTGGTTCTACATGAATCATGTTGATTGACTCTTTGTTATCCAATGCTTCATACTACATAGTAGAATGTGACAACATTTTTACATGGATGGTAGTGAAATCGGTAGATGGATTCTGAGGGATTAGAGATCCCAAAGATGCCATTGTGTCTACAAATCTATTGGATGAATGAGGGATTGCCTCGATGTCATACCATTCTAGTTGAGCTAGATAAATGTCAACAAGATCCTTGTAAGCTTTCAATACTGGACATCGACATTGAAATAATCCCTTAACTTGGTTCACAATGAGAAGGGAATCACCAAAGATATTTAACCTTTTTATCTTCATGGCGATAGCTGTTTGGAGACCCAAAATTAGGGCTTCATATTCAGCATTATTGTTAGTGCAAGGAAAGTCCAACTTGAATGACAAGGGCATTGGAGCTCCTTGTGGCATGAACAACACTATTCCTACACCACCCCCTTGCTCACACTTCGAACCATCGAAGAACAAGGTCATATCGACTTTGTTATCTGGTTCTTTGGGTTTGGGTGCTTCTGATAAGGCAAATACTGCATCATCAGGAAGCTCTATGGTGAGGGGCCTACTATTTTTGAGAGGCACCTCAGCTAGTTGATCTGCTATGACTTGTCCCTTAATGGAATTTTGGCTTATGAATTCCAGATCGAATTCTATCAGTAGCATGATCCACTTCGTAGTACGTGTATTATGATATGTCTTGCTCATCATATACTACAAAGGATTTTGTTTTGATATGACATACGTCGTATGACTCAACATATAGTGTCACAATTTCTTTGTAGCGAACACTACTGCTAAACACAACTTTTCCACATATGCATATCCTAGCTCATAACTCACCAAGGTTCGGCTAATATAATATATGGCCTGCTCTTTGTCTTGCACATTCTTTTGGGCTAACATGGTTCCCAGTGCAAAGTCGGTTGCCGATATATATAGCAAAAATGGCACATCTGGCCTTGGTGGAGCTAGCACTGGCGGCGTCACTAGGTATTGCTTAATCTCAGCAAAGGCTGCTCGATAGTCCTCATCCCAATTGAATGGGACCCCCTTGTGTAGCAGTCGATTCATGGGTCGACATTTATCTGATAATTATGTGATAAATCACTTTATGGATGCTACTTTGCCCTGTAGGCTTCTTAATTCTTTGATGTTTGTGGGGGGACGCATTTCTAAAATAGCCTTGACCTTTGTTGGGTCAACTTCGATGCCTCATTTTGAAATGATGAATCCTAAGAGCTTTCCTGAAGTTACACCAAATACGCACTTCTTAGGATTCAACTTGACATTATGCTCTATCAGGTGATCGAAGACCTTCCTCAGGACCTCCGCATGCTCTGAATGCAATAATGACTTTGCCAACAAGTCATCAATGTAATCCTCTAGGATCTTATGCATATAGTCATGAAAAATATATGTCATAGCCCATTGATATGTGGCACCAACATTCTTAAGGCTGAATGGCATAACTTTATAGCAAAATGTCCCCCATGGCATTATAAACATGGTTTTATGCTGGTCTTCGGGCTTAATCCAAATTTGATTGTAACCAGAAAAACCATCCATTAAGGAGAGCATTTCATGACCTATAGTGGCATCTACAAGAGCATCGATATTCAGCAATGGAAATGAATCCTTTGGTGTTGCCTTATTTAGGTCTCTAAAATCCATACAGATACGGATCCTCCCATCAGGTTTTCCTACAGGCACCATATTGGATACCCATTCTGGATAGTCGATGGAGATGACAAACTCTACATCCAACAACTTTTGCAATTCATCCTTAACCATTAAGGCTACTGTTGGATGCATCTTCCTGAGTTTCTGCTTGACTGGCTTCTTTGATAGATCTAGCAAAAGGTTATGAGTAACCAATTTTGGATCTAGACCCGACATGTCTTTGTAAGTCCAAGCAAAGAGATCAGGTCTCTCTCAGTAGAGGGATGAGGTTGGCATGCTCATCAGGAGTCAAAGTCTCCCCAAATTTAACCTTCCTTGGATTGGTGGGATCATTACTGATATCCACTTCGAAGGTTTCCTCTACTGACATATGGGATCCCTCCTCAAGCTGATGAGGCGTAGGGATCAAGTGGATGTCATCTACTGGGTTTATAGGTTCCTCATTGGAAGCATCCTCAGCATGATAGACATCATGTGCACAGCCTGGCACAAAATGGAAAGGTTGCAACATTTCTTCATTAGGGAAGAAATATTCAGGCTCTAGTGGTGAATCAATATGATCCCAATCAATAGCATCTACATTTAGATGCAATGGTTTGGATGGATCAGTTAGATTGTGGAGTGGAGTGGTCAAATCAATGGAGATCATATTGATGGAATGGATCATGTCTCCAGGACCACATGCAAGTGACTCAACATTAGCAAAACTTCCATCCTCGAGATGTGGTTCTGGGGGTATGGGGATCTCCGGATCCGGTCTATGAATAGACTATCGGATGGGATCATTGGGCTCAAGGAGCTCCATGTATGTTGGTGGATCGAGAAACACCATATGATAAATCACATTAAGATTCGATGGTCTCCCTCTAAGGTGAGGATGGAGATTGATCTCTCTGTACATCTCCTCAGTAGTATATGGTGCATTACGATAGCATAAGTAGGGAGGTCCTAAATAGGCTCTCTCTGTTTCATCTTCATCATCACTATCATAATACAAACACTCACCTCTACCTAATGGAATTGGGTGATGCTCTACATGAGGCCCCATGTAGGCTATCTCTTGATAGCCATCATCATTATCGAAGGGCTCTTCACTCATATTCATTGATTCCAAAGGTAAAATATGATGCAAGAGTGTAGGGCCCAAGTAGGCCAACTCGGTTTCATCCTCGGATTGCTCATTGTTTGAGGATAACTCAACATCATCTATTCCAGAATCGTAGTCTGGTCCATCACTTTCGATGATGGATACTGCATGAACGTCCTTAGAAGAAACTTTTGATTTGGTATCTATAGTTGTATCTAGATTTTGGAAATGCATACCAATATCATCGATAGCTCCATGACTTTGATTGTCCAAGTTGGCTCTTGGAATGGGTTTTGGGTCGGTCTCCACCAAGATGTTCGCATGATATCTCTCGGGTGGCTCTATAGTGATATAAGTCACTAGCCGGTTATCCCTCTGAAATGCATAAGGATTAGGGTGATAAGGATTGAAGTCAACTTCACCCTCAGATTGAGGTATAGGTGGTCTAAAGATGCCATGAGGAGTTCATCCTATCCTCCATTATAGAATCCTAACCTAAACCTATCAGTTGGTAATTGATATTGTGGTTATATAGGCTTCTTATGCCCCTTCTCGAATAGTCTGAGATCGTAACCATGCCAATGGTAATGCTCGAAGTATCACATGGTATAGTCTAGGTTGGAGAGAGATATTCATGGTGAATGGTTCATTATCATCCTCATCCATGGGCGTGGGAGATGCAATCTGGTCTAGCCCTCCATAGATGAAGTTGGTTTGGTTAGGTGGTACCCCTAATGGTTCCACCATCCCTATGGGAAGGTGATGGGCTCATGGTCGGCCCATGTCCTATGCAGTCTCGATAATCGGTGTGAACATCACATTCTACACAATATATTCCCCTAATCTAGGATTAACCAAATGGATGGTCACCTATGGTGCAGATGACCCTACTGAAGATGTAGGTGAAGCAGGTTGAGGTGCCTCTTCGACTCCTCCTTGAATTTCCTCTACTTCCATGGGAGTAGGGGCTTCAATGATAATTGGCTTGGGCATTTGCTTTATCTTCTTTTCACCCACCTTTTCTTTCAACTTCCTATCATCTCATTGTATCATAGATGTAGTCGGTCTAATAGAAGTAGTTGTCATGTGCTCCGATCATTGAGATACGGATGTTGCAGGTCTAGCACACACTTCTTTGATTTTACCTCCTGGATCTTTGATTGGTGATGCTGGTCGCACATCTAGGTGCATTGAGGGGAGCATAAATTCCCTCTAGCAAATCTGCTAGATTCACGTATTTAAAGGGTTCTTCATCCGAAGGCACCATGTGAACCTGTCCCTCATGAATGTATTTGATACATTGATGTAGAATAGAAGGGATACAATGCATTTCTCTGATCCAAGGCCTCCCTAGAAGTATGTTATATTGCATAGCACCTTCGATTATGTGACACATCATCGGGATGGTCTTCAGTCCCACTTGGATAGGTAAGACTATAGTACCGACCATTGAGCATAATGCATCATTGAACGCTCTCAATGTGAAGGTAGAAGGGATGATATGCATCTTGGGTAACTTCAAGTGAGTTAACGCCTTGGTAGTTATGATATTTATTGATGACCCCATGTCAATAAAAACCCACTTGAATGGTTTGTGATTCACACATGCAATGATATGCAATGGGGGTCTGCTATAATAGTGGAAACCATCTTGACTTCGTGGTCATGAAATTGAATGACCGGTTCTTGACACTATTGCACGTGCCCCATGAAGTGTGTAAATGCTTTGGGATCCTAAGGCTGCACTTCTATGGACCTTAAGATGTCCATGAGCATCTCCCTATGCTTAGGAGACTACTGAATTAGCTCATAAATTGACAACTTTACTGGAGTTATCTATAGGTTTTGGACCAACCTACTCCTGATGGTCACCACCGGTCTAGTTGGTGGGCCGGGCACATGTTGGGCTGGCCTTGGAGGAGGCACAACTTGGACTCTAATAGGCATTGGAGGTTGATTCGGTCATTCATACCTCACATTTCTTGTGACAATGTTGACCATTCTGATGAACCCCTAGGTTGGTGGTTCGATGCGTACTTGGTTGACTTGGCCAACATTATTCTTTGGTACCTCATGATTTGGTAGAGGATTTTTGTAAATCCCCATATTTTTATTATTAGGTGCTTGTGGGTTGTCGACAAGAAGTATACCTCTTTCGATCATATTTTGCACAAGATGTTTGAAAGACCAACATACCTCGATGTCATGGCCTTTCGATCGATGAAAGATGCAATATTGATCATCCTTGTAGCCCTTAGGCTTAGGTTGATTAGGATCCATTAACTTGACTTCGGGTAAGTTTATAGCCTTCGCCTCGCATAACTGATGAAAAATCAAAGCCAACGACTCCAATAACTGAGTGAATATGTGAGGTGGGCGTTGTTCCTTATTTTTACCCTTATAATTTTTGTTGCACTGCTCATATTATGTAGGAGGAGGTTGGGCTTGATAGTTTTGCTTTTGTTGCCCTTTTTCCCCTTTTTGAAGGTTCAACACCACCTGATTAACATGGGCCGACTTGGCCTATTGTCTCTCAGTGCTTTTCTTGTGCCACTCCTTCTTATTCCTGAGCTTCAAGTTACCCTCCTGTAACTTGATGTCCTCTATCACCTTGGCTTGCGCCAAAGCCTCTTCGAATGTCTGGTATTGCTGCAACTATAGCAATAATGAAATGTGCTTGGCACAACTCTTCGTGAACATTCATGTTAATTCAGAGGATGGGATGGAGAATGGTAGCTTTGCCATCATCTTCCTCCATCATTTTCCATAATCCATCACTGGCTCATCATCATGTTGCGTTAGAGCGGCCAGGTCGGATAAGTTTACCTTCTTCTTGACGTCGAAGGAGAAGCATTCAAGAAATGCATCAGCTAGTTGTTTGAAACTAGTGATGTTGTGCCTCTTTAATTGGTTGAACCACTCTCGAGCTGGGCCTGAGAGGGTCATGATGAAGGTGCATAGGAGTAAAGCATCATTGCTCTCAATATGAAAGCACATATCTAGAAAACTAGTCACATGCTCCTATGCATCTTCCTCTCCTTGAAACTTTTCTAGTCTAGGCATCTTGAAATGCTCAGGATATGCTAGAATAGGCACTGACATGCATAGAGGTTCATTATGAATTTTGTTCAAGGTAGGCTTCTGATAAGCCATTCCTTGCTTCTCTATGGCTTGGACCTTCTCTGCTAAGGTCTTATAGGCTTACGAGGAAAGAAACTCCTCTTCTCGAGATTGCCTTGGAGGCACCCTCGAAGGCAGATTCTTCCTCGATCGAGGTGGGGGACTAGGCTCACCCTCCTCCTCGAATTGGGATATTTTTAGATATTCTTGTTCTAATTCCTCTCCCACTTCATTCTCATACTACCTATGCTCATGTTTTTCGGATGTTGGATATCGATCTCTATGTTGAGTCGTATGGCGAGTATGTGTGTCTATGTTCTCAGGGTGTAACTCGGGCTGTGAAGCCACTCGTCTATCGACACGCTCCCTGATCTCACTATGAGGAGGTAAACCGGTGCTAGCCAATCGATCCTCTCTCTCTACATGCTCCTTCTGATCGAGGATGCATTGTTCATGCATGCACTATTCATATAATTTTTATCTTATGAACCTCTACCTCTGAGAATTCTCATTTTTGAGGTGCTCTTTCTCTGTGTGAACATCCTCCAATTGATCTTGGAGAATCTATCATCTCTATTCTGACATCAGTCTATGAGCTCTATCAACATGATCGACCATCTGAGGCCTCTAGTGAGTGCGCTCTATTCGAGCGACTTTATGGGTATGTCCTCCAATGGACTGATTTACCACACTCTTGCCTTAGTCTATAAAGATGACATTCATGTCAGGCTGTCTCCTATACTTAGTGCCTACATGCGATGTAGGAGCACGCATGTCTCGAGAATACTTGGAGCACTCTCCATGTTCTTGGGCGGTCCTAATGGTGCTTGCGCTACACTCACTCATAGGTCGAGAGGGTGTAGGTGTAGGCTTATATCCTAGATGCCCTAGGACTCTATCTAGACCATCCAACTATTTGCTACACCATGGCTCATGAGGTGGCATACCATTTGCTCCCACTTTGGATATATCTATGGTGAACTTAGAAGGTTCACCCCTATAGGGAGTCTATGTGGGCCTATGCTCGAAAGTAGCCCTCTCCGTTCACCCTTGAATGGGTGGATCTTGGACATGTCTACACTCTGATGGTGGAGGTCATGAGCCTCCCTTAGATACAGGTTGAAGGGGTACCAATCTGGATCCCTCGATGACATATTCTTCAGCTGAACCCATGGATGCCCATGGAATGTGGTCATGGTAAATGCTACCATGTGTGGAACCCCCATGCTGGGAAGTCCCATGCTCTGATCTGTGTCTAGAGGGATGTCTAGTACTTCCTCTAATCGAGGTATTCTCAATGGAATCCCCTCATGTAGAATTATCCCCTCTAATACTCATTGAATGACGTCTAGGAGGATTCTGTGATTGAGGGTATTCTACATCATGTTGTGCACTAGGTGGAGCTTGGGCTTCGATCTCGGGTCTATGCCTAGATCGACCTCTCCATGTTTGCACCATTATGTATCCTATGTCTAGATTTAAATTTTATTAACATGCAAAGAATACAATGATGATTATCTCCTTTTACAGTTTTAAAATGAGCCCTAAATTATTTGATGTGTTTTCAATTTGTTGTATCAGTAAAGTAACTCTTGTCATGTTTTGCAATACGTTGATGATTTTCTCAATTGTTTAATGGCTTTCACCTGTATGCTCATAGCTCGACAACTTGGCTATGAACTCCAGGTCATGTAATCCCCCCAAATGTGGTGATGAGGTCCACACCTAGGTAGGGAGCATAGGTCCTCCCAGATCCTCACCCAATCTCACCCAGTCAATGTTATACCCTTCGAAGAGAAGTACATGCAAATTTTCTAGGCTACGAATGGTTCTTGGATCCGGTATTGGTCTAGTAACAAGAAGGTATGAGGGAGTTGGGCCAACGGATGGAAATCACCTCCACCATCATTGAAACCCTACTAGTGGTTGGATGTGACTCCCAACTCACTAGCGTTTATTGTGAAACATGGTGTGTGTGGTTCCTTTTAATTTGCATGAAAATAAAGATGCATAATACAACATTCAAATGATTCTTTCTACATGCTATAGAAAAAGGAATGTTTGATATTAAGAAAGTATGCATGATTAATCTACATGATATTTTGACAATGCATACTAACGATGGTATGGCCACTAATCGGGCCTCATGCAAGCAAAACTAACATACAAGAGGGGCCTAGACCATTGGATACTAGGGTGGACTACACTCAGAGGTCCGTTGTTCCTAGCAGTGACTAGTAGATCCTAATCAAAATACCTAAGGACTCAATGCATTTAACATCTTTCCATTGCCTTCCCTAATTATGCTAATATTTTGCACTTTCTAGAAAAATACAGATAGAGAATAAAAAAATAGAATGATAGTGGGACCTACCTCAGATCCTCATTTGATTAAGCTTTTTCTCCCTGCTGTCTGATTTGTCATATTCTGATCATGGCTCTATGGCGCGGTGACCACTGTTGCCCGTGGATGTCAACTATGATGACAAATTTTGACCATGGCTATCAACCATGGTGAGCACCTATCATAAAAAAATGATAGAAGTTAAAAATTTGAGGCATGAAATGTGGAGTTCCATCATGATCACCTTCTGTACTATCCAAAAAGGGCTCACACCTATCGGTTCCTATTGCAAGAATTGAAAGATACACAAAATGCATACAAGAACAAGAAATTGACAACAAATTGACAATAAGAAATACACTTTATTCCATTATATTTGAAGCCAAAGTCAAATTACAAGTACATCCCTCTTAGGGATAATCACTTTGATACAATTGTTACAATAGGATGTAATGTTTCCCTCTCAAGGGTAGGTGTGATTTCCAAGTGCCTTTCAGGATGACACAAACTGCTCTAGGGTGTCGATGACCCTCTTCTCCATGATTAGAGGCATTTTTTGCCTTGCATCCCAAAACCCTGTTAGTCCTACATGCAATAAACAACAAGAAACATTAATAGCAAAGGAGGCCTCTCTTGATGAGGCTTTTAAAGGGTACTTGCATAAAAGATAACATGATAATCAAGAAATCAAGAAAGTGATTCAATGCATGTAAATTGATCTAAATCATGATGATATACCATTAGAAACATGAAAGAAACTAATATGAATCTATCTAAGCTCCTAATTAACCAATTGAAGACATGAAAGCATGAAAAATATTCGTTATACCTACACTACAATAATGAAGGGAAATTGCAATTAACTCTTAATCTATCGGTCAAATGTCTCTAGAATACTGAATTAAACCTACAACATGATTAATCTAACCTAGTTAAATAGATTATAAAATAAAGAACAAGGAAATCAGGGATTACCCTTTGACCATGGGTCCTTCAAGCGGTGGGCACTATTCACCATGGTTGACAGCCATGATTGAGCCTGAAGTAAGTTTACCCTCCAAATCAGGGCCAATTCTTTGATTCTCCTTGCCAAATTGATGGTCAAGGGTCACCTCTATGTCCTCTGATATATTTGGTGGTTGAATTGCTCAGTGAGTGCATGGATTGCACGGATTAGCATTTCTTGGCTCTCCTATCCTCCTAGGACCTCCATGGCAATGTGATCTCCAATTGGGTAGCAAAAGTATTCCTATCAATGCATGTGAATGATTATGCAATTTGATAGGGCTTCATTGCTCAATTGATTATGCTTCTCTCTCTTTTCCCCAATTTGGAGGGGGATTATATAGCAATTGCCAAGGGCTAGGGGTGGCTTCATGAGGAAGCCTAGATCAAGATTGGGTGGTTGAGCTTGTTGGATGGAAGGATCCAGAACCTTCCTCACTCAAACTACTCCAATCCATAACCAATTGGCCATTGCAACCGATTTTGGGTTGGATGAAGGCCAACTGACTCTGAGTCCTGACCATGGCTGACAGGCGCGGTCAACTCTGCTAACCATGGGTGTCAGCAGTGGCTAGCACTGACTAGGCAAAGGTGCCCAAATGAGTGGTAAAAACCACTGCTATACCTTGGTATCTATCCAAGGTCTTCCATATGGTCTTCTAGCATGTCCCATATGAGTAGTCACCTCGGCATGACGCGTTTTAGGTGTCTAAAGCTTTATGGAAATTTTGTAGTACTCTTACGACAATGTGTATGAAGAAAAGAGATTCCAAGTCTTGTATCAATGGTGAATTTATAAAATAATTGATCCTTTCATAAAGGAAATTATGAGAGATGTGAAAATTTTCATTTGGTTGAATTTTTAGGGTTTCATTGAAGGTCCATGGCCTATGTAAAGATCATTTTGTTAATGGAAAATTCAGTGGAAATATTTCAAGGCTGGGTTTTCCCTACAAGGTTTCTCCTAGGGTAAATAATGTGTTAATATGGTTTAGTCTTATGTGAATTAAAATTGCTTAATGTTAGTTGTTTAATGCTTTAGTTGAGCTAACATGTAATCTTTGTTGAATTATGGTAAGACTTGAATTGGAAATAAATTTATTTAATTGTTATGCTTGGAATGGAATTATGGGAAGTTTATAGAAATTACTATGTTAATTTTAGTTGCATCAAATAGATTTTTTGTGCTCGCAAAGAATAAGACCATACCATTGCTATTGTATAGATAAATGAATGAATTAAGCTTATTGAAATGATGTGAGAAACTTAATTTATGCCCCCTAAAAGACATAATTTATGTATAATGGGTATCTAATATTTGGGATAGTTTTTCCCTCATGTAATGAGTAGTTGGGTAAATGAGGAAGAAAACAAAGGGAATAATCATGAACATCATAAAGGAATTTGATGGGTGTTATTAGAAAATAAGTTTGGTTCCTTCGTTAGAGAATTAATTATTATGTATAGGCATCATAAAGGAATTTGATGAGTGTAATATAAAGGGATGTTTAATACCCGTGTCAACCTTCTTTGTCGACAATGACTAGTTCTAACTAATTTAAGGTTTTCATACAAATAAGGTTTAACGAGGCAATTAAGAATTGACTAGCTCATCTTATGGATGAGAGGAATAGTTACTCAAATGGATATGAGTAACAGGTATCTTGAGGAATTTTTCTTTCGATAGAATGAGAGGAAAGATAAGTTATCTTGTGGGACTAGCAAGAGGAATAACTTGTAAATCATTACCTTGCACCTAGTACACTTATGTAGACATATATACACAAGATGTAGGGATGGGTGTTCCTGGAGTAAGTATAGATATGTATTTATGAGTGTTACTTGCATATAATACTTTCATATTTAATATATATATATATATATATATATATTAAGGATAGGTTTTTGGGTTATGACTAGAGGAAATGGCTTATTATATACCAAAATCAAACTAGTAAAACCAAATGGAGACATGAGTAACTAGAAACTAGAAACCTTATTCTAATAGACTTGATTAGCCCTATGGCCACAAGTCTAGATCATATTAGGGGTATCCTTAGTTCTAATACTAGATGCTAGTTCTCTATTATACCCTAATATGACAAAATATAACCAGACACAAACTCATATTAGAGGTAAATAATAGGCAATAGCCTGACTTGATAGAACTCAAATTCCTCAATAATTATCACAAATTACAAAGTATATATAGCATAGGAGGAAGAGTTAAGTTGGTGACACATGTCACCATGTGAAACCCAAATGACACATGTCATGTGTAAAGTACACACATGTCAGGGTAAGCATGGGTAAAGTACACATTATTTTATTTCTAACAATTTCAATTTCAAAAATTCTAAAAATATAACTTTAGAATTCATTTGGATGGCATTGGAAAATGAAAATAGAACTATATAATGTGTGGGGATATTGTGTAAAATATTGGTATGTATCTTGTTTTATAAATTTCATATCCTTGAATAAAACGAAAAAAGAGAATAGATAGACTTAAAAATATATTTAAGTTCAATAGTTATTGGAGTTTAGAAAATGCATTTTGTTCCCTTTCTAAAACATTGAAATATTTTAATTTTGTTATTAATATAAGTTTAATGAAGGGGTAAAGTGTAGAATATAGTTTCTTTGTTAGGTGGAGATACTTTGGGCCCTTGGGGAGAGACTTGTTTTTTATTAGTTAGGGATGTAAGATACCTTGAAAGCCATGGAAACCATTCATGCCTTGTTATCTAGCATTGATGAACCTTGATTACCTTGCATGCCTTACTATATAGCACAAATGAATATTGATTATCTTATTTTTCTGATAATCTAGTGTCCTTTAGAGTGAATACAAGTGGGTAACTCTCAGGAAGGGAGTTTTATAAAACTTTTACTTTAAGAAGAGGAGAGAAGGAATGATGATGAAAGGGAGCAATGGAGGATGTGACAAATTTTTGAATGGAAATATCTACTAGTTAATAGGTTGTAATTACTTTTTCTCAATAACATATAATGACTTGATTGATTTATATATATGACAAGAATTTCTACCTTTGTTGTACTATGTTTTTATTAGTGAAAATAAAGAAAGAAATGAAGAAATTTATTTTTATTATGTAGACATTTTAAAACTATTGTCATACATTGTGAAGATAAAGATCTTACATTTATAGTATAATGAATTAGATTATTGCCACCTCCTTACATAAGTAAAAAAACTCTATCTAAATGTTCCATCATACTTTTTTTCAAAAAATACATGGCATACTATTTTAGTGTAGATCCACTTATGTTTACTACATTTTATAAGATGGGAATCATTTCTTCATAATTAGAAATTCTTCTCATTACCCATTCTATAATGATTATATTTGTTTCATTTAGTCTTTTTGAATAATGAAATTTGTATGTTCTTCTAGAAAAATAAGGCTTGAATATGTTACCCTGGGTTGACTATATTCTGCTAGAGCTTCCCTAGTAGTACTTTGAATTGTTGAACTATGAACACTATTATATTTTATGATGATAATTTCATGGAATGCACTTAGTTTTATCAAATTTTAATATGGTAGTTGGTTGTTTTTAATTTCATTATACATTGTGTATTGTGATTATATATTGCTTGCTTTATGATTGTAATATGACTACACCTGTGAATTACAATGGTTGTATATTGGTTGGTAATAATTGTATTATCATTACACCTTATTATGAGTTATTATGGTTGTACATTGAGTAGTTAGGATTGCATTAGAACTGAATTATATTATAAGTTATGATGGTTGTACATTATCTAGGTATCACTAAATCTTGTTTTAGGTTATGATGTCTACAACCTATTGTGAGTTACGATGTTTATACATTGGTATGAATTCATTATTATTGCACTTGTTATAAGTTATTATGGTTGCATATTGTTTTCTTTATAATAGTATTATGACTACACTAAGTCGGGACTATGGATTTATAGTTATGGTTGAACATTACTTAAGTTATGGATGCATTATAATTATACCTTACTTTGATTAGGAAACATATTGATAGATTGAAGAATGGTTGTTTGATGTGTTGTACCTTAATGGAATGTAGATCTTATTCTAAACCATGTGTTTTAGATTAAGCATATGTGTTGTTCTATAATAATGATGATATTTTGAGAGAGAATATGCAGAGTTGGATGATGATGATGGAGATGACCCTAATATAGATAATAAATGAGGATTATATTCTTTGAGTACCACTTGTTAGACCAAGTAGTATCCTAGAACTCACAACTAAGTCTTCAATGTGTTCAAATCGGTCCTTATGACTAAGTTGTGTAAAATATGGACATCAATACTTTGAAAACCAATTGCATCAAAATAGTGGAATAATGCCATAGATGTTTATTGTTGGAATATATTGCATTATTTGGTAAATGATAATGTACCATCATGGGTACATATTTATATTAGGATTTTATCTTAGATTAGGATTTGAGTATTTACTTTATGCAATGTAATAAATGCACAAGTGTTAGAATGTGTGAAGTACTTGATGATGTAAATGTGCATGTAGTCCATGTGTACATGAGTAATAGAATAGGAATATCAAGAGTCATAGGTAGGTGAAAGGCCAAGAGACACATCTTATTATATATAGGCCTTTTATATATAAGAAAAGAGAGAGGAAATAAAGCATAAGTGAGAGTAGAGTAGAATACAAGTTAGACACAATCATGGAGTATTTGAGATCTCCACATTTTGTATGAAGATCCTATTTTCATGAGCTTTCATTAATGGTAGTTTTATGAGTTGTTGTAGAAGTTTCTTATGAATTTTTCTACTTAGTATATTGCCATTATCATATATTTAATATTGCATGCTCATTTTAGTCCTTGTGGTTACATTTTCTTAAATATATAGCATCAAAATATAATATTGGTATCAGAGCACAAGGTAGATTCATAGGAGATAGGGATATCCATAAGAGATATTGATAGTAGATAGGGAGATATCCTTTTCAAAATTTTCATAATTGTTTTTTTTTTGCTAGAATATTTCCACAAGGTTGTAGGAAAACTCGTGAAAAATAGGACTCCACATAAATATCTTTCCACTATATTGAAGGATAAATAGTGATGTTTATTGATTTATAGAGATCTAGATATTTGCATGCTTGCTACTATCCAAGTTTTTTATTGTAAAAAATTAGTTCTCAAAATTTGAGAAGCTTCCTACAATGGATAGAGAAGAATTTCATCTTTGATTACCTAAAATTCTATGTGATTTCCATGTGCAGGGATTAGTTCTTTGTTGCAAAAAAGTAGACAATGAATATTTAAGGAGGTTCAAGAAAGAAGGCCTCATTGGAGATTGGAGCTATAAGATTGAAGACTCCATATTGAGGAAAGAAGAAAGAAAATTTATTGAATATTGAGAAGAGAGAAAGAGGAGACCCAATAAAGAGGTCCCATTGAAGAATTTCTAGATTTGGAAGATAGAATATAGAGGAGGACTAAGAATAGTCCTATTGAATATTTGAGAAGCTACAAAATTTAAAGACCCAAAAGAAGAGGTCTTACGAAAATTTGGAAGGAATAAATATCAAGGGAATATTGTAATAAGAAGTAGCTCCTAAAAATAAGAATATGGGAAAATTATCACCATTCAACAAAAATACCAAAAGGAAGAAGGATTTGGCAAGAAATTTGCCAAATTTTAGAAAACAAAAATTGAAGACCTCAAGACATTCAGATTCTTGAGAAGGAGGCTATAAAATAGGCCCAATTTAAAGTCAAAATTTGACAAGGATATAGAAGTAGAAATAAGCTAGGACTACCATATTTGAGAGTTTTGAGGATAGCCATTAAATATTTTAAGGCTGATCAACAAATGATAAGAGTGCTGGTTTTTACAGTAGAAATTAAAGAGTCACGGGACAATAAATTGAAGGTGACATAAATATGTATTTTGGAGTAGATTTGGGAAAATTTTAAGTGCCCTTGACCAAAAAATTTAAGGAAGAGTTGGTAGAAAAATAAGGCAACAAATTAAGAAAATTAGGAAGCATTAGAAGTGATATTAGAGCTGAGAATTGGAGTTTCCTAGTAAATTTGAGAGAGTTAAGGACAAAAAAACAAAGGAGGAATTGGCTGCATTAGAAGCTAAAAATTATATATTTTATGATAGAAAGAGGACAACATTTTGGGTAACAATTAAGTAGAAAGGAGAGCTACAAAATTTACAAATCCTGGGTAGAAAATAGGTGAACCAAATCACCAAGAAAGGGTTATGTTTTGATTAAGTATGCTATTGGAGATAGCAATAACAAGATGTAGAAAGATAATGAAATTCAAGAATGACAATGAAATATGCTATTAAAAATCACAAAAATAAGGAATTGAATACAATAGATAGAAACCTACTCTACCAATGCATGCTCAGAGAAATGCACTCACAATCACCCATTCTATTCACTATTGGCATTTATATAGAAAATAGGTAAATTGGCCCTTACTCTTCCTCACTACCATTCCTATGACTCATGTACAAGGTGACTTCTTGCACATTTACATTATTGCACATTGACACTCATGTATTTATTGATTCTATCCCAAGTAACTCCTAATTTAATAATGTACCCAAGGTGTTACATTTATATGTACCTAAACAATATAATATACTCTAACACCCCTATGTATTACATTATTTGGATATTGAAGACTTTAGTCTTCAATATGGATCTTCTTCTCAAGAATAATATTTTGCTTCATAATATTCTTCTTTCCTTGTTGCTGATTTTTAGCTTGATCTGATTCTTTTATCAATTCACCTTGCACTGTATTCCTCCATGGTTTGGTCCTTCTTCTTCTTGTTCTTCAATATTACCTTTGGATCTAGTTTTTGCACTTTCATAAGTGGTTGTATTACCACTTTATTATTGTTAAGGTATTTTTCCTTCTTTGTCCTTTGTATGTATAGAGGCTTCCGAACAAACACTCAAAGAATTTTGATAAGATCTTGAATTAGTAGTACTTGAAGTACAAATATTGCATGAGGATTAAAATATAATTTTTAAGTATGATTCACTCAATTCTATTTTATTTTTAAGAGCTTCTATCAATCCTTTTAGTTCTACATTCTCATCCTTGTAACATTTGTATATAAGTAATATCATATACAATATGCTTACAAAGTCTAAGGAAAGTGGAATGTCACTTTTCCCATTATCAATTGCTTCATTAAGTCATGCATGTAGATAGTGTTCCATAGTATCAAAGTTATCTTCTAAGGCTTCACTATGAATCACCTTTGAAGTAAGATCTAAAATTTCTTTAGACTTTATAAGTAGGTTCATGATCCCAATTTTTATAGCACTTATTTTCTGATAGAGTTCATAATATTGTTAGTTGTATTCTTAGAAGTAGACATCCTTATAGCTCCCTAGTTTATATTATAAAGTGATTTGGTAGTACTTGTATGAGATAGAGTCTTCTGAGTAATATTACCTTATAACTCCTTAGATAAGAGTATTAAATTTAGATTTTGTAGAATCCCTTATTTCTCCCTAGTTTAAGGATTGTGAACTAATTTGATGAAACCTTTCTTGAATTAGGTTTTGTAGGCTTCCTTATATCTCCCTAGTAATTTAGGATATGCTATGAGATTCAATAGAAATATTATCAATATTTAGTTCACCTTTTGGGTTGATTTTGTAATATTTTGAGAATAATAATCAACCTTCAATTTTACCTTACTTCTCCTAATGAAGTATGCTCTAATGGTTGGATTTTTTTTTGTCTCCTTAGTATGAATGTGAGACAATTGTTATCACTTAATTCCAACTTTCAATGATGCTTTAATGAGCTTATTTCTTCTACCTTAAGTAGTTCAATTTTCTAATTTCCAAATATATATGGTTTTGGTGTAGAAAGCCTTATAACTCCCTACTCTTGGAATATTAGAAAATAATTGTATTTGCAAATTAATATTTGAATTTACTAAGGTTGTCAACCTTATATCTCCTACTTTATTTGCAAATATCCTTCAATAATAATATTTTAGAATGAGCTTGCTTGATAGATTACTAAAGCTTGGTTTAATGTTGGTTATTCCAATGCAATAGAATATTTGAATATATCACCTTATAACTCCAACATTACCTTAATGAAAGCAAGCAATAATGGCTTTACCTTAGCACTTGTAGTACATAGCTTGTAGCTTGTGATGTGGTTGGAGATTCAATCGTGTCTCCAATGGATTGCTTGACATTTCTCAATATGCTCCTCCCTTACGTGGACCTTGTTGTGCTTCAAATTGCTTACGATCTTAATGACTAGTGGCTTCACTGATTGGCACCTTCTCAACTTTTCTTAGTGATGGGTCTCCTACACCTGTGATGGCTAACATAACTGAACTTGCCTAAGTTCATAATGATTCTAATGAAGTATTAAGATTTTATTTCGGTGTAATTATGCAATAGCTATGGTCAAATTAATGTTTGATCTCCTCCTAAAAATGAATAATTCACTGATGAGTCTTTGAATTATTGATTTACTGGAGGTAATGGTTATGCACTAGCTTGAGTTGATTGATGCTTCAACATATCTATTTTCTAGGTAGGAATGAACATTCAATGCTCTCTCTCTCCAAATATAATTAGAAATGAACATTCAACATATCTATTGTCTAGGTAGGAATGAACATTCATATCTGTTTACTGTTAGGCACTTGAATGAGGTAACTTTTTGTGGCCTTCCCTTATAGATTTGTGAAGCTTTATCTTGTATTATATGCAGATTTTCATGTTGTTATTCTACCTTGATTTGTTATTTTTGTAATGCTTATGATTTTATTGTATATTGGATTTTTTTTAGGGTGTTACTCGAATGATTTCAATGTTGTTTTTGGAAACCTAAAACCCGGTGCTTGTGAACCTTGGATTTTATATTTTTCCACCTCTCTTGTTTTTTTGGTAGATAAGATACTATAGCATTAATACTGGGTTTTACAGGTTGACCCAAAACCTTTTACAAAAATCATCCCAGGGCTATTGATGAACATATCCTTACTAAGGATCCTATATATGTAAAATATACATGCCACCAAAGCCATTACATCCTATAAGGCACATAGCCTGTTATCAAAAAGAAACTTCCCATACAAAATTTTGGGTATACCCCAAGAAAACACACATGCATCATAATTACAAAAAATAAATAGACATGGATCCTTTCCTTGAGACAATGGAGAAACAAAAATCTGAAGACACACATAGCGGAGTACTGAAAAAAACTCCCACAAGATCTGTATTGACAGTTACTCTTAATAATTCTTTGGTAATTGCTTTATTTCGTATATGACATGCTTTGGTACCACATACTATCTTGGCCAATTAGCCTTGGAGAAGTGAACCTGCTGGCTAGATTTATGGCGGTGGCTATTTGGTGGTCCACGTGGCTTTGGTTCGAAGTCTTATATTGTCATTTATTTCCTATCCTGTGATTATCAACCAACCTCAAATTACTAATATGAATAGGAGCCATTTTATCTGACATGTGAATGTCCCCATTAGTCTTTGTGGTATTTCCAAGTAGCATCCACGAAGACTGACAGCTCAGATAATTTTTATTGTGAGTCCAATTCAAAAAAGAGACAGGAATACTCCTAGCCTTCGAACTTATAGTGCCTTCCCTATTGGTAAATTTGACTATCATTCTTGGAATTCTTGTTGAATAAGCTCATCTACTTCACTTGGGACACTATGTTCCCATTTGAAAATTTCGTCACCATCGACACCCAAATTGGCTAGCTTATCAGCAATTTTGTTAGCTTCCCGAAAGACATGTTGGGCTTTTATGTCCTGTATTCCCTGGAAAAGGATCCTAGCCTCTTCAACAATTGTTTTAATCCTCCAAGGAGGTGTTTTCCAATTATTTATGAGATTTATAACATGCATAGAGTCTCCTTCTATGATTAAATTGCCTTCTAAGTCTTGAGTCATTTGAAGACCTCTCCACATAGCTCTAGCTTCAGCTTCGTTGTTCGTCCTTGTTCCCAAATATTCAAAAAACATAAGCATCATATTCCCATTATGATCTCGCACAATTCCACCAATGCCTGCTCTGCTAGGATTGTCCTTAGCTGCTCCATAAAAATTAAGCTTAAACCAACCCGTAGGAGGTGGAGACCACTTAACATTGGCTCTCGGGTTTGTTTCATCAAGTGTAGACATAGGATTTTTGCAGTGTTAGTGTCTTCAAGACACTTGATAATCTATCCTATTTTAGAGGTATTATGGTGCTCCAATGTAGTATGAATAATAGATTCAATTTTGCACCAAAGCTTAGTGTGCTTCTTGTCTCTTTTGATGTTATTTCTTTGATTTGATGGCTTCAATGTTGTATAGATAGATTTGCTCCTTGTTGTATAGCTTGAGGACTTATGTAAGATAATATGAATATTTCCTTTGGCTTCTTGGATATGGCTACTACTTGCTCTATTCTTTTGAGAGCAATGTATTGTTGCCTCTCTTTTAGACAACACTAGAATCTTGCTTTTTCACTTGGATAGTTTAGTAACAATGAATCCAAGCTAATAATAATATAAGTAATATGCTAGAGAGATTAATATTTGCACTAACCTTAACTATAACATTTAGTGCACTTCTAATAATCTTTAAGAGAAACTAATATAGTGCAACTCAAATCACCTTATTACTCAAGAAACTTTGTAATATGCACTAATACTAACTCTTAAAGAATGCTCAATAAATTTTTCAACTTAATGTAATCTTTTTTCTATAAGTAGATGATTGGAATGAATCTAACCCCTACTAATGTGTAGGTAATAACCCTTAACAAAAATTATCTTCTGCACTTCCTTTGAGGACTTAAGATGCAACCTTTTATTTTACAACTTTTGAATTCTAATAAGATGCTTAATGAACCTAAGTAGTAATCCAAATAAGTGTTCAAGTAATGAACCCTTTTGCACCTTAAATTGCTTACCTTTGATGTCCTTTGAATATGATGAATATCTTGATATTTTGATTTACAAAGTCTCTATATGGAATGGTGGTTTCTCATAGCTATGAACCCTTTTGGTTTTTTTTCTTGAAACTATAGTAGATGGCTTCAACTTCTCCTTCAGGATGTAGCCTAGAGCTTCTAAAGTTCTACTGCTAGTAATGTTGTCTTGATTACTGCCCTTTAGTAGATAATTTATCTACTAAAATTTTATCCTTCATGAATCCTTTCAGGTATTTTTCTATGAATCCAACAAATCCCTATCTTAGAAATGTGCCTTCTTAGTTGTGAAAGGTAATCTCCAAATCTTCATATATTTGGTAGGTTTTTTTATTTAAATTCTCCTTCAACCTCCTTGTTGAATTCTGACTTCAAATAGGGATTTCTTCTCAAGAATATAAAAGTCTTGAGGTATTCAATATTCTCCTTCAGGATTTGGAAATCCTTACCAAATTATTATCCTTTTGGGATTCTTATCGTATGATTATAATTGTCCCAATTCTTTCACTATCAGGACTTATTCTTGGTAGTGAATTTCTCCAATGAGTTATTCTAGGAAATCCTTCAATGGTTTCTTTAAATTCTTCAATAAGGCTCTCCAAGCCTTTTTTCTTGAGACCTCTCCAAGGTCTTCTCCTTGTTTCTCTTTGAGACCTCTCCAAGATCTTCTCCTTGTTTCTCTTTGAGACCTCTCCAATGTATTCTCCTCGTAGCTTTTTTTATTTCCAAATTAGGCCTTTCCTTCAACCTCTTATTATGGAAGTTTTGGTAATGAGATCTTATTATATATCTAAAATTTATTGCTTCTGGAATTAAAAATAGGACTTTGCTAGTCTTTCTTTATCTCTTATAAGAATGGAAGTTCTAAAATGAGACATTTTGTGGGTCATCTTCAGATTCTTCTAGAAGAAGTCTTCAATCTATAGTAAGGTTGCTCTGGCATTTTTCTTATCTTCTACAATCTGTAGGTCTTCAATATTCTATGGAGATCACCAACCTCCAATATTATAGGAATCTTCTTTGAAGTCTCTTCCTTGAATATGGAATAAGATTTTTGTGGCCTTTTTTTTTGGAAATTGCAAGTCTGTAATAGGAATTTCTTCAGGTTCCTAAAATATCCTTTTCCTGCAATAAAATATTAGGATAAAAATTCTAAATCTATCAATGACAAATATTCACTAGTTTATTTTTCAATCTAGTGGAATGAAATTTGAGTCCTACTCTTCACGAGTTTTTATATAACTCTTTGGAAAGACCCTAGCCAAATGCAATATCAAAAGTTCTAGAACTAATATTTGCTTCTCCTCTCTCTCTTATGGATCTCCCTATTTCTATCTAGATCTACCATAGATATGATACCACTGTTAGCTTTTGATTAAGTATGCTATGGGAGATAGCAATCACAAGATGTAGAAATATAATGAAGTTCAGGAATGACACTAAAATATGCTATTAATGGAACTCATGAAAATAAGGAATTGAATACAATAGATAAAAACCTACTCTACCAGTGCATGCTGAGAGCAATGCACTCACATTCACCCACTCTATTCACTATGGGCCTTTATATAGAAAATAGGTACCTTATCCCTCACTCTTCCTCACTACCATTTCTATGACTCATGTACAAGTGAACTCCTTGCACATTTACGTTATTGCACATTGACACTTGTGCATTTATTGAATCTATCCCAAGTAAATCCTAATATAATAATGTACCCAAGGTGGTACATTGATATGTATCTAAATAATGTAATATACTATAAAAGAAATATTGCTACAAAGGAGGCCATAATTAGGTTTAAAAATTTGTGTTATTAAAGTTTTTTATCCAGTATTATTTTAGTTTTTTTAAAACACCATATTTGAGTTTTAAAGTAACAAAAGGAAAGGTATCAGGTTTATATATTCAAATATAGGAGAAGATACCATTCACAAGTGATTAGAACCTAGAGAAAAGAAAGAAGTTAGAAAAGATAAAAGATCAACTTCTCACTATTTTTTTATAGTAAAAAAGTCAATATTATATAGCAAAACATTTATATATACTATCCAAAAGGTAAAGGTTTTGGCATAAATAAAAATCTTGGAGTCACCAAAGAAGAAACCACCAAGCATAGAGACAAGAAAGTTTAAAAGGAAGTGCAACAAATTGAAATCAAACTAGTCACAAAAAAAGGGAGCCCAAATAATGTTGAAGAAAATGTTGAAGCTTCTAGGAGTGTTTCTCAAGGAAGAGCCACTAAGTTCAAGGAGGAGCCACCAAGGATAAGAGGAAATCGAAAAACAAATATAAAAAATTAAATTCGAGCACCCTAGAATTGTAAGGTGAATGGACCAATAGCCAAGCATAGAAGAACCACCAATCTCAAGAGGAAGTGCCACCATATTGAAGGAGGAGCCACCATTCTGGAGAAGAGACACTATCATTGGAAAGAGATGAATATAGAGCACCATAGAAGAAAGTATTACTCAAGGAAATTTGTAACGTTGGAGAGTAGAATTTGAGTACTAAAATTAAGAAGCCATCAAATCCAGAAACAAACAATATTATAAAGCAATGGAGAGCACCAAAAACAAATATTAGTTGATAAGAAACTTAAAACCATTTGCTATTACAAATATTAGGAGTATTTTGTGCCAAGTGTAAAGGATAAGAGAACATGATGAGGACACTCATGATGTTACTAAGCAATAAGGAGTGCTATCAAGCAAGGGAAAGTGCTACATTGAAAAGAATGAGCATTATAAATCAAGGGAAAGTGATACATAAAAATGAACATTATCAAGTAAGGGAATAGAAAAGTATTACATAGAAGAGAGGCACTACCACCTGGAAGAACATAAAGAAGCATTACCAAGGAAGATAATAAATGTTAAGTAAAATAGAAGTACCACTTGGAAGGAAAAAATACAAGAGGAGTAAAAGAAACTTATCCAAGTGTCACATTGCCAAAAGTAACTCCAAGGGAAATGAAACAATTTCTTTGCTTGACAGACAAGTCATACAATCCATTCATTAAGGCAAGTGAGTAAAGAAAATAACACAGTTGAAGGACATCGAAACCAATGAGCATTAGGAGGATAGTCAATATCATAGAAGGCACTAAAAGGAGGAACATTAAATATTGTAACAAAGGTGTCATATTGTATTGAATATATTGAAGTGGACTGTGCCTTAATCAGATTGTAAGATGTAGAAAAGAGAAGTCAAAGAAGAAAATCTCATTCACAGCATACCATAATCAATAAGGTACTAAAATCATTTAAATTAACTTGTGTTTTTATAAAGGTAAAGGAGAAATAAGAAATATTAATTCTAATGTTAAACTTAGTTAATATTTCATGCTTGAGATTAATTAAATAAATGGAGGTATAAGGAATTGCATTGATATATTATAACCTTAGATGTTTTGTTGAAATATTTGAAAGCTTTTTGAAGCAAGAAATATTTAATTGGAAAATATTTAGAATTACTTTATCCAAACATAATAAATATTTTAAAATAACTTAATTTGGAGGAATAAGAAATTCTACATAGAAATTGAAACATTAAATTTACAAATATCCATATTTTCTAAATTTCTAATTAGGGAGTTATAAGAAGTTCAACACCAACATAGATTATTAAAATTTAGAATTTGTATTATTAAAACTTGAAGGATATAGGAATAAAAACATAAAGTTATTAGAAATTTGGAAAACTACATTGGAATTAGTCTTTTTCTCAAATTAAGGAGACATAAGGAATCCAACTTAAAGGTATTCAAAATAGAGAACCTTAATTAAAATTGAAAGTACATTAAAATAATTTCTAGATTTCTATAAAGAGAATTAAAGTGCTTTTATTGTAGTTGAACATTAGAGAGACAAAAGGGATTGAATTAAAAAAAAACTAAGAAAGCTAAGCACTTTATCAAGACCATAATATATTCAAAATACTTGGGAGATATACAATATTCTACAAAACTCCAAGGTGGAGGTCGAAGCTCCAATATAGAAACAAGATAATGTGTTAGAATATCTACCACAGGATCCTCTTGAATTATGTTTGATGAGTATCAAAGGTTAAAATTCAACACATGGGGGTTCTATTCAGAATACCCTAGTCAGAGGATGTAACACACATTCCTCATGGGATAGAATTGAGGGTGGCTCAAGACCCCCATCATTTCATGGTAGACGTAGAGAAAATTCACCCAATCAAGGGCAAGAAGATAGGGCTGCATTAGAGTGCATACCCCTAAGAAATCCAAACCCTAATGGACCTAGAAGGTTAATGATAGATCTTTCCATAATTAGAGTTAATTGTACGTCCCCAAATACGCCATGGAGAACTAAGCAACTTGATGGACTAGAACAAGTTCTAGGGAAACTAGGATATACATCCTGTACTGACCATTCTCACTCTGTGAGCTCATGTAGTGGAGATGTATAGAGGCATACCACTGATCTAGGAGAATTCTTAAAGCACTCCCATAGCATGCATGTCCCATACACATAGGTGGGCATAGAGAATAGACTACAACACAACACAAAAATCATCCACACAAATAAGGGCAAGAGTATGGAGGATAAGCCTATTGGGGCTCACACTAATAAAGCCCCTCAAATAGAGTTGCACAACCAGAGGCCTCATAGTACTAATATTATAGATCAATATTAGAGTCTAGCTTGAAATAAGAGGTAACATATCTTCCAAGACCAATTGTAAGATGTACATGCAGAGCACGAGTGCCTTGAATATGAGGATTATGAATTTTAAAGGTTGCTTAGTCAAAATTTTTATGAGCAATGCATAAGAGAACAATGCATCCTTGATCAAAATAAGAGTTAAGAGAGATAGGATAGGCTAGATCAAGCTATCCTACCCCCTCAAATTTAATATAAAGAGCATGACAAAAGATGTGTTGTGTCGATCCCATAAATATGCCTTAAGTAAGCTAAAAATCATACTCATTGTACAACCCAGAACACGCAATAGCACCAAATGCTAGAACAACCTGGGTGTACCCAGTATGTAGAGTCATAAGGATGTGAGCAAGAGTAGCAGTATCCTATAATCTCCTTAGTAGATGTGGATGATGAGCCCAATCCTCCACATTAGCCCAAAAATAATCTACCTCCAGTAGATCTGCAAAGACCTCTTAGGAAAGAGGAGATTCTATCCTCATAAGGGTACAAATCCTTGGCATAGAAGGTGAGAGCTATTGAGAAACAAGGCACAAATTATCAAAATCCTACCTTGAATAAAATTTATAATTGGTCCTTATGCTCTTCAGTTCTTGGTCTAGCGTATCCCGATCATTTTTAGATGCCCAATCTGGACAAGTTCCAAGGTGATGAAGATGCATAGGAACACATCATAAGCTTTATGAACATGTGCTTCCAAATATAGAGAAATGATGCCTTGTTACTATGAACCTTCATAATGACCCTTTCAGGCCCTACTTGGGAATGGTTTAATCATTTGAAGAGGCACATCATTACCAACTTTGAATAGCAGGTAAATGTATTTCTTGAACGCTTTTCCTTTGGCATCAATAAGAAGACCAATATTATTGACTTGGTAGCTTTAAATTAGTATGATGATGATCCAATAATGGATTTTGAAAATATATGGAGAAAGCTAATGGCTAAGCTACCATTCTCCATCCCCACTACCGAATTAACTTGAATTTTTACTAAAAGTTGTGCAAATCACATCTCATTGCTATTGTAGATACAACAATATCAAACATTCAAGGAGGCTTTGGTGCAAGCCAAAGTTATAGAGGACATAAAATTACAAGAAGACAAATTGAAGCTCTAGAAAAAAAGGAGTATAATAACAAAAATATAAAGAACCAACACCAACAGTCCAAGCCTACACATGTAAATTAGGTGTTGAATCAACAAAAAGGAAATCAGGGCTAACAACCTCAAAACTAGAAGACTCAGCCTCCCCTACGTAGTACAATCAGTGCAATAACAAGAAGCAAGGTGAGAACAAAAATAAATGCTCTCCTCACTAGTTTACACCATTGTATGATACTATGGCATCGATATTCAATCAGTTGTGTGAGGCTAAGGCCATAAATTTACCCGAAGTCAAATTACTCGATCCTAATCAACCTAGATCAAAAGGAATTAGGGAAGATTAATATTGTTCGTACCATAGATAAAAAGGGTATGATATTGAAGCATGTCATAGCTTCAATCATCTAGTATAGAATATGATTGATAAGAATGAGCTAATTATTGACAATCCTCATGCTCTAGATAATAAGAACATGGAGATATTAAAAAATCCCCTACTAAACCATGAGCCTCCAAGGAATAACATCGGCCAAGTGAATCAAGTGCATATTTATCCACCCACACAAGGCTTTGTTGGCATGGTGAATGTAGTCACTAGAAATAAGATATATAATCAGCCATATCCTCCTTCTATTATAATCATAATTCAATCTACGCCTCCTCAAATGCCAGCACAAAATAACTTTCTAGACCCATCATCCAGACCGATGGTGACCATAATAAATAGGCTTATTCAAAGCCTAAAGACGAACTCAAAAAAGATATCAATTTATGAGATAATACAACAATCTCCTAGGCATAGGGAGACGCTAATGGACATTTTGAGATCCATAGAAGTGCAATCCCAAGATCCATAAGCATTCACTGATTTTTTGGGACATGTTTAATAGTTTCAAGATCCTATCATTAAATTTTGATCATGAAATCAAGACAGTCTCTACTACTATAACGGACCCACCTCTTCAAATTATTGCATGTAAAACACACACTCTTTAAGAAGGTTTTGATCGACACAGGATCTTTGATCAACTTTATTACCATTAAGACCTTGGCACATTTAAAATTGCCTAAATTGGATATTGTGCCCTTGACCTTCACACTACGTGCATTCAATGATGCATTATGCTTGATAGTGGATACTATAATTTTGCCTATCACGTGCTAGAAGGTGTGATGCAATACACCATTCTCTTAGGTAGGCCATGGATAAGAGATATGTAGTGTGTACCCTCAATATTACATCAGTGTATCAAATATGTACATGAGGGGCGAGTGCATGTGGTTCTCTCAGATGAGGAGACCTTCAAGTATGTTAATCAAGTGGATTTTCCAGGATATTTTACTCTCCCATCAACACATTTGGATGTAATACCTACATCACCTATTAGGCATCCAGTAGGTAAATCAAATGAAGTGTGAACTGGTCCTTCAACATCAGCACCATGACCATCTTCACATACAATAGCTACTTCTACGAAGCCTATGACATAGATAATGTTGAGGAATGACTAGAATCTAAAGGTAGTACTAGGTGAAAAAGAGACTAAAGAAATACCCAATTTAGCAACTACTAAGGTCCCAAATTCCATGGAGGAAGGAAACTCACATATTTAAGTTGAGGAGGTACCTCAACCTACCTCATTCGCATCTTCAGTGGGGTCATCTACACCATTGGTGACAATCCATTTAATAAATCCTAGTTTAGCAAAATACCTAGTGTAAAATGTGACTTTCATGCCATTCATCAGAACTGCACAGGATATGGGTAGACCTCAAGACCATAACTTTCATTTGGGAATGGTGGTACCACTAGGGATGCCACCTAATCAAGAAAACTTCATCTATGGAGGCCTAGATCAACTTTCATATCGTACAACTATAGATAAAGAGGATGATGAACCATTCACTATGAATGTAAATTATCTATCTAACCTAGAGTTTACCCTTTGATATTTTGAGTGTTACCATTGGCATAGTTACACTCTAGGTCTATTCGAACAAGGGCATCAAACTCCATATGAACCACGCTATATGTTGTTGACTAATCAGTTCAGACTGGGTTATGACATAAGAGGTTAGGATGAGCTTCTAGCTAAATATCTAGATTGCCTAAACCTAAGCTTGGTGGTAGATGTTGATTGAAACCCCTACCATCCTAACCCTTCATATTCTTGAAGGGATGACTGTCTAGTGGATATGGTTACCATAGAACAACCTTTGATTTATCATGACAAAATCTTGGTGTATGCTAGTCCAAATGATATTCCAAGAACTGATGGGGTGATTGGAAATCTTTAGTATGCCTATGACACTAGCATTGAAACCCAACATCATGGTATAATAGCATAACTTGAATTAGAAGCTACTTCTGAGGAAGGAGATTCAAAATTTATCTCTAAAAGAGGTGGACCAGAAAGAAATTCTGGAGAAGATGATGATGAGCATTCCTTAGAAGATGAATAATATGAGGATAAAATAGAGTTATACTACCTTGGACCTCACCACTTGCATCATCTTAGGGAACCTATTGATATGGAACACATTTATCGTGAGGTGTTCCAAGGTCATCCCATTAAAAGAAGGCCAGTAAATCTATAAGAAATATACCACATGGTGTTTCCTATCCCTTCAAATTTAATGAAATTGCTTCCTCCTGAGGATCAAATTGTTATGTCTATGTCTAGACCAAACGCAAAAATCCACATTCCACCTGAGCCACATGTAGTGCAGGAGGAGATATCCAAAAGTAATGTGTTGCATTCATGTGGTCTTGGATACTTCATCCATTCCATCAACATGGTCTCCATTGATTTGACCACTCCACTTCACAAACCATATGGCCCTTCAAAAAATTTGTACCTCAATATTAAGGCCATTGATTTTGATCATGCTAATTCGTCTTTAGATCCTGAATATTTCTTCCCTAACAAAGAAATGTTACAATCGTTTCATTTTGTGCTAGGTTCTGCATATGATATTTATCATGCTAAGGGTAATTCCAATTTAGTGGAACCTTTAAACCCAGTGGATAGCATCCATTTGATCCCTACATCTCACTAGCTTGAGGAGGGGTCACACATGTCATAAAGAAAACCTTCAAGGTGGATATCAGTAATGATCTTGCAAATCCAAGAAAGCTTAAATTTGGAGAGATTTTATCTCTTGAGGAACATGCCAACCTCATTCCTATATTGAAATAGAGACCTGATTTATTTTCTTGGATATACAAGGATATGTTGTGTCTAGATCTGACATTGGTTACTCATAATATTTTTTTGGATCCCACCAAGAAGCCAATCAAGCAAAAACTTAGGAATATGCATCCAACCATCGCTTTGATGGTTAAATATGAATTGTAGAAACTATTGGATGTAGAATTCATCATTTACATCGACTATTTAGAATGGTTATCAAACATGGTACCCATAGAAAAACTTGATGAAAGAATTCGTATCTGTACAAATTTTAGATACCTCAATAATGCAACACCAAAGGATTCATTTTTTTTGCCTAACATCGATGCTATGGTAGATGCTACTGTAGGTCATGAAATTTTTTCCCTTATGGATGCTTTTTCTAGTTAAATTCAAATTTAGATTAAACATTAATACTAGTATAAAACCACGTTCACTACACCATGGGGAACATTTTACTATAAAGTTATGCCATTTCATCTTAACAATATTAGTGCTACATACCAGTGGGCCATGACATATATATTTCATGACTACATGCATAAGATCATGGAATATTACATCGATGACTTATTGGAAAAGTCATTATTACATTCAGAGCATGTCGAGGTTCTCAGAAATGTCTTTGATCACCTAATAGAGCACAATGTCAGGTTAAATCCCAAGAAATGCGTCTTCAAATTAACAGGTAAACTCTTGGGATTCATCATTTTTAAATGAGGGATCAAAGTTGACTGAGTGGAGTTCAAGGCCATTTTATAAATGTGTTCTCCCACTAATATCAAGAAATTGAGAAGTATACAAGGCAAATTAGCATCCATAAATTTATTTATCACATAATTATTAGACAAATATCAACCCATTAATCGACTGCTACACAAGGGCATATCATTCGATTGGAATAAGGACTATCAAAAGGCCTTTTTTTAGATCAAGAAGTACCTGGAAATGCTACCAGTTTTAGCTCCACATCGACCAGAGGTGCCATTCCTATTATATATATCTACCACTAACTTTGCATTGGGAACCATGTTAGCCCAAAAGAATGTGCAAGGTAAAGAACAAGCAATATATTACATCAGCTGAACTTTGGTCAGCTACGAGCTATGATACACATATGTGGAAAAACTATTTTTAGTATAGTATTTACAATGAAGAATTTGTGCCACTACATGTTAAGCCATACAATATATTTTATATCAAAACAAAATCCTTTGCAATATATGATGATCAAAATGTATCATAATATGCATACTACAAAGTGGATCATGTTATTGATAGAATTAGACCTAGAATTCATAAGTGAAAAATCTATCAAGGAAAAATTCATAGTAGATCAAATGGTAGAGGCTCCTATTTAGGATCATAGATCTCTTATCATAAAGCTTCCCAATGATGTAGTCTTTGCATTATCAGAGTCACCAAAACCCAAAGAACCTAATAATCAAGCATATATGTCTTTGTTCTTTGATGGATCCAAGTGTGAGCAAGGAGGTGGTGCAAAAATTATGTTCTTCACACCACAAGGTATTCCAATTCCATTGTAATTTAATGTTAATTTACATTGTACCAATAATAATGCTAAATACAAAGCCCTAATCTTGGATCTCCAAACAACGCTCACCATGCAGATTAAAAAGCTAAATATCTTTGGCGACTCCTTGATTATTGTAAATCAAGTTAAGGGGATATACTAGTGTAGATGTACAATTTTGAAGATATATAAAGATCTTATGGACACATATCTAGCCTATTTAGAATGGTATGACATCGAGGTAACCCCTTGAACATCCAAAATATTTGTAGACACCATGGTATATTTGGGATCCTTAATCCCTTAGAATTCAAGTGAAAATATTATTGCAATATGTGATACAATGTAAGGCACAAAAAATAAAGAATAAATCCACATGATTCAAATATAACCAACCCATGAATGGTTCTATAAAGCCAAAGAATTTTTGAAAAATGTGCCTTGGGGATCTTTGCTTTCGTAGGGTCCTGCAGAGAATGGTATTACTATTATCCATAAGGTAGTTTCCTGATAAGATTTTGTACAAGACAAAATTCAAGGGGAACATGTCATTCAGTCAGTTGAAGCTATTGCCTATCAGTATTAGATGTCACAAATATATGATTTTATTAATCTTGGTGTAATCCCACAGGGATTGTTGCATACCGTAAAATGAGCATTCAAATAGAAAATTACTAAGCATGTCTTGCTAGGAGATATCTTATATCATTGAAGCTATAATGGAATTATCCTTCATTGCCTTGAGCCCCAAGAATCAAGTTGGGTAATCTCACAAGCTCATTACGGTACATGTGATGGCCATTTTAGCATTATGGCCATCATCAAGCGCATCCTTTGAATGGGTTATTATTATCCCACTATGGAGAAGGATTGCATAATGTATGCCAAGAAATGCATCAAATATCAGCATCATGCTAATCTTGCACACTTGCCATCATAGGCCTTATAATCCATTCAAGTGGCTTGGCCATTTGCTCACTAGGGTTTTGATCTGATTAAAAATATCTCTCCCCTATCATCAGGACAACATAAGTTCATTATAATGGCCACTGAGTACTTTAAAAAATGGGTGGAAGCAATCCCTTTTACAACAACAACTAGATCAAGTATTGTAGAGTTTATACTCCATAATATTATATGTCATTTTGGGATACCATCCAAGATCATATCAGATAATGGAACATCGTTCAAAATAAAACTGTAAGGATTTTAATGTCCAAATATAATATACAACACAATTTTGCGACTCCATACTATCTGTAAGAAAACAGGTAAGCTAAAGATTATAACAAGATAGTAGTAGCTATCTTGAAAAATATTGTTCAAGAGAACCACAAAGATTGGAATATCCAGCTACCCCTTGCATTATGGGCTTACAGGACTAGTATACAGACACCCACCAGGGTAACCCTATTTTCACTAGTTTATGGTGTTGAGGCCATTATGCCCTTGGAATTGGAAATTCCAACCCTACGCATTGCATTGAAATATTTCATTGATGACAATACTGCGTGACAAGATCACATAAACCAATTGATGCTTCTTGATGAACATCACGTGAATGCCCTTGAGCATCTTTGAGTTTATCAAGAACACCTAAAACAAGCTTATAACAATAAATTCCATATGAGAGACTTTAAAGTTAGGGATCTTATGCTGAAATAAAACCAACGTAACTCAAACCTACGACCACACATACAAGACAAATTTACGGCCAACTAGTTAGGTCCATATATCATCTTAGAGAATATAGGACCTAGAACATATCACCTAACATTGCTTGAAGGTGTTGAAGAGCCTGAAACTCTCAATATTCTTCATCTTAAGGCATTGCACACATAAAAATAAAAAATTCAAAAACATTCAAAAAGTAATAAAATTCAAAAACATTTCAAAACATCAAAAATGCAAAAACATTTGCATTATGCTTATGCATTCATTTACTTGCATTGCATTAGGTATTTTCATCCATTGCACTTACATTAGGATAGGTCGTATTTACAATCTTACAAATGACACCACGTTTGTATCTTAATCATTCATCTATTCATCATCATCATCCATCACCCTTGTGAGTAATTATGTTTTTCAACACAACCCCTCTTGTTGCTATAAGGAATATACTAGGGTCTTCTAATAATTCAGCCATACCTAGTGATCTTCTCAGATTTTGTATAAAGCTATCTTTGATTTTGTAGATGAGGTCTAGTTTTGATAGCACCTAGCGTATGTCAAAATCCCTTCACTAATTAAACACATTAACAATCCTAATTAGGACAAAGAAATATGAAGACTACAAAGTGGACCTAGTCACCTTAAGAAAGAGGTTTTTACTTGCTTAGCTTGTGATGTGCATGGTCTAGGGTGTTTATCATTGACAAAGGGACAAGCTCCCCCATACCCAAGAAATCCCTTGCTTTCATACAAAATAAGCAAAATCCCATAATCAAAGAAAAATCCCTTGCTAAAAAAAATTGCAAAATAAACAGTGATTTTCATCACTAATCATGAGCAAGTATCCCAATAAATTTAATGAAAAGAAGGGGGTGAAGATCTTGATTCTATGGAATGTTCACTACTCAAAACAATTGACTGATCCCCATTACAGCAATGGTCTGAATAAATCCTACCTGCCATTAGGGTAGTTCTAAGTAATTTACAAATGAGCTAGCTTTAGGTGGCTTGTATTACCTAGTGGTCTAATCTAACTACGTCTAAACTTAGAATCATGGTGAACATTTGATGATCCTCATTACAACAATGGGCTAAATTAATCTCGCCTAGCAATGAGGTAGTCTTATGTCTTATTTAATATATTCATCTACACACACAAGGATAATGCATATATTAAGCTTCATGACAAAATATTTTATCTTTCAAGAGTCCTGTATAGTCATTATAAAATTTTTGATTAATCAACTAGGGTGTCTGAGTCTCATGGAAAACCTCAAAAATCCCTTATAGCAAAAAGTCACATTAATCAATCAATCATAAAATTTATTTTATGAGGTTTTGTTTATTAAAAGGGTGTTCATAACATAGGGTAGATACTGTATGGATATCAACAATGATATTTAGATGAACACTGACTATTTTGTGCATATTTTTTAATTTACAAAAGCTCATGAAGGAAAACCATACATCTCACTATCATATCATCTCACATTTGGATGCTTAAATGATTATTTCTTATGATAAGATTTAAAATTTACATTCATGATTTTTATACATTCTATGGTGCCATATATTATTTTGTAAACACGTATTACTTTTATTCCTTATGTTTTAAGTGATTAAAGCATACAGGTTCATTTGCATTAGATTATCATCACATAATTAGTGCATTGCATTTTACATTATATATCATATCATCACATAGAGTAAGTGCATAAAATAATAGAAAACAAATCAAACATACATTTGATCATGAATAGTGCATCCATACATGTACATCAAAGTATCTAAGCATGCATAAATTATCTAGCTAGTGCATGTCATCAATACATCACATCCATATAGCATCCATAAATATAGCATATAAGAATTGCATCCATGTGCATCACATAAATATAAAAACAATAAATTGATACACATAATGAGCCATCAAATATAATATCATATATATGTGTGAATCAAAATGTATACATAGGGGTACATAAAAATGTCCGTAGGCTACAACAATGTAGGTCCTCAAAACTTACCCTCAAAAATGATACAATGGCATCAATTCATGATCAAGAGTTGCCTACACCATCTATATTGCTTCCACTCTCTATGCCCTCTCTGAGAGGCTACATAGAGATAGTGCCTAACAATCTCTCTAATCACACCCCTAGTCTATGGCTAGGATGTACTAAGGAAGATTTAGACTCACTTAGAATCCTTTGGGACCCCCCTATCATAGATCACTCTGGTAAGGTATCCCCTAGCATAGCCACCTACCCCTCTAGTTGCATAGTATATAGGCCATCATACTGACATCATACCTCATACTGGTTGACTAAATCCTATAGCCTAGCTATCTACACCTGGAATGTGGTTGTATCTGCTATAACTAGTTTACATGCAACTGCTTATCCTTGAGTGGCTAGATCAAAAGGTATAGCCTAAGAATTCAAGAAGCCTCCTCTCATAATTTAGAGCATATCTCACTCTATGGTTTGAAAGTCTAGCTATGATTGGATAAGATCCCAATTTGTGGTGATCTTCTCTATCACCATAGTGGTTGAGTCAATCTATGTCTTGAGGGTAGTTCTCTCCTTCTCAAATCCCCACCATCAAGACTATCCTACTGTAATTTGTGCCTGGAGTGCACCCATATCAGACTATAGGGTGGCAATGGAGGTATCTCTTTTGCACAATATATCTTTGTGCCATTTGTAGTTGTACCTACAAGTTGTGTACCTAGGCCTATAGTTGTGACACATCATCATCAGGCTCTTTCTCACCCTCATCCTCATATTGGGCCTCCCTCTATCTACTAGAAAAATCGGTGCCCATGTGGGTCATCATCCATTGCCTCTACAACCTTCCCATCCCTCAAACTACCTAGGGGACCACTGCCCTATCATAGTCATGTAGTCCACCAAGCATCATAATCAAGAGTAGTACCAATGTCTGCCAACCCTATGTCCTAAACTATGTCATCCTCCTCTACTAATGCGGTCACCTATGGCCACACTAACTGAGTCTCTGTATTAATATGGTAGGAGAATATTGGATCCTTTGGGATATCCTAGCATACCCTAAACTATCTGGTAACATGAGAGAAGTGAAAGAACTCTTGCACACTAGGATTTCACCCGATGATCCAATGATCGTACCTGGTCCACATTAGATAATGGTCTAACTCCTCCCATGCTGGAAAATATAGATAAGGATGCAAGATGATCTGACCTAGATGTAATCCTATCAGTCTATCCATATAATGTTGTAAGTCTTCTACATGAGACCTGCTCCCGTAAGTCTCATCCTATCAAGGCTAGCAAGCTCCATAGCACTGGGAAGCAGCCACTACTATTGTAATCTATCAAGGTAGCCCTCTAGAACACTCTATCATAATATGCTCCCAGGCCCAAATATGAAGTAGGAGGCTACATCCTACCCCTACTCATCCCCATTGCATGATGTGGTACAACTCATCATAATTTTGTGCGAGGAGAGCACTCTCCCATGATAAGATCAATGGATGCTCCATGGTGCTCACCAGTAGAACTTGTATTGTGGCCAAGAGGTTCCAGGGGAACCTCACTCCTAAATTTTCTTGAAGCACAATATTGAAAATGATGTGCATGAGGATGGCTTGGCACCGTGAGAATATGCGTATCCTATACCAATGCTTTATGGGTACCCATCATATTCTGTGTTCTCTAGCACCTCATCATGCCTGGCACCAAAAATCTATTGAAATATAGCATTCTTCACTCTGGTAGGTGAAGAGGTGATGCTCGTCCATCTATGGAAATGTAAAATATGTGATACATGTCCTCTAGCATGATCGTCATATCCCTAGTTGGAATATGGAAGGTGTTAGTCTGCACATCCCAGTGATGGTCTAGAGTAGTCATGTAGTCCTGGTCTACCTTGATGGAAGGTAGTCATAATATATAGTCGAGGCCCATGGCCCCAAACTAATCTAGGTCTACCTAGATCAGCTGGGGTAGTAGATCACAAAGCAAATCTGACTCCCACACCCACATAATCAAGATATAAAAGAAATTATCACATAATATATCAATTTCAAAAACAATAAAAAATGTACTTCAAAAGTACAAACAAATCTAAAAACAATGCATAATTTCAAAAACAATAAAAAATACATTAAAAATGTTCAAAGAATTCAAATGTGCACTTGAAAATTTCAAAAAAATCAATTAAATCAAGTCAAATAGTCAAAAAATTAAAAAATTAAAAATTCGGGTAAATTTTCTTAGTCGTGGTTGTCACCAACGGCTAGCACCAAATATCAATTTTCTGACAGTTGGTGTTTGAACTTAGTCGTAGCTAACAAATGTGGCCCCCAATTAGCAATTTGGGATTTGTAGTTGCCACCCGTGACTACGAGAATGACCTTGTTCAAGTTCAATTCCCACCCCAAACAAACCCAAAATTTAAATGCCCATCCCTTTAAGCTAACCTGGATCTAATCCTCACTAGGGTGAGGTTAATTACCAATAGTTTAGTGAGGTTCATTAATCCCATTTCTTAATGTGGTTCATTTTTAATTTGGGTAAAATTGCAAGAGAGATGGAGGTGCTACCTTTGAAGCACCATCTTTGCCATTAGTCGAAGCCCCAGGTTGGTCAGCCATGGGGTTTTGGTGGTGGGTTCAGTAAGATTTCATATAAGAAGTCTTCTCTCACCTCTCATACCTCTACTATCAATAGTCATAAGAAGGAAATAATGAAAAGTAAAAAGCCAATTTTTTTTTTTATATTTCTAAGTTGGCCCTTAGCCACAAATGTTAGTCATGGGTGCGGGTTAGGGTTTCACTGGTTGTGGTTGTCATATGCGGATAAGAAAAATATCAAAATTAGTTGTAGTTGACAACTACAGCTAGCAGAAAACAATAAATTCTCTCAAAATTTTATTGTGAGGAGCTTTAAAATACAAAATACAAAATATTCAATGGTCCAAAAACCTCAAAAATTGCAAAAATAACAAAATGTAACCACCAAAAAGGCTCACACCTAATAGCATCTATTGCAATCAAAGAAATATAACAACTAAAAATGCACCAATTGACAACAAAAATGGAATGGAAATACAAGAATCCTTTATTAATTCCAAATTGAGTCAAGTTACATATTACAATAGATCTAATTCCCTTTTTGGGTAGATGTGAATCAAATGCCTTCTAGGGTGACACGAACTACTCTAGGGTGTCAATGACCCTCTCCTCCATGATTAGAGGTATTTTCTACCTTGCATCCCAAAACCCTATTATTCATGTGTGCAATATACAACTAGAAACATTTAAAAGCAAAGGAGACCTCTCTTGATGAGGCTTTATAAAGGTGCTTGTATAAAAGATAACATGATAATCAAGGAATCAAGAAAGTTATTAAGTACATGTAAATTGATCTACAATAAGATAATCTGCCATTAAAAACATAAAAGAAACTAAGATGAATCTATCTAAACTCCTAATTAACAAATTGAAGACATGAAAGCATGAAAAATATTCATTATGCCTACGCTATAACAATGAAGGGAATTTGTAATTAACACCTAATCTATCAATCAAATGTCTCTAGAATGTTGAATTAAACCTGCAAAAGGATTAATCTAACCTAACTAAACAAAATGCAAAACTGAGAACAAAAGTTTCAAAGGTCACCTAATAACCATGGATAATTCATGCAGCGGGCACTATTTCCCATAGATGACAGCTATGATGGAGACTGTAATAAGTTTACCCTCCAAATCAGGGTCGATTCTTTAATTCTCTTTATTAAATTGATGGTCAAGGGTTGCCTTTGTGTCCTCTAACATATTTGGTGGTTGAATTGATCAGATGGTGCATGGATTGCACAAATTAACATTTCTTGGCTCTCTTAGGCTCCTAAGACCTCCATGGTAATGTGATCTTCAATTGGGTAGCAAAAGTATTCCTATCAATGCATGTAAGTGGTTATGCAATTCGACAGGGCTTCACTGCATTCAATTGAAAGGTTCTATAGAATTTTCCCCAATTCATAGGGGGATTATATAGTAATTTCCAAGGGGCTAGGAGTAGCTTCTCATGAAGCTAAGATCAAGATTGGGTAGTTGATCTTGTTGGATGGAAGGATCCAGAACCTTCCTCACTCGAACCACTCCAATCCACAACCAATTGGCAACTTTGGGTTGGATGAAGGCCAACTGATTCTGAGTCCTGATCGTGGCTGATAGGCATGATCGGCACTGCTAACCATGGGTGTTAGTAGCGGATAGCACTGACTAGGAAAAAATAATCAAATGAGTGGTAAAACCACTACTATACCTTGGATCTATCCAAAGGTCTTCCATATGGTCTTCTAGCATGTCCCATATGAGTAGTAGCCTCGACATGATGTATTTTAGGTGTCTACATATGCCCCTTTTGAGATGCATTATGATTTTGAACAACGCTGAGCAAAACTAGACCTCCTATAATGATGTCGTAGGTTGTATTATGATAATTAGTCTGATCAACATTAGATGCCCAGGTCCAGCAAAAGGACGCACATCTTAGAATCATTGCTTCCAACTGGAAGGCTTAATTTTGAAGAAGTTTGCACTCATCATCAGACATTCGGATAGCATCAATGCCAAGTAGGCTTTTGCACTTTTCAATCCAAAAGGAAGAGAGTTACAAATAAATTGTCATATATGCTATTTTCCCCAGCAGAAGGGTAAGCTTATGATAGTCTTTGACAATGACTCATAAGATGAACGCAATTTTGACAAGATCAAGGGATCTACGATCAAGGGATATTATTTTTATTTTGATTATGATTTGATATTATGACTACCCCATCAAGCGACGAGTCGATGAGAGTAATAACAATAAATTAAGCGATGAGGTCACTTGACAACTATGAATAATTTTGAACAAACTAAAATTTAGCATTTTAATTCTTGGAAAGGCCTAATCAGCTATGATTGCAATTGTTAATAGTAATTGCCTATTTCTATCCCATGGAGTGGTCCATCCATGAAGGCCTTCTTAGGGAATAAAAATGAAAGCAATCACGATTAGGCGTATGTTGAATCATATTTGTCGATGATATGCTAAAAATATCATAGGAGAATTGTGATGAGTACTTTGTTCCCCTGGAGCAGTCTGGTTGTGAAGGCCTTCTTAGTGATTGAAATGAAGCATGATAATTCAACGATGATTAATTTTCCCCAAATATCCTTATGGTAATTTACTCATATTTTCGGATTGCATGCATCGCAAGTCACTACAACCACCAAGATTATAGGGTAAATGACTGAATACGAGGCACATTTGACTTTATATTTTTTGAATTTTTTGTTAATTTTGAATTGAATTTGTTTTATTGGTTGGGATGTGTGGTGCTTCATGAAAGTATCATAGCATAAACCTCAGTTGAATGTACTTTTGAATATCAGTTGATTATTTTGTTTTGCCTTATGATGACATTTTCCAATGTCGTGCTTTTTTTTGGCTTATTCGGATTATTTTATCTTTTTTGGTGTAATTCTAGTCTGATGCACAATTTTATTTTGACCTCTTAAATCTCTCCATGATGGGAATTGGGAGCATTAAATACAGCTTGCTGACCATGCCTATCAATTGTGGGTAAATTTCTTGACCGTGACTGACAATCGCGATCGCAAAACCCTAATTCGGGGACCACGAATGTCAGTGGCAGGTCAACCCAAATGTGAAAAATGTTAAATAGGGATTTGTTGGTGAAAATTTCATTATTTACCTAACACTAAAATTAAATTTGAGAGATTTACGAGGTAATTAACAAACTTTAACCCGGAATGCTGCTAAAAACCATACCTAATTCCACACATTCCACATCGATGGTTGATCAGTCAGAAGCTTCTACCAACAGAGGAGTCGATGCACCCAAGGTAACTCAAAAAATGAGACCTCACTTGTACATTATTGGATTAAAATTAACCACATTAAGAAATTGGTAAATTAACCTCATTAAATTACCGGTAACGAACCTCACCCTAGCTAGGTTTAGCATAGGTTAGATTAGGGGGAGGGTTAGTTTAATTATTAGGGGGTTTTATGGAAGGGCAGGCCCAAAATGGGTCTTGCTCCCTAGTTGTGGGTCCCAATTGGTAGATTGGGGCCATGGCTATCAGCCACGGTGGGATTTAAATCCAAACAGTCAATTTCTTGACCGTTGGGATGACTGCGGTGCCCAAATTTCTTAGAATTTTACAATTTTTTTTCAATTTTTTTATTTTTCTTGAATTTTTTTGGGCACTTAATGCCATTTATTGTTGTTTTGAAGCACTCTTTTAATGTTTTTGAAAATTTTGATCATATTTTTGCATGTTTTTATGTTTTTAGGATATTTTAATGATTTTTTTATCATTTTTTAACGATTTTAATTATTTTTTTATGTTTTTACTTTATTTTTTTTATCTAGTCCTTGACTAATAGAGACAGGGAGATCGATCTCCTTCACAACCTACACCACACTCTTACTGATGGGGAGTGGGCTTGGTTTGTTGTTATGGGGTTTAGCTACATGCTAGACCTCCCCATGATCTGAGTGGATCAGACTTATCTCACTGCATTGGCCCGAAGTTGGGATGCGAGGACCAATACATTTCACCTACCGATGGGTGAAACTATTGTCACCTTAGAGGACATGTACCACATATTCCAGCTACCCATTGATTGTGAGCCCATCACCTCCTCTCTTACCATGGCGAGGAAGACCATTTTTTATTGTATCTTTGGGCAACAGAGCATGGAGGCACAGGGCCGCATTGATCATGGAGGCATCCACATGCAGGAATGGGATGAGGGTAGATTCTTCTCACAGTGAGAGGTTGTTTTTATTCATCTCATCATTCATATCACCCTCTTGGATTATTCAAGTGTGAGGTTCCCTTGGAACCTCCTAGCTTAGACTAGAGAGGTCATGGTCAGCTCGACCGTGTGACCACTCATTTTGTCCTGGGGGAGCACTCTCTTAGCGCAACTATATCATGAGTTGTTCTAGATTACCCACTAGAGCAGAGTGGGTATTGGATGTAGCTTCATTATGTAGATCTATGTATGGTAACATATCTGGATAGATCACCTTGTAGACCTGCCTCTGTCGATTGCTACTATTGTTGATGATCGTTAGTGCTATACCGCCTACTAGCCCTAGGAGTAGGAGGCATTTAGGAGTAGGTCTTGTTGGTCATCAAATCCGCATAGGAAAGGACTTTCGGTGGGTTTGTGCACCCTGGACCTACGACCAACATTGAAAGGCCGAAGGGAAGAGATGCCCCTCGTGCCAATCTCCGGAGAAAGGCCGGCTCCTATACTAATCTACTTTTGGGGTTTGAGATAAGAGTGCAGGAAAGAGATAAAAGGAGTTCGGGTTAGAGAAAGAAATAAAAAGGGGTAAGGGTTAGAGATTGATGATTCAAGGTGGGGAAGAACAGGAAGCACGATCACTCACTAATAACTCAAATAGCAGCAAAGAATACCAAGAATAGATGAAAGAAACGCAGTGTCGACCTCCCTATGTATCCTCTGGACGGGTTCGTAGGGTTCTCCTCTCTCTCTCATTGGAATTCAGGGTTCAGAGTAACAGCGATTAAGACGAGGGAATAATAGAAACCTCGATCCACCAGGCAGCATAAAAGAAAGCAACAGGGACGTTTTTCCTCTCCTATGTATCCTTCAGGGCGAATTTTAGGGTACAGTCCCCAATCGCACACTGGATTCAAGATTCAGAGTCTCAGTATACGAGTGCAGATAGACAAAAGAATTAAGCACAGAAGGCAGCATAAAAGAGAGAAATGGAGCATAAAAGATCTTTAGTATTAGACGCAGGACATCAAGTTACAACAACTTTCTAGCAGAAAGTTCCCCCCCTTTTACATTGCAAAGCCTGGGTTTTTATAGAGGACCCGACCCTCTGAATCATTATTACAAAACGGCGGAGTACGTCCTCGGGCCCTGAGAAATCGGCTCCTCGTGGCTGCTGCGACTGAGTTTTCAAATTAGTTACCAAAACTGGCAACTGTGACCAGGTCAACCATGGAAACCTTCATTTAATGCACCGCCCGAGTGTCCCTGGCTTCTGGATGCTGTGCTTGAGTGATCGCTATGCCCGCCGGGTTTTACTTCGAGGATTGTTACGTCCCTTTCGTTTGCCAGAATTGGTCAACGGACTTATCGAGCAAGAAAGGGGGTACTTGGGGCTTTTGATCACCTTGGGAAGCTGCCCGCCTTGGAACGTGGGCCCGAAAAGTGCTTCGCTACATATCCGCCTCGCCGAAGCCTTGGGCCGAAGTAGATTCTTCTTGATTTGTTCTTCGCAAAATAATGCTTCGCAAAAATTACTTCGGGGATGTCGAGTACCGAGCGGATTGCATCTTTGAAGTGAGGCCTTTTGTCCTTCGCTGGTAAAACTGCTTCGACTGGAAAATGTTTCGGCCCGATTCTCTCTCAAAACTGTGGTTCGGGGAATATTCTCTCGAAGTATTTCTCTGCTTTCGACACATTGTCACTTTGCTTCGGGCATCACTGCTTCGGGTGAAAACTGGCCGAAGTAGATGCCGAAAATACTTTGGGCCCGAAGTAGTTTCCTTGCCTTAATGGATTTGGATTATGCTCTCCTCCCTCGGCGAAGTCGCTAGGATGCTGCTTCGCAAAACTTTCGCCCGAAGCGGCTGCTGAAAATGCTTCGGGTGCGAAGCGTTATCTTTGTATTTTCTTCGGTGAAATTACTTCGCAAGGTTTTCACCCGAAGTGGTGATTTGAAGTGCTTCGGGCCCGAAGCTCTTTCCATATTCTCCTCCTTTTCCTTCGACGAAGCAATTTTCCTTGGCCTATTTGGTAGCGAAGCTCTTTCTTCTTCATTCTATGATAGGGAGAGTCAAAATTGCTGTAACTTAAAATAAAAGAAAACTTTCAACAAGGAAATACTATACAAAATTCTACTATCTTCTACCCCTTGTATAATGTGACAAAAAGTGTCAACATTCTTGGCGGCTCGTGGGGTGACGAGCTTGCCTCGGTGGAAGAACCCTTTAGCCCTGATCCATTGGGCTACGGAGTCACTGGTCTTCCCCAGACCCTGCTTCTGTGGTCTGTTCTTCTTCTTGTTCTTCTCCTTCTTCTTCTTCGGGCGCGGCCTCTGGCTGTGGAGATGGTTCGAGGCGCTCACGGATGCGTTTCATCGTTTTTCGGACATGAGTCCAGGCACTCTTTTGAAATAGTTCTTGATCCTGTAATGCCTTTACTAAAATGCGAAACCGATCAATTTGCCCGATGTCAGCATGTTTGGCCCTGGTGAACAGGTCATCTAGGCAAGCCTTGATCTTACAGTATCTCAAGATGAAATCTATCACCTGCCCTTCTATGATCGGTTCCTCCCAGCCATCGATCTCCGAGACATCGTTCTCGAACTGTAGCCAGACTGGTTTGAGGTCATCCTTGCTGAGAATATTTCCGTCATCGTCCGTGAAACTCGAGAAACCCAAGGAAGAAAGGTCCTGAAAATAATTCATTGAGGCGCGCTGCTCATTGTCAAAAATGTCCTAGAGGCTCCTGGCTTTCTGAGCCTTTCGCACCTTGGAGAAAAAGGTGCGAACCGTGGCCTGGGCTGTGGACCAGTCCCTAGCTGTCCGGGTCATTGCAGTGACCTACAGGTCTTGATATCTGGCATTTTGAACATCAAACGCTAGCTTGAGTCGGCTCCGGGATTTCTATGTGACTTCGTCAATGATTGGCCCTCCTTCGGCAATAGCGCGCTGGGCTTCGGTGATGAAGATCAATATCGTGAGAGCACTGGAACATCGAGACCTAAAATTTTTTAGCAAATGGGCACGAATCTCCTTAATTTTGCTCCTGTCAAACAACGTCAGATCTTCTTTTGCGTGCAGCGGAGCTTGCATCTACAAGATTTCGTCCTCAAGCTTCTTGGCCTTCAGATCACTCTCAGCCTGCTTCTGTGCTTGGCTTTCAGCTGTAGACTAGAGTTGTTGAACCTGCTGCTTTAGGTCGAACGTCTCCTTCTTCATTGCCTTGCACTGCTCCTCGGCCTCTGCCAACTTGGAGCGGACCCTCGCCAAATCTTCCTCTAGCTTAACATTGGCGGCCTCGGCCTCAATCCTGCGTTGGTTGGCGATAACTGCATGAGCCCTAAAGGTCTCAATTCGGACATGCATGGATGCCGACTCATTATCAACATTCAGGTGTTCCAGGTCCTTAGGTGTCTCTTGATAATCGTAGTCTACTGGAGTCATTTCATCCAGAGGCTTTTGTACCTTGGGGACCTTCTTAATTTTATGCACCTTTTCGGCCTCTAAATAAAAAATGATGCATTTTTCAACTGATGTCGTCGAGCGTCCTCGTCTTTTCCTTGCCTCCCTTAGTATTTGCTCAGTGTTTTGTCGTGCTTGGAATAGCTTCTCGGCAAGGGGGCGGTCCTTAATTAAGGACATCTCTGATTTAGACAAGGCTAGATCTCCAGCCGAGGGAGTAAACAAATATAAAGAATGTGTGGGGGATGCCTCACCAGAAGGCTTGGCGATAGACGTGGTGGGACTCGGCGTTGAAATGGTCTTACCCTTGTCATGATCATGGGATGAGGCTGGACTGGCGGTAGGTGACGTGTGATGGGGTGATGGGCTATGCAAGGGAGACTGGCGAGAACTTCCAGCTGGGGCTTCAACAAAACTGTGTGAGGTTAGGGCAAGGGGTGGAGAATGCATACCTACGTGCCCTCCTGGCATTGTGGCAGTGGTGACTTTTGGTGCAGCCGCATCTTGTTCTTTCTCGGTTTCGGCACCTGGCAGGGCTGCGACCTCGACACTTGCTTTGGATGGGCCTGATACCAGTCGCCCAGTGGAGGGGCTTGCAAGTCCTGTGCGAGGCCGCTTTGGGTGCTTCAGGGGTGCCAAGGTCTGTTCTTGCTTTTTTCTTTTCCTCCTTACTAGTGGTTGTTCTGACCCTTCAGTGCTCGAGTCGTGGCCTCCTATAGGTCCCTGCGGTGATCTCGGAGGTGTAGCTTGGGCCTTTTCCTTTCCTGCAGTAGTATCATCTCTTTCTGGACTCTCGCCCGAGCCTGGGATAGCTGGGGGGATGAGGGCGGTCAAGGAAGAAGGCTTCCACTTCCCAGCGTTGGCTTCATAAATTTCTGTGAAGTCCTTGTCCGTTGCCAAAAATCCATAAGAGTTCATTTTCTGTCGGTGGACCCTCATTATCCACCATTCTCTCAGTTTAGCCGCGTCCCAATCCTTTACTCCCTCCTTCAAGTCATCTTTCGCTTTCTTCCAGAAGGTGGAGTTGGGGCTCGGGAGTGAATGCCGATTTGGGTCATATGCGACCTCCATTGGGTAGAATTCGTGCCGGGGAGGTAGGGCTTCCATCCTCTCCAGATGCCATTCCAGATCCTTTCCCCGAGGATTATTCCTTTGTTTTACAATTTTTGGATAGGGGCAAACATGGAAGCTCTTGACCCGTATATGGTCCCTCATCACTCCCAAAGGATCATAAAGCCATTGCTGGGGAATTTGGAGAAGGCCAAACTTGGCAAGCTTCTCTTCCAAGAAGACATTCTAATTCAGGGCGAACACTTCGACAACTCCTATCTTGAGAGGGAAGTCGCAAGTGTGGGTCCATTTCTGACCCTTGCCATAGATGGCATTGGTTGCATCGCTTTGCCTAGCGACTTCCAACGCGAACTGATACTCAGAGGGGTAAACTGGCAGTAGGAAGGGCTTCCCTATGAAGCCGAAGATGCGAATCACCAACCCCTGCGTTAGTCAAAAAATGTCTCCCCTCTTCTCCCGGACTACTTTGTTTCTCAAGCCGAGGGGGACTCGCGGGGAGGATCCCACCAACATGCGCATGGCGGGTCCCAAGAATTGTTGGTTGAAGGAATAGTAGGACTCTGATCTCAACAGTAGGGGAGTCCACTGATATACTGGCAAAGGACCTCCATCCTTGCCACTTGCCGCAATGGCAACATGGGGAAAACTATTATGTACATGAAAGAAAAGTAACCAAACAAGAAAGGAGCAGGGCGCGAAGTGCTGGCTGGTCCCAGCATTCTTCATGCTGGTGAGTTGCGCATGCAAGCTCCTGGCCACCCATTCTGCCCAGTCTACAAATACTGGATTGGAACCGGGCCTCGAATTATCGGGGGCATTGAACTCCCCTCTGGAAATGCATTCGGCCAGGGACACCTGCCATGGGTATACCGAAGCGTCGGTAGATAGGCCTGCCACCCATGCAATGATGGAGAAGAGGTCGGCATTGTTAAAAGCTTCCAAGGGAAGGGGCATTTGGGGCAGTCTGCCCGAAGGGAGCCCGCTTTTGAGGCTCTGCTACAAAAAATTGATCATGTAGCTAGCAGACGTGAACCTATCCGTTTGTTCGCTCAAAACAACGTTGCAAACTATACATCCCTTGGGTGGGCCCTGCTGTGGCGCAAAAGCTGCCTGTACGTCTTCTTTCAAAATTGAGAATAACTTTTGGCCAGATGCGTCCAACACCTATCTGGTGGCGGGCTGGTAATTCTATGCAATGGCATTGACCAGCTTCGGGCAATGGTGTGTGGGGGGCACCAGATACCAGTATACCTGGGAGTAGTACGCGACAGCTTTTCTACTTTCCATCGAGAGCTTGCTTATCATGAGCTCAATGGTGGCTCTGAGCTCAGCTACGCTCTTCGACAACTCCGTATCCCTGATTCTTTCCCACCTGTCGACTGGTGGTTCTAGGGGTTGCTCATCTTTGGAATCCCCCTTTTCTTCCATGACACGCTTATCTGGGTGGAGGCCCGAATCAACGGGCCTTGGCTTCGGCCCTTTTCCATGGCCTTTTACCTTTGGTTTCTTGGGGGCTACTACTTCTAGCCCTTTTCCCTTCTCCTTGGAACTTTCCATCGTTAATACTTAGGGCGACGAAATTTGTAGTATGGAGAAAATTGGCGTCGAAGCTTTAGAGTGCGAAGTGGAAAAGCTTGCAGGTTGGCAGTGGGGTCTGTATGAGTCGTTGAGCGAGTAATCCTTTGGCTACTCAGAGTCTGTGTTATATAACCGCCCAACACAACTACCCACATTTATGACATGTGCCACAATTAATCCTGTACTTTTCACCTGAGAGATCATCGGTTCGGGATTGGCCCCACGATGGCATAGTACACAGGGCCACGTGTTATGATGATTGCGGCTGCTTTGGGAAAGCAGCCGGCCACCACCTGGTACCTGGGGGTGAACTTTTCTCTCAACCGAATCCCCTGAGGATGTACCCGATGCCTTTTCATTTAACTCGCTTGCTTTGGACGCTTTTGAAGGTGACTGTATGCACATTCCTCTAGGCGAGCAATAAATGCTTTGGCCTTGTGCATCTTTGGGCCAGTGAAGCCAAAGTTTGAGCTGACATACTTCACGGTGAACCTTTTCATACCTTTGCTCGGCCGATCGCACTTCGCTGCGAACCACTTCGCATCTACTACTTCGCAAGCCAAGTTCCCGAGGGATATTTTTATTTTTTTTTTTTTTTGGATAGCTATCGAGATAAAACTCAACGTGAGTTTCTGAGCAGCATTTTATTTAATAGCCGAATTTTTTTACAATATTCACATAGGCTTTGCGGCATAATGGGCATGCCGCCACCACAAACTCAGCTTTGGATGTTTATCCGGTGAATCTGCAATGCCCGGACTAGATCAAATTGAACTTCAGTTGATCCTTGAAGTCCGGACGACTCCTCTCCGAAGTTCTCCATGCTGCGAACCGAAAGCAATACAATAGTTCGCCGCTCTTACCAGTACCCACGCTGCTGATGCAGGAGGTGGCGAAGCAGTTTGCCATATGCGGGCCCTCTTGGGGTACTGGTTGTGGTGATGGTTGGAACCGAAATACCGAAGAGTCTAGCAACTGTGGGCTGGGTACAGGTTCTTTCACCTCTTTGATGCTGTAATAGGGCTCCTTCGACAAAGAGCAAACTTCTATGATCTCCTCGGGTTCAGCCTCTTGAGGTAAGCCTGATGGATTCTGGCTGAACACCTGCGTGCCATGCTCTGGGATACAAAAAGGGTGCAAAAACGTCCCCTCTTCATTCTCAGGTGCTACCACTTGAGCTTGTTTCTCTTCTTGGCCCGTCCTCTGATGGAGATTGCAAGCACCCATATTGTTCATCATCGGGGCAAAGCTTGCAAATTGCCATGGTTGGACTTGGATGGGATCTACCTCTCGAGCTCCACATGACTGCATCTCAGGCTTCTGCTCAGTTTGAGGAGTCTGCCATGAAGAATATTGCATTGGGCAGACAGGAGAAGCGATTATCGGAGAAAGTGATGGGGCTTCTCCCCACTGCCACTTTCTCGATAGAAACTGCTCCGCTCGTACTGCTTCCTCAAAAATATGAGGGAATCTTTGTTCGCCTGATCGCAGCAAGAGGAGGCCTATGTCCGGGTGAAAAGCCCGAACATAGTAGAGGTGAGCTTGGGCGGGCGTTGGTTGAATCTCCCCTGGAACTTTCTTCCAAGTTCTCGGAGAATCAGACATTGAAGTCCGTGACGCTCTCCAAGGGTGCTCTCTTAATGGTGGAGAAGTACGTCAAAAGTTGGAAGGGATCCTGAGAGCCATCAAATGTTTTGAATAGTGCTCCCACCAAGTCATCCCATGAACAGATGCTTTTAGACCCGAGCAGCCTATACCACCGTAGCGCCTTTCCTTCCAGAGACGCAACCAGAAGTCAGACCATGACATCTTCGTGGATTATGTCATAGAGGAACGCTAAAGCAGCAACAACTTCAAGGTGTTCTCGGGCCATCCCCATGGTGCCATCATATATTGTCAATGCTTTCAAGGCGATCTCGGGGATCTTGTGGTAGCTTTGAAGATTCAAGGGGCCTCGGTCATCCCAGCTGGGAAAACTTACCCCTACCATTATAGCAGTGGTCTGCAGAGATCACGGTTATCGTCGCTAAATCGAAGTCGCCAGATGAACATTCTTTCTCCGCTTGTGAGGTCAAGGCTGCTCACCGAACCTTGATTCCTCCGGGATATCTTCTTTCGGATTTGAAAGGCGCCCACGACCAGGAAATCTGGATCTTTAGCTCAACTGAGTCGCCAGGTGATTTTATCAGATGAAGACAGGCCAGAGATTCACCGAACTCGGACCTTCTCAAAACATGGGGGCTCCTGGTTATGAAAACCAGGTTTAGGCATTGGTCTTTACGACTTTAGAGATTCTTCGGGTAAAACAGAGTCACCAGATGCTAAGAGTCTTTTGGTAATGAGAGCATCGATCCTCACTACTACTCAGAAGATGAGACTGACCGGATCTCACCGGGAACTTTGTTAGAACTACTGGCTCCGGTGAAGACGGGCTAGAAATTTTCTCAAATATGGGACCTTGGGTCCCACCGGGCGTGCCAAAAATTGTTGGTCATCAAATCCACACAGGAAAGGACTTTCGGTGGGTTTGCGTGCCCTGGACCTGTGACCAACATTGAAAGGCCGAAGGGAAGAGATGCCCCTCGTGCCAATCTCCGGAGAAAGGCCGGCTCCTATACTAATCTACTTTTGGGGTTTGAGATAAGAGTGCAGGAAAGAGATAAAAGGAGTTCGGGTTAGAGAAAGAAATAAAAAGGGGTAAGGGTTAGAGATTGATGATTCAAGGTGGGGAAGAACAGGAAGCACGATCACTCACTAATAACTCGAATAGCAGCAAAGAACACCAAGAATAGACGAAAGAAACGCAGTGTCGACCTTCCTATGTATCCTCTGGACGGGTTCGTAGGGTTCTCCTCTCTCTCTCGTTGGAATTCAGGGTTCAGAGTAACAACGATTAAGAAGAGGGAATAACAGAAACCTCGATCCACCAGGCAGCATAAAAGAAGGCAATAGGGACGTTTTTCCTCTCCTATGTATCCTTCAGGGCGAATTTTAGGGTACAGTCCCCAATCGCACACCGGATTCAGGATTCAGAGTCTCAGTATACGAGTGCAGATAGACAAAAGAATTAAGCACAGAAGGTAGCATAAAAGAGAGAAATGGAGCACAAAAATCTTTAGTATTAGACGCAGGACATCAAGTTACAACAACTTTCTAGTAGAAAGTTCCCCCCCTTTTACATTGCAAAGCCTGGGTTTTTATAGAGGACCCGACCCTCTGAATCATTATTACAAAATGGTGGAGTACATCCTCGGGCCCTGAGAAATCGGCTCCTCGCGGTTGCTGCGATTGAGTTTTCAAATCGGTTACCAAAACTAGCAACTGTGACTGGGTCAACCATGGAAACCTTCATTTAATGTGCCACCCGAGTGTCCCTGGCTTTTGGATGCTGTGCTTGAGTGATCGCTATGCCCGTCGGGTTTTACTTCGAGGATTGTTACGTCCCTTTCGTTTGCCGAAATTGGTCAGCGGACTTATCGGGCAAGAAAGGGGGTACTTAAGGGGCTTTTGATCACCTTGGGAAGCTACCCGCCTTGGAACGTGGGCCCGAAAAGTGCTTCGCTACATATCCGCCTCACCGAAGCCTTGGGCCGAAGTAGATTCTTCTTGATTTGTTCTTCGCAAAATAATGCTTCGCAGAAATTACTTCGGGGATGTCGAGTACCGAGCGGATTGCATCTTTGAAGTGAGGCCTTTTGTCCTTCGTTGGTAAAACTGCTTCGGCTGGAAAATGTTTCGGCCCGATTCTCTCTCAAAACTGTGGTTCGGGGAATATTCTCCCAAAGTATTTCTCTGCTTTCGACACATTGTCACTTTGCTTCGGGCATCACTGCTTCGGGTGAAAACTGGTCGAAGTAGATGTCGGAAATACTTCGGGCCCGAAGTAGTTTCCTTGCCTTAATGGATTTGGATTATGCTCTCCTCCCTCGGCGAAGTCGCTAGGATGCTGCTTCGCAAAACTTCCGCCCGAAGCGGCTGCTGAAAATGCTTCGGGTGCGAAGCGTTATCTTTGTATTTTCTTCGGTGAAACTACTTCGCAAGGTTTTCGCCCGAAGTGGTGATTTGAAGTGCTTCGGGCCCGAAGCTCTTTCCATATTCTCCTTCTTTTCCTTCGACGAAGCAATTTTCCTTGGCCTGTTTGGTAGCGAAGCTCTTTCTTCTTCATTCTATGATAGGGAGAGTCAAAATTGCTGTAACTTAAAATAAAAGAAAACTTTCAACAAGGAAATACTATACAAAATTCTACTATCTTCTACCCCTTGTATAATGTGACAAAAAGTGTCAATAGGTCTCACGTAGGAGACTTAGATCACTACATCAGTCACTTCAAATAGTTGTGTCCTAATGACATTGAGTGGCGACCATACATGTACTACCCACCCTAGACTGAGGTATACAAATACCTACACCAGGCACACAAAGACAGATGGATCATCAGTCGTAAGGCCAATTAGCGTGATTATAACTACTTCTCTCATGTCTTGTGACAATTTGGGATCTGACAGGATATCCTAGGTATGCCGACCATCTATAGATGTCTGGTCTTGGAGAGGGAGCTAACCTGGCCGCAAGTCACTCCACTAGGGGAGGATGATGATGACTTCTAGGAGTCTAGGCTAGCACACATCAGGATGACTCTAGACTATGATGGCTAGTGGGCTAACTTTTAGAGGCACCGTGAGGGTCATCTAGGCTATCCAGTGGAGGGATTTGTAGTAGAGGGTGCAAAGGGCACATAGGTAGATCCTCATGGGTGTAGGACTCACCAACAAATTGAGGGATCTTAGGGCACAATAGAGGAGGGCTTGCAGGTAGAGGTAGAGGATGAGGCCTCCGAGGAGGGTGAGGCACCTTTGAATAGTGATATTAGGTAGCTGAGAGCATAGGTTTTTAACCTACAAAACTAGGTGGGGAGACTCCGCATCGAGCTACTTCACAGGGATACCCCAATCGCCACTTTGGAGGTGAAGTTAGAACATGGGCAGAGGCAGTGGTAGGGATATGAGGAGGAGAGGATAGCTCTCCATGCACATACTACCATTGTAGGCACTCATATTATGTAGCTTATAGGTGAGCGATATATAGCATAGGTATGGCTGAGTGTCATGACTACTAAGAGGGACCTGCTTAAGTCAGCAAGAGGATATCCCTCTTCTTCATAGGCTATCATGTCACCTCTGATAGTGGCCTCTACTTTACTACCAGGAATTCATGATCCCATGGTAGATATCAGACATATACATTCCCTTATGGAGGATGGAAATGCTTGGCATACAACGCGTGTAGCCCGCATCGACCAGCTAGAGGATCATATCAGGCTGCTATGTGGGGAGGTTCCAAAGGATACCCACATTACAGGGACCCAAAGGACCAGGTCTAGGACTAGGGAGATAGGGCTGTCTTATGCTAGCTCAAGATATAGGACCCATAGTAGTGAGAGGACTCTTAGGTCTTTGAGTACTCATGGTACTAGCTCATAGAGGACTCACAAGGATGTCAAAGGCGACAAAGGTACCTTATAGGCTAGGGGCATAGGCCCTGTTTAGTACAGTTCTTCAAAGATTATTTTTGTACCATTTTTTAGTGTAAGGTCGAGAACCTACACATGTGTAGCCTATGGGTATTTTTATGTACCCCACTGTACTTATTGACATATATATATGATATGATATTTCATCTCATTACATGTGTACTTTATTTTTGGTATTTTATGTTTTATGTTATGCATATGGATGCAATGTGTTATTTATTTGATGCTATATGATGTGATGTATGGATGACATGCACTAGCTAGATATGTGATGGATGATTAGATGTTATGAGTTTATGTATGTGAAATGTACTACTTATGATGGATGCATTATGAATGCCATATTTTGATGTTACCTGCAGGTATATATTTTCTTTACTTGTGTGCATTTAATTTACACTAATATGACATAAGTTATGTCATGTATGTATTGCATGTATTTCTTTGTTTCTTTGATAATGTGTTATGTAAAATGGACATGTATGCTTTAATCACTTAAAACATAATGTATGCAATATGAGTTTTAATCAATCTAATGGATGACACCACAAAATGTATAACAATCATGGATTGTAGTTGCTTTATCTCTTTGTGAAATATAGTACACCCATATGTGAGATGCAATTATTTATTGTTTTCTGTTCATAAGCTTTTGTAAATTAAAATAATATGGATAACATAGTTAGTGTCCATGTAAATATAATTTTTGATATCCATACGGTATCTAACATATATTACAAATAGTTATAATAAACAAACTCTCATAAAATAAATTGATGTTTTGATGAATGCATTGAAAATTAGTTATTGCTATTTGGGAATTTTTGAGGTTTACCATGAGACTCAAACACCCTAGTTGATTGATCAAAAATTATATACTAACCATACTAGACTTCTGAGACATAAGGCTTTTTCTAGGATAGGCCTTAACTGTTCATTATCCCTGTGTGTGCAAATTATTATATTAAGATAAAGTATAAGCATACCCTACTGTCAGGCGGGATTCTTTTAGCCCATTGCTAATATTGGGGGTCCGCAAATTTTTACCCAATCCTAGGTTTAGATTTTAGTTGGACTAGACCACTAGGTGATACAGGACACCTGAAGCTAGCTCTTCCACATTCAAAAATTGGTCTACACAACAACGAAATTCTAATGTATCGAACATATCGTCATGTGTAAGGTATAGTAGTGCTAGAAATTCCACGGATTCAAGTTCACTCCCTTATTTTATCTAATTTTTAGGATACTTACTCATATAAAGTGATAAAAATCACTATTTATTTTGTACTATAGTGACAAGAATTACTGTTTATTTTATACTTTACTTTTCTTTTTCTCTTTTTTTTTTCTCTTGAGCAAGGGATTTGATACTAATTTAACTTTCTTTGTACAATTTTGTCTTCATTTGACTTGACTTTCTAGAATTTTATATTTGATAATTTGCTTCAAAAAATTCCTTTGGGGATTTTACTTTGGGAAACTATTTCTGGGATATCGATCTGGGATAGATCTTGTGATATCAATATGGGATATCAATCTGGGATGTCAATCTATGATATCGATCTAGGGTATCAATATCGAGGATTGATCTGAGATACCACTCTGGGATATTTCTCATTTTATCGTAATCAAGGGATTCTTGGTAGGGAAAAAACTTGTCCTTTTGCCAATTTCCAACATTTCTCGTACCGTCCGCATAGGGGGACAAGTGAGAATAACTCTTTTCACCTCAGGATACCTAGTCCTACTTTATGACTTTCATCTTCCCCTAGTCCTTATTAGGATTTTTTAATTTGTTGATTAGTGATAGAATTTTGATATGCTAAGGGCTATACTAACTAGACCTCAACTACAAAAGCAAAGCAAGCATTCTATCAACTCTTTAAAAGACCTCTTCGTATGGTTGAATGACCAAGAAACCCTAGTATATTCTTCATAGCAACAATTAGGGTTGTGTTGAAAAACACAATTACTCACAAGGGTGATAGATGGATGAAAAATATAGTGCATATATGCATTATTGAAATACAAACACGATGTCATTTGTAAGATTGTAAACATGATTCATTCTAATGCAAGAGCGGTGGATGATTATACCTAGTGCAATGCAAATATGAAAATACATGTGTTAAATGTAATGCATGATGTGAGATGTAATTTAATGATGCAAATTTTTTTGACTTTTGATATTTTCCAATTTTTTATGGATTTAATATTTGGTTTGACCAAACAGCTTACAGACGCCTTTGGAGCCTTTTGAGATTGACCAAGCGGTTTTGAGAAACCCTTGGAGCCTTTAGGATTGACCAAGTGGTTTTGAGAAACCCTTTGAGCCTTTTAGGATTGACCAAGTGGTTTTGAGAAACCCTTGGAGCATTTTTGGGATTGACCAAGCGGTTTTGAGAAACCCTTGGAGCCTTTTTAGGATTGACCAAGCATTTTTGAGAAACCCTTTGAGCCTTTTCTTGAATGACCAAAGGGTTTACAAATGCCTTTGGATATTTTTGGGGTTTAGGCATAAAATGCTTTAATATGAAGAATATTGAGAGGGTCGGGCTCTTCAATTCCTCCAAGTGATGTCAAGCGATATGTCTCGGGTCCAATATTCTCTGAGATCATATAAGGACCTATCTAGTTAGCCACAAATTTATCTCGCATTGTAAATTTGAGTTCTATTGGTTCTCTTTTAGCACAAGATCACCAACCTCAAAGTCTCTCAGATGGAATTTGCTATTGTAAGATCATTTTAAGTGCTCTTGATAAACACGAAGGTGCCCGAGGGCATTCACACGATGTTCATCAAGTAGCCTCAATTGATCTAGGTAAGCTTGTCGTGTGATGTCATCATCGATGAAATGTTTTAATGTGACGTGCAGCATTGGAATTTCCAACTCTAAGAGCATAATGGCCTTAGTTCCATATACCATTTAAAATGGAGTTGCCCCAATGGGTGTCCAAATACTAGTCCTATAAGCCCATAAAGTAAGGGACAACTAGATGTGCCAATATTTGTGGTGCTCTTGTACCATCTTTTTTAAGATGGAGATCACTGTCTTATTTGAAGCTTCAGCTTATACATTTTCTTGTGGATAATATGGACTCACAAAAATGTGTTTGATTCCATACTTAGACGTCAAAGCTCTCACATTTTTGTTCTTAAATGATGTTCCATTATTTGACATTATCTTGGATGGTATCCCAAAATGACTTATAATATTGGTGAGTATAAACTCAGCAATACGCACTCCAATTGTTATTTTTAAGGGAATGGCTTCCACCCACTTAGTGAAATACTCAATAGCCATGATAATAAAAGTATGTCAGCCCAATGACGGAGGAGAGATCTTATCGATGAGATCAAATCCCCACTAAGAAAATGGCCAAGCCGCTTGAATGGGCTGTAAGGCCTATGATGGTAAGTGCGTAATATTAGCATGACGTTGACATTTAACGCATTTTTTGATATACACATTGTAATCCTTCTCCATAGTGGGACAATAATAACCCATTCGAAGGATGCGCTTGAAGATAGCCATACCGCTAAAATGGCCACCACACATACCATAATGAGCTTGCAAAATTGTCTAATATGACTCTTAGGGATAAAGACAACAAAGGAGAACTCCATCATAGCTTCTACAGTACAGGATTTTTGCTAAAAATATATACTTTTTCACTTTCTACTTAAATGCGCACTTTGTGGTATGTGACAATCCCTGAGGGATTACACCAAGTCTAAGGAAATCATATATCTTTGATGTCTAATTATGATAAGATTTGGCTTCGACCAACAAGACAACAGGTTCCCCCTACGGTTCTACATTGGAAAATGTAGACTTGGAAATAACCTTATGGTGAATGGTAATGCCACTCCTCGTCTGATCCTACGAGATCAAAGACACCCAAGATGCTCTCTTGAGAAAGTCTCTAGATTTGTAGAACCATTCATGATTTGGTTCTACATGAATCATGTTGATTGAATCTTTGTTATCCAATGCTTCGCACTACATAGCAGAGTGTGACAACATTTTTACATGGATGGTAGTGAAATTAGTAGATGGATTCTAAGGGATTAGAGATACCAAATATGCCATCGTATCTTCAAATCTATTGGATGAACGAGGGATTGCCTCAATGTCATACCATTCCAATCGAGCTATATAAATATCAACAAGATCCTTGTAAGCTTTCAATACCAGAAATCAACATTGAAATCCTTAACTTGGTTTACAATGAGAATGGAATCGCCAAAGATATTTAACCTTTTTATCTTCATGGAGATAACTGTTTGGAGACCCAAAATTAGGGCTTTGTATTCAACATTGTTATTAGTGCAAGGAAAGTCTAACTTGAATAACAAGGGCATCAAAGCTCTTTGTCATGTGAACAACAATATTCCTATACCACCCCTTGCTCACACTTCAAACCGTTGAAGAACAAGGTCATATCAATTTTTTTATCCGATTCTTTAGGTTCTGGTGCTTTTGATAAGGTAAAGACTGCATCATCAAGGATCTCTATGGTGAAGGGCCTACTATTTTTGAGAAGCACCTTATCCAATTGATCTGCTATGACTTATCCCTTAATGGAATTTTGGCTTATGAGTTCCAGATCAAATTTTGTCAGTAGCATGATCCACTTCGTAGTACGTGTATTATGATATGTCTTGCTCATCATATACTATAAAGAATTTTGTTTGGATATAACATATGTTGTATGACTTAATATATAGTGTCACAATTTCTTTGTAGAAAAAATTACTACTAAATATAGCTTCTCCACATATGCATATCCGAGCTCATAGCTCACCAAGGTTCTGCTAATGTGATATATGGCTTGTTCTTTGCTTTGTGCATTCTTTTGGGTTAACATGGTTCCCAATGCAAATTCATTTGCCGTATATATAATAGAAAAGGCTCATCCGGCCTCGGTGGTGCTAGCACTAGCAGCGTCACTAGATATTGCTTGATTTTAGCAAAGGCTACTCAAAAATCCTTATCCCAATGTAATGGGACCCCCTTGGATGCTACTTTGCCCTGTAGGCTTCTTAACTCTTTGATGTTTATGGGGGGACACATTTCTAGAATAGCCTTGATATTCGTTGGGTCAACTTTGATGCCTCATTTTGAAATGATGAATCCTAAGATATTTTTTGAAGTTATGCCAAATACACACATATTAGGATTCAACCTAACATTATGCTCTATCAGGTGATCGAAGACCTTCTTCAGGACCTCAGTATGCTCATAACGCAATAACAACTTTGCCAACAAGTCATCAATATAATTCTCTAGGATATTATGCATATAGTCATGAAAGATATATTTCATAGCCCATTGATATGTGGCACCAGGATTTTGAAGGCCAAATGGCATAAATTTATAGCAAAATGTCCCCCATGATGTTATAAACATGGTTTTATGCTGGTCTTAGGGATTAATACAAATTTGATTGTAACCAAAAATATTGTCCATTAAGGAGAGCATTTCATGACCTGCATTTGCATCTGCAAGAGAATCGATATTCAAAAATGGAAATGAATCCTTTGGTGTTGTCTTATTCAAGTCTCTAAAATCCATAAAAATACATATCCCTCCATTAGGTTTTCCTACAGGAACCATATTGGATACCCATTCTGGATAGTCGATGGAGATGACAAACTCTACATCCAACAACTTTTGCAACTCATCCTTAACCATAAAGGCAACTGTTGGATGCATCTTCCTGAGTTTCTTCTTGAATGCCTTCTTTTATAGATCTAGTGAAAGGTTATGATTAACCAATTTTGGATCTAGACCTAGCATATCTTTGTAAGTCCAAGCAAAGAGATCAGGTCTCTCTCTCAGTATAGGGATGAGGTTGGCACACTCATCAGGAGTTAAAGTCTCTAAAAATTTGACCTTCCTTGGATTAATGGGATCATTACTGATATCCACTTCAAATATTTCCTCTACTGACATACGAGATCCCTCCTCAATATGATGAGGCATAGGGATCAAGTGGATGTCATCTATTGGGTTTATAGGTTCCTTATTAGAAGCACCCTTAGCATGATAGACATCATGTGCACAGCCTAGTGCAAAATGGAAATGTTGCAACATTTCTTCATTAGGGAAGAAATCTTCAGGCTCTAGTGGTGAATCAACTTGATCCCAATTAATAGCATCTAAATTTAGAGATAATGTTTT